>CM038358.1:31901574-32491574 GCA_021464625.1 Proterorhinus semilunaris | reverse complement strand
AAAAGTAGATCTATCACAGTCCTGTCCACATCTGTCATGGTCCACCATGACCCACCATGACTCAGAAGAACCGGGACACACATGACACTCCATCAGATATAGTTGCCCAATTATTATTATTTTTTTTTGCAACAGGAGAGTAATTAACAATTAACTAATATTTGTAATGATATAATGTCAGGATGTCCACATTTGTATTTCTCCGTTTTTTGATTGGAAAAATATTATTTGATATATTTTTACCTTTTGTTTTTTGTTTCAGAATACAATATGACTCTAATATCCAGCAGAACTCTGAAGTTCTGTCTAAAGCAGAAGCTCCATGACTTCCTTCTTCACTTCTCAGTCTGACTGAAGAGCAACGAGGCCTCAGCTTTTTTTACAGACAATAAAGAGCTCACTATTTAGCGTCATGTTACTGTCACTCATGGTGTCTGACCTAAAGTCTAACTCTGAAGAAATTCAATTCACATTTTCATTGAGAAGGTTGGAAGGGCGCCCCCTTGTGCCCAGTGGCGTCCAACTGCCCGGAGCATTACTGGCCCCCGATCGGGTGCCGTTAGGGTTGAGGAGGTTAAGCAAAACATAAAATGACAGAAAACTTAACAAACATGTCTATGTCACATCTACAGCAGGTCAGCAATCTGTGCTTCCCAAACCTTTGTGTCCCGTGTATCCCCCCCCCCCCCCCCAACCTGAGGATCCTGACAAATTATAACAAAGTGAGCTTATAAGTGTTATTGTCAAAATGAAGCTAAAATACTCTCAAAGTCAAGGCTTTTACTGAAAAACATGATTAAAACTAACTTGTCCACTCTTAGATCCACTGCTATAACTTTATACACCTGCACATCTTTACATACTGATGTTCTATCATATTTTACTTTTATTTTCTATTTATTTTAATATTCTCCATGCGTGCCCTGATAGTCTTACAGTTTAAACGTTTTTACAGCTTATTTTTATCTAAATTCTGTGTTATATGTTTTATGTTGCACGATTGTACCGAGAAAAATCCTAGTTTATGAACCTGTTCTCAAACAATGGCAATAAAAACTTTTCTGATTCTGATTTAAACTGAGGCAATTCCACAAAGTATCCACCAGGGGTCCCCTCACCCCTGGTTGGGAAACACTGATCTAACAACCAAAAACTCAGACCTCCTTCTGTAAAATGTAATGAGCATTTATAATAGTTTAAGGTGCAAAGCATATCAAGTCAGAGCTTTTCAGAAACTCCAAGGTCTTCAGATGAGGCCCATAGGCTGTAAACAAAGTGCAACAAAAACCCGATAAAAAGAAACAACACAAGTGGTGAAAGCATGACAACAAAGCAACGCAAACAAATCAATAATAATAAAAAAAAATGACAAAACCACGTAAAAAAAAGTTGAAATCAGTTTTTTAGGTCTTAACTTTCAAATTATTTTAATCAAAAATTCAACGTCAGAAAAGTAAATAATCTTTGTCCCCAAATCCCCTTTGGAACCACAGATGTTGTTTGTCTCTGACCCAGGAGTGCGGGTGGGGGGCAGGACCTCCTGTTCCACACGCCCCCTCCCTCCGTGGGCTTCGACGGCAGCCGTGGGACCCTCAGGTTCTTCCCCTCCATGGACGACGTGAAAACTGGACCCGGAGCCAAGAGACTGCAGGGCAGACACAGCTGCACAGGTGGGTGTTCACCTGAGCCCCGCCATCGTTTCATGTAGGGTTTCATGTAGGGTTCCATGTAGGGTTCCATGTAGGGTTCCATGTAGAGTTTCATGTAGAGTTTCATGTAGGGTTCCATGTAGGGTTCCATGTAGGGTTTCATGTAGGGTTCCATGTAGGGTTTCATGTAGAGTTTCATGTAGAGTTCCATGTAGGGTTTCATGTAGGGTTCCATGTAGGGTTCCATGTAGGGTTCCATATAGAGTTCCATATAGAGTTCCATATAGAGTTCCATATAGAGTTCCATGTAGGGTTCCATGTAGAGTTCCATATAGAGTTCCATATAGAGTTCCATGTAGGGTTCCATGTAGAGTTCCATATAGAGTTTCATGTAGAGTTCCATGTAGGGTTCCATGTAGAGTTCCATGTAGAGTTCCATGTAGGGTTCCATGTAGAGTTCCATGTAGAGTTCCATGTAGAGTTTCATATAGAGTTTCATATAGAGTTCCATGTAGGGTTCCATGTAGGGTTCCATGTAGAGTTCCATATAGAGTTCCATGTAGAGTTCCATGTAGGTTTCCATGTAGAGTTCCATATAGAGTTCCATGTAGAGTTTCATATAGAGTTTCATATAGAGTTTCATATAGAGTTCCATATAGAGTTCCATGTAGAGTTCCATGTAGAGTTTCATATAGAGTTCCATGTAGGGTTCCATATAGAGTTCCATATAGAGTTCGGGGGGGGGGGGGGGGGGGGAGTTTGTCCTTGTGCAATATGCATTGTTGTTGTTTACGTCAGCCGCACCCAGACGCCACTAGGGGGCAGTACACACCACTTCAGAAGCTATCAGAGATGGATTATCAGTTTAAAAAGTAAATATCTGTGTGATGTGCAGGGATGGTGGGCGTGAGGAAGAGCAGTGGCCCAGAGCTGATCCTGGACTCGGACTCCAACAGCCAGGTGCAAAAACCCTCCCCCCTCCCCTTAAACGCCTCACTGGGACTTGGACCGTCCTCCATAACTTCTCTGTTTGTGCTGCAGCCGATCAGCGCCTGTCCCCTGGAGCCCAAAGCAGACTCGTACGTGGCCTTACCCCCGGGAGACATCCTGCCCCCCGGGAAACTGCACCACGTGACGGAGAAGATGACTCAGGTCAGGCTTTAACACAACACGTTCATTTGAAGGAACGGGATCAGAGCGTCTGTGATTTCTCTTGTATTGTCAGGCTGGCAATTAATCGAAATTTGATCGAAATCGTAATCTCTGCTTTGGTCAATCTCAATAATCGTCATGGGACTTAATAATCGACAGGTTTACGGCCGTTTCTTTGGGAGTTTGGATGGAAGACCTTTGTGTGTCAGATGAAACTGGAGGAAAACAATGTTTTTTGTTTGAACTGAGGTTTGAATGAAAGGTGTGTCTAATTTTATGGATGAAATGAAAATTGAATCGAAAATCGTGATCGATCAGTATGGAGAAAATAATCTTGAGAATTTGTTTTCCCAAAATCGCCCAGCCCTAATTGTCAGGTACTGTATTTATTTCCCCCATTCACCTGCAGCGCTGAACACAGAGATCATGGATGAAGGTTGAGGTAAGGCGTTCTCTTTGTGGAAAGGTGACTCCTGGTGGTTGCCCCATTTGGGTCACACAGAGGGGGGAGACGGGGGGAGATGGGGGACAGGGGGGGGGAGAGACCGTGGGGCAGGTTATTTATATGACTGTAATTAGGAGGAGACCCATGTGGAAGATGGACGGCCTGGAGCTCTGCAGAGTCTGAAGCCTAAAATACCTGATTTGTTCCAGCGCCGTCACGTCAGGTTCATGTTTATGTCACTTAGAACTCACAGTTTCATCAGAACCGAAGGCGGAAATCGACAGAACTTTTGTGCCGCCAGTGAAACATTAATAACAGAGTTGGAATACCAGCCATAGCAGAATATCCACAGTTATGGTCAGGGTTGCTGTTCTTCCTGGGTCCATTATATGGAAGATTTCTTGTGTCAAAATGTGAATTTTAAATGTTTAAATGTATGTTTTTAATCTTTTTAATAATGAAACAACATCTTTGCATTTTTTAAGTCTGAATACTTACTGCTCATTTCAAGGGTTTTAAATTGAAAATGAAAAATTCACCTTTTAAATATTCCATCCATCCATTTTCTTCCACTTGTCCGTTGCCGAGTCGTGGGGGCAGCTGTTGGAGCTGCCCAAATCACATAGCACCAGCTTTTAAATATTCACTGTATTATTTTTCAACACATCCTACAGTCTAAATCTATAATTTGCAATAAAAAAGTTCAAACACATAAATTCACCTTTAAAATATTCAATGTATGTAATAAAAAAAAAATCAACAGTAGAAATTCAGAGGGTGAAATTTGCTGTGAAAAAATTCACAAAGACCATCCTAGACACCACGGCCTGAGCAATCGATCCTGGATGACTGAGAGCCAAGACGCTTCCTATTGGTTTGTGTCTTTGGTGGGCGGGATTTCAGATGAGGAAACAGGAGTTGACGAGTCAAATCTAAGAATTTTGATTGGTCCCGTTTGCTGATGAACCAGACTCGACTCTGGATCGATTTCTCAGGCCTCGGGGTCCTGGATGTTCTGTCTATTATATATATATATATATATATATATATATATATATATATATATTGTCAATGTGAATTTTTCATTTCGAATTATTGTTTATTGTTTATTAAAAGGATCCCCATTAGCGCAGTCATGCTAATGGGGTCCCACTAAATCCATATACAAAATGTATTATGTGTTTAATATTCAGTGTCTGAAATTCGAGGTAAACAAATACTCAAACTGGCAATGTCAGGGTTAAAAAAAATAATAATTCAAAGCAGAAAATTCACAGACATTTAAAACTCACATTCTGAGGACACGAACAATGTTCCACAGAGGAAGACCTACAAGTGCGCTGGGGATGAGTGACACAGAAGAACAATCCACATGTTCATGGTGTATTCATGGAGTCTGTTCGTCTCTCTTACGGCGAAACACGCCTGAAACCCGTGTTCTCAGAGGCCTCTCCATGAAACACGTGACAAACGCTTTGAAAAACAGACTCATCCCGTTAAAGTGTCCCGTCATCGGTCTGCATCCCCGACCCGCCTCGGGAGCAGTGGGTTTCGGGGAAGACCAGAGCCCGGGCTCGGTCTCTCCGTGGCCCAGATCCAGCTCCTTCTGCCGGAGCCGATATTAATCACCGTGAAAAGTGCAAATACATCACGGCTTTAAATAAAACCACATCCTGACAGTATGAGTCCACGGCAACACGGGACAGGGGCTCCACGACAACACGGGACAGGGGCTCCTTTATTCGTTTATCACGTAAACATACAAAGTTCATTGATGAAGAATAATCGCCCGGTTCAGATAAATCAGTTTTCCTTCACATTCCGGGCGCTGGAGCGTAAGTGATTTACAAACGCAGTGAGAACTTAACTCTGAGAAACGCTCAGTGGTCGAGGTTATATCAGAGGGACGGGGCTGAAGTCTGAGGGCGGTGAAGAACGCTGAGGGAGGAGGACGTTTATCACACCGGGGGGATCCATCACGGACTTCAGAGGGAGCAAGGGGGTTTTCATTCATAAACACATCCCCTCCTGGAACCACCTTAACGTGGGGGAGGGTTTGACCTGAATGATCCTGGAGCTCTGTGGTCGGGGGCTTCGTGCCCCTGGTAGGGTCTCCCAGGGCAAACAGGTCCTAGGTGACAGGTCAGACAAAGAGCGGTTCAGAAGCCCCTTATGAGAGACCAACAGGCCCGGTGGGTCCTTCTGTGGACCCACCACCTGCAGGGGGCGCTATAGGGGCTGGTGCAGCTCCAACAGCTGCCCCCACGACCCGGCAACGGACAAGTGGAAGAAAATGGATGGATGGAACTGAACACATTGTCCAGGGATTCTCCAGGATTCACCTCCAAATAATGATCAGGGGAAACATGTGGACGTTTGGTTTACAGCAAATGTGGCGTCTACGTTTCGTGAGCTGATTTAGGACAGTTCTGAAAGTCCAAAAGCATCCAAACTGTTACTGTCTTTAGAAAGTCTCTGTCCACAGTTTAGTGGAGACTGGGGGCTGGGACATCATTTGCATTTGTGCACGTGTTTTTGTTCTTGCTTCTTAGAAATGCCACAAATATGGTGTAACATTTAGGAATTTGCAACGTTGCGATCGCAGCTGTTAAAGAAAAATCAGTGCAGCAACTTCTCCAGTCATGGACAATCTTCTTTGTAGCTATTCTTTACCTCCGCGACTAAAGTGAGTTTCTGATCAGTCAAACCGTTCTAATGATGTGATATATTTATAGCTTCACTGTGCTCCTTTTGCCCTCTGTCCGTGAGGCGCTGGTGCTTTCCTTTTGGAGTCACAGTTCTGTGGAACTTAATGTCGATTAATAAACACGTTCATCTTCAGGTCTGTCCTCCTCAGAGTCTCGTTCAGGGCTCGGTTTTAATAATAATAATGCACTGGGTTATACAGCGCTTTCTGGACACTCAGAGACGCTTTACATTATTCATTCACTCCAGACTTAGTGGTGGTAAGCTACTATTGTAGCCACAGCTGCCCTGGGGTAGACTGACGGAATCGAGGCAACCAGTCTGGTCTCCAACCAGGTCTCCCATCCAAGTACCGACCAGGCCCTTCCTGCTGAGCTTCTGAGGTCTTCTGAGGCAGAGCAAAGGCGGGATGGAAGTTTGATCAGGGATGTGAGCGGGAAAAATCCATTTAGCACAAAAACCTGGCATTGATATAAAGGGGGCGGAGTCCAGGCTTTAGGGGGCTGGACTAAAGGTGGCGAGAGAGAGAGTGGAGCGCCTTGTTTCACTTCAGTCTGAGGGAGAGCGGAGCAGGACACAAGCTCCACTGCAGCCTTCAGAGGCAGCTGCTCTTCTTCTTTGTGGATTCATTATGTCACGGACCTGGTTTGGGAAACTGCCCGAGAACAAGCCGGACTCGTGTTGCACTGGAGAACTAAAAACATCAACTGTAGAGAAAAGTCTGTAATTCTGCGGAAGTGAAATCTTTCTTACATGTCAGAATATTGAGAAACTTTGAGAAGATGCCAGTTCTGGAGAATAAAGCATGTTTTTATATGTTTGTAGAGCGATAAACTACAAGCCTTTAGACTTTTAAACCTCATACAGCAAACTTGTAGCACGTTGGGAAACAACCGTGGAAGATCAGACACGTTTGTTAATCTGTTGAAGAAGATCAGGTTTTCTGAGACGTTTGTGGGATTTCCCCGACTCTGGAGGATGTCTACGATGAGCGTGAGCAGCGTGTCCCAGGACAGGCCCTCGGGACCGGGCACGGAGCGCGGGAACACCCGGGTGAAGCCGGCGGTGCGGATCTCCTCCATAGTGGCGCACGAGGTACGGTCAGGGAATGAACGACCTCTAACCCCGTCCTCTCTGCTCCCTCTGATCATCCCTGAAGGTGAGGTTGTCCTCTTTAGTGACACATCAGGTATGTCCAAGTAAAACATGGAGACTTTCATTTTCATACATGTAATACACATGTAAGTGCAGTATGTTTGTGTCTTTAAGGCCCCCAGACAAAAAAAGAAAAACATTTGGAGGGTTTGGAAATGTGAGTCAGGATTCAGAGGACGACACACACCTGAGATGTACAGTAAATACTACAAAAATACAAAACATGGTCAGTCCCTTAAAGTTGTGGTAATTACATTGTTTTCTAGTTGTAGAATAACTTCAGTAACGCTTTGTACTGAGGGTATGTATGAATGCAGAAGTCATGATGAATTCATGACTTCATCATGTATTAAAGGAACAGGCCATGGTTTTTCCATACTGAGATGTTCTTACCTGAGTTAGTTTATACGCACCTGTCTGGTCTTTGTGTCTGTGGAAGAGCGTGGTCGCTTCTAACTTCACCCCTAGTTGGAGCTATAGGAATATGCTGGGAGAGGCTAAATGCTAACAACATCTTTGGTCTTTTTGTGTGACTGAGCGCACAAAGAACCAGACAGGTACGCATCAACTCGTCTAAGCTCAGGAAAGAACATATGTCAGTGGGGATAAACGGTGGCCTGTTCCTTTAACAGGAGTTCATGAATAAATACTCATGAATTAACCCAGTTAAGTAATGAGCTCATTAATGATCATTAGTAATTAATCATGAGCAGAAGAAAACGAAGGGGACAAAGACCAACCTTTATATTAACAGCAAAATGAAACTCCTCATTAGGTCATTGTGATTTTATTATGAATGTGCCCCTTGAACTAAACAGTTGTAGCTTTGATGACTTAAAACATATAAAGCTATGTTTAAAGGAGAGGTAAAGATAACATTAGAGCCTTTAAACAAATCTGTTAGGTTTTCTTTTTATGACGACACTTTCAGTCAGGGATATCATTCTGGGGCCCACGCCATCAGAAAACCAAAACGAGCCGTGCGATCAGATTTGTTTATTTGCGTCACGTGTTGGCCACGGGACCTGGAAGTCCCTCAATAATAATCTACGAACGGCGCATCATTGGCCGCCCTTCGCTGATTGGTTTACTCCACTTCCTGGTTGCCTGCATATGTTCAGCTTTGGAAATGGAGGTGATGCTCCGGTTGTTAATGAACCACCGTAGTGACGGATAAACTAAGATGAAGTGTTTTTATTGTTTTTATTGCAGAATTTCTTTCCCTCGTTACGAATGTGAAAGTTCAAAATGTCTCAAGACTCAAATCACATTTCATTCAGAACGAGCTGCGTCACTTCCCTTTGCTGAAGCTATTATAGTTTAGTCGTTCTGTTGGTTTAGGAGAAGACGCCATGTTCAGTGTGATAGTTCTTGTTAGATTTAACATTTTTAGCCGCCATGTTGGACCGACCTTGCCTTTCTCTGATTGGTTAATTGCAGCCTTTGTAACTTTGCCGCAGAAGTATCATATCACCATAATATCTCCACATTGAACCTCCATACTCCTCCAGCTCATCCATCTACTGTATGGATCTACGGCCCTGATATGAAGACGTTTCAGAGAGTTCCTCCTGTGGGGCCTGCTCTGCTGATGATGATGATGTCGTTCCTCGCGGCTCCTGTTTGTCCACGGCCTGTTAAGTAAAGCTTATTATTTAAAGCTTTTAAGTCCAGGTCAGATGAATCGTCTCCAAAGCCTGAGAGTCCATTCGACACGTTCGGCGCTTGTAGCTGAATATTAATGTCCGTTAACGTCTCGCTGTAAATAAGGTTTTAGATCTCAGCCTATTCTTCCTCAGACTGAGCTGCTTTGGGCTTAAGGCGGGCGGGACATCATGCTCAGCTCGACTCCCAGGCCTTAGTGTGGAGTTGCAGAGTTGTGGAGCTCTTGTTTCTGTGATCATCCTGGACATCCAGATGTTCCAGCCCAGGCTCGGGGCACCGGATGACGGGTCAGATGCTATTATCATCATTAAAGGGCACAGTTGGTCCATAATTCGCTCGCCTCAGTGCTTTTGTGCCTTTCGCTCGTCCTTGTGGAGCCGTCAGTGACACACGTGTCCTCTCCCATAATGCACTGGGGCGTGTTTGCTGCTACATGTTCCAGTTACCCTGTTTAGGCGCCACATCCATCTCTGTGATCGAGGAGCTTTTCGTCCACTCGGCTTCTGGAGGACGAGCCGGACACGAACGACACAGAGGTTCATGAGAGGCCACCAGCCAACACTGAAACCTTGGTATCGATATCAGGCTGGTATCGTTTAATATCACCCCGCCCTACTCATGTGTCGGGTCTGGACACACAAGAAACATGTAGCAATGCACCAATACATCGGCTCAATACCACACTCTGTCTGAGCTGCATTTACCAGAGCTAAATCAGGATCGATTCTCTCATCAATTCCAATTAATTAAAAAATAGGCTATAAATTAGCTTACTTTTTATTATGCTTTTTGTGTTTTATATTTAAACAGTATTCATAAACCGCTTTATGCCCAGGGACTTAATTCATCTGTAAAACTGACCCAGCGACTAAAGAGATACAGCATTACAATATTGAGCAAAATTTAGCTGCAGCAAAAATTATCCTAATGCTGTAGGTTAATTTGCTATAAACACACAGGAAAATCACGGAGTTGTATTAAAGCAAAAAGAGGTCAATTAGCCGTAGAATTAAATAACCATCTCAATACTATTATGAAATTAAAAAAAGAATGAAAACAGCACAGGCATTGAGTAACTTTTGGACATGGACTGTTCCGTCCATGACATCCATCTTCTTCCACTCGTATCGGTTTGAGAAAAAGTGCTGCATAGAAACAAGAGTCCGGTTGGTGAGAAGCCGGTGCAGAGCCCTGAGCCCTGAGCACTGGTAGTCTCGCCAACCAGACCCCGCTTCTTTACAGAAGAGGGTCTGGCAACGCTCCGTTGGGCGCTTCAAAGGAAGTGACGTTGCGATATGGAACCTACCGACCAATCAGAGCAGCTCCCTGACCGAGCGTCACGTTCTTGCGCTTTGTTTTGTAGTTTTTCTACACAAGCAACCATTGATGCCATCCTCCGTAGTACACTGAGAAGCTAAGCTACCAACCATGCACGCGACCACAGCAGAAGAACGTTTTACAGCAGCTCTCTGTATGTGGTAAATAACTGAAACATATCTTTGAACAACATGGACGTGTGCGGAGATAATGAGCTGCTTCAGCGCAAATGGAGCCAAGCAAAACTATAACGTACTAAACATTTGTAATAGAGACGGCTCAGCCGCGGTCTGCGGCTAGACTGAGCCAGGACTAAACCAGGTCCAGGACTTACACCGTTGTAAAACCCAGAGCTAAACTAAACCAGGTTTTATAAACCACGACTGAATAAGAAATTTGAGTTTTTAGGCAAATTGAAAAGCAAAACAGAGCAGTGACAACAAGAAAGACGTGTTTACCTTTAGCGACAGACCCGGAGGCTGAGTTTACAACTTCACAAGCAGCTGCAGCGTGAGGGGAATATCAAAGATTGTTTGTGGAAAAGTGAGCGCTCACTCTGTATTAGACATTTTTGGTACAGTTTTTGTAGATTATTAGTGGCAGAGTGAGCGCTCACACCATGTAAGGATCTTTGAAGGGAAAGTGTTTTCGCTTCGTCAAAGCGCAGTGCGTTTAGAAACGTTTATCCGAAAGAACCCGTGTCCTGATGTGGATCTGTCTCTGCAGCTCAGGAGGAAATAACGTCCTTTATTTCTTTTTATCGCTGCTTAAGGGGAAATTGTGCTCAAAACACGAAGTTACAGGTGACGCTGCTGCGGCCTGTGGAGCTTCTGTTTTGCTGTTTTAGGACTTTTTCTCGAACGACACTTTTTTTATACACGTTATTTTAATTGAATGAAAATGAAATAGGCAGGTATCGTAAAGTAGTGGTATCGAAAAAAAGCGAACGGTGCCCATCCCTAATGTGACTACCGTAGGCATAAAGTGACTACAACTTTCTTGTTGCATTTTCTGTCGTCACATCCGCTATGTTCTCATTGGCTGCTATGCGGGTCTTTTGGCCCACATTAGTCCCGCCTCAAGCAGTGGCTTTGTTACGGCAGGGTCGCCAGACTAGTCTCCTGTTTATTAATTAATAAACATCGGAGATTAGTCTGGATGCCAGGCTAGAGCACTGGACTAATATGGCAGTAGTAGAAGTAATAGTTGAAGCAGTAGCAGTAGTATTTAACACGAAACATCTGGACATTGTTTTTTTTACCCCTTTTTGGCCTCGTTTTCTGTAAACCCCCGGGACGTCGGTGTGAAAATCCCAGCAGTTTTTCCACACACTCGTTTCTCAAAAGCTTCATTTAACAGATGTCGCCGACTGAAGCTTTACGGAGCAGACCTGCAACATTACATTCAATGAACGAGTGTCCTACATAGCAAAGACAGGGGGGGGAAGGTAACCCCATTATCAGAGGGTAAGTCCCAGAAGAGCCGCGTGGAGGACCAGGAGCCCCAACCCTGAGAGAGGCTGAGGGGCGGAGCTCCAAACGGAGTCATATTTGGACACTTTTGTTGAACCGTGTCCCTTTTTGTTGGGGATTGCTCTCAACACTATTAATAACATGTTATTAATAGCACTTTAGCCGCACTCTGTGACCACGATGTGACCACGATGTGAAGGAGAGTCTATTTAAAACTGGTGAAGGGCGAAGCGCTCCACGGGATGGGACAACGGCGTCGCCCCGAGTGTCCTCCACTGTTCCCCGTGCGGTTCATAGGGAGTATATTTATATAAACTACATCCTATTAGAGGTGAGGAGCGTAGCCAACAAGTCATTGATGAGAATTACAAATGTGGGCAGTCGCACTTCTGTCAGTCTGCCCCAGGACAAATCTGTCGCTTACCACCACCGAGTGAAGACAAAACCCCCTCCACGTAAATAAGGCAGTGCTTTGTTTGTCATTGTGCATAGGTCAGGTGCTGGGTCAGGCCTGAGTCGCTGTGGGCCGAGCTGAACTGCCTGCCTGGTTTATCCCTGTTTCAGAGCGTGGTGTCCTGCACTGGTCAGCTCCTCTCCATCCTCCTTCCTCTTTCTCCTGTGCAGCTCCCTCTGCTCCCATCTCTCGCTCCTTTTCATCTTTGTCCTCCTCCTCCTTCACCTGAGGCCCACCTGTGACACTCCGCTGCTACAGACAAGCCGCGACTCGGTGAATATAAAAGATACCGACGCACCGGTCCAGCTTTTTGCTTCTGATTAGGTTTAGCAACATTTATTTACTGAGGTTAAAACGAACTCAGGGATTGGATTCTCCAGGTTCTAAGCTTCAAAATGATTTACAGCATGCCCATATTCCCTTTAGGTGGTAAAAGTTGTGTTTTTAAAGCCAAAACTGGTATCGGTTCAGTATCGGATATTTGTAGCCGATACTCAATATCGTATTTTTTTCCGTGATCGGCTCCGATATCTGATACCAATATCGGATCGGTGCATCCCGGATAAAAACACTCTTCTTCCGGAGGAGCGCAGCAGACGGATATAATCCAGCTCATCCTCCAGTGAACGAACAAGAGTCAGAGCAATAATCAGGATGGAGGCTTGTGTGGCTTAGCTGCGAGTCTTGCCCGGGTACCTCCTCCCCAGACGCCAACTTACTTTGACCAAAACGATATCCTTCTCCCCTCTCGTTCGTCCAGGTCCTGAGTCTCGGAGCCGACGTCCTGCCCGAGTACAAGCTGCAGACTCCCAGGATCCACAAATGGACCATCCTTCACTACAGTCCGTTCAAAGCCGTGTGGGACTGGGTCATTCTGCTGCTGGTCATCTACACCGCCATCTTCACGCCGTACTCCGCCACCTTCCTGCTCAGGTGACCACACCCACGCACTTTGATGAGTCGTGGAGCTCATTGGTGGAGGCTGGACCATATTAAATCCTGGACTGACTTTCTCCCTTTAAAGTAAAACATGGACCGAACTCTCCCGTCACCATGCTTATCTTATTCCGTCAGTGACCAGGAGGAGGCGGCGATGCAGACCTGTGGATACTCCTGCTCTCCTCTGAACGTGGTGGACTTCATCGTGGACATCATGTTCATCGTGGACATCGTCATCAACTTCAGGACCACCTACGTCAACTCCAACGACGAGGTGCGGCTTTCTGATTGAAACTTTCCCACCTGCTGCAGTTACTACACAGAATGAGAAACTCTGGTAGTGACTTTTTAAATGTGTTTATTATTTTCTCAAAGGGGGATTTGAGAGGGATCATATAGAGAGAACACAATGTTTGCTTTTGGGAAAGTCTTTGACCTAGAAACGAGTGGGTTTGGGAATATGTTTTATAATCCAGTAAATACCTATAATATTTGCTTCAAACCATTTCTTTTTTATTTTATCCAGTACGGGTCAGAAGTTTGGAAACACTTTTCATGTATCAGCTTCTCTTTAACACGACTGTATTTCCATTGTGTGATTCTCATTGAAGAATAAGAATGAACGCATGTAGGAAACAAACAATCAAACTCCCTTTATTCTTTAATGGCACTAGAGCCTGACCCTCGGTATGTTCTCTCTCTCTCGGGAGCTGGACAGTGTTTAACTCACAGTAATAGTCTGCAGTTTGTCCTGCGAGCGCTTAATGAGGACGTGAAGTTAACGTAGTGAAGAGGAAGAGTGCATTGTTCGTAGCGCCTCAATCGACCCTGTTTTTCTGAGCGACGCCCTCAGGCGCTGGCGTATCATTGATCATAACAAGATCATAACAAGATCCCAGCTTCGTCTTGTTGTTGTTGAGAAGATCAGGCCCTTCATCGAGAAGCTCAATGAGAAAATGTCAAAAGTGCAAAGCAGTGAAGAAAATGGCAGCTTTTGTAGAATATATGTCAAAATCTTTCATTCTAATTGAACACCTTGAGTAAGAATGTTTCCAACCTTTTGACTTGTATTGTAATTTCAGTGTCTCCGAGATTCCCATTCCACACACACTCCATAAAGAAGCTGTTTGTGTGGCTGCATGAGTCCGTTTTCTTTTGGGAATAATGATAATGCTTCATGTCTTTCTTCACGCACTCCTTTGTCTGAACTGTCTGACTTTGACTCATATCAGGGCCTCTCCTGGGCCTCGGGCTCTAACCCGAACTCTGCAGACTCTCCTGAAGGTTCGGTCTGACCTGAGCGTCTCCGTCCGCAGGTGGTGAGTCAGTCGGCTCGGATCGCCGTGCATTATTTCAAAGGCTGGTTTCTCATCGACATGGTGGCCGCCATCCCCTTCGACCTGCTCATCTACCGCTCCGGAGACGAGGAGGCGCGGGGCGGCGCCGAGGGCGAGGTCAGGCGGATCCACGCTTTGCTCCACTTCAAACATCAACACAAAACATGCACAACAGGTTAAGCCTCCAGCCAGGTGCTCATGAAGGATGGGTAAGGGATATAACAAATAGAAATCATGTTCTCTTGAAAGATCCAACGGCTGATGTGAGAAAAGCCAGCTGAGTTCAGAGCAGGTGTTCTCAGGACCTTCAGCCCCGGGGTCGGCTCCTACACACACGCCCCTGGTCCACAGCACCACCATTGTTTTTCTATATCTGCATCTGTCCATCTTTAACCCTAATGTCGTGCGTCATAATGTGTCTCGTGTCAAAAGAGCTGTTAATAAACCCCTTATTTAACAATCCAACACGATTGTTTACTGAGTGTATCTAACAAGAAAAGTGAGATTCTTTTGTTGGCTCTTTATTTTAGCCCGGATGGCGAGGAAGCCCTAATGTCCTAAATCAGCTCATCATGTGACTCCCAGTCTCCTCCCCCTTTTTCCAGACGACCACTCTGATTGGCCTGCTGAAGACGGCCCGGCTGCTGCGGTTGGTCCGCGTGGCCCGGAAGCTGGACCGGTACTCGGAGTACGGCGCCGCGGTGCTGTTCCTGCTCATGTGCACCTTCGCCCTCATCGCGCACTGGCTCGCCTGCATCTGGTATCAACAAACTCCTGCACTCACTGAGAAGCCTCTCACTGCAGCTCACTGAACAGGCTCTCACTGCAGCTCACTGAACAGGCTCTCACTGCAGCTCACTGAACAGGCTCTTATAGTTCATAGTTCCGCTGGTTTTAGATCTGAACCCCGGTTTAGTGCTGACGTCACTGAGTAGATAACAGTTGTAGATGCTTCAAGACGAGCAGGAGAGGAGGTGATGCAGTACGTAGTAATATCACTCCAATGAAGGCAAATGTTCACTAAACTTCTTCACCCCCGCCTTAACCAAGCTCATTTTCTCACTTTTTTGTTGCATTTTGTCACTTTTTTGTTGCATTTTTGTCACTTTTTTGTTGCATTTTTGTCACTTTTTTGTTGTATTTTTGTCACTTTTTTGTTGCATTTTTGTCACTTTTTTGTTGTATTTTTGTCACTTTTTTGTTGCATTTTTGTCACTTTTTTGTTGTATTTTTGTCACTTTTTTGTTGTATTTTTGTCACTTTTTTGTTGCATTTTTGTCACTGTTTTGTTGCATTTTTGTCACTTTTTTGTTGTATTTTTGTCACTTTTCTGTTGCATTTTTGTCACTTTTTTTTTGTTTTTTTGTCACTTTTTTGTGTGTATTTTTGTCACTTTTTTGTGTGTATTTTTGTCACTTTTTTGTGTGTATTTTTGTCACTTTTTTGTGTGTATTTTTGTCACTTTTTTGTTGCATTTTTGTCACTTTTTTGTTGTATTTTTGTCACTTTTTTGTTGCATTTTTGTCACTTTTTTGTTGTATTTTTGTCACTTTTTTGTTGCATTTTTGTCACTTTTTTGTTGTATTTTTGTCACTTTTTTGTTGTATTTTTGTCACTTTTTTGTTGCATTTTTGTCACTGTTTTGTTGCATTTTTGTCACTTTTTTGTTGTATTTTTGTCACTTTTCTGTTGCATTTTTGTCACTTTTTTTTTGTTTTTTTGTCACTTTTTTGTGTGTATTTTTGTCACTTTTTTGTGTGTATTTTTGTCACTTTTTTGTGTGTATTTTTGTCACTTTTTTGTGTGTATTTTTGTCACTTTTTTGTTGTATTTTTGTCACTTTTTTGTTGTATTTTTGTCTCTGCGCTCAGGTACGCCATCGGGAACGTGGAAAGAGCGTCCTCTGCTGGCATCGGCTGGTTGGACACCCTGGGGGACCAGCTGGGGAGGCCGTATAACGAGTCGGTCAGCAGCTCAGGGCCGTCCATCCGAGACAAATACGTCACGGCGCTGTACTTCACCTTCAGCAGCCTGACCAGTGTGGGCTTCGGGAACGTGTCTCCAAACACCAACTCGGAGAAGATCTTCTCCATCTGCATCATGCTCATCGGAGGTGAGCGTTATCCTTTTGAACGTTAACGTGATCTCAGTCAAACACTACAAGAATGAACCGAAGGAAAAGCTTCTCACTGTTTACGAGTGAGACCGACGTGAGGAGGTTCCTTAGACCTCCTCAGACGTGAGGAGGTTCCTTAGACCTCCTCAGACGTGAGGAGGTCTAGGGAAAGACCAGCTCTGCCTGAGTCTGGTGGTTAGATCAGGTCATGCAGAGAGGTCGGGGAAACCGTAGCACCCAGAGGAAACCTGCATCCTCTGAAACGGTGCAGCGCCTCCTGGGTTTATCCCTGTGTCAGAGCGTGGTGTCCTGCACTGGTCCGCTCCTCATCCATCCTCTTCCAGTCTCTCACCATCTTCTGGGAGGAGCTTATCAGTTCATCTGTTTTATTCTCCAGTGAACGCACATTTGTCAGAACAATAGAAGGGACAGAAGCTTGTGTGGCTTAGCTGTGATACCTCCTCGCCTCCTGTAGCGCCTCCTGTGGCGCCTCCACTGTACTGCAGGTGTGGGGGCTCCTGGTGAAGAACAAACGCTGATAGGCTGCAGGTGTTTGCTTTCTTCAGGCCCATTATGGACTCTTTGCACCCCCACATAAACACGCCAAAGACTTAAACAAGTATCCAGTAAAACAATGGTGGAACACACAAGCCACAAATGCAGTTCACAGAAAAAGGCAGCTGTACCAAGAGAGAGGGAGGTTGCTGCTCGTTCACACATTGCCATATCATTATACTATTCATTTTTTCAGATTGCAATGTGTTTATTCATTGGTCCAAGTTTGCCACAGTTTTAGATATTTGTATTTTATTATCGGCACAAAGGAAAACAAGGCAGACAATGATCCACACAGTCACATCGTCTCCACGCATACGTTCAGTTATATTTGTGTTCAGTTATATTTGCGTTCAGTTATATTTGTGTTCAGTTATATTTGCGTTCAGTTATATTTGCGTTCAGTTATATTTGTGTTCAGTTATATTTGCGTTCAGTTATATTTGTGTTCAGTTATATTTGTGTTCAGTTATATTTGTGTTCAGTTATATTTGCGTTCAGTTATATTTGTATTCAGTTATATTTGTGTTCAGTTATATTTGCGTTCAGTTATATTTGTGTTCAGTTATATTTGTGTTCAGTTATATTTGTGTTCAGTTATATTTGTGTTCAGTTACATTTGTGTTCAGTTACATTTGTGTTCAGTTATATTTGTGTTCAGTTATATTTGTGTTCAGTTATATTTGTGTTCAGTTATATTTGTGTTCAGTTGTATTTGTGTTAAAGTTATATTTGTGTTCAGTTACATTTGTGTTCAGTTATATTTGTGTTCAGTTATATTTGTGTTCAGTTATATTTGCGTTCAGTTATATTTGTGTTCAGTTATATTTGTGTTCAGTTATATTTGTATTCAGTTATATTTGTGTTAAAGTTATATTTGCGTTCAGTTATATTTGCGTTCAGTTATATTTGTGTTCAGTTATATTTGTGTTAAAGTTATATTTGTGTTCAGTTATATTTGTGTTCAGTTATATTTGTGTTCAGTTACATTTGTGTTCAGTTACATTTGTGTTCAGTTATATTTGTGTTCAGTTATATTTGTGTTCAGTTACATTTGTGTTCAGTTACATTTGTGTTCAGTTACATTTGCGTTCAGTTATATTTGCGTTCAGTTATATTTGCGTTCAGTTATATTTGCGTTCAGTTATATTTGCGTTCAGTTATATTTGCGTTCAGTTATATTTGTGTTCAGTTATATTTGTGTTCAGTTATATTTGTGTTCAGTTATATTTGTGTTCAGTTATATTTGCGTTCAGTTATATTTGCGTTCAGTTATATTTGCGTTCAGTTATATTTGTGTTCAGTTATATTTGTGTTCAGTTATATTTGTGTTCAGTTATATTTGTGTTAAAGTTATATTTGTGTTCAGTTATATTTGCGTTCAGTTATATTTGTGTTCAGTTATATTTGTGTTCAGTTATATTTGTGTTCAGTTGTATTTGTGTTCAGTTGTATTTGTGTTAAAGTTATATTTGTGTTCAGTTATATTTGTGTTCAGTTATATTTGTGTTCAGTTACATTTGTGTTCAGTTATATTTGCGTTCAGTTATATTTGTGTTCAGTTATATTTGTGTTCAGTTATATTTGTGTTCAGTTATATTTGTGTTCAGTTATATTTGCGTTCAGTTATATTTGTGTTCAGTTATATTTGTATTCAGTTATATTTGTGTTAAAGTTATATTTGTGTTCAGTTATATTTGTGTTCAGTTATATTTGTGTTCAGTTATATTTGTGTTCAGTTATATTTGTGTTAAAGTTATATTTGTGTTCAGTTGTATTTGTGTTAAAGTTATATTTGTGTTCAGTTATATTTGTGTTCAGTTATATTTGTGTTCAGTTATATTTGTGTTCAGTTATATTTGCGTTCAGTTATATTTGTGTTCAGTTGTATTTGTGTTCAGTTATATTTGTGTTCAGTTATATTTGTGTTCAGTTATATTTGCGTTCAGTTATATTTGTGTTCAGTTACATTTGTGTTCAGTTACATTTGTGTTCAGTTACATTTGTGTTCAGTTATATTTGCGTTCAGTTATATTTGTGTTCAGTTATATTTGTGTTCAGTTATATTTGTGTTCAGTTATATTTGCGTTCAGTTATATTTGTGTTCAGTTATATTTGTGTTCAGTTATATTTGTGTTAAAGTTATATTTGTGTTCAGTTGTATTTGTGTTAAAGTTATATTTGTGTTCAGTTATATTTGTGTTCAGTTATATTTGTGTTCAGTTATATTTGTGTTCAGTTATATTTGTGTTCAGTTATATTTGTGTTCAGTTATATTTGTGTTCAGTTATATTTGCGTTCAGTTATATTTGTGTTCAGTTGTATTTGTGTTCAGTTATATTTGTGTTCAGTTATATTTGCGTTCAGTTATATTTGCGTTCAGTTATATTTGTGTTCAGTTACATTTGTGTTCAGTTATATTTGTGTTCAGTTATATTTGTGTTCAGTTATATTTGTGTTAAAGTTATATTTGTGTTCAGTTATATTTGCGTTCAGTTATATTTGTGTTCAGTTATATTTGTGTTCAGTTATATTTGTGTTCAGTTATATTTGCGTTCAGTTATATTTGCGTTCAGTTATATTTGCGTTCAGTTATATTTGCGTTCAGTTATATTTGTGTTCAGTTATATTTGTGTTCAGTTATATTTGTATTCAGTTATATTTGTATTCAGTTATATTTGTGTTCAGTTATATTTGTGTTCAGTTATATTTGTGTTCAGTTATATTTGTGTTCAGTTATATTTGCGTTCAGTTATATTTGCGTTCAGTTATATTTGCGTTCAGTTATATTTGCGTTCAGTTATATTTGCGTTCAGTTATATTTGCGTTCAGTTATATTTGCGTTCAGTTATATTTGTGTTCAGTTATATTTGTGTTCAGTTATATTTGTGTTAAAGTTATATTTGTGTTCAGTTATATTTGCGTTCAGTTATATTTGTGTTCAGTTATATTTGTGTTCAGTTATATTTGTGTTCAGTTGTATTTGTGTTCAGTTGTATTTGTGTTAAAGTTATATTTGTGTTCAGTTATATTTGTGTTCAGTTATATTTGTGTTCAGTTATATTTGTGTTCAGTTATATTTGTGTTCAGTTGTATTTGTGTTCAGTTATATTTGTGTTCAGTTATATTTGTGTTCAGTTATATTTGCGTTCAGTTATATTTGTGTTCAGTTACATTTGTGTTCAGTTACATTTGTGTTCAGTTACATTTGTGTTCAGTTATATTTGCGTTCAGTTATATTTGTGTTCAGTTATATTTGTGTTCAGTTATATTTGTGTTCAGTTATATTTGTGTTCAGTTATATTTGCGTTCAGTTATATTTGTGTTCAGTTATATTTGTATTCAGTTATATTTGTGTTAAAGTTATATTTGTGTTCAGTTATATTTGTGTTCAGTTATATTTGTGTTCAGTTATATTTGTGTTCAGTTATATTTGCGTTCAGTTATATTTGTGTTCAGTTGTATTTGTGTTCAGTTATATTTGTGTTCAGTTATATTTGTGTTCAGTTATATTTGCGTTCAGTTATATTTGTGTTCAGTTACATTTGTGTTCAGTTACATTTGTGTTCAGTTACATTTGTGTTCAGTTATATTTGCGTTCAGTTATATTTGTGTTCAGTTATATTTGTGTTCAGTTATATTTGTGTTCAGTTATATTTGCGTTCAGTTATATTTGTGTTCAGTTATATTTGTGTTCAGTTATATTTGTGTTAAAGTTATATTTGTGTTCAGTTGTATTTGTGTTAAAGTTATATTTGTGTTCAGTTATATTTGTGTTCAGTTATATTTGTGTTCAGTTATATTTGTGTTCAGTTATATTTGTGTTCAGTTATATTTGTGTTCAGTTATATTTGCGTTCAGTTATATTTGCGTTCAGTTATATTTGTGTTCAGTTGTATTTGTGTTCAGTTATATTTGTGTTCAGTTATATTTGCGTTCAGTTATATTTGCGTTCAGTTATATTTGTGTTCAGTTACATTTGTGTTCAGTTATATTTGTGTTCAGTTATATTTGTGTTCAGTTATATTTGTGTTAAAGTTATATTTGTGTTCAGTTATATTTGCGTTCAGTTATATTTGTGTTCAGTTATATTTGTGTTCAGTTATATTTGTGTTCAGTTATATTTGCGTTCAGTTATATTTGCGTTCAGTTATATTTGCGTTCAGTTATATTTGCGTTCAGTTATATTTGTGTTCAGTTATATTTGTGTTCAGTTATATTTGTATTCAGTTATATTTGTATTCAGTTATATTTGTGTTCAGTTATATTTGTGTTCAGTTATATTTGTGTTCAGTTATATTTGTGTTCAGTTATATTTGCGTTCAGTTATATTTGCGTTCAGTTATATTTGTGTTCAGTTATATTTGTGTTCAGTTATATTTGTATTCAGTTATATTTGTGTTCAGTTATATTTGTGTTCAGTTATATTTGTGTTCAGTTATATTTGTGTTCAGTTATATTTGCGTTCAGTTACATTTGCGTTCAGTTATATTTGCGTTCAGTTATATTTGCGTTCAGTTATATTTGCGTTCAGTTGTATTTGCGTTCAGTTATATTTGTGTTCAGTTATATTTGCGTTCAGTTATATTTGCGTTCAGTTATATTTGTATTCAGTTGTATTTGTGTTCAGTTATATTTGTGTTCAGTTATATTTATATTTGTGTTCAGTTATATTTGCGTTCAGTTATATTTGTATTCAGTTATATTTGTATTCAGTTATATTTGTATTCAGTTATATTTGTGTTCAGTTATATTTGTGTTCAGTTATATTTGTGTTCAGTTATATTTGCGTTCAGTTATATTTGTATTCAGTTATATTTGTATTCAGTTATATTTGTATTCAGTTATATTTGTATTCAGTTATATTTGCGTTCAGTTATATTTGTGTTCAGTTATATTTGTGTTCAGTTATATTTGTGTTCAGTTATATTTGTGTTCAGTTATATTTGTGTTCAGTTATATTTGCGTTCAGTTATATTTGCGTTCAGTTATATTTGCGTTCAGTTATATTTGTGTTCAGTTATATTTGTGTTCAGTTATATTTGCGTTCAGTTATATTTGCGTTCAGTTATATTTGCGTTCAGTTATATTTGTATTCAGTTATATTTGTGTTCAGTTATATTTGCGTTCAGTTATATTTGTGTTCAGTTATATTTGTATTCAGTTATATTTGTATTCAGTTATATTTGTATTCAGTTATATTTGCGTTCAGTTATATTTGTGTTCAGTTATATTTGTGTTCAGTTATATTTGTGTTCAGTTATATTTGTGTTCAGTTATATTTGTGTTCAGTTATATTTGCGTTCAGTTATATTTGTGTTCAGTTATATTTGCGTTCAGTTATATTTGTGTTCAGTTATATTTGTGTTCAGTTATATTTGTGTTCAGTTATATTTGTGTTCAGTTATATTTGCGTTCAGTTATATTTGTATTCAGTTATATTTGCGTTCAGTTATATTTGCGTTCAGTTATATTTGCGTTCAGTTATATTTGTATTCAGTTATATTTGTGTTCAGTTATATTTGCGTTCAGTTATATTTGTGTTCAGTTATATTTGTATTCAGTTATATTTGTATTCAGTTATATTTGCGTTCAGTTATATTTGTGTTCAGTTATATTTGTGTTCAGTTATATTTGTGTTCAGTTATATTTGTGTTCAGTTATATTTGCGTTCAGTTATATTTGTGTTCAGTTATATTTGCGTTCAGTTATATTTGCGTTCAGTTATATTTGTGTTCAGTTATATTTGTGTTCAGTTATATTTGTGTTCAGTTATATTTGTGTTCAGTTATATTTGCGTTCAGTTATATTTGTGTTCAGTTATATTTGTGTTCAGTTATATTTGTATTCAGTTATATTTGCGTTCAGTTATATTTGTGTTCAGTTATATTTGTGTTCAGTTATATTTGTGTTCAGTTATATTTGTGTTCAGTTATATTTGTGTTCAGTTATATTTGCGTTCAGTTATATTTGTGTTCAGTTATATTTGCGTTCAGTTATATTTGTGTTCAGTTATATTTGTGTTCAGTTATATTTGTGTTCAGTTATATTTGTGTTCAGTTATATTTGCGTTCAGTTATATTTGTATTCAGTTATATTTGCGTTCAGTTATATTTGCGTTCAGTTATATTTGCGTTCAGTTATATTTGTATTCAGTTATATTTGTGTTCAGTTATATTTGCGTTCAGTTATATTTGTGTTCAGTTATATTTGTATTCAGTTATATTTGTATTCAGTTATATTTGCGTTCAGTTATATTTGTGTTCAGTTATATTTGTGTTCAGTTATATTTGTGTTCAGTTATATTTGTGTTCAGTTATATTTGCGTTCAGTTATATTTGTGTTCAGTTATATTTGCGTTCAGTTATATTTGTGTTCAGTTATATTTGTGTTCAGTTATATTTGTGTTCAGTAATAACGATAATAAATACTTGTGTCTCTCAGCCCTGATGTACGCCAGCATCTTCGGGAACGTGTCGGCCATTATCCAGCGGCTGTACTCGGGCACGGCGCGGTACCACGCCCAGATGATGAGGGTCCGAGAGTTCATCCGCTTCCACCAGATCCCCAACCCCCTGCGGCAGCGTCTGGAGGAGTACTTCCAACACGCCTGGTCCTACACCAACGGCATCGACATGAACGCCGTGAGAAACCGCCATCTTTTAAAAACTCTGGTCGGGCCTATTATACGTGTTTTATATGTGCAGGTGTTGAAGGGTTTCCCCGAGTGTCTTCAGGCCGACATCTGCCTCCATCTGAACAGGACGCTGCTGGAGAACTGCAAGGCCTTCAAAGGTAACGCCTCCGTGCAGAACAGCAGCAAACGTAACGGCCACGGCCATCTTTAGAAAGCTCTGAACACACAACTCACTCCACACGAGGCTCATTCTTTTATTCTGTGACGTTTTGTTGCTTTGAAGCTGGAGATTTATCCAGGAAGTGACTCCAAGTGTGTCCTGTGTGTGTTGTGTGTGTTGTGTGTGTTGTGTGTGTGTTGTGTAGGCTCCACTAAAGGCTGCCTGCGCTCGTTGGCCATGAGGTTTAAAACCACACACGCTCCTCCGGGCGACACGCTGGTTCACGCCGGCGACGTCATCTCCGCGCTTTACTTCCTGTCCAGAGGCTCCATCGAGATCCTGCGTGGAGACGTGGTGGTCGCCATTTTGGGTGAGTCGGGCGATCAAAGGTGTGTTTCAGGCCGAGCTACAGCTGTGCATTAGCTTTAGCCATAACTCAGTCCATACATCAAAACTGAAAGTGTTGTTCCCACAGCTGCCAGCAGGAGGAGCCCCAGTAAAAGCTCTAGACCTTCTCCTCCTTCTTCCTCTTCTTCCTGTTCGCCCTTCTCTTCTTCTCCTTATTTCTTCTTCTTCTTCTTCTTCTTCACTTCTTACAGAGACATCACTTCAAACCATAAATGTAAAATATCAATGTTGAGACAAAAAAATAATGTTTTTAAGTCAATTCTAAAGCCACATATGCAGGAGAGCGTTAGATATGATTCCAAGAGGCCTTAATCTCTCTCTTTCTTTCATAATAATGAAATATCTCAATTTTTTTCTCCATAAGTTTATAGAAAATACCAGAAGTATGTTTTTAACACACGCAACAGACGTTTTTGTTGACATTTTCTTTCTAAATTCACACATTTCTGTTCTTAAATTGCCCTTTGTGTCCAATTAAGATCAGGATTTAGTGCAATCATTTAATTCTCGGTGCAAACTTCACAATCCAATCATGGGACTGCTTCAAATCAATTCAATTAAAAAAACTTTATTAAGGGGCAATTAAACACTAGACAGTAACCAGGGCTGATGTTCTGAATGTAACTATGACGTTTTAAAAGGTTGAACATCTTGACAGAGTCTCACAGAGGTGCCATTAGGGGGCGCTGTGGTTAACCTGTTTTTTTGTTTTTTTTTAGGTAAGAACGATATTTTCGGGGAGCCCATAAACCACCTCACGCTGCCGGGCAAATCCAGCGCTGACGTGAGGGCCCTGACCTACTGCGACCTGCACAAGATCCACCGCGAGGACATTCTGGAGGTGAGGAACTGCAGCGCCACCTACTGTTCCGACCTAATACAGTGGAGCAGAAACGGTTATTTATCTTTCAAATGGAGTGGAGTAAAAGTTTAAAAATACTACTCCTCAAAAACTCTTCCTAAATACAGTACTGTAGTAAACGTACTTTGTTACAGACCACTTCTGAAACTAGTCTAAATGTGTGAACTCTTATTTATTACTGATAGCCCTCTAGACTAGCTCTATAGCTAATACTGAAATGTTCTCCGATGTCTACTGTCCCCCGGGTCAGGTCCTGGACATGTACCCGGAGTTTTCGGAGTATTTCTGGTCCAACCTGGAGATCACCTTCAACCTGCGAGACGTAAGTCTGAGCCGCTCTGTCTCATAATGATGATGTTTCTTAAACATCACATGTTCATGAAACAGGCGAACAGCGAGGTGGTGCTGGCCACGGACGACTGTGACGTGGACAGATTCAGGAACAAGCTCTTCGACAGAAAGTTCTCGACTCCCGTCACAGGTGAAGTTTATCCCCAACGTCCAACATCACCGCGAGTTAACACCAACCGTCTCTGTCCCAACAGGAGACATGAGCGCAGCCTGTAGACAGAGGGCCGCCAGGTGGAGGAGGAGATTCAGCAACTGGGAACAGAGAGACCACGGCAAAGACGAGCAGCGCTACACTCTGTAAGTCACATTACCGTAATATACTGCAGAGACGAGCAGCGCTACACTCTGTAAGTCACATTACCGTAATATACAGCTGAGACGAGCACCGCTACACTCTGTAAGAGTCACATTACCGTAATATACAGCAGAGACGAGCAGCGCTACACTCTGTAAGTCACATTACCGTAATATACTGCAGAGACGAGCAGCGCTACACTCTGTAAGTCACATTACCGTAATATACAGCTGAGACGAGCACCGCTACACTCTGTAAGAGTCACATTACCGTAATATACAGCAGAGACGAGCAGCGCTACACTCTGTAAGTCACATTACCGTAATATACTGCAGAGACGAGCAGCGCTACACTCTGTAAGTCACATTACCGTAATATACAGCTGAGACGAGCACCGCTACACTCTGTAAGAGTCACATTACCGTAATATACAGCAGAGACGAGCAGCGCTACACTCTGTAAGAGTCACATTACCGTAATATACAGCAGAGACGAGCAGCGCTACACTCTGTAAGAGTCACATTACCGTAATATACAGCAGAGACGAGCAGCGCCACACTCTGTAAGTCACATTACCGTAATATACAGCAGAGACGAGCAGCGCTACACTCTGTAAGTCACATTACCGTAATATACAGCAAAGACGAGCAGCGCCACACTCTGTAAGTCACATTACCGTAATATACAGCAGAGACGAGCAGCGCTACACTCTGTAAGTCACATTACCGTAATATACAGCAGAGACGAGCAGCGCTACACTCTGTAAGTCACATTACCGTAATATACAGCAGAGACGAGCAGCGCTACACTCTGTAAGTCACATTACCGTAATATACAGCAGAGACGAGCAGCGCTACACTCTGTAAGTCACATTACCGTAATATACAGCAGAGACGAGCAGCGCTACACTCTGTAAGAGTCACATTACCGTAATATACAGCAGAGACGAGCAGCGCTACACTCTGTAAGAGTCACATTACCGTAATATACAGCAGAGACGAGCAGAGCTACACTGTAAGAGTCACTTTACAGTTTTTCTTGTATTTTCAGATATGGCCCGGTTTTCTCCAGTGACGATGAGGCTGAAGACGCTGAAATGAGTCCAGTCCAGACGACTCTCCTCCACACAGGCGGGAGCACCAACAGCAGAGGAGGCGAGGGGGAGACGGGGGAGAGGAGGGAGAGGGGGGAGAGGGGGGAGAGGAGGGAGACGGGCCACACGCTCACAGGTGACAAGCCGTGATGTTTATTTCCTAAATGTTTGTCCTCGTTTCATGTCGTCTCTTCTCACAGACGCTTTGTCAGGAATGTCGAACCTCTTCAGTCTGTGGGGCGAGGGTCAGGAGCAGCGGTATCAGCAGGTGCCCTGCGCCCCGAGCCTGGCCTCGCCCGTCCCGCCGGAGGAGAAGCCCTTACTGCCGGATAAATCCACCCCGCCTCCCTCAAACTCACCCGTGAATCCCCCGAAATGTGCTCAAGAAAAATGTCCCGCGCCTTCAGAAGCCCCCCCTGACCCGACGGGGAAGGCCACAGCGCCCCCTGCCTCCCTCAGGTCCCGCTCCCCTGCGCCCCCTGCTGCCCAGACCGTGGTACCGCACAGACACAGGACGGAGATCGAGCGGCGGCTGGACTCACTGCAGAGGCAGATCGGCAGGTGGGTGTCAGACGCACAGCTGGGGCTTTGGAAAACATCTGTAATGATCAAACATGTATAACCTCACACAGAGACACCAGGATCTCCAGCTCGTTCCACCGACGAAGCCTTTTCACAGGAAGTACTCATTTGTTTTGTTTTGTTTTGTTTTGGGGGAGGTTATTTGTTTTGCTTCTGAATTTAGAAATGACAAGACACACAATAACTGTCATGCTAACACGGGGAGAACGTGCTAACACGGGGAGAACATGCTAACACGGGGAGAACATGCTAACACGGGGAGAACATGCTATAAAAGATCAAGAGAACAGAGGCTCCAGGTGCAGGTGAGGAGCGAGTCCCGTCCTGAGTGTGAGATGTTTCTGTTTCAGTCTGGAGACTCAGGTGAGCTCAGACGTCAGGACCATCCTCCTCCTGTTACAGCGACAGACCTCCATCCCCCCGTCCTACAGCACCCTGTGCACCTCCTCCTCTCCTCCAGCAGAGGGCGCTGTGTCTCCTCTCTCCTCTCCACCAGCTGGGGGCAGTGCAGGACCCTCCTCCCCTCTCAGTCGGGACCGTCCTGTCTCTGCTCTAAATACATCGTCTGTGGACAGACCTGGACGACGAGACGCTGGAGCTCATCCACACATCTCCACTTCTGCTCAGGTGAGGCTCACGTTCCCTGAAACATATCGATCAATAACACTGGGTAACAAAAAAATATTTTTTGAAAATAGTCCAGGGTTTTCCAGCTGGATTAGACTTATGTTGATGCTCTGAGTCCGAAAATGACCTTGGTTTTGCTCAATCAGGATTTTTTGCTACAGAAACGCTTTAAAAATCGATTTTGCGTCAAAACAAATTTCTGCGGATCATCAGCTGAGAAACCCTGGACGTTTTTTGGCTGTCAACTTGTGATAATCAATCGATTAATGAAACTGTTAACGAGACATTTTCTACAATACTGAGTCCTTAGTCCTGCTGAAGGATTGTGTCTGTTTTCAGGACGATGTGGACAGTTTGGACCATCCAGCCGTGGCCTCAGGACCTCACTCTGCTCTGGACCCTCACTGAGCCTCACGAGGATGTAACTCATGAACAGACCCTCACTGAGGCTCACGAGGATGTAACTCATGAACAGACCCTCACTGAGGCTCACGAGGATGTAACTCATGAACAGACCCTCACTGAGGCTCACGAGGATGTAACTCATGAACAGACCCTCACTGAGCCTCACACGGGACACACAGACTCCCTCTGCACGGTTCACTGTGACGACGTCCTCGTCTTTACAGAACTCTGCCTCAAAGTCTCACATTCAGCTGGAACTGACTTTCTGAGCATCTAACCTGATCCTGTTATTGTTTCTGGCCTTATTTAAACATCAGTTCATGTGCTTTGTGTTTTCTACACACACCTCGTTTTTAGTTACAATCAAAAGTATTTCACAGCCTAGAGGAAGCTGAGCACAGATCAGTCTTAAAGGATTGTGTGAAGAATCGTCACAGCTCATACTGATGTTTTATAAAACCGCGGTGCGTCTCTCTCCTGCTTCATTTCTAAATAAACTAAATAGAAGTCTGGTTTGTTAACGTCACATAAACAGAGCTATAGCATAAAGAACAAACCAAAGTCTCAATCTCACCTGGACCCGGAGGCGTACCTGCACCGTTGACGAGCCTCTCCCGGCAGCACGTTGTTTAAACTCGTTCCTCTCGCTGTGGCTCGAGCTTTTAGCCCGTGATTAGCTTTGTTTTGTTTACATCATTGCAGTAACCTCCGCTCTCTCGCTCACGCCAAACGGTCTTTCTGCTGCTCGATTAGCCTGCAGTGCCCTCTAGTGGCATGTGAAATTATATATTTGGATTAAAAAAAAGTCCAGCTCATTGAAAACAGAACAAAGGGCACTGGGAAAAGATTCTTGAGTCGCCATCGTCACTGTTTTGGTTACGGCGCGGAGGCTCGAGTCCTGAACTTGTTTATCGTTCTCTCAAATGGAAATAAAAGTGAATGGAATGGAAGAAGCGGGACGTATTTCAGTGGATTTAATAAGAAAAGGAGCTGGAGTCCCGAGACGGCGGAGAGAAGCAGCTAAATTGTCCGACATCAAACTCTAAAGCCGCTAAACTCTGTTTGTGGCTGAAATGTGGCTGGAAAAGGTGGTTCATGTGAACGTTCGGTGATATAAAGTTGATGTAATGAGGAGCTCCGGGGTTTCTCTGTCTCTATTTTACTCTGTCTTTGGCCACTGCTTTCTGTGTGTCCACTTTGGGACGGTCTAATCTCCCACGCGTCTCCAAAATCTGGCTCAAAAATCAAACGTGTTTACTGTGACTGCCTTCGACTCGTAAAGACTCACTGCCTCTGAAAATAATAGTAAAATCGGGCACAGAAGATAGTGTAGTGTGTGCTGAGCTTTAGTCTTTCATCTCTGAACACTGAACATGCAAATACCAGAAACATTGTGACATTCTGTATATGAATGAAGTTTTTATTTTTTTTTATTTGATTTATTATGACACTGGGATTATGCAAACCATGCAACGATCCTCCGGGACTGTTTTTCCCCCACGTCCCGTCCTAGCGTGAAGCTCATCCGGGACATTTCTGCAAAGTAAATGTAAATACTGTATCTTTGAAACATGGAAACTTCTGAAATGCAAATAATGTATGTGATGCACTGAAGGTTTTTTTTAACTAATCTGTCCGAGTCTGACTGATGGATTTTTACCTGTGAGCGGCGTAAATGTGCTGGTGTTCCTCCGTGTTCGAAGCGAATGTATAATAACGAAAAGTATCTGTACCATTGTGTGAAGACTATTTAAACGTAGCATCTCCATATTGTTATCGTGACCCTCTTATTCACTGACGGGATTAGCATTTTTGTAACTACAGCCAGTCGGTCGTGCTTATTTTCGTCTTCGTGTGACTTGTATTGTTAGAAATGTTAAATATCTGTAAGGATTATCGTCCTGGACTAGGAATAATAGGTCTGAAGAGATTAGAGTCAGCGGAGATTGTTCCGGAGACGTTTTGCACAAATACTCTGTAAACTGTGAAAATAAACTTTTATTTCAAGCTGCTCACACTTTCTGACTTCATCCATTTTGTATTAATAATACATGGGCTCTGTACGCGGAATGTTTTGGCTAACTTCCTGTTGGCCAGTGTAGGGTAAAGACTACTTCCTGTCCATATTTTTATGTAAATTAAAGACAAAAAATAAATAAAAACAGAAGTAAACTTAAATGTGAGTGCGTTTCATAAACGTTAGTTCAGATGGTGCCGCTATTTTACCATTTGCTAGCATAAAGTTAATGTTAGCCGTTAGCTTCAAGGCTAAAAACATGGCTAACTCTCCAAAGAAATAAACCACAGGCAGGAAACAATCCTTACCCTACAGGAAGTGAGTTTGTGCTGCAATGCGTTTATTTAGTATGTTAAAATGTCCTTGTTTTGGTCGTGATTTATTATTTTTGACAAAATTATTGATGAAACAAGTTGTTCACAAATTTCGTTGGAATTTAATTGAATGCACAGTGTTGAAACGATTTACTGAAATGTTGCAATAATATCGTGAGTAATCAACAGACTTGCTGGGGCCTGGGGCAAGAAATCTTCAAATGCTCTCCCATAATATTGATAAAATGGGCTCCATCATCGGCCTCCTTGTACTTGGGGCCCGAGTCGACTTGGTGGCTGGCTGCCCCCGGTCCCCCCGTCACCGGCCCTGCTCAACACCGTTGTCACATTTGTTTTTCATAATTGTGCAGCCTTAAATGAGAAGAACCTGGAGGAAAGAAGCCCAACCAGACACAGAGAGAACCTGCAAACCCCTCACAGAAGAAATCAAACCCAGGACCTTCTGGCTGTGAGGCGAGAGCGCTGCCTTCGAACTGAAAACCAAATCTGAAATAGACATCACGTTTATGTTGAAAAGATGTGAAACTTCTGGAGCCACTGTAGTCAGCAGTGACAGCTCCCAAAGGTTGTTGTTATGGAGTCTGAGCTCAACAAGACTCTCCCGAGAGAGAACAGAGGAAACACTGGCCCAGGATTTGACTTGGATTTATTTACCAGTCGGTTTGGCACTAGTGACTCAACGAGCATTTTTTCACCAAAGCAAGAAGAAAAAAAGGATCTCATAGGCAAATATATTCCTTTATATATCACAATTTACCTTTTTCCTGAAAGCAAACATACTTATTCCACTTGGTGAGATAAAATTGCTCAAATTAAGATCTGTTTATAACTTAACTAATTTCAACCTCTGAAGATACTGTATCATTTTTTGGCAATGCACTGTGTTGCACTTTAAGAAGTCAACATAGTAAAGTGAAAGACACATATAAAACAATATTATTAGGCATTAGACCTAATAAAAGTACATTTCTAAAGTAAACATAATAATGTATAGGCTATTTAATAAATATATTTTGTGAAGTAAAAGCTCAACTTAAATGGTCGTTAAATGAAAAAACATAATACTTAGTGCATTAGAATGTGTTGTATCGCAATATCAATCAATCAATCAATCAATCAAACTTTATTTATAAAGCACTTTTCGTACCGAAAGGTATCACAAAGTGCTTTACAGATTACAACATTTAAAACAATACGCCCCGCATCAATATGTACTTTAGGCTATTGTAAAAATTAACGTAAAAATTCAAGCACGCTAATCGGCTACGTATGCTAACTACTGATCACAGTGTGGATATTTTACATTTTTTGTTTTTTAAGAAAACACTAAATAAACTACTTGAAGATTTATGGGAAATACTTTTATACTTTGAATAAATTCAGATACATCTTCAATTCAAAGTGTTATGTTCATGAGTTAGCACATTAGCATGAGTCTTGCTTTCAGCCTCTAAATATTTGAGTTTTTCGCTAAAGTCAGTGCAGAAAATGAGTGGGATTTTTGCTTCCAGACAAAATGAGCGGAAGATTCGGACACAGCCAGAGGGGGAAAACAAAGAAGTGAAAAAACTGGACTGTCTTTCTCCCATTTTAATTTCCCTTCCATTACTTTAACAAGCACTAAATTATGAATACATTGTTCAACTACATAAAGATACAGAGACATTGAGAGGAGCAAAGTGATTCAACAGCCTATAAATGATTACAACGCTGACCAGGAAGCCAACGTTAGCTTCACACTACATACGCTAACGTTAGCTACAGATGCCGTTGTTCACTTCTACTGAACGATTTGCTGTGAAAAAAACGTCTGTAGGGACCAGATTGTGGCTCGACTTTATTGGTGTGTGATAAATCTGTTCATAATCAGCCAGACAACGGCTAAAAAGTATGAAAAATTGTGATTCCCATGAGAGATTTTCTTCCCCCTCGGCTTGGCCACGCCCCCTTGACGACGCGTCTGTATCGTGATATTTGTATTGCGATAGAAGAACCGTATCGCCTCAGTATAATTTTTTTTGGTAAAGGATTTTATTTTGAAAGGCCACCGGAAGCTCCCCTCGTGTCTCCCCTCTCTCTTGACTCTCCGTGTTTTTCCTGCGGAGTCTCCTCCTGAGCCGTGCCTCTCGCCTCCGCCGCCCGTGAGCCTCACCGGGGACCCTCCGCCGCGCTCCGAGCCGGGGCATGAGCGCCCGCAGCCCGCAGCGATGATGCGCTTTGTCCGGGACTGTCTGCGGAGACCCAAGGACAGCGGCCATGACGGGTGAGCTCTGCACGCACGCTCACAGACGCACAGAAAAAACAAACATCTGCAATCTGTTCTCAGCGCCAAAAAAGATATCTGCTAACTCACAGACGCACCGAGAGAACGTCGACCCGCGAAACACGTCCGCAAAGTCACACATCTGCAACACAGCGCGCGGATATCACCCGGTGCTGCAGGGGGTCAGTCAGTTTGGACTGGTTTATATTCTAATGTTTAGTTTGGACTTGGTAACCTCTGTTTAGCCCCAATGTCTGTCCCAGTAAAGTTCAGGCAGCAGGTCAAATATAATGCCTTTTAATGCAGTTTTTTTTAAATATATATATTATATTATTAAGGCCACAAAAGCCAAAAGTCTGTGCATAAAAAAAAAATTTCAACCACAATTTAACCTGAATTGTAAAATAAATATTTGTTATCGGCTATTTTATTTTTCGGCAAATGAACCTCTTAGCCCCCACCTGAACTATTTTCTCCAGTTCCGCTTTGCCAAAACCTCAAAGCTCCTTGATGGAGTTTACAGCCCTACAGGCCAGAGTAACGCCTCATTTGAAAGCTAAGACCTACACAACTGATCGTGACTTTTTTGTTGCGTTGGCGCCTTTTTCATGTCACACTTTTGTCGTGTTTTTGTCGTGCTTAGTTCATGTGGAGTTTGGTTTATTCCTACTTTATTCTTACCCACAGAGATTGAACTACGATAATAACAGCGTATTAAACTACATCACATTACTTTACTGTTGCACTGATTATAACGTCAGTCCCTTTGTCTAACGTCAGGCCCTTTGTCCAACGTCAGTCCCTTTGTCTGACGTCAGTCCCTTTGTCTAACGTCAGTCCCTTTGTCTGACGTCAGTCCCTTTGTCTAACGTCAGTCCCTTTGTCCAACGTCAGTCCCTTTGTCTAACGTCAGTCCCTTTGTCTAACCTCAGTCCCTTTGTCTGACGTCAGTCCCTTTGTCTAAAGTCAGTCCCTTTGTCTAACCTCAGTCCCTTTGTCTGACGTCAGTCCCTTTGTCTAAAGTCAGTCCCTTTGTCTAACCTCAGTCCCTTTGTCTGACGTCAGTCCCTTTGTCTAAAGTCAGTCCCTTTGTCTGACGTCAGTCCCTTTGTCTGACGTCAGTCCCTTTGTCTGACGTCAGTCCCTTTGTCTGACGTCAGGCCCTTTGTCTGACGTCAGGCCCTTTGACGTCAGTCCCTTTGTCTGACGTCAGTCCCTTTGTCTGACGTCAGTCCCTTTGTCTGACGTCAGTCCCTTTGTCTGACGTCAGTCCCTTTGTCTGACGTCAGTCCCTTTGTCTGACGTCAGTCCCTTTGTCTGACGTCAGACCCTTTGTCTGACGTCAGTCCCTTTGTCTGACGTCAGTCCCTTTGTCTGACGTCAGTCCCTTTGTCTGACGTCAGTCCCTTTGTCTGACGTCAGACCCTTTGTCTGACGTCAGACCCTTTGTCTGACGTCAGTCCCTTTGTCTGACGTCAGTCCCTTTGTCTGACGTCAGTCCCTTTGTCTGACGTCAGTCCCTTTGTCTGACGTCAGTCCCTTTGTCTGACGTCAGTCCCTTTGTCTGACGTCAGACCCTTTGTCTGACGTCAGACCCTTTGTCTGACGTCAGACCCTTTGTCTAACGTCAGTCCCTTTGTCTGACGTCAGTCCCTTTGTCTAACGTCAGACCCTTTGTCTAACGTCAGTCCCTTTGTCTAAAGTCAGTCCCTTTGTTTAAAGTCAGTCCCTTTGTCTGATGTCAGTCCCTTTGTCTGATGTCAGTCCCTTTGTCCAACGTCAGTCCCTTTGTTTAAAGTCAGTCCCTTTGTCTGACGTCAGTCCCTTTGTTTAAAGTCAGTCCCTTTGTCTGATGTCAGTCCCTTTGTCTAAAGTCAGTCCCTTTGTCTAAAGTCAGTCCCTTTGTCTAACGTCAGTCCCTTTGTCTTACGTCAGTCCCTTTGTCTAACGTCAGTCCCTTTGTCTGGCTGCAGTCGGTCTGTGGTCGTATTAAAAGTGTCCGCTCGAGTAAACCCGTTCACGCTCCAGTCGAGGCTGTGACCTGGTTATCCATCTAGAAAACGCTCGGGACCGCGGAGGAACGGCGAGGAGCGAGCGCCGCCTCAAACTGTCGCCATTTATTTAAAGGGTCATTTTAAAAACACTTTAACAAGTTCCCTTCACGTCTCAGTTTTAACGTCAGAGTAAAACAAAAACCAAACGATGTTTATTTGGTGATGTTTTGTGGCTCCTGGTCTTTCCCGCTTCTTTCATTCACAAATACTGACATGTTCGGTATCCACGTGTAGCACGAAAGGCTGCGACCGAGATGACGCTGTAATCCAAATATGGTCATTTCCTTTGTGGCTAAAGACGGGAGGAACACACATGTGCAGACAAAGGGACTAAACCTTTACATCTGGAGCTCCAGACTCAAACACATCTGGGAGGTTTTGCAGAGGGATTTTTCAGTATCTAACTCCTGCCTCGTCTATTGAGCTTTTTTTTGGAAAAAAACAAGGCATTATTATATATTATTTTTTACAGATTTTATTGCTTATTCAAAAATTACCACTCATTTGTTTTTTTCAATACCTATAGTAAAATATAGTCTCTAAATTCAGAAAAAAGAAAAATAATCAGGGTTTCTGCGGGGCATTAACATTAAGGCCTTTAAAGTCATTTAAAGACTTTAAACTGTATTCAAACTGGCATCAAATCTGCATTTCTCAGAAAATATAATTTTTACTATTTTTATTGCACATATTTGTCAAAAACACAAAAAACGATGGTCGAATACAAATTCCGCTGCAGATTTGACTGAAATGAGTTCAAATTGGCTGAATATCCAAATGTCCGTCATTCCCCTGTGACTGGCAAGGCAAGGCAACTTTATTTATACCGCGCATTTCGTACACAAGGCAACTCAATGCCAAGACTGGTTTACAAATGATATGAAATGAAATATGCCAAGATTTGAGGGTTTGGGTTAATAAAAAATACAGGATTTAGACATTAAAATTGCATTAAAAAGTAAGGCTGCACAATATATTGAAAAAAAAAAAAATCGTATCGCGATATTTTGTGATATTTTCTGTATCGCAAGAAGCCACGATATATCGCAACATCACTAAAGTCTTCATCTGACTGAGAGCGACACATTTTTTGCAAACGCAGCCGAAAACAAACAATGAACAGAACTTAAAAATGTGTAAAAGTATTTTGTGAAAGAAAAACTTGCATATTGTCTTGTAATATATCGCAATAATATCGTTATCATGGCCGTATCGCATATCGCTAATGACTTCAATATCATGCAGCTCTATTAAAAAGCATTTTAAAATAAATAAAACTATATTTGTTTTAAATGTGCATCATTTGTTTGAGCCCCTGAACCAACATACTTGGATCTAAAGGTATTTTTTCAGTACCTGCTTTAGATACTTTTATTTTTTCAATCCCATTAGAACATGAAGTTTTTTTTATACCACACTGGAAACATTTAATGGTTTCCAGCCTTAAACTGGGAACCGCGCTCTCACATTGGGGTTAAAGCCGAGAGGCAGGTCAGAGCCCGAGGGTGAACGGGCATCAGCCGAGTCCACCACAGTGACCACAGAGTCCACAGTGTCCACAGAGTCCACAGTGACCACAGTGACCACAGAGTCCACAGTGTCCACAGAGTCCACAGTGTCCACAGTGTCCACAGAGTCCACAGTGTCCACAGAGTCCACAGTGTCCACAGTGTCCACAGAGTCCACAGTGACCACAGAGTCCACAGTGTCCACAGAGTCCACAGTGTCCACAGTGTCCACAGAGTCCACAGTGACCACAGAGTCCACAGTGTCCACAGAGTCCACAGTGACCACAGAGTCCACAGTGTCCACAGTGTCCACAGTGACCACAGTGTCCACAGTGTCCACAGAGTCCACAGTGACCACAGAGTCCACAGTGTCCACAGAGTCCACAGTGACCACAGTGACCACAGTGACCACAGAGACCACAGTGACCACAGAGTCCACAGTGACCACAGAGTCCACAGTGACCACAGAGTCCACAGTGACCACAGTGTCCACAGTGTCCACAGAGTCCACAGTGACCACAGAGTCCACAGTGTCCACAGAGTCCACAGTGACCACAGTGACCACAGTGACCACAGAGTCCACAGTGTCCACAGAGTCCACAGTGACCACAGTGTCCACAGTGACCACAGAGACCACAGTGACCACAGAGTCCACAGTGACCACAGAGTCCACAGTGTCCACAGAGTCCACAGTGACCACAGTGTCCACAGTGACCACAGAGACCACAGTGACCACAGAGTCCACAGTGTCCACAGAGTCCACAGTGACCACAGTGACCACAGTGACCACAGAGACCACAGTGACCACAGAGTCCACATCACAGACGCACAGAAAAAACAAACATCTGCAATCTGTTCTCAGCGCCAAAAAAGATATCTGCTAACTCACAGACGCACCGAGAGAACGTCGACCCGCGAAACACGTCCGCAAAGTCACACATCTGCAACACAGCGCGCGGATATCACCCGGTGCTGCAGGGGGTCAGTCAGTTTGGACTGGTTTATATTCTAATGTTTAGTTTGGACTTGGTAACCTCTGTTTAGCCCCAATGTCTGTCCCAGTAAAGTTCAGGCAGCAGGTCAAATATAATGCCTTTTAATGCAGTTTTTTTTAAATATATATATTATATTATTAAGGCCACAAAAGCCAAAAGTCTGTGCATAAAAAAAAAATTTCAACCACAATTTAACCTGAATTGTAAAATAAATATTTGTTATCGGCTATTTTATTTTTCGGCAAATGAACCTCTTAGCCCCCACCTGAACTATTTTCTCCAGTTCCGCTTTGCCAAAACCTCAAAGCTCCTTGATGGAGTTTACAGCCCTACAGGCCAGAGTAACGCCTCATTTGAAAGCTAAGACCTACACAACTGATCGTGACTTTTTTGTTGCGTTGGCGCCTTTTTCATGTCACACTTTTGTCGTGTTTTTGTCGTGCTTAGTTCATGTGGAGTTTGGTTTATTCCTACTTTATTCTTACCCACAGAGATTGAACTACGATAATAACAGCGTATTAAACTACATCACATTACTTTACTGTTGCACTGATTATAACGTCAGTCCCTTTGTCTAACGTCAGGCCCTTTGTCCAACGTCAGTCCCTTTGTCTGACGTCAGTCCCTTTGTCTAACGTCAGTCCCTTTGTCTGACGTCAGTCCCTTTGTCTAACGTCAGTCCCTTTGTCCAACGTCAGTCCCTTTGTCTAACGTCAGTCCCTTTGTCTAACCTCAGTCCCTTTGTCTGACGTCAGTCCCTTTGTCTAAAGTCAGTCCCTTTGTCTAACCTCAGTCCCTTTGTCTGACGTCAGTCCCTTTGTCTAAAGTCAGTCCCTTTGTCTAACCTCAGTCCCTTTGTCTGACGTCAGTCCCTTTGTCTAAAGTCAGTCCCTTTGTCTGACGTCAGTCCCTTTGTCTGACGTCAGTCCCTTTGTCTGACGTCAGGCCCTTTGTCTGACGTCAGGCCCTTTGACGTCAGTCCCTTTGTCTGACGTCAGTCCCTTTGTCTGACGTCAGTCCCTTTGTCTGACGTCAGTCCCTTTGTCTGACGTCAGTCCCTTTGTCTGACGTCAGTCCCTTTGTCTGACGTCAGTCCCTTTGTCTGACGTCAGTCCCTTTGTCTGACGTCAGTCCCTTTGTCTGACGTCAGACCCTTTGTCTGACGTCAGTCCCTTTGTCTGACGTCAGTCCCTTTGTCTGACGTCAGTCCCTTTGTCTGACGTCAGTCCCTTTGTCTGACGTCAGACCCTTTGTCTGACGTCAGACCCTTTGTCTGACGTCAGTCCCTTTGTCTGACGTCAGTCCCTTTGTCTGACGTCAGTCCCTTTGTCTGACGTCAGTCCCTTTGTCTGACGTCAGTCCCTTTGTCTGACGTCAGACCCTTTGTCTGACGTCAGACCCTTTGTCTGACGTCAGACCCTTTGTCTAACGTCAGTCCCTTTGTCTGACGTCAGTCCCTTTGTCTAACGTCAGACCCTTTGTCTAACGTCAGTCCCTTTGTCTAAAGTCAGTCCCTTTGTTTAAAGTCAGTCCCTTTGTCTGATGTCAGTCCCTTTGTCTGATGTCAGTCCCTTTGTCCAACGTCAGTCCCTTTGTTTAAAGTCAGTCCCTTTGTCTGACGTCAGTCCCTTTGTTTAAAGTCAGTCCCTTTGTCTGATGTCAGTCCCTTTGTCTAAAGTCAGTCCCTTTGTCTAAAGTCAGTCCCTTTGTCTAAAGTCAGTCCCTTTGTCTGACGTCAGTCCCTTTGTCTTACGTCAGTCCCTTTGTCTAACGTCAGTCCCTTTGTCTGGCTGCAGTCGGTCTGTGGTCGTATTAAAAGTGTCCGCTCGAGTAAACCCGTTCACGCTCCAGTCGAGGCTGTGACCTGGTTATCCATCTAGAAAACGCTCGGGACCGCGGAGGAACGGCGAGGAGCGAGCGCCGCCTCAAACTGTCGCCATTTATTTAAAGGGTCATTTTAAAAACACTTTAACAAGTTCCCTTCACGTCTCAGTTTTAACGTCAGAGTAAAACAAAAACCAAACGATGTTTATTTGGTGATGTTTTGTGGCTCCTGGTCTTTCCCGCTTCTTTCATTCACAAATACTGACATGTTCGGTATCCACGTGTAGCACGAAAGGCTGCGACCGAGATGACGCTGTAATCCAAATATGGTCATTTCCTTTGTGGCTAAAGACGGGAGGAACACACATGTGCAGACAAAGGGACTAAACCTTTACATCTGGAGCTCCAGACTCAAACACATCTGGGAGGTTTTGCAGAGGGATTTTTCAGTATCTAACTCCTGCCTCGTCTATTGAGCTTTTTTTTGGAAAAAAACAAGGCATTATTATATATTATTTTTTACAGATTTTATTGCTTATTCAAAAATTACCACTCATTTGTTTTTTTCAATACCTATAGTAAAATATAGTCTCTAAATTCAGAAAAAAGAAAAATAATCAGGGTTTCTGCGGGGCATTAACATTAAGGCCTTTAAAGTCATTTAAAGACTTTAAACTGTATTCAAACTGGCATCAAATCTGCATTTCTCAGAAAATATAATTTTTACTATTTTTATTGCACATATTTGTCAAAAACACAAAAAACGATGGTCGAATACAAATTCCGCTGCAGATTTGACTGAAATGAGTTCAAATTGGCTGAATATCCAAATGTCCGTCATTCCCCTGTGACTGGCAAGGCAAGGCAACTTTATTTATACCGCGCATTTCGTACACAAGGCAACTCAATGCCAAGACTGGTTTACAAATGATATGAAATGAAATATGCCAAGATTTGAGGGTTTGGGTTAATAAAAAATACAGGATTTAGACATTAAAATTGCATTAAAAAGTAAGGCTGCACAATATATTGAAAAAAAAAAAAATCGTATCGCGATATTTTGTGATATTTTCTGTATCGCAAGAAGCCACGATATATCGCAACATCACTAAAGTCTTCATCTGACTGAGAGCGACACATTTTTTGCAAACGCAGCCGAAAACAAACAATGAACAGAACTTAAAAATGTGTAAAAGTATTTTGTGAAAGAAAAACTTGCATATTGTCTTGTAATATATCGCAATAATATCGTTATCATGGCCGTATCGCATATCGCTAATGACTTCAATATCATGCAGCTCTATTAAAAAGCATTTTAAAATAAATAAAACTATATTTGTTTTAAATGTGCATCATTTGTTTGAGCCCCTGAACCAACATACTTGGATCTAAAGGTATTTTTTCAGTACCTGCTTTAGATACTTTTATTTTTTCAATCCCATTAGAACATGAAGTTTTTTTTATACCACACTGGAAACATTTAATGGTTTCCAGCCTTAAACTGGGAACCGCGCTCTCACATTGGGGTTAAAGCCGAGAGGCAGGTCAGAGCCCGAGGGTGAACGGGCATCAGCCGAGTCCACCACAGTGACCACAGAGTCCACAGTGTCCACAGAGTCCACAGTGACCACAGTGACCACAGAGTCCACAGTGTCCACAGAGTCCACAGTGTCCACAGTGTCCACAGAGTCCACAGTGTCCACAGAGTCCACAGTGTCCACAGTGTCCACAGAGTCCACAGTGACCACAGAGTCCACAGTGTCCACAGAGTCCACAGTGTCCACAGTGTCCACAGAGTCCACAGTGACCACAGAGTCCACAGTGTCCACAGAGTCCACAGTGACCACAGAGTCCACAGAGTCCACAGAGTCCACAGTGTCCACAGAGTCCACAGTGACCACAGTGTCCACAGTGTCCACAGAGTCCACAGTGACCACAGAGTCCACAGTGTCCACAGAGTCCACAGTGACCACAGTGACCACAGTGACCACAGAGACCACAGTGACCACAGAGTCCACAGTGACCACAGAGTCCACAGTGACCACAGAGTCCACAGTGACCACAGTGTCCACAGTGTCCACAGAGTCCACAGTGACCACAGAGTCCACAGTGTCCACAGAGTCCACAGTGACCACAGTGACCACAGTGACCACAGAGTCCACAGTGTCCACAGAGTCCACAGTGACCACAGTGTCCACAGTGACCACAGAGACCACAGTGACCACAGAGTCCACAGTGACCACAGAGTCCACAGTGTCCACAGAGTCCACAGTGACCACAGTGTCCACAGTGACCACAGAGACCACAGTGACCACAGAGTCCACAGTGTCCACAGAGTCCACAGTGACCACAGTGACCACAGTGACCACAGAGACCACAGTGACCACAGAGTCCACATCACAGACGCACAGAAAAAACAAACATCTGCAATCTGTTCTCAGCGCCAAAAAAGATATCTGCTAACTCACAGACGCACCGAGAGAACGTCGACCCGCGAAACACGTCCGCAAAGTCACACATCTGCAACACAGCGCGCGGATATCACCCGGTGCTGCAGGGGGTCAGTCAGTTTGGACTGGTTTATATTCTAATGTTTAGTTTGGACTTGGTAACCTCTGTTTAGCCCCAATGTCTGTCCCAGTAAAGTTCAGGCAGCAGGTCAAATATAATGCCTTTTAATGCAGTTTTTTTTAAATATATATATTATATTATTAAGGCCACAAAAGCCAAAAGTCTGTGCATAAAAAAAAAATTTCAACCACAATTTAACCTGAATTGTAAAATAAATATTTGTTATCGGCTATTTTATTTTTCGGCAAATGAACCTCTTAGCCCCCACCTGAACTATTTTCTCCAGTTCCGCTTTGCCAAAACCTCAAAGCTCCTTGATGGAGTTTACAGCCCTACAGGCCAGAGTAACGCCTCATTTGAAAGCTAAGACCTACACAACTGATCGTGACTTTTTTGTTGCGTTGGCGCCTTTTTCATGTCACACTTTTGTCGTGTTTTTGTCGTGCTTAGTTCATGTGGAGTTTGGTTTATTCCTACTTTATTCTTACCCACAGAGATTGAACTACGATAATAACAGCGTATTAAACTACATCACATTACTTTACTGTTGCACTGATTATAACGTCAGTCCCTTTGTCTAACGTCAGGCCCTTTGTCCAACGTCAGTCCCTTTGTCTGACGTCAGTCCCTTTGTCTAACGTCAGTCCCTTTGTCTGACGTCAGTCCCTTTGTCTAACGTCAGTCCCTTTGTCCAACGTCAGTCCCTTTGTCTAACGTCAGTCCCTTTGTCTAACCTCAGTCCCTTTGTCTGACGTCAGTCCCTTTGTCTAAAGTCAGTCCCTTTGTCTAACCTCAGTCCCTTTGTCTGACGTCAGTCCCTTTGTCTAAAGTCAGTCCCTTTGTCTAACCTCAGTCCCTTTGTCTGACGTCAGTCCCTTTGTCTAAAGTCAGTCCCTTTGTCTGACGTCAGTCCCTTTGTCTGACGTCAGTCCCTTTGTCTGACGTCAGGCCCTTTGTCTGACGTCAGGCCCTTTGACGTCAGTCCCTTTGTCTGACGTCAGTCCCTTTGTCTGACGTCAGTCCCTTTGTCTGACGTCAGTCCCTTTGTCTGACGTCAGTCCCTTTGTCTGACGTCAGTCCCTTTGTCTGACGTCAGACCCTTTGTCTGACGTCAGTCCCTTTGTCTGACGTCAGTCCCTTTGTCTGACGTCAGTCCCTTTGTCTGACGTCAGTCCCTTTGTCTGACGTCAGACCCTTTGTCTGACGTCAGACCCTTTGTCTGACGTCAGTCCCTTTGTCTGACGTCAGTCCCTTTGTCTGACGTCAGTCCCTTTGTCTGACGTCAGTCCCTTTGTCTGACGTCAGTCCCTTTGTCTGACGTCAGACCCTTTGTCTGACGTCAGACCCTTTGTCTAACGTCAGTCCCTTTGTCTGACGTCAGTCCCTTTGTCTAACGTCAGACCCTTTGTCTAACGTCAGTCCCTTTGTCTAAAGTCAGTCCCTTTGTTTAAAGTCAGTCCCTTTGTCTGATGTCAGTCCCTTTGTCTGATGTCAGTCCCTTTGTCCAACGTCAGTCCCTTTGTTTAAAGTCAGTCCCTTTGTCTGACGTCAGTCCCTTTGTTTAAAGTCAGTCCCTTTGTCTGATGTCAGTCCCTTTGTCTAAAGTCAGTCCCTTTGTCTAAAGTCAGTCCCTTTGTCTAAAGTCAGTCCCTTTGTCTGACGTCAGTCCCTTTGTCTTACGTCAGTCCCTTTGTCTAACGTCAGTCCCTTTGTCTGGCTGCAGTCGGTCTGTGGTCGTATTAAAAGTGTCCGCTCGAGTAAACCCGTTCACGCTCCAGTCGAGGCTGTGACCTGGTTATCCATCTAGAAAACGCTCGGGACCGCGGAGGAACGGCGAGGAGCGAGCGCCGCCTCAAACTGTCGCCATTTATTTAAAGGGTCATTTTAAAAACACTTTAACAAGTTCCCTTCACGTCTCAGTTTTAACGTCAGAGTAAAACAAAAACCAAACGATGTTTATTTGGTGATGTTTTGTGGCTCCTGGTCTTTCCCGCTTCTTTCATTCACAAATACTGACATGTTCGGTATCCACGTGTAGCACGAAAGGCTGCGACCGAGATGACGCTGTAATCCAAATATGGTCATTTCCTTTGTGGCTAAAGACGGGAGGAACACACATGTGCAGACAAAGGGACTAAACCTTTACATCTGGAGCTCCAGACTCAAACACATCTGGGAGGTTTTGCAGAGGGATTTTTCAGTATCTAACTCCTGCCTCGTCTATTGAGCTTTTTTTTGGAAAAAAACAAGGCATTATTATATATTATTTTTTACAGATTTTATTGCTTATTCAAAAATTACCACTCATTTGTTTTTTTCAATACCTATAGTAAAATATAGTCTCTAAATTCAGAAAAAAGAAAAATAATCAGGGTTTCTGCGGGGCATTAACATTAAGGCCTTTAAAGTCATTTAAAGACTTTAAACTGTATTCAAACTGGCATCAAATCTGCATTTCTCAGAAAATATAATTTTTACTATTTTTATTGCACATATTTGTCAAAAACACAAAAAACGATGGTCGAATACAAATTCCGCTGCAGATTTGACTGAAATGAGTTCAAATTGGCTGAATATCCAAATGTCCGTCATTCCCCTGTGACTGGCAAGGCAAGGCAACTTTATTTATACCGCGCATTTCGTACACAAGGCAACTCAATGCCAAGACTGGTTTACAAATGATATGAAATGAAATATGCCAAGATTTGAGGGTTTGGGTTAATAAAAAATACAGGATTTAGACATTAAAATTGCATTAAAAAGTAAGGCTGCACAATATATTGAAAAAAAAAAAAATCGTATCGCGATATTTTGTGATATTTTCTGTATCGCAAGAAGCCACGATATATCGCAACATCACTAAAGTCTTCATCTGACTGAGAGCGACACATTTTTTGCAAACGCAGCCGAAAACAAACAATGAACAGAACTTAAAAATGTGTAAAAGTATTTTGTGAAAGAAAAACTTGCATATTGTCTTGTAATATATCGCAATAATATCGTTATCATGGCCGTATCGCATATCGCTAATGACTTCAATATCATGCAGCTCTATTAAAAAGCATTTTAAAATAAATAAAACTATATTTGTTTTAAATGTGCATCATTTGTTTGAGCCCCTGAACCAACATACTTGGATCTAAAGGTATTTTTTCAGTACCTGCTTTAGATACTTTTATTTTTTCAATCCCATTAGAACATGAAGTTTTTTTTATACCACACTGGAAACATTTAATGGTTTCCAGCCTTAAACTGGGAACCGCGCTCTCACATTGGGGTTAAAGCCGAGAGGCAGGTCAGAGCCCGAGGGTGAACGGGCATCAGCCGAGTCCACCACAGTGACCACAGAGTCCACAGTGTCCACAGAGTCCACAGTGACCACAGTGACCACAGAGTCCACAGTGTCCACAGAGTCCACAGTGTCCACAGTGTCCACAGAGTCCACAGTGTCCACAGAGTCCACAGTGTCCACAGTGTCCACAGAGTCCACAGTGACCACAGAGTCCACAGTGTCCACAGAGTCCACAGTGTCCACAGTGTCCACAGTGTCCACAGTGTCCACAGAGTCCACAGTGTCCACAGAGTCCACAGTGTCCACAGTGTCCACAGAGTCCACAGTGTCCACAGAGTCCACAGTGTCCACAGTGTCCACAGAGTCCACAGTGACCACAGAGTCCACAGTGTCCACAGAGTCCACAGTGACCACAGAGTCCACAGAGTCCACAGAGTCCACAGTGTCCACAGAGTCCACAGTGACCACAGTGTCCACAGTGTCCACAGAGTCCACAGTGACCACAGAGTCCACAGTGTCCACAGAGTCCACAGTGACCACAGTGACCACAGTGACCACAGAGACCACAGTGACCACAGAGTCCACAGTGACCACAGAGTCCACAGTGACCACAGAGTCCACAGTGACCACAGTGTCCACAGTGTCCACAGAGTCCACAGTGACCACAGAGTCCACAGTGTCCACAGAGTCCACAGTGACCACAGTGACCACAGTGACCACAGAGTCCACAGTGTCCACAGAGTCCACAGTGACCACAGTGTCCACAGTGACCACAGAGACCACAGTGACCACAGAGTCCACAGTGACCACAGAGTCCACAGTGTCCACAGAGTCCACAGTGACCACAGTGTCCACAGTGACCACAGAGACCACAGTGACCACAGAGTCCACAGTGTCCACAGAGTCCACAGTGACCACAGTGACCACAGTGACCACAGAGACCACAGTGACCACAGAGTCCACAGTGACCACAGTGTCCACAGAGTCCACAGAGTCCACAGTGTCCACAGAGTCCACAGAGTCCACAGAGACCACAGTGACCACAGTGACCACAGTGACCACAGTGACCACAGTGACCACTGTGGTCACTGTGGTCACTGTGGACACCGGGGTTCAAGTCCCTAAACTTCACGCTGTTTAATGTGGGGTAGCATACAGAAACATGGAGGCCGTCTCGCCGGACAGTTTGGTGCTTTATTTGTTGGCTGCTCGTTACCTGCACCCGTCCCGTCTCTGTCCCTGGTCATCACACCCGTCCCGTCTCTGTCCCTGGTCATCACACACTCATAGACCCACACACACCCGTGCGCCTCGCGGGCCTCATTCAGGAGGCGCGCCTCGGACACGCACACTCCCTCCCGTTCACACTGAGCCTGAACTAAACACATTGGAGACACGTCCCACAGCAATATAGTATTCGACTCTAGTACTAAATTACAAAGGTTTAATTGGCGTCTTTATTTCAAACGACCCGACCGACCCGACCCGAATATCATAAAAATATTTTTGGATGACTCGTAACCGCTGGTAACCACGAGTAACCACGGGTAACCGCTCATTTCGGATCAACCTGCGCATCACTGAAGCGGGGCCTCTCGCAGCACGCCATCGCTGCTGAGGTGGGACGCAATAAGACGGTCATTTTGAATTTCCTAAAAGATCCTGAGGCTTATGGAACAAAAAAGTCAAGTGGAAAACCACAAAAAATGTCCACATCACTGAGCCAGAGGATCTGATGGGCCGGAGGATCTGATGGGCCGGAGGATCCTGGACCCAAATCAAGGCCGTTACTGGAGCTCTTGACTTCATTAGAGGCTCGTCTCAGCTGGAGTTCATTACAAGATTAATTTAATGATTATTATTTCTCTTTTGGACAAGTGCGAGTTTATCTTAAAGGCTGAGCTTTAACTACAGGCGGCTGCACTAGCACTAGTTTTTAGGTTTACTTCAAACTGATTTTAACCATATGATCTGGTAACAAATGTGTGCAATTGTGAATAAATCAACATTACAGAACCAATATTTGATTTGTTGATGAAACATCTACAGAACAGGAGCTGTGAGGGAGGACCTCCTAAAGCCCAGAAACAGGAACATCTAAACGTTCGATGGCCGTGACACGTCTGTTTTCTTGTGAATGGCTCTCACGTGTGCAGAGCGGCGCTGCTGCAGAGCGGCGGCCTGGAGGGAGGGGCCAGACGAGCGGCGCGTGAGGGGGGGGGGAGGGGCCGCGGGACGAGCAGAACGCCAAATAAAAACGCCCCCCCCCCCCCAAATCCCCCTCATCTAACCGGCCGAGTGCGGAGCAGCTGCAGATCTGAGCCCCTCGTCCTCCCTGAACATCTGAGCTTCAACCAAACCCTCCCTCTGCGCTGCTCAATGTCTGAGCCGGAGATTTACCCAGGAAGTGACTCCAACATGGCCACCTGGCTCTAGCCATTATGTAGATGTCGTTGCAAAAAGTATTTATGCAGAAAAATGCCTTTATTTAGAAAACCTGCAATTCATTTTTTTCTCATATTCATGTCAGTGTAATCTACAGCTTAAGTTTATCTCGACATTTCATTTCTGTTGCGTCTTCAGAGGTGGGCCGTATATCGTCTACAAGATGATATCAAAATGTATCTCCAATGTCAAGAAATGCTGAAAGAATTAATCAGGACCATTATCTACATGAGTAGATGTAGATGTAGATGTTTGCAGCACCAGCCCGATAGTCTTAATGATGCCACCATGGCCCTAAATCTGCTGCGGGCCTGAAGGTGCAGCCGCTCCGACCCGCAGCCCCACGGCGCCGCTCCCTCCGGCCCTGACTCATCCCTGCATCACCGCGCCGCCCCCCCCCCCCTCCTCCCATTGGCCGCTCCCCGGCTCCTGCGCGGGGCCCCTCCCCCCTCTGCAGTGTAGCTCTGGAGCGGCGTCGGGGAGAGCGGAGCAGCCATGGAGGAGCCCGCGGTGCTGCCCGACAAGCTGGGGGGGTCCTGGGAGGGGGTGCACGACCATCGCGGCGGGAAGGAGCACGCCTCGCTGGCCTCGCTGCTCAAACACTCCTGTCTCCTGTGCTGGTCCTCCCCTTCCCACAGGGACAAGAACGAGAACGAGCCGGGCCTGGAGATGGACGAGCGGGTGGTCGCCAAGACGACAGAGATCAGAGTAAGAAGACCGCAGCACCTGCCTCTGGTGTGTGCGTCAGACGTGCAGCATGTTCGCATGTTCTCACCTATAGAAGCATCCCCGCACCGCGTTACCCATCATCCTTTGCTGTCACTCATGCATGAATGTGGAAAAGGCGCTTGTTTTTATGGTTTTTCTCCAGAAATCATCTATGAATGGTGTTTAAATTTGGTTGTAGGAACATCATAACCGATACTGCACTACATTTCCCATCATCCTTTGCAGCGCGATTGCAGGTGTTGCAGGGGGAGCAAGATTTCTGGTGATTTTATTACAGACAAAACAACGATTCTGTGTTTTAATGTCGGTTGTTTGCATGTTATCACCCTAGTAACATCTCTGCACTACATTTCCCATCATGCTTTGCTTCCGCTTATGCATGAATATGGATACGGTGCATGTTTTTTTATGATTTTTGTTCAAGAAATGTATCTAAATATGGCGCTAAATGTTGGTTCTATGCGCGTTTTCACAGTAGATTGTCTCTGCACTACATCTCCCATGATCCTTTGCAGCGTGATTGCAGGTGTGAAACAGAGACATGCAGAAGGAGAAAGATTTCTGAGGATTTTACTGAAGACAAAAAGAGAATTCTGTGTTTAATGTTGGTTGTTTGCACGTTCTCAGCGAAAAGTCCCTGCACTACATTTCCCATCATCCATTGCTGTCATATAGAAGATGTTTTTTTGGCTAAAGAAAATTATATAAATGTGAGCTTAGATGAGGATTGAAAGCACCTTTGAATTTGAAACTTGCCTTGTACATTTCCCATGATTCTCCTGATGGTTTTGGCAGAACCTTCGGTGAACTCCATTTCCCGATGATCATTTGCTGTGACGTCCAGTCCACTACATGAGCCTCATTAAGAAAACATTCAACAGAAAGCATCAATAATCAAAAAGAACTAGCTGATCGTGTTTGGAATTGGATCCACCTGTAAACTACATTTCCCATGGTCCTTTGCTCAGAGACAGAGCGATTAAGCGTTCATGTGGGAGCTGAATTATATTTCCCAAAGTCCTTCAAGTTTCCATGTTTTGTGAAGTGAAGGTGTCTCTGGCTTGTTCTGCAGGACTCCATTTCCCACAATGCCTTGTTATAATGTCCTTTCAACCCAAAGGTCTTTAATAAAACTCTAGACAGGACATCGCCATAGTAACACATTGGAACAAATGGCATTCTGGCGGCCATATTGTGATTGGAAACACCACTCATTTTTGTATCCCCCTTTTTTCTTTTCTTTTTTTATCTTCTAATTTCACCTTTTGCCATATACATGACACATTGATACGTACAGTTTCCTCTTGTACATACATATTTACATTTGTTTCATACTATTTAACTCTTTCTCCTGTGAATGTTAACATGTTATGGCCAATACAAATATGACATGTAATGATTTGGTTGGTATTAGTCTATCTATGTCACTTCCTGTCAGTAAAAAATTACAATTATTGCTCACAACAGATGTTATCCATGTAAATAAGTCCTATTTTCAAAAGCATTAAAACCTCATGTCATGCACCTTAAGCAAAGTTGATCCGTTCTAAAGTCACAGGACAGAACATGGACGTTGATTTTGCTCCTTCCCAAACGAAACAAGGGAGTAAATATGTCTGACCTGAGATACAAAGACTTACCAGCGATAAAACAAATAAAACACAAAGACTGTATCTCACATTCTGACATTTTATCAACAAAAAACGTGTTCCCATTTTTATATGACTTTATTAGCATTAGCCAATCACAAGATGGCCGCCACGTTTGCCACATGGACGAGCGCCACGTCCCATCTAGAGTTTTATTACAGCGCTTTGGTGAATGCAGTGTCATGAATAATACTAAGGTAAACCTGTCTGCGGCTCGTTATGCTGGACTCCATTTCCCACAATGCCTTGCTCTAATGCCCTTCAAACCTTTTCATTATCTGTGCTTCACTGCTGTCTGTCATGATGGTATAAGTCATAAACCGAGAGACGATAAAGTGTGTGAGAGCAGTTGTGGCTCAGCGGACTACATTTCCCATGATCCTCTGCGGCGTGCTGCAGGTCCGCTCGTGTGTGAAAGGCAGAGGGGGCGAGAGTAGATTTGTGTCATCGTCCTGTGCACTGCAGCTTCTCGCGCTGGCCAGGCCCTCTCCGGACTACAGCTCCCATCATGCTTTGCTCTGGGTGATGTACAGTGGTGCAGAGGGGGTGTCGGAGGGGGGAGGGTGAACGTGTGGAACTGTGAGTGGCAGGTGGCACGAAGTTATAAATAGTGCGTTTGCAGATGGTTCATTTCTGGACTCCGTTTCCCATCAGCCCCTGCGGTTTGATCCGGTCCTTGTTTTGGTGTAGTGGGTTAGGCGTCTGTCGAGGAACCAGAGGGTTGTTGGATTAGAGACTGCAGTGAGTAATTCCTCTTTCTTTGGTCACGACACACGGGCCTCATGAAGACGGGCCTCATGAAGACGGGCCTCATGAAGACGGGCCTCATGAAGACGGGCCTGATGAAGACAAGCCTCATGAAGACGTGCCTGATGAAGACGGGCCTGATGAAGACGTGCCTGATGAAGACGGGCCTGATGAAGACCGGCCTCATGAAGACGGGCCTCATGAAGACGGGCCTCATGAAGACGGGCCTGATGAAGACGGGCCTCATGAAGACGTGCCTGATGAAGACGGGCCTGATGAAGACCGGCCTCATGAAGACGGGCCTGATGAAGACGGGCCTCATGAAGACGGGCCTCATGAAGACGGGCCTGATGAAGACGGGCCTCATGAAGACGGGCCTGATGAAGACGGGCCTCATGAAGACGGGCCTCATGAAGACGGGCCTCATGAAGACAAGCCTCATGAAGACAAGCCTCATGAAGACGGGCCTCATGAAGACGGGCCTGATGAAGACGGGCCTGATGAAGACGGGCCTGATGAAGACGGGCCTGATGAAGACGGGCCTGATGAAGACGGGCCTGATGAAGACCGGCCTCATGAAGACGGGCCTGATGAAGACGGGCCTGATGAAGACCGGCCTCATGAAGACGGGCCTGATGAAGACGGGCCTCATGAAGACGGGCCTCATGAAGACGGGCCTCATGAAGACGGGCCTGATGAAGACGGGCCTCATGAAGACGGGCCTGATGAAGACGGGCCTCATGAAGACGGGCCTCATGAAGACGGGCCTCATGAAGACAAGCCTCATGAAGACAAGCCTCATGAAGACGGGCCTCATGAAGACGGGCCTGATGAAGACGGGCCTCATGAAGACGGGCCTCATGAAGACGGGCCTCATGAAGACAAGCCTCATGAAGACAAGCCTCATGAAGACGGGCCTCATGAAAACGGGCCTCATGAAGACGGGCCTGATGAAGACGGGCCTCATGAAGACGTGCCTGATGAAGACGGGCCTGATGAAGACCGGCCTCATGAAGACGGGCCTGATGAAGACGGGCCTCATGAAGACGGGCCTCATGAAGACGGGCCTCATGAAGACGGGCCTGATGAAGACGGGCCTCATGAAGACGGGCCTGATGAAGACGGGCCTCATGAAGACGGGCCTCATGAAGACGGGCCTCATGAAGACAAGCCTCATGAAGACAAGCCTCATGAAGACGGGCCTCATGAAGACAAGCCTCATGAAGACGGGCCTCATGAAGACAAGCCTCATGAAGACGGGCCTCATGAAGACGGGCCTCATGAAGACGGGCCTCATGAAGACGGGCCTGATGAAGACGGGCCTCATGAAGACGGGCCTGATGAAGACGGGCCTGATGAAGACGTGCCTGATGAAGACGGGCCTGATGAAGACAAGCCTCATGAAGACAAGCCTCATGAAGACGGGCCTCATGAAGACGGGCCTCATGAAGACGGGCCTCATGAAGACGGGCCTGATGAAGACAAGCCTCATGAAGACGTGCCTGATGAAGACGGGCCTGATGAAGACGTGCCTGATGAAGACGGGCCTGATGAAGACCGGCCTCATGAAGACGGGCCTCATGAAGACGGGCCTCATGAAGACGGGCCTGATGAAGACGGGCCTCATGAAGACGTGCCTGATGAAGACGGGCCTGATGAAGACCGGCCTCATGAAGACGGGCCTGATGAAGACGGGCCTCATGAAGACGGGCCTCATGAAGACGGGCCTCATGAAGACGGGCCTGATGAAGACGGGCCTCATGAAGACGGGCCTGATGAAGACGGGCCTCATGAAGACGGGCCTCATGAAGACGGGCCTCATGAAGACAAGCCTCATGAAGACAAGCCTCATGAAGACGGGCCTCATGAAGACGGGCCTGATGAAGACGGGCCTGATGAAGACGGGCCTGATGAAGACGGGCCTGATGAAGACGGGCCTGATGAAGACGGGCCTGATGAAGACCGGCCTCATGAAGACGGGCCTGATGAAGACGGGCCTCATGAAGACGGGCCTCATGAAGACGGGCCTCATGAAGACGGGCCTGATGAAGACGGGCCTCATGAAGACGGGCCTGATGAAGACGGGCCTCATGAAGACGGGCCTCATGAAGACGGGCCTCATGAAGACAAGCCTCATGAAGACAAGCCTCATGAAGACGGGCCTCATGAAGACGGGCCTGATGAAGACGGGCCTCATGAAGACGGGCCTGATGAAGACGGGCCTCATGAAGACGGGCCTCATGAAGACGGGCCTCATGAAGACAAGCCTCATGAAGACGGGCCTCATGAAGACGGGCCTGATGAAGACGGGCCTCATGAAGACGTGCCTGATGAAGACGGGCCTGATGAAGACCGGCCTCATGAAGACGGGCCTGATGAAGACGGGCCTCATGAAGACGGGCCTCATGAAGACGGGCCTCATGAAGACGGGCCTGATGAAGACGGGCCTCATGAAGACGGGCCTGATGAAGACGGGCCTCATGAAGACGGGCCTCATGAAGACGGGCCTCATGAAGACAAGCCTCATGAAGACAAGCCTCATGAAGACGGGCCTCATGAAGACAAGCCTCATGAAGACGGGCCTCATGAAGACAAGCCTCATGAAGACGGGCCTAATGAAGACGGGCCTCATGAAGACGGGCCTCATGAAGACGGGCCTGATGAAGACGGGCCTCATGAAGACGGGCCTGATGAAGACAAGCCTCATGAAGACGGGCCTCATGAAGACGGGCCTCATGAAGACGGGCCTCATGAAGACGGGCCTCATGAAGACGGGCCTGATGAAGACAAGCCTCATGAAGACAAGCCTCATGAAGACGGGCCTCATGAAGACGGGCCTCATGAAGACGGGCCTCATGAAGACGGGCCTGATGAAGACGGGCCTCATGAAGACGGGCCTGATGAAGACGGGCCTCATGAAGACGGGCCTGATGAAGACGGGCCTGATGAAGACAAGCCTCATGAAAACGGGCCTCATGAAGACGGGCCTGATGAAGACGGGCCTGATGAAGACAAGCCTCATGAAAACGGGCCTCATGAAGACGGGCCTGATGAAGACGGGCCTGATGAAGACAAGCCTCATGAAAACGGGCCTCATGAAGACGGGCCTGATGAAGACGGGCCTGATGAAGACAAGCCTCATGAAAACGGGCCTCATGAAGACGGGCCTGATGAAGACGGGCCTGATGAAGACAAGCCTCATGAAGACGGGCCTCATGAAGACGGGCCTGATGAAGACCGGCCTCATGAAGACAGGCCTGATGAAGACAGGCCTCATGAAGACGGGCCTGATGAAGACGGGCCTGATGAAGACGGGCCTGATGAAGACAAGCCTCATGAAGAAGACCGGCCTCATGAAGAAGAGGGGCCTCATGAAGACGGGCCTGATGAAGACGGGCCTCATGAAGACCGGCCTCATGAAGAAGACCGACCTCATGAAGACCGGCCTCATGCTTTTAGGAACGTCCCATCCCAGTTTTTTAGATCCCAATCCAACACACTTCCTGCTGGCCCGGCTGTATCTGGTTATATATTACAGTATTTACAACAGTAGGTTTTTTAACTGAAGGAGGTCCTATTTGGATGTTGTAGACTCGGGGGAGGCCTGGATAATAACTGGTGTAGGTGGGGGTTAAGAGGTTAAACTGTGGCCCTGTGTCTTATGGGGAGGGTCTTAAATACCACGTCTCCGTGGTTATAGTACACGTTAATCATCATGTCAGTGGGATTATGTTTATTATATTGAGGAAATCTAAAAGTCATGGCTGACGGTTCTGCATAAACACACGACCTGCCGGACTCGTCTCCAAATGTCCGACGCGTTTATGAGTTGGTCGCGGCGTTGAAACTGTTCCAGACGAAGCTAAAGCAGTCGCCGTGAGTCGGGGTCCGTGCCGTTGCTCAGATCTATTTTTAAAGCCTCTTTTCTTCCCCGTGAGAACAGCTCGACATCAGCGAGGTGTTTTCAGACGGAGCTCAGATCGATCAGAGTGAAATCTGAGCCGGAGATCGATTTAAACAATGCTCTTGAAACGCAGACTCGTTTATTTACACTGGAGTCCATTAGGGAATGAATGTGAGCGTGAGGAGTGTATTTATATGAATGTGAGCGTGAGGAGTGTATTTATATGAATGTCGTCAGAATCGACCGGTTCAGAGGCAAACGAGGAGACTGGAGCTATCGAAGGTCTGAGTCATCGTCTGTACTGGAGTGCTGGACGTTTTGCCTTTCGTCAGCGACACTGAAGATCTCTGGCCGGAAAAGCTTCTTGGCCGAAAATACCAGCCTGGCATCCAGAATGACCCCCCCTCCCCCCCCCCCCCCCCCCTCTGTATATTTAATACATATCAGTCTGAGCCCGACGCTTTTACCACTGCCAAACTCAGACTGAGCCGTGCAATCAGATTAGTTTATTATTATTTATGAAATCCAGTCTGGATTTTTCCTGGATGGATATTTCTATGCAGATAAAAAGTGGATCTATATTGTGAGGCGTAATAACACCTTATGAGCACTTCGACGCCCGCGCAGTAAAGTGAAGTGCTCCTACGGTGGCCTGTTCCTTTAACTGCAGATACAGATGATGATGATGTTCAAGGCTCTTGCTCGTCTTTTGAATCTTCCCCAGTGACTGTTTTTAGCAGCACGGCGGAGAAAACTCCTCCTGAGCTCCTCCTGAGCTCCTCTCTTGAGCTCCTCTCCTGAGCTCCTCCTCCTGAGCTCCTCCTGAGCTCCTCCTGAGCCACATGGGGCTCACGTAGCCTCGGACTCATTTTCATCCATCATCCCACACTCACACTCGTAAACACACTCCCGCTCATCCTGGCCTATTGTACATGTTTTTGCAAACTCCACACAGAAAGGCCTCATCAATAATGCATTTTCTAACTAACAAAGTGTACGATTGAGATTATACCTGTAAAAAGCAGAATAATGATGTTTAACATGGATTGTTCCCCCGTTTCAGCCAGCAGAGGGCGCTGTAAGCCCAAATGCCCTTTTGACTCGTGCATGTTCCTCGTGGCTCTTCACTCTCCCTCAGAGCCGACTCTAGACTCTTCTTCTAAAGTCTCCCGCTGTGTTATCGGTGCAGGAGCTGGAGACCTCGGTGGCCGTGGAGAGCCTGGAGCTGAAGGAGCAGCAGGGTGACAGACAGGAGCTGGAGGAGACGCTGCAGAAGTTAGAGAAACACAAGGAGAAGCTGGTCCAGCAGATCAAGGCCACGAGGCAGCTGTGCTACGAGGAGAGTCAGCAGGTGAATGTCAGGGTCCCTAGCCCACTGCACCTGTACAACCCCTTCAAACATCTACCCTGTGCTTCAGATCCTGTCGCTGCAGGCGGAGGAGGCCGTGAAGGAGAACCAGGTGGAGGAGTACGAGCGAGAGCTGGCCCGGGCGCGATGGCGGCTCCGCAAACTGAAGGAGGAGGTGAAGCAGGCGCGGCGGAAGGTGGACACGGCCGGCGAGAGGGACCTCCCGCTGCAGGACTCCATCCGCCAGTCGTACGAGGAGATCCTGCAGGTGCGCGGCCCGGGTTTAACGGATCTGTGTCCGGCTATTTTATTCCAAAGTAAAGTATAGACATTTATATGAGCTGTTGTACCTCTACCGCCATGCAGCACTCAGGTTTGTGATAAGTATAAGTATTTACTGGAGGTATTGTTCCAACCCGGAAGACAAAACGCTTGGATTCAGTTAACTCCCTCTGTCCGCTCATACAACTTTAGTGTAGTAGAAATACAAATACCACAGCAATACGTGAAGTTACTTCATAATGCAGTTATAAGGAGTTGACATGTGGAACACGGCTTCATAAATGATTGACTCATCGCTCTGGTGTTTCCATTATGGGACTCGTGTTTGTTATAAAAGTGAATCCACTTTGGTTCTGGCCGAGGTTCAAACATCAGTGACCGTCACAGACAAACAGTATTTTGGCTGAAATTCCAACTTCTGGCGAGCGGCCTCTTCTTTAGGAAGGTTAAATAAAGTCCTGTAGCTCTCGAAGCCAAACGCACTTTTCTCTGTGACATTATCGTGACTTTCACGATAATGTATTTTCGGTGCAAACACGACATCTGTTCAGACGCTATGGGGTGCGTTTGTTTTCCCTGCAGATTTTTCTTTCTTTCTTACGACAGAAATAATGAAAAAGCTGTTTTACAAATTAAAATCAGGCCGTAAGGCATTAGATTACAGACGTCGCTCTGACGACACAAGGGAACAAGTGGTTTTCCAGGAGAGGGCGGAGCAGCTGCTCAGCGCAGGATTCAGGAGGAGAACTGAGAACTGTGTGAATGAAGCCAAAAACCACTCTGGGGGTGTTTCTGAGAAGCATACGAACATGGTTAAAAGCTCCATAAAGTAAATGTTACATGATAAAGGACCTTTAAAGTCCCGGGTCTTAACGCTGGCCTCTGTCCCGCAGGAGGAGAACACGCTCTGCTCCCTCTCGGGCTCCGCCGTCACCCCCCAGAGTCAGATGGAGGGCTCCTCGTCTCCGGGTGACACCACGGAGGACGAGCCCATCCCGGTCAGACCCTGGGGCCGCAGCCAGTCCCTGCCCGCGTACGCCGACCTCATCATGGTAGGGCATCTGGCTTTCCACTCCCAGTACTCCTGCAGTGAGGCTCTGCAGGGCAGAAAACATAACTGATCAGGAAAACCTAACTGCTAGCTCACTCTCCAATACACGCCACACGGAGGAATTCAGAAGTGTCTCTGAGCTTCATGTAGACATGCACTGATCCAGCTTTTGTGTTTCCGATACCGATACTTTGGTTTGAGTATCTGCCGATATCCGATAATAACCGATACCAAGAGGCTTTCTTAAAAGTGGCTGTGAGTGAAAACAGTGAGTGTCTCTTTTCTCCAGTTTCAGATCAACAAAGATCAACGATATCTATTAATAAACTCATGTAAAAACATTACACAGGATCACGGGACTTGCCCTGAATATCCTCAGGTATAAAACAGACGATTAGATTAGATTAGATTAGATTAGATTACAGCCATTGCATAAAGCGAGCGGATCATTACAACCTGTGCATTACATCATCATCTTTATTCATCCGACCCTGTGAAGTAATTTAATCAGGCCCGCTGCTCGTTTTCCATAAAAGTATAATTCTTTCATCATGTCACAGTCGCCGCAGCTTTTATTTAGCGGTGTGTTCCGTGTTGGCCATGTGACCCGCCCCTGACGGAGCAGCCCCTGACGGAGCAGCCTCAACATGGCTCTGCCTCTGTCGATCAGGGTACGAACAGAACAGGATCGTTATGGGCTCTGGGCTCTGGGCTCTCTGGGTCTCTGGGCTCTCTGGGCTCTGGGCTCTCTGGGCTCTCTGGGCTCTTGGCTCTGGGCTCTGGGCTCTCTGGGCTCTGGGCTCTCTGGGCTCTCTGGGCTCTTGGCTCTGGGCTCTGGGCTCTCTGGGCTCTCTGGGCTCTGGGCTCTCTGGGCTCTCTGGGCTCTGGGCTCTCTGGGTCTCTGGGCTCTCTGGGCTCTGGGCTCTCTGGGCTCTTGGCTCTGGGCTCTGGGCTCTCTGGGCTCTGGGCTCTCTGGGCTCTCTGGGTCTCTGGGCTCTCTGGGCTCTCTGGGCTCTCTGGGCTCTTGGCTCTGGGCTCTCTGGGCTCTGGGCTCTCTGGGGTCTCTGGGCTCTCTGGGTCTCTGGGCTCTCTGGGCTCTCTGGGCTCTCTGGGCTCTTGGCTCTGGGCTCTCTGGGCTCTCTGGGCTCTCTGGGCTCTTGGCTCTGGGCTTTGGGCTCTCTGGGCTCTCTGGGCTCTGGGCTCTCTGGGCTCTCTGGGTCTCTGGGCTCTCTGGGCTCTGGGCTCTCTGGGCTCTCTGGGCTCTCTGGGTCTCTGGGCTCTCTGGGTCTCTGGGCTCTCTGGGTCTCTGGGCTCTCTGGGCTCTGGGCTCTCTGGGCTCTTGGCTCTGGGCTCTGGGCTCTCTGGGCTCTCTGGGCTCTCTGGGCTCTGGGCTCTGGGCTCTCTGGGCTCTGGGGGCTCTGGGCTCTTGCCTCTGGGGGCTCTGGGTTCTTGGCTCTGGGCTCTCTGGGGGCTCTGGGCTCTGGGCTTTATGGTACATGTGCACCACCTCCCGACCTGGCATAGGACCTGAGTGCACCGTACGCCCATGTCCAGGCTGATAAATACCTCACAAACGCTCTGATGATGAAAAATGAGCTGCAAAAGTATCAGCCCCCCTTTAACGAAAATCAGGCTCTTGGCGATGAGAGGCGGGCTACCTTCAGACGTGACACCTTTCTGAACCGCCCAACTCGCGCGTAAAGAAGCAACATTTTCTTGATGCACCATGAGAAGATCTCCACCTGGGCTTTGTGTGGACAACTCGGCCATCCCGGTTTGATTGGTGTGAATCCAATTTAGAGTTTCGACACTTTCACCAAACTTGTCCTGATTCGGTCTCTCTTCCAACAGCTATTAACTTCTCGAAGCTGTCTAGAAAAAGCAGCCTGATGAAACAACATATAGAACTTTAGAATCTCTTCCCTTCCCAGAGCATGTCTGTCCGTGTGTGTCTGTATAAGGTGATCGGTGTGAGGTCATTTGAAGCCGTGAGGTGCTTTAATAATCCATAGTTCAATAGCTCATTAGTGTCACATTTACAGACTGTGCTAGTGCTCCAGACGGCAGCTTTATGTCACCGGAGACTCAAAACACCGTCCTGACCATTAACGGAGAGTTTAGCTTTAATGGAGTCAAATAAATGTGTTAAAGGATCTTTTTATGACACCGCTCGCTGTTAAAGAAAGTGTTTACGCTGCAATATTTCGAGAACTAAAAAGACATTAGAGTCTGAGCTGATTCAGTCACTTTTGATCCAAACAAAGTGAATGTAATACTGAAATAATAATGCATAAAAGCTGCATGCAAAGTTTGAATTTGTTCTCTGTGTGTCCACCAGGGGGCGAACGACCCGGCCTTCTGCCATAACCTCGGCGACACTCGTGAAGTGGACGACTCCGGCTCCAGCTCTCCAAAGGTCCCCCTGAACCCCTTCTTTCTAATAACAGATACGTGAGACTGGACCTGACTGTGGTCTGTCCCGCAGATGGACCGCTCCGACATGGAGGACTCCCTGGAGGAGCCCGAGGCGGAGCGAGCGCTCCCCCAGGCACAGGGCCCGGTGAGCGGGCTGGACTTCTACCAGGCCAACCCCTTCGGCCACTGCCACGGAGAGCGTGAGTCACAGTCCGTTCTCTGCTTTGTTCAGGATCAAACCTGGAAACACAAACTGTGGCTGAAATAAACACACGATTATATATCCAAGGAGTCTTCTTGGAATGGAGCAAAGATCTGAACAGACTTTTGGAGACTCGGGCCTGTTCTGTGCCTAAGAGCTCCTTTACCAAGACAAGTGCGAGCTGGAAAATAGTATATGGATATTTTTGAGCGTGTTGTTAAAGTTTTAAGGCCCAAAACTGATATGTGAATGAGAGAAAACTGCCCCCCCAGTCTGAGCTCCAGCTTGAACGCGTCGGGCCGTTCCTGAGGGTTGGACAGCATCTCCCTTCTGAGCTGCTTCATATGGGTGTTCATTAGGGCTGGGCGATATGGCCTAAAATATATATCACGATATATAAAAAATAAATTATCACGATAACGGTATATTTGACGATATCTTTGACAATGGACAAATTGTACTTCAAAATCCCAGCCTTTCACCTATTGGGAAGATTCATTCAGTGATATTTTCTTCTTTTTTTTTTTTAATGTCATACTAATTTCCTCGCAAATAAGATCTACTCAAGCGTCCTTAATCTCATTTGACTTTTTAAGCACCCGTCCCCGTGTTCTACAGTCAGTGTTTACGCTGCTCTGGTAGAGCTGAGCGTAACATGAATTATATCGTGTCCACATGATTATAAAAATTACAACGATATCAAATAATTATATTGCAATAACGATATGCGATACGATATGGCCCACCCCTAGTGTTCATGCTCTTGTTCTGGGCCGGGATTAGCAACTCCATCTTGGGGTTTTCCAAAAGTGCACAATCTCTGCGCCCTGGAGCTCCTTCTGAGTCTCTACATCCACAGATGATCACGCCGAGAGCAAAGATGTCTGCCGGAGCCGCGTAGTGCTCCTGTATGTAGCACAGATGTTCAGGTCCTGAGTCACGCTCTTTAGTAGCGGGGAGAAACTCTTTCCTTATTAGTGACGTAAATCTGATTCTATTGTCCAAGTGCAAAGTAACGCTGAGTAAATGAGGACGTAAGAATCTAAATCAGAGCGGTGTTTTTTGATTCACTTCACTCCTGAACGATCGAGACTTCAGGTAGGGCTGCTTTAATATCGGACAAACACAGTGAAGGTTTATTCTTTGCTTTGTGGCTCTCAGACGACCTCTTCAATGAAGACCTGTTCCCCAAAACAGACACCTCTGGTGAGTTACAGGACAGTTGTATTAACGTGTGTCTGATCAGCATCACGGCGGCTCCTATGATGCTCCAGGTCAATGTTTTTTAGAGTTTCTGGTAGCTTTTCTCTGCCGATGAACCCTCTCACCAGAAAACCTAGAAAACCATTCATCCTGGAGCCACCGTGACGCACATTACGGTTTGGCTCTTTGTGTTTTCCTGCATATAAAGTTCCATAATGCAGCTTTAATGAGATCATGACCTCAGGAGGAACGGGTCAAAGCGGCTGCTCCTGTTTCTGTTCTGGAAATCCATCTAGCAGATGATTGTGTTTGGAAAAACGTTAACACTCTGTGGAAGTGTGAAACAGTTTGGACGTTTGGAGCAGAACTAAGGACTGAAAATGTATTATATATTATTTTTTTAACAAGAAAATCTGGTAAATAATCTGGTTAATTCCATTTTGTTCAAGGGCAGTGGCTTCTTTTGACCAACTTGACCAACATTTTTATGTCAAGGGTAAAAATACTTATTCTATCGGCAGGTTTTTTCTTTCCAAGTCTAAAATACTTGTGTGACGGAGCGAATGATTAACGGCCAGAGTAAATCGACTAAATCCACCACAGGAGGAAGTTTATCTGTGATGGAGCAGATTCATGTTCAGAGGAATCGCTCGGAGCGCTTCAGCCTTAGCGAGTTCATCGAATCCAAAACCAGGAAACGCAGAGAAACAACGCAGAGGGATCGGTCTGGAGATACGTCTCTGTGCGAGAACGTGTGCGGTTGCTGAGGACAGAAGTGAAGGAGCCAGAGCCAGCGTTCTTCTCATCATTATCTGTCACTGAATGAAGAGACGTGCAGGTGGAATCATGGATTTGTCCCGCAGTGGTTGATTTTAAGATTCGTGCCTTGTTTTGCCCTTAAAGAGCTACTAAACACCCCTTCCAGAGCTTACTCCACCCACTCCCAAAATTCAAAAAACTCAGAGAAAGAGGCGTGGCGGGAGGCTTTGGGGGGACGCGGGGAGGGGGAGTGTGTGGGCGGTCTCTGCTCTGTTGACAGTCTCAGACCATGTGTGACCGGGACTGACTTGAGTCCCGTTATGCCGCATTTAGACAATGTTTGCGCCACTGCAGCCTCTCGTACCGGCTAGCTTCTCCGGACATGTGGCGCCACTGTCCCGGACTCTCGAGCCCGTCGTACCGGCTACAGGCCGAGCACACGCGGCGGACATTTGGCGCTCGTATCTCCCCGTTCCCCCTCCTGGCTTTAGCGGACACTCAGTCACACACTGCCCCGCTCTGAGCCTCCAAGGCAGGGGATGGCTAACCGCTGCCCCGGTGTCTGTGAGCTCTCCCTGGGGGAGACTACAGTAAAAAGCCCTCGGCCCCGTCTCATAAGCACTGACAGCCCTGATGAGCGCTGTCTGCCCGATACAGCTTTATGTGTCTGTAGTTTCAACGTGAAAACATCCAGCCATGTCACTAAATAAGTGAATCTGGGTATTTTGGGGAAACATTTGTCTTTATTTAGTAGGAGAGGTCGGGGATGTGAGTGCTGTGGTTCACAGAGCGGAGCGGAGACTGTAGGTCAAATCCCGTCTCGGGTCTTCTCTCCTCATCCTCCCGCTCCGTGGCCGCTCTGTGACAAGCATGTTTTGCACACGTCACAAAAGGGGAGGGGTCAGCTTTTATACCACAGCGGCAGATTTGGTGACGTATGATGGCTCTGTGACGTTTGATGGTACGTCATCAGCCAACCCCTAAATTCAAATGCAGTAAGTGCTGTTCAAACGTGAGAGGCGCTGAACAGACGGTTTTGTACAAAAATTGGATTTTGAACAAGTTTGCACTAAAATGTCAAAATAATGATAAGGACATGTAGATAACTGTGTTAGTGACCCGTATAGATAGTTTATCAGCAAAAAAAAGTTGATTAGGTGTTTAGTTGCTCTTTAAAGCAGAACTAAGTAACGTGTTTACCTAAATAAATCCTCTCCGTCGTCCCTCTGGGGGTGATACAAGTGTTAATGGGATTGGAGGGTCTTTCATCTCCCCCTGGTGTCTCTGGACAGAAAACCATGCTTGCAACTTGACTGCCACCGCGTCGGAGCCACCAATACACACTAATAGAACCACGAAGGAGAAGCTAACAGGCTAACGGGCTAGCGCCACTTAAACAGTATTTACAGCCGTTTGAGTGAAAAACATTATTCCCATTGTATAACTGGATGAAAAACATCCCTCTGTCCCTTCGCCTTTTCTGTCGGCGTAGTATTTACTCTCCAAGACATTTAATAAGTTAGAAAATCGTAACTTGCTACGACACCTGCAGTTGCGCTTATGGCCTCTAGGGGCAAGAGTTACTTAGTACTGCTTTAACATCTTAGTTTTTATGTCAAAATACTCACCGTTTACAATGTTTATTATTGGCTGTTTTGTCTGAAATCGCTCCGATGTGGCTATGCCCTACTGTGTTTCGCATGTTTGGTATCCATGTGTAGCAAGGAATCCCCCCGACAACACTCTGTAATCCAGATATGGGCAGTTCCTTAGTGGCAGGATGTATTTTTGGTTTAGTGAAGTTATCTGAACCGAGCGCATTTTCTCCAGTTCGGCTTTACCCCAATCTAAAAGGTTCAGGTGGGGGTTAAGAGGTTAAAAAGCAGTGAATGGGACTTGTTTCTGACGGGAGGGCATCCGGCGCACTCCCTCATGTGCGTGCGTCTCGTTCCCAGACGGCTTCACCTCAGACCCGTTCAAAGGCAGCGATCCGTTCGGCGCCGACGCCCTGTTCCCCGAGGGTTCTCAACCCGGGGACCCCGGGCCGGACGAGGCCGACCGCAGCCTGTCCTGCGCCGAGAACAAGGCGTCCACCGGAACCCAGTGCTTCGAGTCGGAGTTCCCCGAGGAGGACAGCGACATCGAGATCAGCTACAGCCGCGAGGACCTGGAGGCCGCAGGTGAGGAGGGGGAGAGTTCAGCTACAGCCGCAGGTGAGGAGGGGGAGAGTTCAGCTACAGCCGCGAGGACCTGGAGGTGAGGAGGACAGCGACATCGAGATCAGCTACAGCCGCGAGGACCTGGAGGCCGCAGGTGAGGAGGGGGAGAGTTCAGCTACAGCCGCGAGGACCTGGAGGCCTACCAAGAAACTTCCTTTAACAACAAAAGGCCAAATTATGTTTTTATTTATTTATATATACATATATATATATATATATATATATATATATATGTATTTTTTTTTTTTCTCTCCAAATTTTCCCCAAAATGTTATTTTTTTATGTCAGTTTTTCCAAATTTAGTCCCACATTTTCCATGTTTTAATTTTATAAAAAAAAAAATTAATCCCCTCCAAATTTGGAGGGGACTCTTTTTTCCAAATGTTTTATTTTTATTGTGTAGGTGCTAAATCTGGTGCAGCCATCTTTTTAATGCAACTGCACATTGTCCTTCAGATAAAGAAATAAAATAGGAAGACGAGAGAGTGAAGGGAGAGACAGAAAGATGGACTGAGGGAGGGAGGAGGGAGGGAAGGATGGATTCTTTTGAATGTTGAGAGTTCATAAATCATTAATATTGAAAGAATTTGAATGAAAAATGGGTAGTTTGTACATTTACATTTCCCCCCCTCTGCTCTCAGGGCAGGAGGAGGAGCCGCCCGGGTTCAGACCCATCCAGAGCTCCTCAGAGGAGCTGGGCCCGGTCCCGATCCGCGGCTGGAGGTCCCAGGGCCAGTACTCCGGAGAGTCCGACCCCAACGGCTACGAGCTGGACCTGGGCGCGATCTCGCCCCCGTCGGACATCGAGGAGCTGAGCCTGGGCTCCATGACGGGCGGCTGCGAGGACAGACCGGGTAATCACAGACCGTTACAGAGCACCCGGGCCGAGCCCCGTCAGACCCGCTCACGTCCCGGGACACACCGGGTAATCACAGACCGTTACAGAGCACCCGGGCCGAGCCCGGTCAGACCCGCTCATGTCCCGGGACAGACCGGGTAATCACAGACCGTTACAGAGCACCCGGGCCGAGCCCGGTCAGACCCGCTCATGTCCCGGGACAGACCGGGTAATCACAGACCGTTACAGAGCACCCGGGCCGAGCCCGGTCAGACCCGCTCATGTCCCGGGACAGACCGGGTAATCACAGACCGTTACAGAGCACCCGGGCCGAGCCCGGTCAGACCCGCTCACGTCCCGGGACACACCGGGTAATCACAGACCGTTACAGAGCACCCGGGCCGAGCCCCATCAGACCCGCTCACGTCCCGGGACAGACCGGGTAATCACAGACCGTTACAGAGCACCCGGGCCGAGCCCCGTCAGACCCGCTCACGTCCCGGGACAGACCGGGTAATCACAGACCGTTACAGAGCACCCGGGCCGAGCCCCGTCAGACCCGCTCACGTCCCGGGACACACCGGGTAATCACAGACCGTTACAGAGCACCCGGGCCGAGCCCGGTCAGACCCGCTCATGTCCCGGGACACACCGGGTAATCACAGACCGTTACAGAGCACCCGGGCCGAGCCCGGTCAGACCCGCTCACGTCCCGGGACAGACCGGGTAATCACAGACCGTTACAGAGCACCCGGGCCGAGCCCCGTCAGACCCGCTCCCGTCCCGGGACAGACCGGGTAATCACAGACCGTTACAGAGCACCCGGGCCGAGCCCCGTCAGACCCGCTCCCGTCCCGGGACAGACCGGGTAATCACAGACCGTTACAGAGCACCCGGCCCGAGCCCCGTCAGACCCGCTCACGTCCCGGGACAGACCGGGTAATCACAGACCGTTACAGAGCACCCGGGCCGAGCCCCGTCAGACCCGCTCACGTCCCGGGACAGACCGTCACAGCAAATTAAATTATCCAACGCACTTTTCCAGCTCCAAACTTCATGTATTTCACTAGTTCATTTTTACTTTAACTCCACTACATTTGAAAGATAAATATAATACTTTCTACTCCACTACATTTCTATAAAGGCTCCAAAGTAAAAAATAAATGTTTTGTTTTAATACACTCTATGAACAGAAGGTGGCGCTGTGCAGGTGTAATAAAAACAGTTTTTTGTCCTCATGTTGTTGCCATACAGAGGGTTTTCATGAAACTAAAGATACTTCAGTACTTTCACTTTGTAAACATTGGAATTTGACAAAGCAATTTTTACTTTTATCGGAGTAATGTTTGACAAGTTGTATCTGTACTTTTACTCAAGTAATGAAAATAAGTACTTTCATCACCACTGCAAAAATATCAAGGCCTAATGTAGTGTAAAACCCAAGAATAAAACATAAATAATTAATTCAAGCAATTTGAAGCCATTCATGGACATCAGCAGAAGAAATTAAATTCGTATAATTATCACTAAATGTAATTAATCCATCTTTAAATGTACTTCTAGGCACGGCCGATGACGTTGCCCCCGTCACCTCCCAGCCCCAGAGGGCGCCCTCTGAAGCCCACAGCCCGGTCACTCCCGCCAAAGACTCGCAGGACTTCTTCCAGCAGTCGGAGCTGAAGGAGCTGAGTTTCGACGTGAGCTACGAGCCGGCCAGCCTGCACTCGTCCTCCGGAGACCCGTACGGCTTCAAACTGTCGCCCGAGCACTCCAGCCACACCCTGCTGGACCCGGACGAGGACCGCAGCCCCAGCACCTCCTCCCAGCCCGACCTGGCCTTCGACCCCGACCCGCTGTCCTCACCCCCCAGCTACGACGCCTTCGCCTCCCACGCCTGCGACCCGTACGGCTTCAAGCTCAGCCCCGAGGAGATCAACCAGGAGGTGATTTATAACATGTTTATTCATCTAAGCAGCAAACCTCAAGCACATGCAGGGCCGTCGACAAGGGGGGGGGAATCGGGTAAGTCGCCCGGGGCCCCAGGCTCAAGGGGGGCCCAGAAGGAAGCCATTTTCTGTTAGTCTTTTATTTCCAGTTGTGATCAAAGTACTTTTTATTACTTAGTTGCTCAGTCAAATCAGACATGGGTTCCCAAACTTGTTTGGCAACTCGGGACCCCCATTATGTAAACTTATAGCATCTATGCTTTATCGCCGAAAAGCATTTTAGAATCAAGTTAATATTTTAACAGTTTGTTTTAAGTATTTCAATGGATTTCACAAATTATATTCTGTTTTACACTCAAAAATATTGTAAAAACGGTCGCATTTTTCTTTTTACTTCATCTCAAAATCATCTGGGGACCCCCACTCAATGCCTCGCGACCCCCCGAGGGGTCCCAGCCCCGCACTTTGGGAACCACTACCAGCAGCATGCTAATGCTAGCGGCAACTAATCAAACCAAATAAAATGAAATAGCCACTGCTGGAGCGGCCAAGTGTTTATGAAACGGATATTATATTTGTAATAATGCATCGGTTTTATAAAGCGCTTTTCTGGACACGCTTTACATTCATTCACTCCGTACTCGGTGGTGGTAAGCTACTATTGTAGCCACAGCTGCCCTGGGGTAGACCGACGGAAGCAAGGCACCAGTCTGCGCCATCGGCCCCTCCGCGACCACCACCCACTCACTCGCTCAGTGCACTCGCCCCAGGCCTCCTGCTGAGCTTCAGGTCTGACGGGATCAGGCAGAGCAAAGGCGGAAATGATCTGATCACTTTATGCTGTGAGTTAATCTAATGGTCATTTCTCAGGATAATTAGTAGAATAGTCCAGTGATTAGTTTATTCATAGATTTAATTAATCATTGATCTCGTTTGCAAGAAAACTTTATTGATCTGACAATGAAGAAAACAGGACCGTTCACTTTTTCACTCAAAGCAGCTCCTTCTAAGGAAGTCTCTTGGTATCGGTTAATATCAGATATCGGCCGATACTCAAATCCCCAGTATCGGTATCGGAAGCAGAAAAGCTGGATCAGAGCATCTCTACTCCAAACTCATTCTACGCTTTCCTGACATATTTGCATCTTCTCAATCCTTCACAGAGACCAGTTTATGAGAACGTTTTAGCACCTGCAGGGTCACTTTTCACAAAAATGCTACAAAACCCGCCTGAAAGGAGAAAAGGACAAAACTAATTTAATTCCTCTAATTAATAACTTGGACTTAACATTTTCTGAACCTTTCTCTCCTCCTCTTCTGTCCTTATTTGTTTTGCACATTCACGTGATCAAGGTCATCGATTTCACGGCTTCCACGAAAGAGGACGCCGACTTCGAAAGCTACCAGGAAGTCGACTTCAGCAACCAGGAAGTCGACTCCAGCAACCAGGAAGTCATCGGGCCGTCGGATTTTGAGGATCAGCTCTTGGTGGACTACGAGAACCAGGAAGTGCTCGAGCCGACGAGTTTGAACGACGGTACAGCTGTAGACGTGGATCCGGCGGAGGGGAGGAACCGGCTATTGTTGAATTTTGATGCAGAAAATCTAGAAGTTTTGGACGCCTTCTACAACAGCGACCCGGTAGTGGAGTATGAAAACCAGGAAGTGCTGGAGCCGAGCGGCCCAAACCTGCTGGATCTGTGTTTCGACGATACAGCGATGACGGCGAACCAGGAAGTGCCGGATCTGGAGCAAAGCAACCAGGAACTCGTCGACTTAAGCTGCGCGGAGAACCAGGAAGTAGTGAGCGGCGGCGGCCATGACAACCACATCTTCCACAACCAGGAAGTGCCCGACACAGATCCGGACGGGAACCAGGAAGTGCCGTGTAAAGAGGCGAACAATAACCACCAGGGCGCGGTGCTGAGTCACTCCAGCAACAGCTCGGACAGTGACGGGGTCGCTGAGATCATGGGCCAGGCCAGGGCCGTGTCCGAGGCGGGGACCAAACCCGGGCTCCTGGAGGGCGACCTGGGCCAGGTGTTCCGGCAGGGCGGGTACGTGGGCTGCCCCGACGTGGCCGACGACCTGGAGCCGCTGCAGAGACGAGCTGCTCCGGCGTCTGAACCAGTGAGGCCCGTGAGACCGGTCCGACCGCCGCGACCCTCGCTGAGGGTGAGTCTGAACCAGCATCACCACAGTCAAGGAGACACTTTCTGAGGTGCCACGCTCTCCGCTACCGCCATTAGTGATGTCACTATTTTTACAAACCCCCCCCCACCCACAACTGAACACTTAGGCATCATGACTACGACGGGTCTGAATGGACCACGGCTTAATTCCGTCCAAAAAAGTGCTTCTGCAAGAGGCAACAATGTCCTATTGGAGTTCATCATTCCCACATGATTGTATTTCGTATATTTTGATTTGGACAAAATGTTAATTGCCACACATGGGACTCATGCAAGTAAATACGCCACGCCACATTGTAGCCTTGGACTCATTTCTATCCATTGTCCCACTCGCACTCACAAACACACCCTCATTTATCCTGGCCTTTTTATCTACACAGACACGAGGAGAACATGCACACTACACACAGAAACCCAGGACCTTCTCCACTGGAGAGCAACAGAGTAATGCCTCATTTGAAAGCTAAGACCTACAAAAGTGATCGTCACCACGTTTTTGTCACTTTTTTTAATTATGCTTTTGCGTTTTTAACTTAACTTTGTTTTTCGGCACATTTTTTGTTGCGTTTTTGTCGCCATTTTGATGCTTTTTTTTAAAGCTTTTAGATTTGGGTAAAGCCAAACTGGAGAAAATGTGCTCAGTTCAGGTGGGGGGTAATAGGTTAATAAGAAGTGGCCAAACATATTTTCATTTTGTTTTATTTATTAGTAGCTTTTTTTGGTTTTTTTGGCTTTTGTTGTTGAGCCCCCTGTCTCTATAGGGAACCAACCTGAGCCCCAGTTTGCATTAGGATAGTTACGCCCCTGCTCCAATTGGGCTGCTGTGAAACCTGTCAGTCTAGACTTTACTGCTCTCATGTTTTCAAGCCTAAACGGACGTAAAGTAACTTGTTTTTCGTCTCCACTTCAGGCCAAAGAAAAGGCTCCAGGCATCGACCTCAAGTGACTTCCTCAGACACGGACGAACATGAATGAACCGCTCGTGAAGAAGACGACGAGGCCAAGGCATGATCCCAAACCCGAGACTCTGGACGTTCCATGGCAATAACTTCTGTCTGTGATGTGTTTTTTTTTTATAAAGGAAACGAATGAAAGAAACAACGGCAAAAAAAAAGCTAAAAGATGAGCAAGTACCCACCAGATCTGAAGGATGTTTGAAAACAAAAAAAAAAAAAAGAAGTTCAACATTCCTAAAACAGTAGTCCACATTTAGCTTCTTTCTCACCGACATGTAAGAGCACACACAATATAATATCTAAATTAACAACTGCCAAAAGCTACGGAAACTTCCCTTTTTCTCGTGAACGGAGAGTCTGTGCCAGAGTGAGTCGACTGTACATAAGAAATAACTATTCCGATATAAAGTGTATATGTGGTCCAGTATTTAAATAGCTCTAGGTCTATGTTAAATTATTGAAACTGTGGAGAGATCGGCTGGATTTTTTTTTTTTTTTTGCATTTCACGACTCCTCTCTCATCGTATCGCAGTAACGCTCGAGGACACGGGGTTAAAGGTTCTTCTGTGGGGAAAAAGTGTAGGATGATCTGGTTCGGAGCCTGGTGAGACTTGGACAGAGTCAGCTCAAGAAAATTCAATCAAATCCACTAATTTTGCCCCAGAAACGCTTGAACATTATTACACAATGTGATGGTTCTACGTGAGTTCATACCCAGGTTTTCTTCTAGTATTGGATTGAAATCAGGGGTGAAAGTAGTTTTATTTTCTTGCCTGCACTATTGAATCCCACCTTCATGTGTCATGTTTGGCCAAGGATTTTACATTTCCATGACATGGATAAAAAGGGGATTTGTGAAAGCGTTCTACAACTGAAGAAAGAGACAGGGACTCTTCACGTTCAGGTAAACAAACTTCTCGCTGTGACAGTGTCTCGTGAAGGAAAGTCAGTCGAGCCCAGCTTCAGATTGAGGAGCTTCATTCTCATGCGACAGCTTCAGATTGAGGAGCTTCATTCTCATGCGACAGCTTCAGATTGAGGAGCTTCATTCTCATGCGACAGCTTCAGATTGAGGAGCTTCATTCTCATGCGACAGCTTCAGATTGAGGAGCTTCATTCTCATGCGACAGCTTCAGATTGAGGAGCTTCATTCTCATGCGACAGCTTCAGATTGAGGAGCTTCATTCTCATGCGACAGCTTCAGATTGAGGAGCTTCATTCTCATGCGACAGCTTCAGATTGAGGAGCTTCATTCTCATGCGACAGCTTTAGATTGAGGAGCTTCATTCTCATGCGACAGCTTCAGATTGAGGAGCTTCATTCTCATGCGACAGCTTCAGATTGAGGAGCTTCATTCTCATGCGACAGCTTCAGATTGAGGAGCTTCATTCTCATGCGACAGCTTCAGATTGAGGAGCTTCATTCTCATGCGACAGCTTCAGATTGAGGAGCTTCATTCTCATGCGACAGCTTCAGATTGAGGAGCTTCATTCTCATGCGACAGCTTCAGATTGAGGAGCTTCATTCTCATGCGACAGCTTCAGATTGAGGAGCTTCATTCTCATGCGACAGCTTTAGATTGAGGAGCTTCATTCTCATGCGACAGCTTCAGATTGAGGAGCTTCATTCTCATGCGACAGCTTCAGATTGAGGAGCTTCATTCTCATGCGACAGCTTCAGATTGAGGAGCTTCATTCTCATGCGACAGCTTCAGATTGAGGAGCTTCATTCTCATGCGACAGCTTCAGATTGAGGAGCGTGTGCCGAGCCGTGGAGCTGCCGGTGGCTCTAGTTCTGCAAACCGTCACGTTGGCAGAAGGTTCAGGGACCGAGGGTTTTATCTGCCCTTTACATTTCATTCAAGAGGCTAAACTTCCATGGTCTAGTATCACAGCTCCTCTTCTGACCACCAGAGGGCAGTAAATGACCGTACTGGTTTACTGTTTTAAAGTGTAACTAATAGGGCTGGGGCAAAATATCGGATCGCAATACTTTGTGCTGCAATACAATAATATCTTACTTTATCAAGTATCAATACCTTCAGTACTTGTTTGTTTTTCAGTAACAGTTACAACAGTTACACAACACTTTGTTATATTTGTGTTAATGCACTTTTCAACCTTAAGTCAAATGGCATTTGGTTTATAAACATGGGACACATGACTTTTTACACATTTAAAGGTAAACATATTACTGATCATAATTACTACTGTATCGTGATACGCATCGGATCGCCCCGTGAGTATCGTGATACGCATCGGATCGGCCCATGAGTATCGTGATACGTATCGGATCGGCCAGTGAGTATCGTGATACGTATCGGATCGACCCGTGAGTATCGTGATACGCATCGGATCGGCCCATGAGTATCGTGATACGTATCGGATCGGCCCACGAGTATCGTGATACGTATCAGATCGACCCGTGAGTATCGTGATATGTATCGGATCGACCCGTGAGTATCGTGATACGCATCGGATCGACCCGTGAGTATCGTGATACGCATCGGATCGGCCCGTGAGTATCGTGATACGTATCGGATCGGCCCGTGAGTATCGTGAAACGTATCGGATCGGCCAGTGAGTATCGTGATACGCATCGGATCGACCCGTGAGTATCGTGATACGCATCGGATCGCCCCGTGAGTATCGTGATACACATCGGATCGGCCCATGAGTATCGTGATACGTATTGGATCGACCCGCGAGTATCGTGATATGTACCGAAACGGCACGTGAGTATCGTGATACATATCGGATCAGCCCGCGAGTATCGTGATATGCATCGGATCGGCCCGTGAGTATCGTGATATGTATCGGATCGGTCCGTGAGTATCGTGATACGCATCGGATCGGCCCGTGAGTATCGTGATACGTATCGGATCGGCCCGTGAGTATCGTGATACGCATCGGATCGGCCCGTGAGTATCGTGATACGCATCGGATCGGCCCGTGAGTATCGTGATACGTATCGGATCGGCCCGTGAGTATCGTGATACGCATCGGATCGGCCCGCGAGTATCGTGATACGTATCGGATCGTGACTAAAGTGGATCGTCCCAGCCCTAATAACTAAAGTATAACTTGTACTTTCACCCCTGATTTAAATTACTTTGTGCCTCCTTCAGTGTAGATACACGACAACGCGTCATACGAGGGGCGTGGCCTAGCCGACGGGGGAAAAAACCTCTCACGTGAATCACAGTTTTTCTCTTTTTAGCCGTTTCCTGGCGGACTATAAACACATTTATCACACGCTAATGAAGTCAAGCCAAAATCAGGTCCAAATTGAAGTTTTTTTCACAGCAAATTGTTCAGTAGAAACGAAAAACGGCGCCCGTAGCTAACGTTAGCGTTATGTAACATGAAGCTAACGTTAGCTTCCTGGTTAGCATTCATGGGCTGTTGGACCGCTTTGCTCCTCTCCACGTCTCTGCATCTTTATTCAGTAGAAAAATATATTCATACTTCAGCATGTGTCAAAGTAATGGTGGAGAAATTCCCTTTGGCTGCTTCGAACATGACCATATATGGGCACTCATGGCGTCTATGTCGTAAAAGCAGAGCGAGTCATTTATCAAGAGGTGCTAAAGAGCAAGTGCAGGCATAGCATACAGCTTTTGTTGGGCCTTATTGAAATGGCCGCCATTACAAATCTGCATGTGAATAAAACTGTGAGTAAAACGAGCTGATCCACTTTTGCACCAGAGCAAACGCTTTTTAAATGACCCCCTTCTGCACAGACATGAGGGCATTTGTTTGGACACAACTATTTAAACTCCGTCATCTGTGTCTTTTTGTGTAAACAGAAATGTCAGGAGTCCCAAGGCAAAATATCTCCAGTAACTAACCTTCAAAACGTTCTGCACAGTCTAAGCGCGTAAACTGTATCTGATAAACAGTATCTAAAGAAAAAAATCTTCACGCAAACCTCATTTATTCCATGACCTGAGCTGCTAATGGTGTTTATTACATGGTTACTACATGTGTGTGTCATGTGACTGAAGACTCCTGTGTTGTTTTGGTGATTTATTTTTATACTGAGCCTAAAAGGGGACAAACACTGGCACTTTTTATTTTTCTATTCACTTTACGTGTACGTCCTTTATTTATTGCGTTATGTTTGCAGGCCACGCTCAAAGCCACACTGCGGAACATTCCAGGTGTGTGTCTCGAAATGAGATCCTTTACGGACGTGAACGTTTCCCTGACGACACTGTGAGACTTTTGAGTGGCGGGAAACAGACGGGACGCTTCTGGAGCCGCCATGAACAAAAGAACCGCCTGAAGTTTACAGTAACATCCCGGACTCGTGGAAACCCATGTGTAGTTTGGTCTGAATGTGTGAGTGGATTCTGCCTGTTCTGCTCCGACTCATTAAAGAATCCACTTCTCTCTCCTAGTTCTGGGCTTTTTTTAATGGCTGCCGTCTTTTTACGCAAAATCGACTGTTTTTAGAGCTTTTCATCTCCGTCTAAGCTTAAAGGGATATTTCAGGATTTTTGACAGTGGGCCTCATTTCCTAGTTATCCAGAGTGCTGTTTATTTCTGGAGAGTTTTTTTTCTTTTTCTTTTTGATTCATGCAGTACTTATATTTGAAGAGTTTAGTGGCGCTAAGCTAGTGCATGTTGTTGGCGTATTGTTTACCATATGGACAAAGGACGGAGACTCGGTCTATTAAAATCAAAAATCATTGTTTTATTCCCTATATTACAAACCAAAGCACACAAGTCATCAACTACATCCTGGCCGATCGGGTGAGGGAGGAAGAGAGAGACCTTTCCCCTGAGCAACAGCAGCTACAAAGAGTAGGCGTGTCCTTTTCAACCCAATCAGTGCTCTTGGAATGTTCTTATCGTCACTTCTTCTGCGCAATCTGACTCCTCCTTTTAACACACTGCCCCCCAGTGGATCAACCGTAAATGCAACAATGGGGCAGTATAATGGAATGGCCGGTCAGTTTTATTAAAGCACAGATTACATCAACACAGTTTTATATATAATCACTAAAGCCTCATATGACAAACATATGTCTAGTAATACTTCCACAATGTGTATGGTATCAGTTAGCCTGCATTAAAAACAGTCTGACTCCACAGAGCACCTGAGGCAAATCACTTATAACACGTCGATAGAATATTTTTTGAAGTATAACTGATCTTGTATTACATGAAATTTCCGCATTTTGAGGGACTATTTCTCGCAGATCACTCCGCCGCTGCGTTAGCTTACAGCCACGAAGCTGATGCTGCTCAAATATAAGTTATTTTTAATGCAAAATGGTAAAAATTATTCTATGGACACAGACATTTATATCGTTAGTCTGGTGTTATAAGTGATTTACCTCAGGTGCTCTGTGGAGTCAGACTGTTTTTAATGCAGGCTAACTGATACCATAGACATGCGCTAGCCTAGCGCCACTAAGCTATTCAAATATAAGGACTGCATGAATAAAAAAATAATAATAATAATCTCTGGATAATTAGGAAATGAGGCCCTGTGTCAAAAATCCTGAAATATCCCTTTAAGTAGAGACACGAGGCAAAACTCTTTATTGTTGTTGTAATTTTCAGGTTTTGTGCCAAATTGGCCTTTTAAAGCTGCAGTACCTGATTTTTTTTCTGTTAAAAAAAATGTAATGTTTAGTTTTGCCCCAAAGCTCTCACAGATCCTCCAGCACATCCCAAACTGTTCAAGTAAAGAAATGATATGCACGTTTTATGCATGTTTACAGCTTCGAGCAGTGACACAGTGAAGCAGGAGGGACCACCCCCGAAATAAATTGCACTAATTTAAATTCTGCTTTTATCATCGATCGCTCTATATGAATTTTAGTGAAGACAATGCAACACGATCTGTTTTTTTGCTGTCACACACGCACAAGCGCACTTTCGCCCAATGTAATTCTTATGTTCTCCACACGGGGGCAGCAGATACGAAGTGCCCGCACCCTTCTGTAAGAGAAGGTGTAACTTTCTTGTGGATGAATCTTAATCCTGATTTTGCAGATGAGGAACCAAAGGGACCTGCCCAAAACAAGTCCAAATGCAGTTTAACCTTTTATTTCCCACCGTACGGAAAATTGATCTTTTTCCTTGTGTTGTCGTTGTTCCTTGTGGAAATATATTTTGTGTGTGTTTTCGTCACGTTTTTGTCGCTCTTGTGTTGAATTTTATTCTTTATTCAAGAAGCTTTTAGGTTTGGATGAAGCAAAAGTGGAGAAACGGTTCAGGTGGTTCATGAAACACTGTGCGTCTGACCGATAAGACTGGACTGTGAGACGGTAGTTATTGGTTAGTAATATTTTAGTTTGAAAGAAATGTATGAATTTATATATGATGAAATTGACACATTTATTTTGCAAACACAGCTTAACACAAACACACATTGTGCAAAAGTTTAGTTTTAGTTTGAATTTTCTCATTTAGTTTTGAACTGAGAGACCGAATGTGGCGCCCTCTGCTGGAGCTCAGAGCCACTGCACCTCAGTCACAGAGCGGACACAGAGAGAGAGAGGATGTAACTCTGCAGAGACACTTCCCTCTGAAAGTGAAAGTCTCAGGACGACGTGTCGCAGTGAGTATTTCTTACAATAATGTGAAATAATGAGACCGTGGTTTAGTCTGTGCTTGTTCTTTGGCTCGGCGCTGGTTTAGTCCGGGTTCAGTCCTGGTTTAGACATGGTTTAGTCTGGGTTCAGTCCTGGTTTAGACCTGGTTTAGTCCAGGCTGAACATGGTTTATTCTTGGTTTAGTCCTGGTTTAGACTCAACACACCCGAGTCCCTGCTTAGACCGAGTTTAGTCTTTTGTGTCTGGTTTAGGCCTGGTCTAGTCCGGGTCTAGTCTGGATCTAGTCTGGATCTGAACTATTGTTAGTCCTGAGTTTGACCTGGTTTAGAGAGAGTTTTAACTTGGGTGCAACTCTCCTGTTTGTTCCGTTTTTTTAGACTTGGTCTGATCCTGGTTTGGACCTGTTTACTCCTGCTTTAAAGGCCTTAAAGGACTTAAAGACACTCCATCCATCCATTTTCTCCCACTTGTCCGTTGCCGGGTCGTGGGGGCAGCTGTTGGAGCTGCCCAAGTCACATAGCACCAGCCCCTATGGCTCCTCCTGCAGGTGGTGGGTCCACGGGAGGACGGCCTCATGGTTCCAAACGGTTCCAAACGGGCCTGTTGGTCTCTCATAGGGGGCCCATTCACACTCTCATTCATACACCAGTGTACGCAGACACTGGAGGCAAGGAGGGTGAAGTGTCTTGCCCAAGGACACAACGACAATGTGCACCTTCAGGAGGCGGGATTCGAACCCCCGACCTTCCGATCATGAGCCGACCCGCTCTACCATCTGCGCCACCGTCGCCCCTTTAAAGACACTGTGCACCTCATTCCTTTCAAATAGAAATGATCTTTTTAAATCTCGTTACGCTTGAATGAAACCATCTTTGTATTAGTGTTCTTTAATTGTGAACATGAAATATAGTTAAACATTGTGATAATTACCATATAGAGAAACTAGACTGTCACAAATATCAGGGGTGAGTGATATGAGCAAAAACTAAAGATATATTTTTGACATTTGCAACATATTCATTTAGATTACTGTGTTGTTTTAAATGATAATTGTCTGGAATAAAAGTGCAGAAAAAAGCACTTCATGTCATTTTGAAAGAGACATAAAGTTCGCCCTCATATTATTTTATGATTAGAATCACCTAAAAGACATTTGGAGGATGAGCGACTCAGTGGTTTTAATAGAGTCCAGATGTTGGTGATGTTTGAGGAACAGTTTGAGTCCAGCAGCTCTGTGAGGACACTCCTGTTATATCGGTCTCGACAAAAACTACTGGATTGTCTCTAACGCCCTGTTTGTTCTGCTCAAATGAACTCTTCTTCTGATTCTCAGCAGCTTCAACATGGATCCACCTGGTCCTGGTCCCGGGTCCAAACCCAGACCTAAACCTGCTCCCAGCGCTGTGTCTCTGAAAAGTGACCACTCTAAAGACTGTGGTCCTGTTTTTAAAGAGCCTCCTCCTGAAGACCAGAGGTGAGTCACTGATGACATATTGACCATATTGTGTAGCGCTGTCCCTCTCATTGTCCGATGTTTCCATTTGATTCTGTCTCTTCAGTCACAGACCCAGCGCCCCTCGGGGCCTTCAGCAAGTCCCACATGTTACAGTAGTTATACAGTTTATAAAATTGTTCATAAATTAAACTCTAGTGTGAAAATGATCACATGGGAGGTAAAATGTTGTCGTTGTAATTATTGATCATTTGGTGAAAAGCCCTTTTCTTCACAGCTAAATGTGCTCTGAAGAAAAGGGCTTTTCACCAAATGAAGATGAAGCATAAAAAGTTGCTTCTTAAATAGATTATGACACATGCACATTAGAACAGCAACACACAAGCGGATAAAGAACAGATACTTAGAAAGGCATGTTGTTAAGGACTGGACCAAACAGGTTTAACTTTAAACTCAGTCAATCTCGGTGTTTGTTCAAATAAACTCTTCTTCTGATTCTCAGCACCTACAACATGGATCCACCCGGTCCTGGCCCCGGGTCTAAACCAAGACCTAAACCTGCTCCCAGCTCTGTGTCTCTGAAAAGTGACCACTCCAAAGGCAACCCTCCTGTCTTTAGAGAACCTCCTCCTGAAGACCAGAGGTAAGACCGGGTTTAGTCCTGGCTCAGAGTCAGACCGGGTTTAGTCCTGGCTCAGAGTCAGACATTAGTCCTGGTGTGAGCTGTAGATGGTGAGTCCTCAGGAGGTCTGTGGAGGAGCTTCTTGTGAGTCTAAATGAGTCCAGAGGCTGCAGTGGTCTCTGCTCAGAGCTGTGGAAGTCTCTAATGTTTCTGTTTGTTGGTTCACAGGGAGCCAGGCCCAAAGGAGCAGCTGGACGCCATATTCACGGTGAGTAGCTCAGGACTGCAGCATGTGGGGGGTTCTCTGTGAGGCCCCTCAGGTCCTCTCTTTGACTGAAACTCTTTAAATCTGATTCTATTCCAGCATCTGGAGGAGGACATCCTGATGTTTGTCAAAGAGCAGCTGCAGAGGCTCCACAGGCTCCTGGTCTCAGAGTACCCAGAGAGTAGCTCAGAGAGTGAGGAGGAGCAGAGCAGCAGAGAGGCTGTGCTGAACATCACCCAGGACTTCCTGAGGAGGATGAAGCAGGAGCAGCTGGCCGAGCGTCTGAGCTCCAGTAAGAACTCTGTCTACAGTCCATCAGAGGAGCAGCTCACACCTGGATCTGACCTGTTTCACTTCATAATGAACAGAGTCATTTCAGCTCAGTCTCTGGTCTCTCTCCACATGGAGTTTTAGTCACAGAGGATTATGGCCCTGGTTAAAACTGGGCTCTGGGGCTTTAGTTCTGACCCACAGCTCATAGCACTAAGAAAAATCAGTTAAACAAAGTCATTAACCCTATGAGGAACTTTATACTCCCCTAGTTTTCTGGGAATGCCTTAACATTTAGTAGTGATAATATGTTCTTCCACATAGACATGAATGACTTATACTTGGGGTTAGTGTCCAGTGAAGAGTTGAATCACAAATGAGAAAGTGGATCCATTGAAGGAGCTGGAGTTCACTGTTGTCTCTGTCTTTATTCAGGGAGTTCTGTTGGAGTTTGCAGAGATAAAATGAAGAGTCATCTGCAGCAGAGGTTCAGCTGTTTGTTTGAGGGTGTGGCTAAAGCAGGAAACTCCGCCCCCCTGCACCAGATCTACACAGAGCTCTACATCACAGAGGGAGGGGCCTCAGAGGTCAACCAGGAACATGAGGTCAGACACATCGAGACGGCGTCCAGGAAACCAGCCGCTACAGAGACCAGCATCACATGTGAAGACCTGTTTAAAGGCCCCGCCCACAGACAGCAGCCAATCAGGGCGGAGCTGACAGAGCACGGACCAATCAGGACGGTGCTGACGAAGGGCGTGGCCGGTGTGGGGAAAACAGTGCTGACTCAGAAGTTGAGTCTGGACTGGGCTGAAGGCGGAGCCCACCAGGACTTCCAGCTGCTGTTCCCCTTCACTTTCAGAGAGCTCAATGTGCTCCGAGACACCGAGTACAGCCTGGTGGAGCTGCTGCACCACTTCTTCAGTCAAACCAAAGGTCTCAGCTTTCAGCAGCTCCAGGTGCTCTTCATCTTTGACGGTCTGGACGAGTGCAGACTTCCTCTGGACTTCAGCCGGACCCGGGTCCTGACGGAACCCACAGAGAGCGCCTCAGTGGAGGAGCTGCTGGTGAACCTCATCAGGGGGAGCCTGCTTCCCTCCGCTCGCCTCTGGATAACCACACGCCCAGCGGCGGCCAATCAGATCCCTGCTGAGTGCGTCTCCATGGTGACAGAGGTGCGAGGGTTCAGCGACCCACAGAAGGAGCAGTACTTCAGGAACAGGTTCACAGACGAGCAGCAGGCCACAACCGTCATCTCCCACATCAAGAGCATCCGCAGCCTGTACATCATGGGCCACATCCCAGTCTTCTGCTGGATCCTCTCCACAGTCCTGCTCCATCTGATGGAGACCAGAGAGAGAGGAGAGCTGCCCCGCACCCTCACCCAGATGTACATCCACCTCCTGGTGGTCCAGGCCAAAGTCAAGAACATCAAGTATCATGAGGGATCTGGGACAGACCTTCACTGGACTCCAGAAACCTGGGAGATGGTGCGGTCTCTGGGAAAACTGGCCTTTGAGCAGCTGCAGAAAGGAAACCTGATCTTCTACGAGAGTGACCTGAACGAGTGTGGGCTGGACGCTGCAGTCGCCTCAGTGTATTCCGGAGTCTTCACACAGGTCTTTAGAGAGGAGCCAGGCCTGTACCAGGACAAGGTCTTCTGCTTCATCCATCTGACTGTGCAGGAGTTTCTGGCTGCCCTTCACGTCCATGAGACCTTCTTCAGCTCTGGGGAGAACCTGCTGTCCACACCACACCCCTCTGAGAGCCCAGAGGCCTTCTACCACTCTGCTGTGGACCGGGCCTTACAGAGTCCAAACGGACACATGGACCTGTTCCTGCGCTTCCTCCTGGGGCTGTCTCTGCCGACCAATCAGAGCCTGCTGCCAGGTCATCTGACTCACACAAGAAGTGACACAACCAATCAGAAGACAGTAAAATACATCAAACAGAAGCTGGATGAACAAGGTCTGTCTGCAGAGAGGAGCCTGAACCTGCTCCACTGTCTGAACGAACTGAACGACCGCAGTCTGATCAAGGAGATACAGAGGGTCATGAGAGAAGGACGTCTCTCCTTGATATATTCTCCTGCTCAGTCGTCTGCTCTGTCCTTCCTCTTACTGTCCTCAGACTCAGACCTGGAGGAGTTTGACCTCAGGAAATACTGTTCCTCAGAGACAGCTCTCCTGAAGCTGCTGCCGGTCGTCAAAGTCTCCACCAAAGCCATGTGAGTCCAGACTGTATTTAAACACTTGTGTCATGGCTCTAGTCTCTAATCGTCCTCTCTGTCCTCAGTCTGAGGGACTGTGGCCTGTCTCCTCTCAGCTGTGGTCCTCTGGCCTCAGTCCTCAGCTCCTCCAGTCTGACTCACCTGGATCTCAGTAACAACGACCTCCAGGACTCAGGAGTGGAGCTGCTGTGTGAGGGACTGAAGAGCGCCCCCTGCAGACTGCACACCCTCAGGTGAGACGCTCCCATGATGCACTCTGTCTCTGTGTCCACATTAGAGGCTAATGCTGTGTGTCTTTAGTCTGTCTGGATGTCTGGTCTCAGAGAGGGGCGGGGCTTCTCTGGCCTCAGCTTTGAGCTCCGCCCCCTCCCACCTGAAAGAGTTAGATCTGAGCTACAACCATCCAGGATCCTCCACCGAGCTCCTGACCGCTCTACGGGCCCCTCAGGGGCCCCTGCACTCTCTCAGGTGAGTCCCCCTTGGACTCTCTCAGGGTCTGGTCTTTGGTCCATGGTTGGTCCAGGTCTGGTCTGGTCTACAGTAAACTGGACTTGTGTGTTTCAGGCTTGATCCTGCTGGAGAACAATGGATGGTCCCAGGTCTGAGGAAATGTGAGTCTGCGGTTTATTAATTATATGGAAACAACTTACATAAACTTCATGAGGTTTATGTTTTCTGTTTTACAGAAAAAAAATGGGCAACATGATAGAGATTTAATTTACAAAATATGCACCAAATCAATGCTCTTCTGAATATATGTGTCATACTTGTAGCTTATTACACATGAAACAACTATTCAGACACAGGAACAGGAAGTGATGTCATGAGTTGTGTTTATTTCCTCAGATTCCTGTGAGTTTTCTCTGGATCCAAACACAGCTCAGAGGAACCTCCGTCTCTCTAAGAACAAACGGACTGTGACCTTTGTGAGAGAGAAGCAGCAGTATCCAGATCATGAGGACAGGTTCATGAACCAGCCTCAGGTCCTGAGCTCCACTGGCCTGAGGGGGCGCTGTTACTGGGAGGTGCAGTGGAGCGGGTTGTGGGAGGTTGATATAGCAGTGAGTTACAGAAGAATCAGACGGAGAGGACACAGAGAGGAGAGTGAGTTTGGAGACAATGATCAGTCCTGGAGGCTGAAGATCTATGGTGGACGTAACTCTGTTTGTCACAACAAGAGAACAACAACCCTCTTCACCTCCTCCCCTCTCTCTGAGTCAGGTGTAGTGGGCGTGTTCCTGGACTCTGAGGCTGGAGCTCTGTCCTTCTATGAGGTCCACTCTGGTGGAAAACTGTCCCACATGTACACCTTCACCTCCTCCTTCACTGAGCCTCTGTTTCCTGGGTTTGGGCTGTGGGCTGAAGGTTCCTCTGTGTCTGTGGTTAATCTGAGGAGAGCGCCCCCTGGTGGACCTCTGTGACTGAACTCTTTTATGACACACATTTGATTGACAGCTGTAAGGACCAATCACAGCTGGCTCCGCCTGTAATCACTGATTCACTGTTGAAATAATTTAGGAGGAGAGACACGCACATCCTAAGTTCTAAACCGGTGTGCTGGATCCAAAAAGTACAATGGAAAAAGGAAAAAAGATCCACACAACTGAAAAATGCTCATCAGTTTTTATTGCTCACACCAGAGTGACGTTTCGGGTCTAACTCTTCATCAGACTTAAAGCACAGCTCTGACACGCCTGTTATACACACATGGGCTGATTGAGTCACGTGTTTGAGAGGTCACATGACTATGGAATGATCTGAACATTTTGCAAATGTTTCAACATATAACAGGACAAACATGTACATATGTGTGTGTGTACAGGCACAGCTGAACAGACGGTGGACCAGTACAACCAAGAAACAATATATATTTACATATACAATTGTGAAAAGAATATTTACAAGCGTTTAGAGAGATACCCCGGGGTAGGACATTAACAACCATAGCTACACTACTGGAGTAACGATATGGCAAAAACAAATACTCAGGCACTGAACTATGAGTGTGAACAAGTCATAGGAAGGGCCGTAAATCGAACTGTTCGTTGAGACCTTTGGGCTTTGTGTGTCTCGAGTGTAGATCCAGAAGGCCTCTCTTTTTAGAAGCAAGTTGTTGATATCACCGCCTCTGTTGGAGTTTTTTGTTAGTTCTATTCCAAGATACCTCAGAGTGCTCACATTGTGCTGGGCTGATGAGAAGTGTCCGCCACAGGGCTCTTGGGGTCATGGTTACGTATATTAGATCGATGTTCTGAAATTCTTGTCTTTAAAGGTCTTGTTGTTTTACACTTGAGCATAGATGACATTGATGACCTCTCAAACACGTGACTCAATCAGCCCATGTGTGTCTAACAGGCCAAACGTCACTCTGGTGTGAACAATAAAAACTGGTGAGCATTTTTCAGTTGTGCGGATCTTTTTTCCACTTTTTCACTGTTGAAATAAAACACGTCTTTATCAAATCCTAAAAAAATAGGAAAACTAAAGATGAAAAAACTCATGTCACTAAATTGATTAGACTGCTGCTCGAGTCCTGACAAGAACCAGGAAATACCACCATATTAGTCCAGTGCTCCGGTCCCTGCACTGGCTTCCTGTCACTCAGAGAATAGAATTTAAAACAGCTCTGCTCGTGTACAAGTCTTTTCATGGTTTAGCACCAAAGTCCATCTCTGACATGTTAGAGCCGTATGAACCATCTCGGGCCCTGAGAACTTTAGGGAGGGGTCTCCTGGTGGTTCCCAGAGTCAGGACTAAACACGCTGAGGCTAAAGCTAAAATCTGGAACAGTCTTCATGAGGATGTGAGACAGGCCTCAACTCTGACAATGTTCAGATCCAGGCTGAAAACAGCTCTTTTTACCCGAGCAGATGAAAACTGAAAGTATTTTATCTGCACTCTGGCCTTTTACTGTCATTGATTAATGTTTATGTTTTATTGATTTGATCTGTTTTCTTGTAATTTTATGCAACTGTGAAGCACTTTGAATTGCCTTGTGTATGAATTGTGCTCTACAAATAAACTTGCCTTGCCTAAATGATAACGCGCTAGACGCCTTTAAAGTCAGTTTAGCAGAACAAAACTGGAAATCTCTCTTGGAAGAAACTAATGTAGATGCAGCTGATAATATCTTCTTAAGAACTTTCATGACCCTCTATGACCTGCACTGCCCCAAAATAGAAAGCAAATGAAAAAAGAAAAAGATAATGAGTCCCTGGATGACTGGAGGAAGAAAAAGAATTCACTAACAAAGTCTTTTTAACAAAAAGAACAAGTGAATCTGAAAATAAGAACAAAAGATACAAAAACAAACTTACTAACAAAATAAGAAACTGCAACAAAAAATATTATTATAGTGCACTACTCGAAAAAAATAAGAGACACTAAAGCTCTGTAAATGATGTTCTTCAAGGGACCTCTAAAGGAAATGTACCACAGAGCTTTATGTCAAAGGGTCAGAAAATTGAAAATCCAAATCAAATTGTGAGCGAGTTCATAAGCCTAGGACCTCAATGATCCTCCTCAATAACTCCACCGTGCACACATTATAACTATGACTGTGTCCAGGAAAACCCAAATACAGTGTTTCTTACACCAACAACCGGACAAGAAATAACTGATACAGTTTATACATTTCCAGATTTAATAAAAATGGCTAAAGTTATTCCCATCTATAAAAATGGTGACAAAACTCAATTCTCTAAAATATTATAAAAGCTCTAAACAACTCGACTAGATGCATTTTTAGATAAATACAATATTTTAAATGACGGTCAATATGGCTTTCGTAAAAGCAGATCTCCCACTCTCGCGTTAATGGAACTTATTGAGGAAATGACAAATAATATCGACAAGGAAAAGTTTTCAATAGGTATTTTCATTGACCTTTAAAAGGCTTTGGATACTATGGATCACAATATACTCCTGAACAAGCTACACACATGTGGGATAAGAGGTATTGCTTTCAACTGGATTGAATCCTACTTAACAACCCGTAAACAGTATGTTCAAATGGAGCAATGCAGATCCATGTGTGATACCCTAGTGTGTGGGGTCCCCCAGGGATCGGTGCTGGGACCTAAACAATTTTTATTATATATCAATGATTTGTACTTGGTTTCCAAGAAGCTTAAACTGGTCCTTTTTGCAGATGATAAAACAATCATACTCTCAGGTGCAGATTTACAGCAAATGGTGATCGAGATTACAGAAGAAATGGATAAATTGAAAGATTGGTTCTGCATAAACAAATTGTCTCTAAACATTACGAAAACCAAAGCCATGTTCTTTGGAAATCGTGTAATGAATTTACAATAACCAGTTAAAATGGCAACGAAACCATTGAAAGAGTTTATGAACAAACGTTTCTTGGTGTAACACTCGATCATAAAAACAGCTGGAAACCTCACATCATAAAAAGTAAAACTAAAGCTGCAAAGATTTCACCTTTAATGAATAAATCTAAATATATTATTAACAACAAAGCTCTGTTTACTATATACTGCTCACTTATCCTTCCCCATTTAACATATTGTGTAGAGATCTGGGGAAATGTGTATAAAAGTAAATCTTCACCCATTGTTTAAAGTTCAGAAAAAGGCAATAAGAATAATCCATTTAGCTGAACACACACATCCATTATTCTTAAAATCAAAAACACTGAAATGTGAGGACCTTACTGAATTGAAGACGGCTCAGATCATGTTCAAAGCCTCACAAATGTCGCTTTCTGAGAGTATACAAATGATGTTCTGCAAACGAGAAGTCCAATAGAACTTGAGAGATAAAATGAGCTTTGATAAACAGAACTCCGGAACAACCATGAGAGGCGAGGTGTGGAGAAATCTGGACCAAAGGATCAACATTTGTAAAAACATGGCAAACTTTAAAAAGGTCTACAACGAATTCATATTTCTCAAATACGAACAAAACAACAATGTTAAACGCTTTGCTTTTGTTTATTTATTTTGCTGTTGTTTTTTTATTACTGTTCTTTATCATTTGTTGCTACTTTGCCCCATGTTCCCTTGTTTATGATTTGTTTATGATTTGTTTATGGTTTGTTACTTTGCTCTACGTTTCATTGTTAAATGAAAATGTTATTGTTTTTATGTTGGGGGTGGAGCTTATAAGCCTTTTGCTTCAGCCCAGTCCTTTAGAGCAACTGCTCAAATAAACAAATAAACAAATAAACTAAACTAGGACAAAATATTGTACTTGATGAAATGAACACTGATTGAAATCAGTTCATTTGCTCTTGATTTGAGCAGAGAAGTGAAACTACACACATTTCTGACGAGGGATAAACGATACAAGAACAAGTGGACACAGTTTCTACAAAAAATATTTATTGGTATTTTGAGAATGTAGTATTTTCCTACAGTAATAGTACAGAGTGTAGTGGTCGTAGAGAGTTGTAGTGGTTGTAGAGAGTTGTAGTGGTTGTAGAGAGTTGTAGTGGTTGTAGAGGGTTGTAGTGGTTGTAGTGGTTGTAGAGAGTTGTAGTGGTTGTAGAGGGTTGTAGTGGTTGTAGTGGTTGTAGAGAGTTGTAGTGGTTGTAGAGGGTTGTAGAGGGTTGTAGAGAGTTGTAGAGAGTTGTAGTGGTTGTAGAGGGTTGTAGAGAGTTGTAGTGGTTGTAGAGAGTTGTAGTGGTTGTAAAGGGTTGTAGAGGGTTGTAGAGAGTTGTAGTGGCGTCTGAACCGTCACAGTAACAAAGTAAAGGCTGGGACTCGCCCGCAGGTCCCACAGCACATACTACAGTGAAAAGACCTGCTCTTCACAGTACTACAGTACTACAGTCACACGGGTACTGCGCTGTGACTGTAGTACTGTCACAGCGCAGTACCCGTGTGACAGACCACAGTGTACTGCAGTATAACAGTACTGCAGTCACCTCGCAGTACTGCAGTATAACAGTACTGCAGTCACCTCGCAGTACTGCAGTATAACAGTACTACAGTCAGACCACGGTGTACTGCGCTGTGGGCTGCTGCGCGGTGTTGGTGGATTTACGTTTCCCTCGACAACAGCGGCAGTAGATGACGACCACCGTGACCAGGATGATGAGGAGCACCAGAGGGATGAAGATCACCTGGAAGACCATCCCCCAATTCACCTCTGAGGGACACAGAGAGAGACCTCAGTCAGGAGAGCGTTTCAGATGGGGGAGCACTTTGTATGTCTGACACATATACACATATATATGTGTATATATGTGTATGTGTATATGTGTATGTGTATATATGTGTATATGTATATATGTGTATATGTGTATATGTGCATATGTGTATATGTGTATATGTGTATGTGTATATATGTGTATGTGTATATATGTTTATGTGTATATGTGTATGTGTATGTGTATATGTGTATGTGTATATATGTGTATATGTATATATGTGTATATGTGTATATGTGCATATGTGTATATGTGTATATATGTGTATGTGTATATATGTGTATGTGTATATATGTGTACATGCTGTGCAGCTCTATTGTTATTATTACTGTTTACAAAATGCAACTCCCGCTCAGTGTTTTCCTGGAGAAACGACATAAAACTGCTTTAAAGGAAAGGTCTGTTTATCTGGATGAGCCGTTTGAAACCCCACACCTCCTTGTGGGGCCCAGATGTGCAGCGCCTCCAGCTGTTTTCCTGAACTCCACTGTTGTTCTTTTGGAAACAACATCTGCCGCCCGTTAAACTCTGTTCATTAGAATTCTGTTTTATGAGCTTTCATTAGAACAAGACGCCGTTGTTTCGTAACCGCCGCCTTTAGCCACACTTTAAGATCTGACTAATCATTTTGGATTTTATAAAACGGACTCACCCTTTAGTCATTTATGATCTTTTACAAATGGGGTGAACGCTCAACGGATGACTGGATGATTAGGATTCTCTTAAAGCCCCACAAATCTATCAATAAAAGCATTTCACTTTGGGGTTTAAAAGAAAAGAAAAAACAAAGCTCTTCCTGCAGCAAAATCCTCTCTTTACATCTTTTAAAAAGCCTTTATGTTAAAGGAACTACAGGCAAAACTCTTGTGGGCCAATTTCATATCAACTTGGAATTGGAAACAAAAAAGCCCAACCCTAATCCTCACAGTAAACATGTTTAATTATTCACTCATTCGATGTTTCAAGGGCCATTTTCTCAAAATACATTTTTCTCACATCGGTGCGACAACATCTCCACATAAGTAGCTCCAACAGAATTCCAACTTCCCAGCTTTGGACTTAACAATATTTTGTTTAATTCATAAAAACAAGGCAGATATTCCCCCTAAAAACCTATTTTAAAACTAAACTATATTCTAAATAAACTTAACCATGAATTTAAACCTGGCTCGATCCATTAATGAGATGTCATTGTGGCCTTCAACACAAGCTCAGCAGATCCCATGTATTTTATTATTATTGTTTCATGTATATTTTGTGACTGTTTTTACTCATTAATTGTACTTTATAATGTTTGTTTCTCAGCACTTTGGGCAGATGTAGCTGCTTTTAAATGTGCTATATAAATAAAGCTGACATTGACATTGACAAATATGGGAAATTTTGAATTGACAAAAAACTTGCAATACATTTTTTCCTCATATTTATGTCACCAATCGACGGCAGAAGTTTCAGGTTGCTATCTGTACATTTAAAACGTTTCTCTATTCACCTGCAGCGTCTCGCTTTAAAAGGCTATTGACTTTTTGAACGACCTCTGTGCTATTGACTAACTTGTTTTGCTCATAATTAAGGTCGGCTTTCTGTGTTAAATCGTCATCCGTTTTCAACACTTTTTAAAAACAATATGAAATGCCATGTTGAAATATGCTGCATAAAAGCTTCTAACTCTTCTAACTTGTTCTGAAATGCATGTGATTCTTGTATTAGCTTTTAGTCTCCTATCCAATGTGAATTCTCCTGGCCGGGCGTAAAATTATTATTTATCATTGCAAATACAACAGAAGAACTGAAAAAAAAGCAGTTTTTTTCTAATTATGAACTCGTATGGAAAGCGGGTCAGAGTTGCACAAGAACTTTTTCCATGACGTTTTACTGCGTTTTCCCCAAAGACGGAAACACGGTAAAAATGCAGCTGCAGAGGGACAAACGTGTTTATTTTTATGGTTATATTTAAAACATATTTCTCGGCAAAAGGTCAGTTTCAGTCAGAAGTGGTTTGAGGAAAGACAGATTTAGGATCCTGTCTCCTGTTCCATCATAGAGAGGACTGTTTACATCACCTTTAATCTACGGATCATTTTGGCCTCAAGGGGGCGTCTGACTCAGGTTTAAGAGGGTCTTACCGCTCAGGATGTTGGAGCCCGAGGAGCAGATCATAGGACTCCACGACCCCTGCTTGAAAGCTTCGTCACGGCTCTGGACGAAGGCGGCGACCATGAAGCAGTAGCTCTGCCCCGGGTCCAGGTTCGGGATCGGGGGCAGGTTAGAGTCCACCACCAGGATTTTCTGTATGGGAAAAGAGGAGAGGTTAGAGTCCACCACCGGGTCTCTCTGTGTGGGACAAGAGGAGAGGTTAGAGTCCACCACCAGGTCTCTCTGTGTGGGACAAGAGGAGAGGTTAGAGTCCACCACCGGGTCTCTCTGTGTGGGACAAGAGGAGAGGTTAGAGTCCACCACCAGGTCTCTCTGTGTGGGACAAGAGGAGAGGTTAGAGTCCACCACCGGGTCTCTCTGTACGGGACAAGAGGAGAGGTTAGAGTCCTCCACCAGGTCTCTCTGTGCGGGACAAGAGGAGAGGTTAGAGTCCACCACCGGGTCTCTCTGTGCGGGACAAGAGGAGAGGTTAGAGTCCACCACCGGGTCTCTCTGTGCGGGACAAGAGGAGAGGTTAGAGTCCACCACCGGGTCTCTCTGTGCGGGACAAGAGGAGAGGTTAGAGTCCACCACCGGGTCTCTCTGTGCGGGACAAGAGGAGAGGTTAGAGTCCACCACCGGGTCTCTCTGTGCGGGACAAGAGGAGAGGTTAGAGTCCACCACCAGGTCTCTCTGTGCGGGCCAAGTCAAGTCACTATCACCCAAAAGTGATAGTGAAGTCCAAGTCTTCAGAAAAGCCTTTATTCAGAGGATAATAGTGTCAAGGACTAAATCCCCCAGAAAGAAAACTGTAAGTGGACAAAATAAACAAAACAGTGGGTAACAATGTTAATGGTCCATAAACCCGTCCCTTTTGTCTGTGTGACCCGGTACGTACAGACCCTGTGCTGCCCGACTTGTGGTAGGACACCTTGTACTTCAAGTCCTTCTTTAGGATATCCCGAATGGTCAACTGCTTGTCCCGTTCGTGGATCCCCGTCAGAGGGTCTGAGATGTTCAGCGTCACCGAGTGCTCTGCCACCTTATAGATGGTGACGGACACTGCGCTCAGCTCACCTGCAGCAGAACATTCAACACAGTCAGAGAACCCTGCGTTTGCGGTTTAGACTCTCTGGCAGAGTGGTTAGCCTTACTGTGCCTGTAGGGGTTGAAGGAAGGGGAGTAGGTGTGTGGAAACTGCTCTGGGTCAAAGTTCCCGATCCCCTCAGTCATAACATCAGCCGTGTACGTCCTGGAGACAAGACAGTGATTAACTTTGCAGTAGATGTAGTTGTGACCTGGACCAAAAACCTTCATCATTCCGCACCTGTCCTCGTACGTGATGTCGTTGGTGAGGTCGCACTCGGTCTCTAAGATATTGGTACAGTCAGGAGAGGGGTCCCAGTTGTTGCCATCTTCCCTGAAATAAAAAGAACATATAATAATGTCAATGCCCGTTTAAAACAGCACATGGGTTCATCTGGATGAAGTGGACATTAACACAGTGATGTACGGAGCCTTGGAAGTGACGTAAGTACGCGGAAATAAGAGTTAAGTCATGACTTACTACGCTCGACTCAAACGATGATCCTGCGAAGGCACAACATCTGAATTCAAAACATCCAGCTCCATTTCAATCTCGATTACAAGGATATATAGTGTTTGATTGCTTTACGGCATTGGTACATCATCACGGAAAGGCATTTCAAATGCATCTTGAAGTCTTATGGTTTCGTGGTTTTGATGGAGAACCTTGTGCTAAGACGCGCCCCTGACGTATCCTAATTATCCCCCGTTTCTCTCTCACTCATGGGCTGTGTAGATGTCAGTCTGAAATAGCCCCAGTTTAAATTGTTAGTTATAAAGAGAATGGACTTTTAGAGGAGCACTTTGGCTCAAACGTGATTTGATTCAGTCACAGCAAAGTGGTGAAGGCTAAGGTGTCCTCTGCCCATCCATCGATGCCGCTGGGACGTCCCGCCGGGGGACCCATTTCCAGATGTAGAGCCAGGCTGATGGTCAGAACCACCTGGCTGGAGGATTCACTTGCTGTATGTGTTTTTAGTGGTGGGGAAACTGGAGGAAACCTACGCAGATTCGGGGAGAACATGCTCCACATGTGATGATTGTGTAATAATCACACAGGTATAACAATCCTTTTAGTGTTATTGTGTAGCAACTATTATTATTTTGACATCATCATGTTAACTGACACTGATAATAGAGTAAAACCGTAAAACCTGCCCTCACAGCGATACTGCCACACGATTAGCTCGAGCTGCCCGTGGAGAGGACTCAAGCACTGACGCAGGAGCTGCAGCAAACTGCACCAGTCCTGCACCCCTGGAATCTGTCTGGCCAGTTCAATTTATTCATACTATTTCACTAAACTGTAATAAATGGCTCTAAGCGCAGACTTATTCATGCAGGTTCATCTGAAAGGTTCGATTCATGTTTTGCTCAAAGTCTGGACAGTTTCCTTTCGTAACAAGTCTCACTTAAGTCAGTAATAAAGGCGTGTTGTTGCCTTCAGAAGAACATTGTGTCTCCTCACCCTCTGGGCTCTGTTTGTGTACAGTGGATGTTTCCGTGGACGCATCACTCGCGGCTGCTTGGACTAAAGTCTGACTGTTTACACTGAGTCCGCTCGTTCTGTCCACGAGGAAACGCTTTAAACACAGAGCTCTGGACGAACAGGCCGTGGAACGAGCCACTGTGGCGTTTCGGTGGGAGTGAGTTCCCCGTGTGCGAGTGTGAGGACATGAGCGGACTGACAAAAGCATTCCTTCAGAGAGGCCGCTGGGACGCTCTCGCTCTGTGGGAAAGCAGACATGAGGGAGGCAGAGCTTTTTAACTGTTGCTCAGTATTTGCCCGTAAAAAGTCACTCAGCGTTTGGATAATCACAAAAAGCAGAACATTCCTGTAAATGTGTGTAATACTTTCACGAGGCCTCAGAGGGCAGAGTCTGGGAGCCAGCCCAAAGCCCAAAGCACTTCGTGTCTTTGGGAAAATGTTTCCGAGTGTTGCAAGATCCATCGAAACAGTCGCGATAAGGAAACCCTGCAGACTGCAATGGGCCTCATGAATCCAACTGCTGAGGCATTCTGTGATAATAAAGCCGTGAGTGATCGTTTGGAAATACTCCTATGAACATGATACCGATGTGTGTTTGGAGGAAATGACTCGCCGTTCCAGGAGAAGGATGATCATGTTATGGTCAGCGCAGCAGACGCTCCAGGATCAATTGTTTTGTAGGTTTTCTGGTGAGAGAATCCGTTAGCGATGAAAACCTTCCAAACTATTGACCCCGGAGCGTTGTCGAAACCACCGTGACCCAAAGTAAAGGCGCCGTGCTGACCACTCATATAGCGAGTATCAATACTTTATATCGATGCTTAAAAAGTAGCCGTTTGAAATCGATATATTGATACTATGTAATCGATCCTTCCATCCCTGGTGTTTTGTAAACGTGGAGGTTTTAATAAAAGCATTTAACCATATTTTAACATCTGTCTTTAAAAAACATTGACAAACCCATTGAACAAATCCTATATTTTGGATAAAAACATGAGCTAATCCAGTTCCGCTGAACACATGAGTAAGGAGAGACGTGAGGGCGACTCTGAGTCACAGTGAGGTCAACATGTTCAGTGGGCAGTAACGTGGTGTTGCAAAACTGTTGCTAAGACAAGCTTTATTTTCCAGACTTGTTATGAGTGAATAATGAGACAAGGATGAGTTGCAGTTTTACAAAACATATAGAGCAGAGTAAACGATAACGAACAACGATGTGCTGAAAATGCTCAGATTTATCTCCGTGTTAAATCTGAGCAGGTTTTGTCTTGTCCTGGTCTCGGCCGCTCTGTCCCCAGGTATTCACTCAGCAGCAGCAGGAGCCTTGTAGTAGCAGTACTAGGGACTTAAGAGTCCCTAGTACTATAAATCAAATAGATATTCCTATGTCTATCGCTCTGTTAAACAAACTGAAAGGAGCTTGACTATTTTGTGTAGTATAATATGTAAACGGACTTTCATGCAATGTGTTGTACATATTTCTTTTTACTTTTTGCTGAATGTTTGTGGGTCTGGGAGTAACTACAGTTAGACAGTTATGAGCTGAATCTGTAATCTAGGAATAATGTGGTCATGTGATGCTTTAGGCTTACACAAACTCTGTCACAGGTGTGTGTGGTCCAAGACACACTTCTCCATGAGGAGGCAATACATATTATATCCAGCCGCAAGGCTTCTAACTGGCACCAGCGCGTCTGTCTGTCTGTCTGTCTGTCTGTAGTAGTAGTAGTAGTAGTAGTAGTAGTAGTAGTAGTATTAGTAGACTGGTAATAGTAAAGCCTTACACTTGAATTGTGTTTTACAAGCCTGTATTACCAAGTCATTCATTCACTCTTGGTGGGGTGAACTATTGTAGCCACAGCTGCCCTGGGGTAGACTGACAGAAGCGAGGCTGTCAGTCTGTGCCAACGGCCCCTCCAACCACTCGCTCACAACATGCATTCTGGCCTATTGTACATGTTTTTACTGGTGGGGTAAGCTCTGCAGACACGGGGAGACCACGCAAACTCCCCAGAAATGGAATCCCCGCCCGTGGTACTCAGTACCAGTAGTATTAGTATCAGTACTAGTAGTATTAGTATCAGTAGTATTAGTATCAGTACCAGTAGTATTAGTACCAGTAGTATTAGTATCAGTACCAGTAGTATTAGTATCAGTACCAGTAGTATTAGTATCAGTACCAGTAGTATTAGTATCAGTACCAGTAGTATTAGTATCAGTACTAGTAGTATTAGTATCAGCACCAGTAGTACTAGTATCAGTACTAGTAGTAGTACTCACTCTGAATAGAGGACCGTGTAGGTGTAGTCCGAGGCCGGTGCAGTCCAGTGCAGGACGGTCTTGAAGTCCAGAGAAACCCAGCGCACGTTTTCTGCTTTAGGAATCTCCGAGTCTGAGAGGAACAACAGAACACACGTATGATAAATGTTTGTGCTGAACTTATTCCCTCCATGTGTGTCTGCGTCTCCAGCTGCCGAGGCTCCAGAGCCCCCCCCCCAAAACAAAAAGCCTATTGTTTGTCCCCTACACCCCCCTGAGGGGCAGCTGCTCCGCACACAGACAGGATCAGTGAATCAAAGGGAGAACGTCCGTCAGTGAGAGTGAGTTCACACGGCCTGAGAAACACAAATCACATCCAGGTGCCCGGGCGCCATTACGGAGATCTCATCCGACAACTATGTGCGCCCAGGCCACAGGCTGGAGCTCCGAGGACATGAGGCCGGGCTGGGTAAACACGGGAGAGAGGGATGTGGAAACCGCTCCTCGAGGAGATGGAGTTCTAATGACGCTTTGCCAGAGTCGCATTCCAAAGCATCAAACGCGTTGTGCCAAAGTAAAGGGCATTAAAAGCATCGAGTTTAAACTGATATCAGATCTAACTTTGTGGAAAACAAAGACGTATAAAAATGTTTCTCTGAGTCAGTGGTCCTCGACTGGTTTGGCGCCGTACTGGAAGAAATCTCATCTTAGGCAATTGTGCTCACTTTGACCCGTACGAATAATGATATGAACCCATAAAAGGCTCTGCAGTTCGAATCTGTTGAAATAAGAAATACATTTGTTGAAAGAACTTGGGCGCTCATTTGAACAGACTGCAGAAACAAGGATTCTCAGAGTCGTGTCACTTCCTTACACAACACAGAGGAGCTCGACGAGTTCCAGCTGAACTGAAAGAGCTGCAGAAGGTTCCTGGGAAAACGCCTCTTGTCTCTGGATGAACCACATTCTGCTCAAAGGTCGTGTGCCGTTTTATTTTGAATACCAAATGTTCCCCTCATTTCTCTGTTTGGTGGAATGTTTGCCGATCTTAAGAACCGAAATGAGCCCAGACCGTTTCTGATTGTGCTCTAGGACACGGGGTTAAAGATGGGTCAAATGCAAAAGAAAACATCAGCAATACAATAGTAGTTTCAATGCCAACATGTGCAGTAGTAGCAGTGACAGGATAAATAATGCCCCGTCGATCTGATCGCCCTCAAAAAACAACATCATATGAATCCCACATTATTATTAGGAGCTCAGGTGCACTCAAACCAAACAATGCAATAATCCATTTGCAATTTCCATGGTATAAATGTCTTGTACATGTTGGTCCAGAAAGTAAAGTAGTTTCTTGTCTCTCATCTTGTGCCTTTTTCTGCTTTTGTACATCTTTGCCGTGTTCTCGTGGAGGCTCTGTGGATTTTTTTATTTTTATTTTCTTTACAGCAGAGTCCGTACCAGCCACGAAGAGCCCAGGTGTTTTAAACAAACAGCTACGTGCTAAAGACCTTTGAGACACGTCACAAGAGGAAGGGACAAATGAGGAGACGATGGAGAAAGACTGTCGTGGAGCGGAGGGAGCTGCGCAGAAGCAAGAGGAGCCGACCAGTGCAGGACACCACGCTCTGAAACGGGGACAGACCCGGGAGGAGACTGAAGGCAGAACTCCTCTGGTCTTACTCCTTGTTAAGACCGTCCAGTTCTATGTTGCCGAGATAAATTAGATACGGGGAAAACAATTGAAAATACATTTTATGTACTAATACTCGCCCCTTCACGACCGACCACAGTCCCCTAGTATCTGCAACAGCTGATCTATGACTATGTTCACGTCAGTACTAGTACTAACGCAGTGGAAATACTTTATTACCTTTACTACAACACAAAGAGTTTTAAGTGGTAAGTAGGAAGCATACTTTTGACGTGGGGCATCTGTCCGTTTTGTTTCAAATTGTTCCTATTCGAAGTAAATATCTGTAGGTAGATGTTGGAACCTCACACAGTACTTTGTTGTACTTCAGTTATGCAGTATCTTTGGCTCATTGGAAACATGTGGACGTTGTTCTGTTGTCCCACTGAGCAATCCTCTCCCTCTAAATCCCTCCAGGCCACAACTTGATTCGATTTAGCTCGGACTCTGTGGCGTTCCTTACATAAGTCTCTCCTCTGCGTGACCTCTGCGTGACCTCTGTCCCACCCTCGTCATCAGTTCTTACCTGAGGAAGAGGAGCCGGCCGCCGCAGACAGACAAACTCCGAGCCACAAGTCAAAAAGGAGCAAAAAATCCATTGTAATTCCACTTTTCCCTGTGTTATTCCTTCAGTGTGTCCCGCTGCCTGCTGCCCCGTCTCCGGCTCCTGTCCCGTGTGGAGATGAGGGGTGCTTTTAGGGACTCGGCCCACATTTAGGTCCGGACTCCTCCCCTCGGTCTGAGCTCCTCCCCCTGGGCTCCCCCTTCACCAGAGCCACAGCTGCGAGAGGAGGAATCTGAGCCGTGCTTTTACGAGTTTCAAACGGATTCGGAAGTTTTGTTCATGGACACAGAAGTAAAAGACGAGTGAACATAATGAAAACAATGTGTGAGCCGGGAGTGAATGGAGACTGAAGCGGGTCTGAAATCATACAGGTCTAAACATGGACTAAACAGGGGTCACCAAAGGGAGGTCCCACCAGGGGGTCACGCAGCATGGAGTCTGTCACATCAGGCCAAACCATTTTCTTTACTACAGTCTTTGTTCGTGGTGAAAAATGGGGTAAATGTTCAGTATATGTTCAGTGTGTCTCCTTTCTGAGGCTAATGTAGATTGTACACTGTCCCTGTTCAAATAAATAAAAAATAAAAAAACCTGGGACTCGAAGCGCAGCTCAATGACAGTCCCGTTGTAGATCTCCACCTGCTCCACCTGCTCCACCTGATCCACCTGATCCACAGCCTGGCTGTTGATATGAGCAGGAAGGAGAGCCACAGGTGACCTGCCAAAGAATTTATTTAGTTTTGTTTACATTTATGTTTAGAAAGACAGTTTCACACCACTCAACAAAATCTGATTCGACCGGACCTTACTCACAGTCTCCCTGACTTAAAGGGACTATACGGAGTTTAAACATGTTACAATGATGTATTTTCCTCCCCCTACATGTTCCAGCCATGTCCTAATGTGTAGAATGAGCCCAGACCTGTTCACCACAACTGCCTCTAAAATCCTGCACTGTCGCTCAAAAAGGTGTTACTTTGGGTCTAAAGTGCCGTCTTGCACGAGCTTAATATAGAGACTGCAGTTACGCACAAGACCTGAGGTGGCAGTAGTGAGTATAAAAATGACCAACTTGCATCTAGTCTGTTTAAAAGTGTAACAATGACAGAGTCGTCCGTACTCTTAACAACATGGCGACCTGGATATCTGCTCTGACAGTCGTTAGTTTACTGGACAAATAGGAGAGGGGACAGGACACAGCCCTGCGGAGACCCGGTGGATGATAAAAGAACATCTGATTGGACCCTGAAACACGGACGAGAAATCAGCAAAAAGCAAACGGTCCCTCAAGAAGAAGACCACCACAAATACACACGGAATCAATCATCTCCAGCGGCTGTGCAGAGATCCAGAATGTTTAAACGAGAGGAGATGTGGAGGAATTTGAAGCTCGAGCTCCTGTGAATCAGAGCAATCCTCCTCAGGAATGTGCAGATGAAGTTCTCAACCACAGCGATCGCAAATAAACCTGCGTTGCTCACATCATCTGCACAATGACACAGAAGAACCAAACGAGGAATGCAGAAATCAGAAGGAGTGTTTCAGCTCGAGACCACACGCGGTTATTCATCGTTCTCGCAGGAATCGAAGGACGTGGAGAAAAGAGGAACCGCGAGTGTCATTCCTGTGTGTCTCATTAACGCAAAGTGACACAGCGTTTGTGTCGTCATGGGAACCATTTAAAGGAAGGAAATGAAGCTGTTTTTAGAGGTGACGTTCTGGGGATTTTATACTAACAGAAGTTAAATATAAATGTATTTGGGAAAAGTGACATGGCCTGACTTTATCTCACCAGATCTTTATCCAAAATAGAAAATAATATGTTTTTTCTGAATATTTCTGTTAATTTTCGGGTCTTTTTTTTTTTTCACGTTTTTGTTAGGACTAATCAGAACACTGTGAATTCTAACTCGTTCCCTTTACTGGGCAGAAGTTTGGACTGAATGAACAAGAAAAGACAAGTGGCTCCAGAAGAACTTCTCCGTATTACCTGAGCACAAACTACACGAGTTACTTTGCCCCATTTTGCTGTAAGTTTATAATGTTTAGTCGAAGGTAGTTTTTAGTTGTTGTTATGTCTCGTAGTGTGTGTGTGTGTGGTGTGTGGGGGGGGGGGGGGGGGGGGGGTAATGTGATGTGACAGAAAGACTTGACTAAACCATTGCAGGAAATCATCATGTTTGATTCTGGACACACAGGAGAAGCGTGGGGGATTTACCGTCCCAGAAGTGACACAGAAAATCCTCCTCCTTTTTCATTTCTCTGTCACAACAGCATCACAACAGCCTCACACAGACACACAACAGCACACAACAGCCTCACACAGACGCACAACAGCAACACAATCAGCCTCACACAGACACACAACAGCAGCACAATCAGCCTCACACAGACGCACAACAGCAGCACAACAGCCTCACACAGACACACAACAGCAACACAACAGCCTCACACAGACGCACAACAGCAACACAATCAGCCTCACACAGACACACAACAGCAGCACAATCAGCCTCACACAGACGCACAACAGCAGCACAACAGCCTCACACAGACACACAACAGCAACACAACAGCCTCACACAGACGCACAACAGCAACACAATCAGCCTCACACAGACGCACAACAGCAGCACAACAGCCTCACACAGACACACAACAGCAACACAACAGCCTCACACAGACACACAACAGCAGCACAATCAGCCTCACACAGACGCACAACAGCAACACAACAGCCTCACACAGACGCACAACAGCAACACAATCAGCCTCACACAGACACACAACAGCAGCACAATCAGCCTCACACAGACGCACAACAGCAGCACAACAGCCTCACACAGACGCACAACAGCAACACAATCAGCCTCACACAGACACACAACAGCAGCACAATCAGCCTCACACAGACACACAACAGCATCACAACAGCCTCACACAGACACACAACAGCAACACAACAGCCTCACACAGACGCACAACAGCCGCTGCTCTCCTCCGCCTCCGTCTTTGTGTCGACGATTTTTATTTCCATTTAACTATAAACAAGTTCTTCTTTGTTTTTTCTTTTTTTTCAACACAAAAACCACAAACACACACAAGTCAGAACAACATTTGAACATAAAAAAACTGCTGGACAAACTATTAAACAATCGGCCCAGCACAATTCGAATCAATCCGCGTTCTTCTCAAAGTCTGTTTTCTGTTTCATGTGAGACTCTTTTTTCCCGTTGGATAATCGCGGGGGCGGAGCTCTGAGCCAAGAGACCGTAATACTTTTCCTTAGCAATTAATAGTAGTTTTTAATTGGGAAATGTTACATTTTGGTCTGAGGTTGCCAGAGAATATTCCCAATATTATGACTTTCGGCTCCGAACTATACTGTGATCACATGACACGTGTTTCCCACGCTCACAAACATCATAATAATAATATAAATAATAAATAATAATGCATCGGTTTTATACAGCGCTTTTCTGGACACTCAGAGACGCTTTACATTGCATTATTCATTCACTCCATACTTGGTGGTGATGAGCTACTATTGTAGCCACACCTGCCCTGGGGTAGACTGACGGAAGCGAGGCAACCAGTCTGTGCCATCAGCCCCTCCGACCACCACCAACCACTCACTACATTCACCCCAAACGGTCTCCCATCCGAGCACCGACCAGGCCCTTCCTGCTTAGCTTCCCAGGTCTGACGGGACTGGGCAGAGCAAAGGCGGGACGGCCTCATATATTGATCTATTGATCATATATTGATCGTTTTTTCTAAAGAGAGAGACTGTGTTATAATAACACCTGGAGTGAGTCTTATACGATTCTCAGTCAGTATGTGTGATATTATATTGTAACGTAATCTAAATCCTCCATTCTTTATATAATCTTTTCAGACTGAAAACGTGTTGACTTTACTCCCTGAGTAAAGTCCACTTGTTATTATGAGTCGAGTGAACTTACACTTGTAAACATCATTTACGGGAAGATAAAGTTTCCACATTATGCACATTATTTATTTACTGGAACGGACACAAACCTTTAGGGATTATGGAGAGTCCCTGCGTTAGCACTAAGATGGGTTATTGTTTGCAGATGCTTTGAAGTGAAGGTCATTTGAGCGCTGAAATACTTGAGTGAAGATGATTTAACTGTTTTCATGGAGATCAGGCCTGTATGTCCTCGTTCCACAGCCTCCTTCCCCGTCTTGTGTGATGCAAACCTTTCCCCGTAAAGAAAACATTCCCAGCGTGAGAATCACACGGTCTGTCAGACGTCGGCTGCTTCGGCTCATTCGGGGAAATCGTTTCAGAAAACAGTCATCGCTCATCCCAGCGTCCCCCCCCCCCGGGCCCCACACGGACACACGGCCCCCCAACACTAAACCTCAGAACTCACTTTGATGCCGGGATCATACACATTCTGTCTGTCTGAGCTCTGATGTCTTTATGTGTTTGTCAAATGGGCCTGGAGCTCCCTCTGCAGGCAGCTGTGGGAAGTGAGTCCACATCAGCTGCGTTCACATGAGCCTAACCTCTTAACCCCCACCTGAACACATATTCTCCAGTTTGGCTTTACCCAAATCTGAAAACTTCATGGTAAAAATGGTTAAAATAGCGACAAAAATTAGACATAAAAGCAATGAAAAAGTGACAAAAAACCCCCACAAAAAAACAACAGAAAATGTGATGAAAACGCGACAAAAAAGCCAAAAAAGAGCAACGGAAAAAAAGCTCCATGTAGATGTTTTTTTTTTAGGTCTCCGCTTTTGCCCGAGGCGATACTCTGGCCTTTAGGCTGTGTTTTAGATGTGTTTTAGATGGAGAGAAAATGCACTCGGTGAAGGCGGGGGTTAAGAGGTTAAAATGGATTCTGTGCAGCTAAAAAATCTATGGAAACGCTGAATTTTGGACCGGAGCTCACAGCCTATAGGCCAGTCTGATGCCTGATTTGAAAGCTAAGACTTACAAAACTGCTTGTAACGTTGCTTACTTTGATTTTTTCATAGCGTTTTTGTTGCCTTTTTATATTTTTGTCGTTGTGTTATTGTCACATTTTGAAAGTGTTTCTGGCGTGTTCTCGTCCTTTTTAATCGCTTTTTTGTTGTGTTGTTGCTTTTCTGCCACTTTCTTGCTTTGAGATTTGGGTAAAGCCAAACTGGAGGAAATGTGCTCGGTTCATGTGGGGGTTAAGAGGTTAACATTGTCACTTTAACTCCATGCTTGATGTTTAGGACCATTCCCTCACACACAGGACCATCATCAATGCAGAGCCAGATCAGCACAGGTTTACTGAGGGGCCCCAAGTCAAAATAAGCTTCGGGCCCCTGGTATTAACTTGATACTGTTTGTGCAAAAACATGAAACCAAGAAAAGATAACGATTCATATTTTCCACGGTATTTCCGCCGCTCAGGCCCAGAGTGAACTTTTGCTCTGAGGATTGATTCCATAAACGCCGCGGTTTCTCCACAGCAGCAGATTCATCTGATTAATCTGATTCATCTGATTCATCTGAAAGCAGCTTTTGGCTCCAAAGGCTACAAACGTTATTCAGGAAGGAATGCACAGATCAACGGATTAGACTCGAAACTCAAGGATCTCCAGGGTTTCCCAATAAGGCCTTAAATGTCATTAAAAAGTGTTACATCTGGTAATCTGCCATAATAATCACATTGATCTGCTATGTTTAGGCTCATGATCATGAATGAAACGAAGCGGCGTTGGCAGGAGACTTAGCGTGAGGCCATTAGCATTAGCCCGCTCAATGTATTTTTCCTATAGCCTAACGGCTATTAGCCACCAAACATTGCAAATTATGAACGATCCAGCTGTTTTCACAGCACACTTAGGTCAAAGCCTCGTCAGAAATCATTAGCCTGAACCGAGCACATTTTCTCCAGTTTGGCTTTACCCAAATGTAAAAACGTATTGAAAAAAGGCGTCAAAATGGCGACAACGAAAAGAAAATGAGGATGAAAACACAACAAAAAAAGTGACAAAAACTTGACCATAATGCGATTTTTTTGTAAAGCCTCAAAAACACAATAAAAAGTGACAAAAATGATGCTATGGCAACATGATGCTAACTTCCTGTGGGGTACTGATTGTTTCCTGCCTAGTTTTATTCCTAAGGAGCGCTAGCCGTGTCTCACTGAATTAAATATAAACTTAAACAGTACGTGGAACAATACAAGCAGCTGTATTAAATACATATGAACATATTTAAACTGTACTCAGGAAGTAAATACGTAAATACACTAACTGAACGCTAACTCAAAGCTAAAGGCTAACGATAATTTGGTGCCAACAAAATGGTACAATAGCGCCGTATGAAACACACTCGGCTTGACGTTTATTTGAGTCTTCTTTTTGTTCAAATCTTTTTTTCTTTTTATTTTACATTAAAATGTGGACAGGAAGTTGTCTTTAGCCCACATTGGCCAACAGGAAGTTAGCTAAAACGTTCCGAGCCAAGACTAAAGTCAAAGGCTAGAATAAACATGTTCTACTGGCAAAGACGGTCCAAATCCACTGAACATGTGAAATGTGTTTTTAGACGGGAATATGTCTCAGTGAGCAAAGCGACAACAGGATGAGACTTGTTCCTGTCACTGCAACGTAAAACTACAAAAACATACATGTGATACTACAAAAACATACATGTGATACTACAAAAACATACATGTGATACTACAAAAATACTGCATGTGTCGTGGCCGATCCACAAGCAGGACAGAACTCCGTCTGAACCATGTTTTTCTGTGTTTGAGGGAAATACTTTGAGAAATATGAAATGAGTAATGTTTTATTGAATTATGAGGCCGAGGTGGCAGGACACTTTTATCCCTGCTATAATGTAATAACTTTTATTTGCAATAACGTGCCGCATTTTGTCACCATTTTACCATGATTTATTATATAAGGCAGTAAAGTTTATGCGGACAAAGCGTTTCCAATCACTTTAATCTGTTTTAAGCACCGACACAGTCAAATAAGCTCCAGTTACTCAAATGCTTTATGTTTCATATTGTCAGGGCCGTAACTATGAGTTGGGAAAACTGGGCATTTGCTGAGAGGGCCATATTTCAAGGGGGGCCGAGGAAAGTAATTCGCTCTAAAAGCACAAATGACACAAATGGCTGAAAGTGTTATTTATGATCTAAAATGCAATGAAGAAAATCTCATCTGAATTAGATTTTTATTTTTTCTTTCTGGGGAGGACACTCAGGCGCTATAGAAAGTTTTGTCTGAAGTGTTTATCTCAATGAAAGCACATACAGTAATGTTACAATATGTATTTTTTTGCTGTTTTGTGCTGAAAGACGTCACTGCATCCAGAAGACAACGTGGAGCTCAGTCTGACGAGATGCTGAAACCGCCTCGTCTCAACATCCAGATCCACGATTTATTTTAAGTTGGTCAAACATTATCACTTATTTTAAGCATCAATATAAAAAAATAGAAACAATTGTTAACTCATTTATTTCATTAGCAAAATATCAAATAAAAAAAGACAGACGTTCACAGTCTAAACCCGTATTTAAAGTACTTTTAATTGAATAAAAAATATTACTAATAATAATAATAATAATACACGGATACTTCTTAAACCCCTCCTACATTACAAGTACATTTTCTCCATATTCGGCTTTACCCAAATCTAAAAGCTTCTTGACTGGAGCCTATAGGCCAGATCTTTGTCAATTTCTTTGCGGTAAATAAAGAAATAAAACATGTATGATCGTAAGTTTCCCCTTACTGACTTTGAGATAGAGACTTAAACATGACAATGACATTATAATGATGTTTTTCAGGAGCAGCTCGTGCACAGTGTTCCCACCGCGCGCGTCATAATTACACCCTCCCTCTGTGTTTTAAATCACGGAGTTTAACCACGTGGTGCGGGGAGCTGTCAGCGACTGCACGCGCCGCTCCGCGAGGCCACAAGGGGGCGCTCTGTCCCCGTCTGAGTGAGTGGCTGGAGTTCATAACCAAACACCAGCGCAGTGTAGTTTCAGGGCGTCATGGCTGAAAGAGCCGTTTGGACCGAGGCTGCGAGAGTCTGACGGTTCCGTGACGGGATCTGTGTCCTGCGGAGCTTCAGAGGGAGTGTGTGAAGCTGGAGACAGCCACCCGGAAGTGAGTGGCTTTAAAACAGGCACGTGCGATACAGATATAAAGCAGAGAACTGTCGATAATGAGGTCTTCTGTGATCAGTTGAATTCAGCTAAATCTCTGCACAAGTCTTGTCATTTAGTTTTCTCTATAGCAATTTAAAAAGAAGTTTCCAATAATAATAATAATAATAATAATAATAATAATGCTTGTATTGCACATTGTAGTCTCTGAGCTCTACATTGTGGATCTACATCATGATTCTGTCTCCCTGCTCTCAAAGCTGGTAGCTTTTGTCCGCCACCACCAATAACAACTCACCACTTTATTTTTATGCCATTTATTTCATTTTATTTCATCCCCTCACAGTCTAATGACTTATTTATTAGTTTATCTATTTTATTGTACAAAATAGATAAACTAATAAATAAATTTACTTAATTGTGAATGTACCTATGTTGATGCTGTTTCACTGTACAAAGAAACTGCAGTTTAATTATCTGCATTTATAATAAATACATGAACTCACACTGCACAGCCAGGAGATCTTTACAGTGGTGGAAGAAGTACTCGATATTATTACTTAAGTAAAAGAAAAAAGTATCTGATCATTTTTTTAGTAAAAGTATAAAAGTATGCATTGTAAAATGTACTTTAAAAGTTAAAGTAAAAGTATTTAAGAGTTTAATGTCCAGGTCTAAAGCATGTCTGTGTAGTTCTCAGTCGTACAGGAGTTGTCCATCTTCAATGAGTCATCTTCTGTACTCAGTAGTTTTCATTTTGCTTCTCATCCAAAAGGCTTCGTCAGCAACAACAGTCCTGCTGAGCCCAGAGACTGGAGTAAAGTGACGGGAGATTAAATCTGAGCCCACCATCCCGGTTCATGGAGGGAAACCAGGTCTAAAGGAGTAAACCAGGTCTAAACCAGGTCAGGTCTAAACCAGGTCTAAACCAGGTCTAAAGGAGTAAAACCACTAAACCAGGTCTAAACCCGGACTAAACCAGGTCAAGTCTAAACCCGGTCTAAACCAGGTCTAAACTCGGACTAAACCAGGTCTAAAGGAGTAAACCACTAAACCAGGTCTAAACCCGGACTAAACCAGGTCAAGTCTAAACCAGGTCTAAAGGAGTAAACCAATAAGCCAGGTCTAACCAGTTCATCGTAAAGAGGTCACTTTGAAAATAAAATACTTTTACTTTTAACCCAATTTAAAACGTATTCATCATAAAATGTACTTCAGTAAAGTAAAAGTACTTATAATTTGTACTTTTTCCTTTGTTACTTTCCACCACTGGACCTTTGTCCCCTCGTCCCATTTAAACAATGTCTCACTTTATCACTGAGGATAGATTTACATGAGAAGGAGAATTATCCCCAGTTTGAGTCATTAAAGTAAAGCCTTAAACGTCACGGCTGCTTCGTCTGCATTAAATCTATTTCATGATAAGTTCATAAAAATGGATGAATTTGGAATGTGAGGCTGTTTATTTTTCCTGTATCTTGAAAAGCCTAACCTGGGACCTTCAGATGTGCCTTATGTACATTATGTTTTCTTGTTCTGTCCCGGTCAGATAAACAAATACATAAAAAACTGCATGTTTTTCAATCAATCTGTATCTCAGACTCAAGAAAAGGTCCACGTAAGAAACAAAGACACAGACAGACGAATAAAACAGGGAATTATTATTATGAGCAATGTCTCCAGTGCCTCCAAAGCACCAAAGGAATATATCCCAATGTAACCTCTTAACCCCCACCGGAACTGAGCGCATTCTCTCCAGTTCGGCTTTACCCAAATCTAAAAGCTTCTTGGAAAAAAAGAACAAAACGTGACGAACGCACGACAAAAGGGTTACAATCACTTTTGTAGGTCTTAGCTTTCAAATGAGACGTTACACGGTTGCTCTCCAGTCGGGAAGCTTTTAGATTTGGGTAAAGCCGAACTGGAGAAAATGCGCTCGGTTCAAGCGGGGGGTAAGAGGTTAACACTGCCTCTGCTTCAGCTAACGCTTCCACGTTTTTTTAGAAATGTTGCGTAACGTGTAAAATATCGTGTCTTATTTTCCCGGGTTGGAATGTTTCTAAACCTGCAAAGGAAACGCTTCAGCGCTTCATGTAATGTATTTCTCATGTGTTCTCTCGCTCTCACTGCGAGGCGGTCACCCGGACTGAATGAGTCATGTTGTCTGTAGCTACTCAGTAAACATGTCACAGATGAATCCCTCTGGGCCATTATTGTGAAAGCCCTGACCGGAAGCCCCCGTGTTGACAGTTTTCTTCTGACCGCAGTGCAGGCTGGGAACAGGATGCTGTCAGGCCGAGCGGAATAACGGCGAGAACCCGCTGCAGCATCCTTTGTTTTTCCCGGGCGCATAAAACAGGTAAGAGGCGACACTTCTCACGTTTCCGAGCGCGCGCTGACCCCCCGCGCTGCGCAACACCTTTACGCACGGGTGTAGCCTCCGGCACGACTCGCCGTTTGGCCCCGGTCCGCTCGCAAACGCGGCTATTGTTCCCCCCTCGCCTCGGTGTCACAGCAGCAGCTTAGCCCCGGAGCCGAGACCAACGCGTCGGGTGTCGCGTCGGGACCGCGGCCTGGCCCGGACTCTGGCGCCGCTCAGGCCCGGGGAGCGCGTCACATTTTCGGCCTGGGCTCGCGGACGGAGCCCCCCGTGCTTGTGTTTTTTTTCTGTGGTGTTGGTAGCGGCGGGGCTCGGCATTGCACTGCGCCAATCCCCCCTGCCTTTACGGGGCGCATTGTCCGCGTCAGCTGTCGGTGTGACTGCGAAGCCCCGGACTTTCGGGATAAGCCCCTCTCCAAACACCGGTGTGCACGCGCGTGTTTGCGCACATTTGTGGCGGTGAAAATCCGAGCGCGGACCAGCAGCGCCACAGCCCGTTCACAGTCGCATTAGCGGGTGTAAAGCAACTTAATCACCCGCTGCTAATCTGTTTTTCATTAAATGACCCGTGCCCAGTCGGAGCGAGGGGGGTTATGCGCATATGAAGGTGTAATGACCCCCAGTACAGCGGGATGGCGCTGCGAAAACAAAACAAAATGTCAAACAGTCCCGTAAGGAGGAGAGGGTCGGGTTATGTAATTCCTTCTCAGCAGCTGGGTTTGGAAACGGGTCGGTCCTCAGGGTGGGCACCTGTCCCTCTTTTGGATGCAGGTGTTTGAACGTCTGTCCCACGTGTTCAGATCATGTCACGCGCTGCACAAACTGAAGGTTTTCTTATCGTGTTTTGTGCGAGTCACGTGACGAAAACAGATCATGTTTGGACTGCGGAGAATGTCAGACTGAACTGTCCACTTGTTTTACTGTGACAGAGGCAGCAGGAGCTCCTACAGCCGTGGGGCAAATGCGTCTTAAAGCATAACATCAGCCCCTGGTTTGGCCCCTGGACCCGTCGCCCGCCCCCGGTTCATTCTAGAGGCAAAGATTGTTGTTGACCAGACTCTGAAGGTTTAGTGCCTTTCGATTTGTTTTACTTCGGCCTCTCTGGTCGTGTACGAAGCTTCACCACTAATGTAAAAAACGCTGAACGAGACCTGGCGAGGAGCAGAGTGGTTCAACGGCCCATAGATGCATCAGTAACAGAGAATGCTAACCATGATGCTAACGTTAGCTTCATGCTATGGCTAACCTCTAGCCTCGAGTGTCGGGCTTTCACGTCTAGTGGACAATAATAATGACCCCATGTTGACTTGACTTTATCTGTGTGTGCTGTAAACCCGTATGCCGTGGTCAGGTGGTCATGTGGTCAGGTGGTCATGTGGTCCTCTGGTCCTCTGGAACTGTCCCCGTTAGCTGGGAAATGCACATGAACGTTCGTGACCGAGCGGCTCTTTTGAACGGCTCTTTGAGGTGAACGGTTCGAACTGACTCTGAAAAGAACCGGAACTCCCCCCGAGCGAACGCAAGAATCAGCCCAACCGCGGAGAAGTTCAAGCTCTTTGCACTGAAACTGATTTGTGACACAGTTTCAGACCCTTTTTATTAGTTTGATTCACAAACACGTTGTTCAAAGCGTAAATATCAGTCCCGTTTTAATTGGGCCTTTTATCGATCGTGTCTTAAGTTTTTGTGGCTGGTGTTATTATAATGTGACATGAAAAAGAGCCAGTCTTTTGAACGGCTCTTTGCAATGTACGGATCCCAAAGGCTCGGCTCCCAGAAAAGAGCCGTAAATCCCGTCACCAGAAAACAACAACTTCGGTCTCGAGTCTAGCGTCGCCTTTCGGACTCGCGTGTTTACCGGAGAAACGGCCGACGTCTCCGGTAAAGCCTTCAGTATCGATCGGTGGCTCGGTCACAGAAAACAATCACCCTGAACAGACGGGGTCACGACGGTCCAGCATGGAGACGTGTCCCGACTGAGATGGAGGCTGTGGGCGGGGCAGGCGTGAGTATTTGGGTGGAACGCTCGGACATCCACACAGGACACCGGACCGGAGCGCGTTTGTTTCAGACGGGATCGTTCAGTGGAGCAAAAATCCAGGTCGAGTCGAGTGGATTTTGTTATGGCCCAAACATCAGACACGGGCCTCGTCTCCGGGACGGCACTTCCCTCTCCCTGTGCTGGTTAATGGCGTCTCCACATAATAATCATAATAATAATAATAATAATAATGATAGTAATGACAAGTCACGAATGTCACAAAACTAAATGTGGGACTGAAGATCCTGAATTTGAGCAGAATGTGATGATTGGAGGCAGATTGGAGTTACTGTCCCGCGTGTTGAGAATCGTCGCTATTGTTTTGGTTATTTTTACGACCCGCTTTGCTCTGAATGCTGCGTGAACATTTTATTTTTCTCCACATGAAGCTAAAGCGGCGCCGCTCGAGTCGATGGAGTAAACTTAAAGGGTAAAAGTCACTGCAGTTGAACATTTGAAAGCTAAGAACCTCCAGAGTTCAGCCCCTGGGCTTTAACGACTGGAGGCCGCACTGGCTCTGGGACGTTCTCAGGGACCGGAGCTAGAGCTCCTTCTGCGTCTCATTGGACGATTAATCGGTGACTAAAATAGTTGTCAACTATTTCAATTTCAATAATCAATTAGTTATCAATCCATCGATTAGTTGATTAAGCCCTAGTCAGGAATCTGTTATACATGTTATACATGTTATAAACGGGCGAACATGACACTCGCTCCTCCAGGTCCTTTGAGGTCTCGCTTTGTCCTCCAGCTCCAGGTTTATCTCCTTTTATGTCAATAATAAAATCAAGTTTTATAACTTGTAATCACATGGCAGTGCTGATCTGAAAGCTAAGAACCTCCCGGGTCCTTTACCCTGAACAACAGGAACTAAACCCGGACTAAACCCGGACTAAACCTGGACTAAACCTGGACTAAACCAGGACTAAACCAGGACTAAACCAGGACTAAACCTGGACTAAACCAGGTCCTGGCGCTCAAGAACATCCATGCTACTTCTAGTAATCTTTTAGTTCTGCACAAAAACCCAGAAGAAGCCTCAACACGACATCTTCATCGGACTGAGGTCGACACATAGTTCACAAACTCGGCCCAAAAAACAAAAAAGGCACAGAACTTATAAACGAGTTCAGCTTTAGTTTTTCCTGATTCAGTTCCATATTAGCCTCGTTTTGGAGCCGATTTAGTGTTTGTTTTTTACAGGACTTGTGTTTGAACCGCGCTGTAAAACATGGCCGGGCCGAGGCTCAGACCTCGTGCAGAGGAAATAATGTAAAGGATTTGTGGATTTTCATTTGGAGATTTCAAAGCGGGACCAGTGTTAATTTCGTCGACTAAAGTATTTAGTCTTAATTTTAGTCAAAGTGATATTTTTGACGACTAAAATTGGACTAAAACTAAATTAAAACTTTTTCATGCGACTAAAACTATGACTAAAATGTCCAGATATTTTAGTCGACTAAAATAAGACTAAATAAAAATGTAAAGGAGAGACTAAAATCATCCAAACTTCTACTGACCGTCTGAAAGAGCCTCATATCATGTAAATCCACTGCCAAAGGAGCAGCTCTGAGCTTTGTTCATGAGGAGCAGCTCCATGAAGCAGGACCTCCATTAAATATGATTATAATGAATATTATTAATACAAAGTCGACTAAATGTGTCTTAAATTTAGTCGACTAAATTGACTTGCAATTTTAGTCGACTAAAACTAGACTAAAATTGAAGATATTTTTTTGACTAAATCTCGACTAAAATTCAATTACATTTTCGTCAAAAGACTAAGACTAAAACTAAATTAAAATATGTTGTCAAAATTAACACTGAGCGGGACGGCAGCAGGCTGTATTTACTTACAGCTCCTCGTCATGACCTCTGACCTTCTGCTGGTGGAGTCTCTCTGAATCATGACCTCTGACCTTCTGCTGGTGGAGTCTCTCTGAATCATGACCTCTGACCTTCTGCTGGTGGAGTCTCTCTGAATCATGACCTCTGACCTTCTGCTGGTGGAGTCTCTCTGAATCATGACCTCTGACCTTCTGCTGGTGGAGTCTCTCTGAAGAGTCCTCGCCGTTTGCAGGAGTGAGTTAACAGCGTTACATAATTGCGCTGTTTGGCCGCCATACTCGGAGAGATCGGCGAGCGCTCGGGGGGCGGGGCCATGTGGAGCTGTGTTTACATCCACATAATCTGCACACGGATCAGAGGCTTACGTTTAACCACGGCGACGGATGAGGCCATTTCTGCCTCCGATCCAGCAAATCTCTGACGTGATGGAGGATGTTCTCATGCGGTAAAAGGTCAATGCACTTAGTTTCAGAGTGAACGTAAGAATGGCTGATCTAATGCCGATACACGCCGGTACTGTGATTGAGACTTCTCCTCAGAGGAGCTCAGGAACATCACGATGAAAACCTCAGGTCGCGTTGGATTTTATGTCACAGATTTGAGCTTTTCATTTCAGAACCATAAGAGATGGAGACTTCTTGTTTTGGAATTGGCTGATTTTTGTCTTTTAAAACGAGCTCCGTCTGAAGTAAGTTTATTTCTAAAGCGCTTTTCACAGGTACAAGAGAACAGGTAAAAATGTGTCAAATTAAAGTGACACTTGTGAAAATCCATCTACCAAAAGCACATTTCACAGTTTAGAAGCTTCACACACAGGGTTATAGATAAATATTGACTCTGAATATCGGCCTCAGAAAAACCCATATCAGGCGACTTTCCACAGGGCATGACGTCTGAAGTCTTTCCTGTTTCCGTGTTGTTTAACCGCACACCGGGGCCGCGTCCAGCAGCGGGGGGGGGGGGGGGGGGGGGGGAGCACAGCGCGGAGATCCGACATCGTGCGCTCTCGGGGCCGTCACGGGGATAAAACGGATCAGGTGTCGCCAATTCTATGAGACAGAGCGAGCCTTTAAAGCGCAGCATCAGCGCGTCTCCAATACTGATAGAGGGACCGTTAAAGCAGCACTGAGGAACGTGTTTACCGTAATAAATCCTCTCCGTCGTCCCTCTGGGGGGAACACAAGTGTTAATGGGATGATCGGGGGGTCTTTCATCTCCCCCTGGTGTCTCTGGCCGGAAAACCACAATTGCAACTTTCCTGCCTCCGGGCTGGAGCACCAATACACACTAATGGAATCACGAAGAAGAAGCTAACAGGCTAACGGGCAAAGCTAACTGTGGGCTAGCGCCACTTACAGTATTTACAGCCAAGTTTGAGTAAATAAAATGACCTCCATTGTGTAACTGGATGAACAATATCCCTCTGGCCCTTTGTCTTTTCTGTCAGCGTAGTATTTACTCTCACGGACGATTAATGAGTAAAAAAACACCTGCAGTGGCGCTTATGGCCTCTAGGGGCATGAGTTACTTAGTGCTGCTTTAAGGCTGGAGCTTGTCGGTCTGTTATGATACCGGTTTTCCTCCGTTGCTGGAATGGATTTAACCTTTACGAATCATAAATGTATTGATTTCTTGCAAAGACTCTTCTTGTCCGTGTTGTTTCTGCTTTTTGTGGTGTTGCGTAAACTTTACACCACGCATTTCCAAAAGTGCAAATGAACACGTTCTGAGTCAGAGCAGCTAAAGCTACGAGTGTCTCTGCTTTACCCTAAATCAACATTTTCTCAAATACACCAGGTCATCAAATTATGGGCAATAACCCGTCCCTGCACTTCCCACCCCTGAAAATGAAATATTAAAAAAAATCAACAATGCAGTAAAACAAAACAAAAATTCAATTCATTTCAGATCATATTTTTGCAGTTTTTGCTTTTTATCTCACTTTGAATATCAAGTGTAAATAAATCTATATATATTTTTCCTGCCAATTCCAAACAAACAGAGAATAGACTTCAATAATCTGCAGATCTTATATGAACAATCAGAACTATTCATTAAAATAAATAATAAATGTCTCTGTCCCTCAGTGTTGTGTCCGTGGTGTTATCAGCATTACTTTCCAGGATTTGAAAGGTTAAAAAAAGATGTGAAGAAATATTGTTCTGGTCTGATGAGACCAAGTTAAAAGCCTAATCCTGGGAAATATAAAGGACATATTTTCCTCAGTAAGAACAAAAATAACTTTAAAATGTGACTTTATACTGTGGGTCATTTTGAAATGTCACTGGTGTTACGGCCGTTTCCATCAGGTCGTAGAATTTCTCTGAGGAAAAAACAAGTTCAGCTAAAACTAAACCACTTTACTGTGATAAACCGCCTTTGTTCAGGAATGACAGAAATACTTAAGAAAAAGAAACAATTGATTGAAATTCGTCTCTGGTGTTATGAAAACACTGGGCTTAACTTAACATATAATTCTCCCTTATTTCAATAAAATACTGTTCTTAGACAAAATGGGTATTGTTTAATTTCCCAAATGCAAAATTTTACACAATTGACAAAATGTTTTGTTGCATTATTATGTTTGTCATTAAAATAGTCGTAACACCATTGACACAAAACTTAAAATCTCAAATGATACAAAAATGAAAAATACCCAAGCCATGTGACTGGTAGTAATACTGACATGTTCTGGTGATTTTTATGTAAAAAATATTGTACATTATTTATACAATTTTTTCGGGACAGAAAATGCCCATACTTTGATAATGGCCCAGTTTTCCGCGTTTCCACGTCCACATTAGAACTGCATTCTAATTTAGGCTCCCTGGTCTTTCCCACGCTTATCCATTCACAAATACTGACATGTTTGGTATCCACGTGTAGCACGAAAGGCTGTGACCGAGATGACGCTGTAATCCAAATATGGTCATTTCCTTTGTGGGAGACGGCTGCGGCTAAAGACTTAAAGGAGACTAAACGGGACCAAAACCAGACTAAAATTGAACTAAATGAGGGAAACGGGACTAAAGCTAAAGATGTGATGTACGTGTCCCCCCCCCCCCCCCCCCCCCCCCCCCCCCCCCCCGGTGCATGAGCTGCAGCGAAGGCGTCTTTTCGGGGGAAAGATTAAGGTTCCGCGGTGGCTTCTGTAAATCCAATCACACAAACATATGGCGTCTCTGATTCTACCGCTGCTCTGTTGGGACCTAATCTTCATGCCCCTGCACCAAAGGGCCATCTCTGCGCTTTATCTCAGGAAGTGACGCCGATCCGGCCGATATCTGCCGCACGAGGCCGTTTTCTCATAAATGAAGGCCTGGAAAAGCTTCACATTTGACCCAGTTCCCTCCAGCCCACCGCCTGTGAGTTGTGTCATTTCATTTCAGAAACTACAAGGTCTTTGCTTTAAACAAAAACACAATGAAAACACATCCAAAAAGGGACAGAAAAAAGCATAAAAAAAAGATGAAAAAGAGTCAGAGTGATAAAGACGGGACAAAAACGCAAAAAAAAATAGTGACAACAAAGAAGCCACTAAAATGCAACAAAAATGATCACTACAACGATGGCTTCCATTTGTATTGTGCTTTACAAGCCTGTGTACGTTTGTTAAGTGTGACGGCACGACTTCCGCTTCCGAGTCCTGGCAGACCCGGCAAATAAGCGAGAAAACAACACTCTTAAAACTCTTAAACAACCATAAATAATTCTAAAACTCAACGGAGAGTTACTGAAGCTACTTATTTCTCAAACTCATTAGCCAAAAATGCCGCACCTACTGCTAAATATTATTTACTAAAGTCGGTACTTCCTGGTTTAGCTAGCATTTTTAGCATTTTTCTCCGCTAACCCAGATGTAGCGATTTTGGTAAATATTACTTTTATAGCAGTAGGCGCTGCACTTTTGGCTAACGGGCCTGATACATAAGTATGTTCAGTAACTCTCTGTTGAGTTTCAGAAATATTGATGGTGGTATTAAAGAGTTTTTTGTAGTTTCTCGCACATCTGTGGACCCGGAAGTAGCGCTGTGACGTCACCACTGAACAAACGTATTACCCAATGGCCGCTGGGTGCTCTGCTTTGTGACGACGACACTAGAGTCCGCCATTGCTGTAGTACCGCCATATAGCCGCTAGCCCCCCATTGGAAAGCATTGCATTTAGACACGTTAAAAACAACTGTAAAGCCTGGTTTCTAATTTTCCTAAACGTTCTACAGATAGATATTCCTCCTGTGATAACGCCGGGTTAGTCACAATTAACATTTTGGAAATCTCATACTTAATGAGGGTCAGACTGTTAGCATTTTAGCTGCGCGAGCTACACGTCACAAGTCTACAGCGAAGATCCCGCCCTTATGCCCTTTTAAGGAACATGCCCCGTCCAGGTGGGAATCAAACCCGGGACCTTCTAGCTGTGAAGCACAAGCACTAACCGCTGTGCCACCGTGTTAATAAATTAGTTACAAAGATTTGCTCAGTGGGATTTTGGAGCTTGTTTAGTTTTGAATAAACTATAAGTGAAACTTAAAAAAAAAAAATCCAAATTGGACTTGTTTCTTGGGTTCAAAGCTCAATGAAACAGGCAGGATTTGAATATTGAAATATCCCTCTGAAATAAAACTTCCAAATGTTGTGTGGAGTCTGTAGGAGCTAGGGCCGGGTACCGTTACATTCCGGTACTTTAACAATACTTGGTTTTCAACACCAATACTAAAATAAAGACGTCTGGAACCATCAAACGGAACAATAAAGCTAATTTATTCCTTTTCCTTCCATTTCATTTCTTTGACATTTGTATCCAGGGTTTAAGCCATTCCGCGGGTGAAAAAAACTGTCCGTGTTTTTTTGCCTCGCTGTTTTCAATGTAAAATTGGCTATTTCCATCTTATTTTTGATTAAAATCACTATTTCGAATGACAAACTTTCAAATCCAAGGCTCTGTGAGCTGCTTTTTCAATAAGAGAGGAAGAAAGGGGCGGTTTCTCATCATCGCGGGAGCACATGGGCTCTGTTTACTAGTAAACAATATTCCAGCCGCGCCGTATGTCCGCGGGTTTTCAGATATTCTTGGGCGGGTTTGGCTGCCCAGACCTGGCAACCCTGTTTGTATCATTTGTTTGAGGTGGAACAACCAAGAAACTTCCTATAACGACCCCCCCCCCCCCCCACTCTCTCTCTTTTTTGTGTGTGCCAAATTTACCCCCAATTTGTTCCACTTTTTTTCTCACACTTGTCACTTTTTTATTTCTTTTAAATTCCGTTGACCAACAGCATCGAAGCTTGAATATAAATATTGACCTGCTTTCGATACTTTAATTTTTTTATACCAGTAGAACCAGAGTAACATTTGAAAGCTAATGCCAACAAAACTCATAAAAATTGAGCTTTTTACTCATGTTGTTGCCATGAGTTGTTTATTTTATTTGTTTAGCTTTTTTTTGGCTCGCTGCTCGACTTTTTACATCAGAATTGTATCGAATTTACATAAAATATGGTCAGTTTTGCATCCCTCCTCTGTGGAGAAATGATGCAGCCGTTGCTTTCTTTGCTTTCTTGCATTTTTAAAATCCTGTGTTTAGGCGTCTCCATGGAAACAGGACAGCTGCTGCTTCTTCTGAACACTTCCTCTCAAAAATAACCACAGCTTTAACGATTTGCCAAACGTGACTTTTCAGATCGTGATTCCACTTCTCTCTAACGTCGACCCGCTTCAGGGTTTGTTTCTCCTCGGGCCCCGTTGGCTCCGGCCCGGCTCTGGCTGTGGACTCCCGCTCCGAGGCCGTCTGTGCTCCCGGTGCATGCTGGGAAATGTAGGATCAAAGGGCGGATTAAAGCTCAGAGGTGCAGCGGGCGAAGGAATGAGGAGGTGGAGGAGGAGGAGGAGGAGGAGGAGGAGGAGGTGGAGGAGGAGGAGGTGGAGGACCAACAGATCAGTTTAGGACGGTCCCATCGCGGCTGCGTATTTGTGACGCAGGAGCTGTTTCTTTGGTTGGTCTTAGGTTCGTGCTCTCGCCCCACAGTCGGGAGGGACGGGAGGTTCTAGGGGTGGGAACCTCTGGGTACCTCACGATTCGATACGATAATCGATATATTGCACCAAAATAACCTACGATACATCACGATTTAAACAAAAAATGTGACACTTTTAACCTTTATATTAACATAATATTATTCATCATTTACATTTCTTTTAACGCGCTTTGTGCCACTTTTATAAATGATCCCACACTAGAGATCTGTCAGTGACTTCATTTACATTTAAATAAACAAGAAACACAGTCCAGTTTAAAAAGGAATAAATCAACCCCAAATTAATCTTCTTTATAATTATAAAAACTATCATTAAAGTCATTTATTTGTGAGACAGTGTTTGGACCAAGTGCTTAAAACTGTAGTGCTGCCCCCTGCTGGTCTGACTGGATTCTTGATCATTGTTGGCCTCTATTAATATGCATGACGTTGCTCATTTATATGCATGACGTTGCTCATTAATATGCATGACGTTGCTCATTAATATGCACAACGTCATCAAAAGTATTGATATCGGAATAAGAAGTATCAGCATCGTATCGGCCGGCAAAATATCGCGATATATCGGAAAATCGATATATTGTCACACTCCCGGCAGTAGGGCTGTAATCAACCAAGGAAATGGTTGGTCGACCAAGAGTATGGCACATGTAGCGATTAGTCGACCAAAAAAAAAAGTATTATTATTCAATTATTAAAGCCCATTATAAAAACTGTGGCGCAGATGGTACAGCGGGTCCTCTCATGATCGGAAGGTCGGGGGTTCGAATCCCACCTCCTGAAGGTGCACACTGTCATTGTGTCCTTGGGCAAGACACTTCACCCTCCTTGCCTCCAGTGTCTGCGTACACTGGTGTGTGAATGAGAGAGTGAATGGGTGAAGCCCCTTATGAGAGACCAACAGGCCCGGTTAGAACCATGAGGCCGTCCTTCTGTGGACCCACCACCTGCAGGGGGCGCCATAGGGGCTGGTGCAGCTCCAACAGCTGCCCCCACGACCCGGCAACGGACAAGTGGAAGAAGATGGATGGATGGATGCTGCAATTGAAAGCCCCTGCATAGTAAAGTCTAGTCGACCAATGAAAATCTTGGTCGACCGCGACGGCATCGACCAATTAGTCGACTAAACGACCGAAGTTCCTAGCCCTACCCGGCAGGTTCACGACTTTTTAGAGCAGCGGCCGATGCGACTCAACGGGAGAGGTGCGGTTTTGGAAAGTCCAAATGTTTCCCCTTATTTGGAAGTGACTGGATTTACAAACGTCATCAAACGCATCGTTCCCAGGGTGCTGAGGGCGCTGCAGCACCTCCTGATGGATAGTTTGCAAACTGCAGGCAATATTAATAAATAGTAAATATGCACAGAAAAAGCTTTTTTTTTTGGGTGCTTTTTTTCCCCTCAGCATCTCCTAACTAAAATGTCGTCCCACGGCTCTGCATCGTTCTCAATATCGTCTCCACTTTTGGACGCCTTTATGAGACGGTCATGTGACTTGAGTTCATATGAGCTGAGAGAAGCTGTTACAGACATATTAATTCACTTGTTACATTTGGCTCATTATCACAAAATAATGTGTGCCAAATAGACAGGAAATGTGCAAATAGTTAAACAGTAAAACAGGCGTCTTATGGACAATGAGTAAATGCAATAATCTTAAGGGGCAGAAATATAAACAATAAGGAAATACAATTAAAAATAAAAATGAGACCAGACTATAAAAAGTAGAAGCAATGCAAGTTTCCTTTGGATGCGCCGTTTTCCTACACAATACAATATCGAGTTTATCTTCAATGCCAGGAAATGTGGAAACTGTGGAACAAATGAAAAATTGGGGGGGATTTGGAAAAAAAAATGTGGAAAAATTGTTAAGGAGTAGAAAAAATATGGACAAATCGGGAAGAATTTGAAGGAAAAATTGAGGGAAAAAAACAGTGGAATGTGTTTTTCTCCTCCCTTCTGTCTGTCCATCTTTTAAGTGAATATGTTTGGCAGCACATCTTTGCATATTTCTGATGGTTTGCTTCAGAAAGTCCCCACAAACACTGAGGTAGGCACCGGTCAGTCCGTTGGACGGGGTTGGACTGGATTCGGTGTGTTCAGTGACTGGAACAAGAGTCCGAAGAGGCTCCAAACGTGCACTTACACAAACCTGACGCTTCGCCCTTGAAAATGTAAATCTATTGTAAACAGCCGACAGTGACGGGCCTGAAATACACGACCTTCACTGCGAGCGCTGCTTTTAGCCCAGAGAGACTTTCAAGGAGAAACGGGAGATAAATATACAGCAACAATGTGCTCTCCAACCCCCCCCCGGAGTCCACGTCTGCTCCGGGACGCTGTTCAGTCCTAATCTTCTGGATATTACCGCCCCGAGGAGCCGGACTGTGACATGAAGTGGATTTGAGGTGAATAAGTTTGTCCCGTGATTGTGTTTTGCAGCGGCGAGACCCAGTGAGCGCTCGGATCAGACGGACCGAGGAGGGCGGCGCCGCGGAGACTCGGCCGGAGATAAAAGACGCCAACACCGGTCAGTGCGGCTTTCACGGGAACCGACCCGCTCCACTCGTCCTCGTGTCTTTGCAGCTCAACTCACACTATTTGTTTCTGGAATGTGCATAATCTGAAGAGAAGGCATAGTCACAAACTGAATACATGGTGTTTCAGCCTTTGGCACAAATCTAATCCCAAACTCATTTCCTCTCATACCGAGTTTTAGAGACTTGGATTCTTTTTTAATACCCTGAAAAATATATTTAGTTTAAACTCAGGGCAGGGAAATATTGCTGAAAAGTGAATACTAAAGCTAAAGAAGTATCGCTCGTGCTTCACAGCCAGAAGGTTCCAGGTTTGAACCCGGACAGACGGGGCCTTTCAGTGGAGTTTGCATGTTCTCCCCGTGTCTGTGTCCGCTAAAAAAACATGTACAATGTGAGTGAGTGGTTGGAGGGACTGATGGCGCAGATCAGCAGCCTCGCTTCCGTCAGTCTACCCCAGGGCAGCTGTGACTACATACACATCTTACCTCAGAGCATGGTGTGAATGAATAATGACCACGGTGCGGTGCTTTGAGAAGCTTGGTAACACAGGGTTGTAAAGCGCAACGACATTCCCACAAACACTTCTCAAACTTAAATATTCGGGCTGGGACAAAATGTCATACAGGAACTTTTACTGCAATAGCAAGTGTCGATACTTTGTCAAATAACTTTCCATACTTGTGTTTGGAGGCATTTTTATCCTGCACTCCTTTGTTTTCCAGAAACAGTTACACAACACTTTGTTACGTTTTGTGTTAGTGCAGTTTTCAGTCTTAAAGGAACAGGCCAGTGTTTATCCTGAGACATGTTCTGACCTGAGCTTAGACGAGTTGATACCAGTGTTAATTTCGTCGACTAAAATATTTAGTCTTAATTTTAGTCAGTGATTTTTCTGACGACTAAAATTGGACTAAAACTAAATAAAAAGTTTTTCATGCGACTAAAATGTCCAGATATTTTAGTCGACTAAAATGAGACTAAATAAAAATGTAAAGGAGAGACTAAAATCATCCAAACTTCTATTGACCGTCTGAAAGAGCCTCATATCATGTACATTCACTGCCAAAGGAGCAGCTCTGAGCTTTGTTCATGAGGAGCAGCTCCATGAAGCAGGACCTCCATTAAATATGATTATAATGAATATTATTAATACAAAGTCGACTAAATGTGTCTTAATTTTAGTCGACTAAATGTCGACTAAAATTGAATTACATTTTCGTCAAAAGACTAAGACTAAAACTAAATTAAAATATGCTGTCAAAATTAACACTGGTTGATACGCACCTGTCTGGTCTTTGTCGCTTCTAAATTCAACTTGTTTGGAGCCATAGGAATATAGTGGGAGAGGCCAAATGCTAACAACATCTTTGGTCTTTTTGCGTGACTGAGCGCACTCATAAAGACCAGACAGGTGCGCATCAACTCGTCTAAGCTCAGGTAAGAACAGATCTCAGGATGGAAGAACGGTTCCTTCCTTCAGATGTCAGGTAAACATGTTACTTACAGATCGGCCCCCGAGTATCGTGATGCGTATCGGATCGTCACAAAAGTGTTTCTAAATATGTCATGGATTTGTGATGTTCTTGGTCCAAATCAGCAACAGATGCTGCTCCGAAAGTTCATCCTCTCACCGAACGATCCCAGAGCGCAGCGCTAATGTTACCGGCACTGCAATTAGAATCGACCGATATGGCCGACGCCCCTGCCCTCTATCTCTTATGGTTCAGGAGTGATGAACATAAATATATATAAAATACAATCCGAGGCGTACGAAGTGGGAGGGCTCATATTAAAGCTTATCGTATCGGCCTCTCCATCTCCGCCGTATCGGTATCGGTTTCAGACCCCAAATATCGGTCGGGCCCCAGTTTAACCCTCTACAGATTCTGAAGCGTGTGGGATTCTTGTATTAGTTCAGCCGTTTGTATTTCAGTCTTCTCTCCAACAGTACTTTTATATTTGTATTTTCACAATGGACTCTTCCCGGCCCCGTCCCGAGCGCCTCGTGTGCAGCGAGCATGAAAGCCAGCGCCGGATTAATGGTTCCGTTTTGCTGCTCAGCGCCTCGAGGCTTTGCACATGAGCGGAGAAATAATCACTGCCTCCCCGACTCCCCGACCCACGGCTCTGAGAGAAACCTCATCGATCCCGTAACGAGCGGCACAGGAGCGATCACGACTCCCGTTCACTTTGGGACCTCCGCCGATCGGCAGAGATGAGCGGACAAAAAACTCTGAATAATGGAAAATATCAGCCCGCGCCGCCTCCGTCTTAACTTTCCTGGCGAACTCGGTCCCGGCGTTTGTGATATTTCTGTGGAGTCAGCCCTAAACGTAGGTGCTGTGGTCTGTGACTCATCCCCGGCTCTCGTGCTTCAGACCTGGACTCGCTGCTAAAACGGGCTCCGCGGAAAGACCAGAGAAGAGCCCGATGCTGTTGAACAAATGATCTGCGTTCTGCTCCCTTTACATCTCTCTCCATTTGGATTTTCAGCTCCAATAAGACGCGCTTTATTAGCCCTTTAGCAAACAGCTATCTGGGTAAAGAGGACAACATGCTGTTGTTGTTTCTGCTTCAAAAACATCTGCTTCTGCTACTTCAATTAGTTTTCCAATTTAGTCTCTATAAAGCCGGTGAGCGACTATTGCATAACAAAACCATCAGAGCTATTTCACCCTGGAGAGGTAGTAGCCAAGATATGAGGATATTAAAGACATTGATTTAAATTGTCTCCTTGTACTTTACCTTATCTACCTAATTGGTTTGAAGAAAATACATCTAAAATGTGACCCATCAAGCGCGTGAAGAAATGCAGGCGAGCTGAAGAAAGGTCTGGAGAGCTACTGGTTGGAGCTCCCTGGTCTGTCACCGTGTTGTTTATGAAGGGGCTATAAACCACATGGGGTAAAAAAATGAAGATTCTGCATCCAGAAAACCAGCTTTCCATTAGGCAAGGCAGGCATGTGCTTGGGGCCCCCCAACTGTGGAGGGCCCCGGTGAGCTGGCTCATTATGCACAGCCTTACAATGTTGACTATGGTGCTGCATTTACACGATCTCACCACTAGTGCTATCTGGCTCTGTTTACACCCTTCAGCATTCCTGCTTTTACTTCAAACTAACTTAGAATGAGAAGTGGACGTACCTTTTACACATGGCTCCACTACATTATATTTGCCAACATAGGTGTAAGCAGTTTATTTTAACATCCATCATGACCTAAGAACTTCAGCCTTATGTTCTGAGAGAAACGTCTGCAGGAAACTGCAGACGTTTCACATGTTTCGTGGACTTCTCACTAGTGGTAATGGTTTCTAGTCTATTATCAGCCCAGGGCACCCTTGCTACGCCATAGCAGAGAACAGTTACTCTTCAAAGCACAGTACCTTACTCTGATCAAGCTTTTTCCTCCTCTGCTTACATGTCTGTGTAGGCTCTCAGTCGTACAGGAGTTGTCCATTTTCAATGACGGTTCTTCTGCTTACATGAATTTAACTTTATAAACAAATGTATGTCTCTGTGACTCTTATAATTCAGTGAGTGAAATGAGAAATGTTTATGCTTTAGGTCAGGAACATTACACGTAATGTTATTCTTATGTAACGTAGGACAATGGAAGATGACTTGAACGAGCAAGTAGCTAGATATTCAATAATGTCAAGTATTGGCAATGAATCCTGTTAATAGGACAAATGTTTCTAAAGTGGGGCACCAAAATGAAACACTGGAGCCACTTCTACTCTCTTATAAACTTCCTCATCCTCTGCCTGTTTGCAGTTTCTCTCTCAGTAGCTTCTGTACAGCCTGTGGCGTCTCCTGCTATTTCTGCGTCAGTTGCTGGGCCTGTGATGTCGCGTGTCTCTCTCCTGATTGGCCGATCCTCTGTCTCTGTTTCAGGTGGTGTTCTGGTCAGCGGAGGGGAGAGAGAGTGCGTCTTACTGTGCCTTATTCCAAAAACAACAACAGCCAAGCGTGTCCACTGCAGTTCACGACATTCTTAATCTTTCAGAATCATTTTATCTCCAACGCTTTTAGTCCAGACGTTTGATTTATGCACAACTTACTTTAAAGGCAGAGTTTAAACAAGAGCTAATTAACTGGACGTATTTCCTCTTGAACAGCAGAACCTCAACACATTTATGCACAACTTACTTTACCAGTGTTAAGTCTATATTCACCTTTTAAACTATAGGTCAAAATTTGATATATTAACTTCCCCATTGATAAAAATCAGACACTATATTTGTGGAGGCGCAATTATTAGTAAACTTACAGCATAGGTTCAGATTTAGGTCATTCATTTTTGCTGTTGGGTCTGTTTTAGAAATCTGGAGATAAACTTATTAGTAAAAGTCTTCTGGAGTTAATCTTAAGATCAGTTTAGTCAGATAAGCCCGGCCGGTTTGTGTTTGGTCCTTCGAGCCGGCGCGAGTGCCCGGTGAGTCCCCCGTCCGTAGCCGCTCTGCTCTCCTCTCCAGTCTTCATGTTTTGGGGGTCCTCCGGTGCCCCCGCCCTCGCTGGACCCCCCCTGGACCTGCACCACGGCTGCCCCGCCCGCTCACCACCACCACCACCGACACCTGGTTGCCATGCCGACGGAGACTCTGGCCCCGCCCTCTCTGGCAGATAGCAAGGCCCCGGGCCCCGCCCCGCCGTTCGGCGCCTCCGTGCCGCTGCGCATCCTCAACAAGGGGCCCGACTACTTCAGGAGACAGGTGAGTGCTGCACTGCACCAAGGGGTCCCAAAGCGGGGACCGAGGCCCTCCAGGGGGCGTCCTGGACAGAGACTTTCTGTGTAGCGTTTACAAGTTTTCTCTCCGTAGGTTTCCGACACAACTAAAAACATGTATAATAGGCTCTGTGCACAGAATGTTTTTGGACACATGATTTATGTCATTTAAAGACAAATAAGCTTAAAAATCCAAAGAAGATGGAAATAAACGTCAGATAATGAAGCTATTTTAACATTTGTTAGTGTCATATTAGCATTAGCCTTTAGCTTCTTGGCTAACATTAGTTATAAACACAGAAGTCTCCGGTGAAGTGTAGTACATACTGTTTAAAGTCTTTAACATATTATAAGTGGTTATAAAACTGCAGCTTGTTTTCTTTCATGTACTGTTTAAATATTTATGTATTTCAATCGTCGTTAACTCTCCATTGAAGTTAAATATGACAGGAAACAGTCATTACTCCACAGGAAGTTAGCATCGTGTTGAGTGTGTTAGTTCATTAACGTGCTCTGTCCCCAACAAATAAACAAATACAGTTTTAAACTGAAAGCAGCATGTGCTTGTGAATAACAATACAGACAAATACATTTTATTTGTGTGATCATTTTGACACTGGGGTCCCAGGTTCGGATCATTTTGACACTGGGGTCCCAGGTTCGGATCATTTTGAGGGGGTTCGTTCTTTGTCCTGGTCAGATGTATAATAGTATAATAGAAGTAAAACTGAACAAATCCAAAAGTCCGAGACATCATTAGAGTTATGTTAATTAGAGCCAAATGACGACAGAACTGAACCTTTCTGTTTCCTCCATCACGGATATAAACTCTAATATGTTTCACGATCGTTTCTCCTCAGGTTGAGCCAAACCCGAAGCGTCTGAGCGCGGTGGAGCGTCTCGAGGCGGACAAGGCCAAATATGTGAAGAGCCAGGAGGTCATCAATGCCAAACAGGAGCCCATCAAGCCGCCGATCCTGGCCAAGCCATCGGTGGCGCTGCTGAAGAGGGAGCGCGGGGGGGCGGGCGGGGGGGTGGGCGGAGCGCTGCCCTTCAAGGCCTCCAACAACAACGCCAAGTCGGACAAACAGGGCGTCAAACGGGAGAACCTCAACCTGGAGATGCTGAAGAACCTGCTGAACTCGTCCGGAGCGTCGGGAGCGGAGGGCTTCGGGGGAGGAGCCAAGAGCGCTGTCCTGAAGTCGGGAGGAGGCATGGCTCGCTGGACCCCGTCTGGGTAAGACCTTCTCAGTCTTTGGCCCGTCTTTGTTTGGAGGACCAGTTCCCTCAGTCAAAACCACCCCCCCTCACATTGTGATACACATTGTAGTCTTGTGTAGCTGTTGTCATAGTAACATCAGATTAAACTTTAATTTAAAGCCCTGGATCCTGTTCCTCCTGTTCTTGCTCCACAACAAACAACAGAAGGACGTGTTAAAGTTGTAACTTTACACTTATGATGCTTTAGTTCTAGTTCAATCTTCTTTGCGCCGCTTAAGCCTCCAGCGGTCGATACATTAGTCCTTCAGGAAGGTGATCATCATCAAACCTTGAGTGCTGCTCCTGACGGCTGCCCTGGGACGCAGAGGGACCTTCTGTTACAGGGGGAATATAATCTAGTGATTTGACTATTTTGATCTTCAAGTATTCACTGACCTGCCACGGTTTGAGTCCAGACTAAAGGCGGGTCTTTCATGACCCCGGTGCTGCTGGAGGAGCTTCAGAGATTGTCGATGTTTTCCTCGTGTTCTCTGATGTAAAATGCTTTTGTGTCGTTGTCGTTGTGTTGATACAAAGCTGCTCAGACGATAAAACAATAATTGACTCATCTCTGTGGAAATAACTGTGACTGATCTGTTTCCTCCGTGTCTCGGCAGGATCCCGCTGACCTACAGATCCACCATGGCGCTGAACGAGCAGCCGGACTCTGCGCCGAGCCCGAGCACCTCCCACTCCCTGCGCTCCTTCTCCCACTCGCTCAAGGTCCTCCCCCTCACCACCAGTGGGCGCTGTAGCCCACTGGGCGGTAACCTGAACCTGAGCCGGCGCCGCGCCGACTCCACGCTCCCCGAGCGCTCGTGCTCGCCGCTGCCGCCGCTGCTCACCTCGCACTCCTCCTCCGACCTGCTCAGACTCTGCAACGGCAAACCCCTCCGGTCCGCACGCTCCAGCAGCTCATCAGCGCCCCCTATCCCGCCCAAACCCAACCCCGCGACCCTGCCCCCGCCCGCGCTCTCCTTACCCCCGCCGCGCCCCGTCAAGTCCCCGCATCCCTACGACAACACGCCGCAGTCCCTGCCGTGCGATCTGGCCGACTCCTCGAACTCAGACGCCAACGCGGAGTCGGGCGCCACGGTAACGCGCCGCTCGTCCCTGCACCGCTCCAAGTCGGACCTGTCGGACCGATACGCTCGCGCCGGCGCCGACGTGGAGAGGTTCTTCAACTACTGCGGCCTGGACCCCGAGGAGCTGGAGTCCGTGGGGCCGGAGAACTTTGCACGGGCGAACTCCGACATCGTCTCGCTGAACTTCAAATCGGCGTCCATGATCTCGTCGGATTGCGAGCAGTCGAGGAGGTCTTCGAACGACGGACTCTCGGACGCCGACGACGAGGAGGAGGAGGCGGGCGAAAGGGTTCCCTACGGCATTTCGGCCGTGGAGCGGAACGCCAGAGTCATCAAGTGGTTGTACAGCATCAAGCAGGCGAAGGAGTCGCAGAAAGTGTCGCACGTTTGAGGAGGATTATGCAAACGGCGAGACGCGAAGAGGAGCGACTGTTTCCCGAGCGACCGCGCGAAGGATCATCGAGCGGAAGAACAACGTCAAAGAGATGCTTCAAGTCTGGACAAAAAAATGTGAACGTTGAAACTATTGCTGTTTCTTTACGGACTTTTAAGAACTCGAAAAACTGTCGACACAAAAGTCAAGTGCACTACGATGTTACGCAGTCTGTCCAAACCGTGAAGGTGCGTTCCAAACTGGACGGAGGGGCAGACATTGGGGATTCCACTCGGTTATAAACAGAGGAGGTCAAAGGGCATCATTAGGCTTTTCAAATGAAACAATCCTCAACACAAATATCCTCAAAAACGACTTAAATGCAGCACTGCGGTAGATTTACTTAGACTGACCACCTCTGTTTATGAACTTCCCTGATGTGACCAGTGTGGGGGAAATGGAGCGCAGTCTGGGAATATTTACAGTTAAAGTTGATGCATTTAGGAATGTACTCGATAAGGATCTGTTCTCCGTCCAGTTTTGAATCGCGCCTGTGACTCGGGCCTTTGACATCGCGGACGTTTGTTTCTGAGGAGGGTTTGACGCTTTGATCGATGAACTTAAACACTTCCCGTCTGTCCTTTCCCTGCGTGTTCTCCCGTGTCCGACTGGGGCTTTCTCTCCTCTTCTGTGGGGAGTGTGCACGTTCTCCCCCGCGGTTTCCCCCATTCACGTAAAACAGTCACAATAGGGTCCTCTCTGGGCGAATGATGCGAGTGCGACGAGTGTGGGGCAGCGCAATTCACGTGAGTCTCGTCTTTGTTCAGTAACGTGTCCCCGACGAATAAATACATAAGAGGATTGTTTTATTTTCTACTGAAACGTCAGACGACTGTTCGAATATGAAAAACTTTATATAACTTTTATTACCAAGTACGACGCTTTGTGCAGGTATTTGGTGATCATCTCGCACACATTTTCTCACATTCCGTTGGTTAGAAAATGCAACATTGATCTAAAACAGCTGAAACTAAATATCCAGCTGTTTCACTTCCTGATTGATTCTTGATTTTTGGTTAAAGTGTCTTAAGTTTGCAAACCAGAACCTTTAACCAGAAAGCCCTTCTTGGTTTGCAAAATGAGGAGAGCAGGAACAGGCTTTTCAAAAGCTCCTCCCCCTCCTCCTGATTGGACCTGACCTGGGCTGGTTCACAGGAAAAGCCCATCTCATTGGTCAAAGCGGGAGGATACTAGACCCTGATTCGTTGCTGAGATCTGGGAAGAATTATAATATATTATTACTTACTTAACATCAAAATACAAGACCAGGAAAATATCATTTTTCTTTAAAGGCCGAACCCGCTCGGTGACATTGCTCAACTATTTTTACGTCATACATTTGTCAAAAACACAAAAATGTGGCCCGCCTAGCCCTTCAGTCTGGCCCGAAAACGATGATAAAGCTCAGTGTACACGGCCTGAAACAGGGGAAAGACGTATGTTTTCATTCACATAAAAAGATGACGCGTAACTGCAGCTATTGTGTTGCTTTTTAAAATGTGTTTCGGCGAATCCAGTCTCATTGAGATTTGTACTTGTTTGAAACCACCCAGTTCTAGCCTTGGCAAGTTCAAAAACCCAAACTGGCCCCTGCATCAAAAGGTTTGGTGTAAAACTATTTCAGCTGCAGTTCTGACGGAAATTTTCCACAATCCTTTGCTCCAATTTAGGTTTGAGTCTCAACATTTCCCCTCACTCCGTTTCATTCAGTGTTGACAAATCAAACGAAATATGCCAAGATTGTGGCATTAAACTGGCATTACGTTTGACCTGCTGCCGCCTGTAGGTCTTCAGTTTCATCTGTTTTAAATCAATCTTGCATTTTCTAACCAGTGATGAAGACGAGTGACATTAAGAATGACCAGCGAAAAGCCTGAATATATAAATGAAACTGTGAGGCTGTTACCGCTCAAACCCTCATCACTTTTGCACACGTCTCAAATTGCCAAAACAAATCTTGTTTTTAAACCATGTTCATTCAAAGTGTAGCAGACGGAGACTGTTCCACATCTTCTTGCACATTTTTATACATTTTATCCTTGGAACATTTATATTTATTGATTGAGCATCTGCATAGCGAGATAAAGTTTATATTATTGTCGGGCTAAGACGCATCCAAAGGTTAAACGGTGACGCTGAACTTTCGGGCTGCACAAAACGAGACGAAAAGTAGGATTTATCGGTGAAAAAGTGCAGAAATAATACATTTTGAAAAGACGATGAGGAAATCATCACTGACATTTTTTGTCACATTTCAAATCAATTTTAGATGAATTGTGCCAAAATCAAGGCCTGAATTGTCATCAAAAAGCATGAAATTAGAATCAAACTGGCATTAAATCTAAACTTCATGGACCATTTGTTTTACTGTAGTTCATCGAAAACGCCACAATGATCGTATTAAACATGTTTTTTCGTCTGATTCTGTTTGATGAAATGTTTGCAGATCTTAAGGCGAGACGCCGCAGGTGAACAGGGAAACATTTTAACTCAATGTGAAACTTCTGCTGTAGATTAGTGACAGAAATGCGAGGAACAAATGTAGTGTTTTCGGTCATTATATTTTTTCATGTAGAAATAAGGCCTTTTTTACGGGAAAAACAAATAAATGCCCAAAATGTCCCATATTTTCGGCAACAAAATCGGAATAATGAAAAAAAAAAAAACCTTCTAAATATTGTTCAGTCCACGCTTTGAAAGTTTAAAGCGACTGGAGATATTGTTGCATCAATGTGAGAAAAATGCATTTTGAGAAAATTGCCTTTAAATTACAATTTCCCAAATAAATCTATGGAGACACATTGACTCAGTGAATAATTAAACATGTTTGGCCTGTTGTGTTTCCCTTTAAGAGATGAAACATTTCTTCCTCCGTTTGTGTTATTAAAGTAGCTTTACATTGACCCTGTATTGTGCTGGAAACTAAAGTGTGATGGTTAGTTATTGTTTCCTCTCACCGTGTTATTACCTGTGTGTACGATGAAGGCTTCGTGTTGTGCAGCCCGACCGACTCCCCAAACGTCCGCTGTCGTGTCAAAGGCCTGAGCGCTCATCGCCGTAACAGTCGGTGCCCGACATTTTCAGAACAAAACTCTATCTGTCAAAGAGGATCACGTTCAAACGCCGCGGGGGACGTTGCAAAATAGCCGCCGTGTGTGATCGCGCTGGATCCGAGAATTTAGTTTCGTGTCGCGGGAACTGTGTTTACGTCGGACAAAATCCACTCCTGTTTTTGTTTTTCTGCTGTTTTAGCCGTGAATGTTTTGTTTCAAGCTGGAATTCGCTGTTCAGAGACATTTACGTGACGGCTCGAGGCGAGACGCTGCAGGGGAACGATATATCGTACAAGAAATCGATTAGAAAATTTTTTCTGTAGATTTCTGACATAAATCTGAAGAAGTAAAGTAAGCTTTCTTTCATTTTAGCTGTGTTTTTAAAAAAGAGGGAGCATTTTATCTGTAAAAATGACAAATATTAACATTGGAAAGCACATCATTGTGTTTCCTAAATGACTATCCAGACAGAAATACTCACATAGCTGTTTATTTGGCTACAACATGAAGTAAAGCTAATGCTAATAGACTGTAAAATTCAGAATGAGCTAATTGAGGCCGACTTCTTCCTGTGACCATAAGGAAATGGCTCCTCTGGACTCTATATTGAAACGTTTGGCCTCTCTTTAAGTCATTATTGAACACAGGCTTGTCATTCTGACCTCCACGTGTTTGTCTAACATGTTTAACAGCGTCCTATTTTTTTCCTTTTGTTATTTTTCCTTTTTTTCCCGCCCTATAGTGGCGCCGGCTCCAAAAAAAAACTTCAAATCGCCAACTGGGCTGAGCTTTGTTAGCCCGTAATGAACCCCCTGTCCATCGCTATTTAACTGTGATGCCAACGGAACAATACAGACGTCGTCTTTGAAAATGCCCATATATGGACATGGTCGAAGCAGCCCGAAGGAAAACAAAGAAATCACTGAACTTTCTCCCATTCCTCCAACGTCGCTTAAACAAATACCACATTATGAATCTATTTTTCTACTAAATAAAGACGCAGAGACGTGGAGAGGAGCAAAGTGGTTCGACAGCCCATAAATACTTAAAAAACAGACAATGCTAACAAGGAAACTAAAGTTAGCTTCATGCTATGTATTCTAATGTTAGCGACGTGATGCTAACGAGTGCCGTTTTTTCGCTTCTACAGACGGATTTGCTGTGAAAAATCATCCATATGGGCTCGACTACTGGGGTGTGATAAATACGTTCACAATCCGCTTGAAAACAGCAAAAAAAAAAAGTTTTAAATTGTGATTCTCGTGAGAGGTTTTCATCCCCACAGAACCCTCGACGAGGCCACGCCCCCAGGTGGACGAGGGACTTATGGTGCGTTTCAGGCAACTGGTAACTGGAATATTGAAAATTACGAGAGCGTTCCAGCTAAATAATTTAATGGGATGATTGGGGGGTCTTTCATCTCCCCCTGGTGTCTCTGGCCCGAAAACCACACTTGGAACTCTGGGTCGGAGGCGCAATACACACTAATGGAATCACGAAGAAGAAGCTAACAGGCTAACGGGCAAAGCTAACTGCAGGTTAGCGCCACTTAAACAGTATTTACAGCCAAGTTTGAGTGAAGAAAATGATCTCCATTGTGTAATTGGATGAACAATATCCCTCTGTCCCTTTGTCTTTTCTGTCAGCGTAGTATTTACTCTCACGGACAATTAATGAGTAAAAAAACACAACATGCTACGACACCTGCAGTGGCGCTTATGGCCTCTAGGGGCACGAGTTACTTAGTGCTAATTTAAACGGTGAAATGAAAACCTCATCTGGAGAAAACGGCCTAAAGTTTAGTAACATCTGCACATGTATATCGTCCCGTCTTTAGCCGCTGCCGTCTCCCACAAAGGAAATGACCATATTTGGATTACAGCGTGTTTTTGATACCAATCATGTCGGTACTCGTCGCCTGCAGCGTCTCGCCTTCAGACATCAGATGTAGTTGTAGAGTGGCAGAGTGGTTATCGCGCCTCGTGGCCGTGTTTACCTCCTACTTGAAGAAATCCAGACGCTGAAAGATGGCGGATATGGGCCGAGCTGCAGGCAGTCGCTGAAGACAATCAGATATGTTGTTGTCTCTCAAAGCGCTGTCTACAGGTTACAACAAGTCAAATGTTTTAGAAAGACGTGTCCCCTTAACACAGGAATGTTGGGGACATTTCTAAAGACAACTTCTCAGCAAAGTTCAAGTATATTTTTTGCTGTTAAACCTGCAGTGGAGCACGTTCTGGATCATATTTTCAATCATTTTCATCGAGTCAAAAAGTAAAGCAGAGCCATTATTTTTTAAAGAAATGCTGATTCATCGAGTGCTGGAATCAAGTTCGTTTCAAGACAGTATTTTATCTGTGTTCCTTATAAGACCTTGGTTTAGTTCATTATAGCAGCGAAGCCATATCCGAAATCCACAATAATAAGCTCGTTTCAGTCATTCTCGAACCTCTTACCTCTGACGGAGAAAAGGCGTGGTCGCGTTGAAGCTGGAGCGAGTTAAAGGCGAGTGTTTGAGCTCATTCCACGCTTTACTGTCTCTACGTGTGAAATCAGATCTGTGTCGCTGAACCCTTCGCTCTGGTGCCCGTCGGGGCTCATTCCGTCTCTTTGGAGCAGAGGTGGGGAGTTTAACGAAGGAAAAAACAGCCCCCTCTGCTGGCACAGCGGGGCGAGGCGTGGTTTAAACAAAGCTAAAAACAGATGGCGACAATTAGCAAGAAATTATTTTTGTTAAGGGCTCGACACAGAGGTGACGTCACTTCTTTACAATTCATTTCCTGAACTTCAGAAAATGCTAAACAATAAATGAACGTTACAAAAGCGAATTGAAGAGTTTTTTTTGAAATGCTGGCAGTGGTTACCGGAATTTACCCAGCAAATTATTGATTTCATTCGCGGTTTTCGCTCAGGTAATACTATGAATAAACATGTATTCAGGCGACACATAAGGCGAGTCTCCAGGTCGTCTCGGTGAAAACGAGCGATTTCAGTGGAGTCTCCGAGAGGTCTATGCGCCCACGCAGCTGTGAACACTATTCGTTGTTCTCAACCTGTGAGACATTGCAGGGATCCATCCATTTCCTTTCACTTGTCCATAGCCGGGTCGTGGAAATCACATTGCACCAGCCCCTATAGCGCCCCCTGCAGGTGGTGGGTCCACTGAAGGACGGCCTCATGGTTCTAACCGGGCCTGTTGGTCTCTCATAAGGGGCTTCTAAACCGCTCTTTGTCTGACCCGTCACCTAGGACCTGTTTGCCCTGGGAGACCCTACCAGGGGCACGAAGCCCCCGACCACAGAGCTCCAGGATCAGTCAGGATCAAACCCTCCACCACGTTAAGGTGGCGGCTCCAGGAGGGGACATTGCAGGGATGTCACAGAAATGTCTCACAGGTTGAGAACAATAAATAGTATTCGCAACACAACTGCTTGAGACCACGCAGACCTCTCGGAGACCATAAGGAGACTCTGCTGAAACGGAGATGACCTGGAGACTCGCCTTATCTCCAGGAGACGTCTCGTAGACATCTCCATGACCAGCAGCAACTGGAGTCTCCAACCAGTCTCCAGGCCGGTGAGAGAGTCCCTAAAGATGTTTGTGTTTAGTGGAGACTTACATGGAGACGTTTTCAAGTCTTAAGCCGCTTTGTCTCTATATGTTTTCATTAAGGACTTGGTTCAAAGCTCAGAGAAGTCAGATCAGTTCTTCAAAAGTAACGTAATAAGCTTAACTCCCCACCTCTGTCTGAGAGACACATCTGTAGCTGCTGTAGCTCCTCCTCCTCGGCCATGACCTTCGACATGTCTTCCTATTCGCGCTCAGACGCCTCGTGCTTCTGCATCACTCACACAACAGTACAGTAAAATAACGGTATTTTTGCATTAACTCTTTGTTTCGCGGCTTGACAGATAGAGTTCCCTTTGTCCCACGTGTAGAAACTCGTTGAAGACAGCGGTGTCCTGTATATATTTGATTTAAAAGTGTTGGTTTCTTTACTCGTTTTTGTCCGTCTTTTTGTGTGTCGCAAAAACATGAAACGGACTTCTCTACGTGAAGCCATAGACGAGCTGTAGAGATGTTCCAGGAGCGCTTCGGAGGCGATACCCGTGAGCGTCTGTGGAGCCGCGGAGAGGACGCTGGTGATGTGTGTTTTTCTCAATGTGAAACTCTTACTTTTCTGCTTGGAATTCCGACGTGTTTTTGATTCTTTTGCATCATTTCAAATAAATGGCTTCTTTTGCCGCCTCTTTGCCGTTTGGTCACGTGGTGTTTGAAATACTTGATAGCAGTGTCGAGATTTGTTCAACTTCACCGTTGTGTTCAAACATGTTTAAAGATCTCGTGTTTCTTCTCCCACATGAACAAAGCGGTTCCTTCAGCGGTGGATTTCAAAGATTCACTTCCTGACACAAAGTCGCCACAAACAAAGGTCCCACGCTTTCATATGTGGCCGGGCGCCTTTAGCGTCTGTGGCGTTGTTTCAAGAAGCTTCATCAATGTCCAAAGCTTGTATTGGTGATGGGAGAGTGTGATCACTGTGCAAAGCCTTCACCTGCACATCTCAAAGATTCTCAATAGGGTTAAGATCTGGACTCCGATCCATCTCACGCTCCCTGAGCCACTCTTTCACAATGTGAAGGCTCTCATTCGTCCAGGGCGTATCCATCGTAGAAAGGGTGAAATCATCAACTGGGTTTAGGTAAAGTTGAGGACGTTTCACTTCTAATCACAGAAGCATCATCGAGCTCTTTCGGTCATAAAGACACTTGTAACACAAAGTTTGACAGTTGGAAAGTCTGACCCAAACTGGCAAAGAGCCCGATGAATCCTGGAATCTTCATCTTGGAATATACCTGTGATGGAATAACCTGGTCATTCAGGATGTTCATGTCGTCAGGGCTTTTCAAATACACACAGAAAATACATTTACATTAATTAATACAGTGACATTAATTCAAGGAAAGATCTTAGATCAATTTTGTACGTCTTAGCTTTCAAATGAGGCATTACTCTGGCGTATAGGCTGTTCATTTCATTCTCGGAGACCCCAGATCTAAGTACTGTTTCAGCTCAGGAGACCAGGAGTTCCACAGTTTAGCGCCCTGGACAGTAAAGGCAGAGCTTTGGTCTCATTTACTGCTTTTCATTTTGTTTTAATTTTAGTCTTACACAATCTTAAAGCGAAAACATTTATTTGTCACTATCACCAAAAATGGGCCAAAATACAAATTATTGTATCACAACTTCTTTTTTACAACTAAGATTTTATCAGAACTATCTTTAGTGTGTTTGTGAAGGCTCTCATTCATCCAGGGCATTTCCATCACAGAAAAGGTTAAATCATCAACTGGACTGGGTTTAGGTAAAGTTGAGGTCAGTTTCTTTATGACCGGAAGAGAAAGCTCTTCCGGTCATAAAGACACTGACCTCAACTTGACCTAAACCCAGTCCAGTTGATGATTTAACCTTTTCTACTTTCTTTTGTGTGTGCGCCAAACTTTCCAATTGGCAAAATTACATTATTTGCAAGGTCGAGGTCTAGATCAAGACCAAATCAGGACTAACCCAGGTTTAAAAAGGGTCTAACATTGACCTAAATGTAACTAAACTGGGGAGAAAACCTAATTCAAATGCAATACTAAACCATCCATGAAATAAACATTACAGTATCTTTAGTTAAAAACACTGCTTCTATAATCGCTCTCGTCTGAATGGTCAGCGCAGGAATCCTCGGTGTAAAGTGCCACAGATCGTTAATCCACATGACATAACTCTGTGGTCGGCCCAGAGGAATGACTGGAATGTAGCGTGTGACCGCTCGGACTTATCGTCCACGAGCCCGTGTTTTATTCACAACACGCATGTTTGAGTCAGAACAGCGAGGACGTCAGGCTTTAGACGCGATATCTGTGTCTTTATACGTAAATGGGAGTCTGAGGAACAAATGTGAGTCACAGTCTGGAGTTGATTTATTTGGCCATAGCCTCAATAGTCGGCAAAATGCAGTTATTAACAAATCTACAGGAAAATCATTACACTAGTTAAAAATAATAATAAGAGCAAAACAGTAAATATTAGGTACTTGAACTGTTTGGAAGTAAAAGTCTGACTTATGTTTCAACGGTGATAAATTGTAAGAAACAAAACATGAAATAATACAAAAAAAAATTATTATATTTTCTATTAAAATGCCATGAAAAGATATAAAAAGAAATGATTCTGAAGTAAACAAACTACATCTGTTCTAAATGGAACATGAAGATTTTAAGTCTTCACACTGTGGGCTACTTTATTACGATAAGTCAAAAAGTACAATAAAACTTCTTCAGTTCAGAATCAGAATCAGTCATCCATGAGTTTGTAACTAAGCTACAGAGACTTGTTAGTTAGTCTACTTTACTTTACACTTTAAAGGTACACTGTGTAACATTTTGGACCATACTGTTGCGATCGGTACAAAACATGCAGATAATGACCAACTCGACACAGAAAATGCTATTACTGCAGTGGGTAATCAAAGAATGGATTTGGATGAGGAACCTGACCTGTTTAAATCTCAAATTCTGCTGACTTTAGTCACATCTCCATGGAAACGAGCTGGAGACGTACCCACTCCCGGGAAAGTCATGTCATGTCTTAGGAGATCTGAGCCGCTCACAGCAAAATTACATGTTTATTCGAGGTATTTTTCAATGCTGAAAATATCTGTCATAAAATAAAAGCTTGTATTTCAATTTTATTTTTTTTGTAAAATTCCACGCGGTGTGTCACAGACTCTGATTAGAACAAAACAAATAATTTGGAATGTTGAAGGTTATTTAGGAATAGCCTATTTGCTACTATTTTTTAATGTTGTTTATATATATATATATATATATATATATATATATATATATATATATATCATTATAACACACACGCACACAAAGAAAATCGTCAAACTCTGCCAGTTGTCCTTGAGGCGGCGCTAACACACCAAACGAACAAACGAACGAAGAAGAAAACCCGGAAGATAAACAAACCGGGCAGATTCAACATGGCGGCGGAGTGAGCGCCTGCACGGACTTTATGCTGGATTTATCCCGATTTTTGTCCATTAGCGTTGCATTTTTCCTTCTTAACCCGTGAGTACTTGGTCCGGATAATGTTACATGTAAAGAGAGTGTGTTTTATATGAATATATTCGGGGAAATGCTTATTTGTTGGCGCTATGTAAAGAAGGAATCTCAAATAAACACTTTTTCAGTGGTGTAGATGAATGCAGTTGCTTTTCTGTTTAATATTCCGTTATTTAATTTACATTTTTATTAGTTATAATTTACAAAAGCCTCGTATTTCTAAGTTAAGTCGATAAATTGTCAACCTTATTTACATTAGTTTAAGAAAGCTAAATAGTTGTATTATTAATCTCTCTAAACAAATGAATGTCTTGTTTACTTAATTACTTCTTACTACTTAATACTTCTATTTGTGTACAATTATTAGAAGTCATTACTCCGCCAGTCCCTGATGTTTTAGTCGACACAGATGAGTTCCCTGCAGCTGGACGAGGACGGTTTCTTCGAGTGCTGTCAACTTCTGCTGCAGAAGTCTGAGGAGCTGAGAGACGGCTGGAGCTGGGAGCGAGTGCAGGTGAAGAACAATGAGCTCTAGATTTGTGCGGCTCTTAGCGGCGCCAAATCAGGAGTTCATGTGGATTTGTCTTTTAAAACACAGGGAACTAAAGAAGGTTATCTGAGAAAAACTGCCCTACGTCCTGTTCCCATCGGCTCGAAGCTGAATCACAAAGACTCTGAGGTCGAACGGGTAAAGTCTTCCTTTTCTTCCATACACTTGACTGTAGCTGAGTATAACAGATGGAGGTTATGCTTGTGATGTCAGACCACAGCTCCACTAACGCCTCATTTATCTCTGGTCTCCCTCATGTTCTCTCTGCAGTGTTCTGTTCCCGGACACACTGAAGATGATGATGAAGACGATGCAGACGTTCTGTCGAACTCGTCTCAGTCTGGGGACGGCGGCCATCTTTGTTTCCAGTTTGAGTTTCACATTCTTTACTCGAGCAGCTTCAGGACGCCGGTGCTGTACTTCAGGGCCTTCACTCTCGGTGGGTTCTGTTTTCCCCTCGTGCCTTTCATTTACGGTGGAAAAGCGCTGGAAACATTTAGACTATTGCTGGGTTTCAAGTGACATCACAGCGTTCTAAAGGCCTAAAATATTATATAGAGGTCAAAGTATTTTGTTTTTGGGGACATTTTTGGTCTTGTACAGACAGATCATTGACCCAGTGACTGATATTAATGATCATTTTTGTAATTCATACATTTTATTTTTAGCTACTATGACTTGTGAAAGAACCATTCTCTGAGGAGTATAGTATATGATTTATTACATGAGTAAAAGTACAGATGCTACTGATCAGATATTACTCCAATAAATGGTCGCTCAGTCAAATTATCAATTCGTGAAATTTCTGAAGTAAGTCTAAATCTGTATATGTGTACAAAAAATGCAGCTTCAAAAATGTGAAAACTCTTTCCACATTCCCCTCTGTACAGCAACACCAGGGGACAAACCTTCATCTGTGACTTTGGAGCCTTTATAGAAAGGGAAGTGGAGCAGAAAGTGTAATTTTTTATCTTTCAGTAAAAGTAAAAGTAATACTGTACGTTAAATATTAAAGTGAAGTACAGATCCTCAAAAAAACTCTTAAGTACAGATCTGTAGTAAGTTTACTTTATTACTGACCACACCTGAAATATTCTATAATTTACCACAGGATCATTTCATTACTGTTCATTTGAAAATGATATTCCAATAGTATAGAGTTCCTGCCTCTTTTTCTTTTCAGTTTAATTGCAGATATTAATGCCAAGTGCCTCTCGGTTCATCTGTTTATTGTTTATTTGGTTTAAGTTGTGCACAAAACTGATTTAAGGGCTGAACGATATAGAAAAACCTTCTTACGATACAGGTGTGTTATATTTTCATCTAAACCGTTTCTACACGGTCGGTTCTATTCACACAAATTGTGTCAAAAAAAGACTCAGGACCAAAACGAGGCTAAAATGGATTAAGATTTGGAACATGACGACAAACTGACTCTCGGGTCCTTCTTTCTGTTTCCCCAGAGGGTAAGAGTTTATCCTTGGAGGACGTGTGGAGCTTCATTCGCCCGAAACTGAGGCTTCCATCCGAGGACGGGCTCCTCAGCACCGTCACGCAGCAGGTAACGCCTTTTCACACTTTACTGCAGTCCCCTAAAACATGTACAATAACCGTGTCTCTGTCAGGAGCATCCTCTTCTGGGACAGCCCTTCTTCATGTTACATCCCTGTAAAACGGACGCCTTCATGAGGCCTGTGCTCGAAGCCGCTCGACAGGGGAACAGGTGAAGTAAAACATTAAAACACCATCAGTAATAAAGTGCCACCGGGACAGTCGACTGCAGTGAACGTGTGTGTTTACAGACCGGTGAACTACGTGCTGACCTGGCTGAGTGTGGCGGGGCCTCTGCTCGGTCTGGACGTCCCGTTGGAATATTCTTCAGACAAACAGCCAATATCAAGCATTGGCTTAAATGACTTGAATTGAGGAAATGTTTCCTGTTCTGAGCGGTTTTCACTCATTTAGACTTTTTTTCCTGATGGACCGAGTTTACTTTGCTAGTTTGAAGATATTTCAGACTTTTTCTTGAAATAAGGATGTATAAGAATAAGAAAATTACCTGAAATAAAGACAAAATGTATTGAAATGAGTCAGAAACACCTCAGAACAAGTCAAAAGCCAAAAGCCCAACTACATCTAAACTAATATGGTTAATTACTTTTTGCAGTGCATTAAGTAGAAAAAGAGACTATATTATAATTGAGTAGCTCAAAAACGTTTTATCGCTGCTCTGAAAGGTCAAAGGTCGTCTCATCTCGGGAACTCTGCCGTTGAATTTTCTCCCAGTTTCCCAGTGGAAAACACGCGACGAGGAGGCCGCCTTTTGTCATTTTCTACCTGGCAACTGGTATTTACTATAATTACAAGAGCACGTGAAGGCGACATGAGTGCTGTGGCTGCACCGCGGCCCTTCAACTCAACTGCCTTACAAATCTACTTTTGATCAAAGGACTTTCATTTGTTTCCAACTTCTCCAATACGGATTAAAAACGGAACTTTTGCAAAGTGACTGAACTTTTGGTGTTCTGGAAATTGTGTGTGGCGTATAATATTATATAATATGTATAATGTGTTACATTTCAACGTATTTGTGGTTAAAGTGACAGTCTGGAAGTCTAAATGTTTTACAATTTATTTTATTAAATTAGCTAAACCACCTGGTCTTGCATTTTGATGTAAAGTGAGTAATTATATATATATAATTTTTTTGTAAAGTCCCTCCTTCCAACTAATCAGAGTCTAGAATCCTCCTGCGTCGACCAATGAGACGAGTTTTTACTGGGAACCAGCCTGTCAGGTCCAATCAGGAGGAGGGGGAGGAGCTTCCTGCTCTCCTCATTGTAGAGAGGGGAGGGTTAGCGCTCGTGCTCTAGAAGGTCCCGGGTTTGATTCCCACTAGGACGGGGCCTTTCTGTGTGGAGTTTGTTCTCCCTGTGTCTGCGTAGATTTCCTCCGGGTACTCCGGTTTCCCCTACCATTAAAAACATGTACAATAGGTGAATCCTCCAGCCAGGTGATTCTGACCATCAGCCTGGCTCCAGATCATGGAGATGGGTCAAATGCAGAGGATACATTTCCCCGCGGGGACAATAAGGTAAACAAACAAATGTCACTCTATCTCTCCTTACTTTGCAAACTTACAGACTATCACTTTAAAGGCACACTGTGTAACATTTTGGCATTTTTTTGTTGCCATCAGTACAAATCATTCTCCTAATGAGCAGCTCAACACAGGACATGCTATGATTTCAGTGGGTAATCAAAGAATGGATCTGGATGAGAAAAATCTTAAATTCTGCTGCCTTTACTCGCATCGCCATGGAGACGAGCTGGAGACGTACCCACTCCCTGCTGAGCCGCTCACAGCAAAGGCTCATGTTTGTTTGTACCCAGAAAATAAAAATGAAATACAAGCATTTATTCTATGACATATTTTCATCATTGAAAAATACCTCATACATTTTACACGGTGTGCCTTTAATATCCCTTACCCCTGAATATTAAATAGACTTTTCTTTACTGGGAATGTATTTGTCTTTTCATTCTTACCCCACATGTTCTTTCATCGTTCCCAGTGTTAAATCGTAAACAAATGATCTGCAGCATAGTACGAGCTGTTGTAGTTTTGGCGACTGTGTCCTTTCATTTCCTTCAGCTCCTTGACCTCCCCCGGTCCCCTATGGTCCCCCTCTGGTTCCCCTCTGAGCTCCGGGCCCACGCGGTGCCGCTCTGACCCAGCGACGGGCCCTCGGCTCTGGGCAGAGATCCAGTCCTTCAGCCGACCTCAGGCAGATGGACTCCCAGCGCTGTTTGCACCGAGCCGCTCCCCTTCCGGGTCCGGCTAGAACCGCTCTCTGACTCGGCCAAAGCGGGACCCCCCACTGTCCCGGGCAACTGGCATTTAGAATCATCTCCGGTGCAAAACATTCAGAGCCCGGTTTAGTTTGTTTGAATCGTTTATTTTGATATTCAGAGCGTACGAATATCCAAACGCAAATCCAAAACTAAAAAACAAAACAAAAAAGAAAAGAAAAAAAGGTCTGAGCCATAGACGCCGCGCTCCAGGACCCGCCGGCCCCCGCCTCACAATATGTAGTTAAAGGGATTTTTGACATAGGGCCTCATTTCCTAGTTATCCAGAGTGTTGTTGATTTCTGGAGATATTTGATTTTTTTATTCACGCAGCTCTTATATTTGAAGAGTTTAGTGGCGCTAGGCTAGTGCTAGGCTAGTGCATGTCTATGGTAACTAGTAGCCTGCATTAAAAACCTCTTCAAAATCATGGGCTCGTCCTCCAAACGTTGCCATATCTGATTTGTAGAAAGCTCCTTTGTGAATTCCACGTGTAGTAACGCCGGCCGCAGGTAAACAAACGACTGTAGATCCGGTAACCGAGCAGATCACTCCGCCGCCGCGTAGCTACAACCAGGAAGCTACTCAAATATAAGTTATTTTAAATGCAAAATGGTTTTATTTAAAACATTATTCAGTCGACACAGACATTTCTATGGTGAGTCTGGTGTTATTAGTGATTTGCCTCAGGTGCTCTGTGCTTGGGTGAGACTGTTTTTAATGCAGGCTACTAGTTACCATAGACATGCACTAGCCTAGCGCCACTAAACTCTTCAAATATAAGGACTGCATTATTTTAAAAAATAAAATCTCCAGAAATCAACAACACTCTGGATAACTAGGAAAATAGGCCCCATGTCAAAAACCCTGAAATATCCCTTTAACCGAGCACATTTTCTCCAGCTCAGTTTTACCCGAATCTAAAAGCTTCTTGCCTTTAGAGTTTACAGCCTATAGGCCAGTGTAACGCCTCATTTGAAAGCTAAGACCTTTTTGTTCTACTGTCGCTGTGTTTTTTGGTCACATTTTTTTAAGCGTTTCGGTCGTGTTTTCGTAGTTAATTTGTCACTTTTTTATCACTGTGTTTTTGTCGCTCTTTTGCCACTTTTTTGCTTTCAGATTTGGGTAAAGCCGAACTGGAAAACTGACTCGGTTAAGGCGGGGGTTAAGGGGTTAAAGCTTTAACTGCGACTGCCCTATTTAAAGCATACGTGCTCATTTATAAATGAACGCCTTCAGGGAGAATCTACAATGTAAATAAAAGGAAACATCAATACAGTTTCTCGTTTTCATTTCTCTACAGAATGTTGTCTTTAAAAGCTTAACGTGTGACTCGCCGCCTGTTTGAAGAACAGGAACACATGAAGAAAACAAACTAGAGCTAAAGCACCTGCCGTTAAATTGTCCTGCATGGTCCGGTCTGTGCGTCCCGGGCGCTGCTGAGCTCAGGGCGGCGCCATCTGCTCCTGGGCCCGGGACGACGGGACGAGCGGATGTGGAGAGAGGAGCGAGGTTTGGGGGGTACACCGTCCTCCTGAATGTCCTTCAAACCGGACGAGTCTGCACTAACGGCCTCCTGACGAGAGACGTCCCGCTGCACGGACACCTCAGACTTTTTACGTCACTTGTTTCAAGAAGCTTTTAGATTTGGGTAAAGCCAAACTGGGGAACATGTGCTCAGATCGCTGGGATAGAAGTCTGTGAGTAGAGTCTCCTGTGTCCACCAGGGGGAGACAGACATCAGAAACGTCGTCTCCAAAATCCAACGTGACGTCATCATGAGCTCGTGTTTGGATGGATAGTCCGCGTCACGAGACTCTTGTGTTTTTATTAAATATTCCAGAAGGAGTTTGGACTTTATTAGTTTATTAAAAGGTTCTTCCCACCTCATATTAAAATAAACTGCATTCATTCATAGTGTGATGTACTGCACTTATTAGAGTAGTAATATCCTTCAGTACTTTTTGCTTCTACTTGGGTAACGTTGTAATGAAGTACCTTTACTCTTACTTAAGTAAAAAGAAAAGTTACTTGTGCCACAGTGAGTCAATGTAAAAGTTTCAAAAGCCTCATGTCGACCTTTAATATCTGTAGTTTGTGTTTCGTCCGTTTCTTCTGTATTCTGTAATAAATGTTCGAGTTTTCTGGAATTTTCTTCGGTAATTTTAGGATTATCACAAGCAGTGTTAATTTCGTCGACTAAAATATTTAGTCTTAATTTTAGTCAAAGTGATTTTTCTGACGACTAAACTTGGACTGAAACTAAATTAAAAGTTTTTCATGCGACTAAAACTATGACTAAAATGTCCAGATATTTTAGTCGACTAAAATGAGACTAAATAAAAATGGAAAGGAGAGACTAAAATCCTCCAAACTTCTATTGACCGTCTGAAAGAGCCTCATATCATGTAAATCCACTGAGCTTTGTTCATGAGGGAGCAGCTCCATGAAGCAGGACCTCCATTAAATATGATTATAATGAATATTATTAATACAAAGTCGACTAAATCTGTCTTAAATTTAGTCGACTAAATCTCGACTAAAATTTAATTACAATTTCGTCAAAAGACTAAAACTACATAAAAATATCTTGTCAAAATTAACACTGATCACAAGATTTGTTTCTCAGCGTCAGAACTGAAACATAAATCAGACTTTTACTCAGTTACTCGCAGTTACTCAAGTAACATTTTCTAAGTACTTTTACTTGAGTTGTGTCAAAGTAATGTTGCTCTTACTTGAGTAAATACTTCTATTATCTTCTACTCATTGCATTTGACAAACCCACTTTAAATTGACCTATATTTCGTTCTACCACTAGGGGGCAGGGTTTAAAACATATAAATGGACCTTTGTGCTAAAAAGTAAATATCAATATCAGAGCGACTTTATGAACTCAGAGGAGACGTTTGTTACGGTGCTTTTCATCCACACTAGGGGGCGCTGTGCCTTGGTATCGTTATTGGACATCAAGTTAAACCTCCTGATTCTCCTGCTGGGAAATGTTTTTATTCACTCAGAAATATTCAAATGAGGTGATTTGTCTTTGAAAATGTGAAGAATGAGAGTAAATTAGAGAGAGGAACATCATGCTTTAAATCTTATTTTCATTTGATCTGAAATAAATAAATAACAGCGGGGACGGTCCACACATTGTCATCGTCTGTGTTCCTGTTTTTGACGGTTAAGAACTCTTTTTTGCAATAAGATGTAAAAATAAAAGACCTCCCACTTCAAGTCAAGGCTTTAAGCTGTTTTTATACCTAATTGTCTAATTAGGTATAAAATAGTAATGAGTAACTGTGCGAACTCATTTGGGAATCATGATGTTTACAAAGAAAATTCCAAGAACAATTGAAATATTTACTCCAGTGTTCATTTTGACAACATATTTAAATTTAGTTTTAGTCTTTTGACGAAAATGTAATTCAATTTTAGTCGAGTTTTAGTCGACTAAAATTGCAAGTCAATTTAGTCGACTTTGTATTAATAATATTCATTATAATCATATTTAATGGAGGTCCTGCTTCATGGAGCTGCTCCTCATGAACAAAGCTCAGAGCTGTTCCTTTGATATGAGGCTCTTTCAGACGGTCAATAGAAGTTTGGAGGATTTTAGTCTCTCCTTTCCATTTTTATTTAGTCTCATTTTAGTCGACTAAAATATCTGGACATTTTAGTCGTAGTTTTAGTCGCATGAAAAACTTTTAATTTAGTTTTAGTCCAATTTTAGTCGACAAAATTAACACTGATTTACTCACGGTGAGAAAAGTAACTTGTTTTTAACTCAAGTAAGAGTACAGACACTTCATTATAATTTTACTCAAGTACAAGTAAAAAGTACTGAGTGATAAAACTACTCTAAGAAGTACAGTTTCATCAAAAGGTTACTCAAGTATATGTACTTGAGTAAATGTAACTGAGTACTACCCGCCTCTGCTATTACAGCACATTATATTGTTCTACATTTGGCAGGTACAACGTATCAAGACAGACAGACAGACAGACAGACAGGCAGGCAGACAGACAGACAGGCAGACAGGCAGACAGACAGACAGACAGATTTACTTCTATCAGAGTAATCATTGCGATCACTACTTGAGTATAAATGTATTCAGCAGTAACGTGTCTGTGTATAACTTTAGTTTGGGCGAATCTTCCCACCTCTGCTTAACTTAACACTATTGTTATTAAGTATAAGTATATAAAGTATTAAGTATAATAGTATTGAGTATATTGCACAGTCTTAGTGTAACCTGTGAATAACCCCCGTCCCCAGACCAAGTGTCCAAACGTCCCGTGCGTTTGTTTGACGTGAATAACCTTCCCCAGACCCGGAAGTGCCCTGACCCCGCGTGTTTCCGGCGGGCCTTTGTGCTCGGTTGGTGCAGAGGTTTTCTGGGGACGTTTTTTTTTTTTTTTTGGAGAGAGGCCGGAGCGCGCTGACCTCCGCTTTGTCCCGCGGCTCATCTTCCATCTGCCGCCGCCCAGAGTGTCCTCCGCCGCGGGGAGAGACACTACAGGAAACCACGGCGTCACGGACAATGAGACGCAATAACGAGCCCAGTGAGAGACCGTTTAAAGGTCCCGTTTTCTCTGCGCGCGTCTTTGAATTATCTTTATTGTATTTCCTCACCCTGAGCTGGAGAAGCTTTTCAGACTTTTATGCATTGAGACACTCCTTCAAAGGCCGCACCTATCCACATGAAACAAAAACTGTCCTAAAGTCCAGGGTCTTCTCTCTCAGCTCATATGAACTAAGGTCACATGACTGTCTCACAAAGGCGTCCCAAAGAGGACATGAGATAAATGTGCCAGGTTTGTGAATCCCAACAATGATCAGGGGAAACATTTGGACATTTCTTTGCAAAACTGTGTCTCGTGTTGAGTCGAATCAGCCGAGGCTTGGTCTGAAATGATGACACTATCAAGGATGTCAAAAACCCATATTCAAGACTGTCACAATAATCACTATATTGACTTATCCTTCAATAAATGATGGATAAACAAGACATTTAATATGTCTGTTCATGTATTTGCATTTTTATGCTTTAGTGGTTTTCAAGATCAACATTTTAGAGATCTTCCAAAATGGTCAGATTTATAGGATTTTTTTTTCAGGCTTATTCGACATTAATTTGTGGGAAAATAAAAATGTTGACATTGAATACAGCAAATTCAAATTTGGGTCGTGGCTTGTACTCGTTTCCATGGCATTAAAGGGTCCTGAGTATCGTTGTTTGTCGCAATATTTTCCAGCAAAATATTGAACTACAGATGTTGTTTTCGTGACAGGCCTCGACTTAATTGAAGAATGTGGTTTCCTGAAACTGAGAAACCGAGAATGAACTAGATCTGTTAAAACTCTATCGAACCCTGGATTTGTCTTTAGTCTAATGTCGGTTTCTCTTGATTCATTTTTAAAACTTCATCTTTTCATGTGCAGCACTTCGGAATCACTTGTTTCTCAAATGTGCTTTAAAGTGAATTAGATTGGGCGCTATTTGGCACGACAGGAGTGGCCACTATAGAAACTCCAAGTGTGGATGCACACTTTTAGCTCCCAACATTTATATTCCACGTCCTTCCCATTGTGCTGCGTCAGCGAGAATAAGAGACCGTGCGTAAAAGCGCTGCGTAAAGACAAACCTTTCCTCCAGAGAATATAACAGAATAATACAGCATATAAAAGAGTGTTGCTGTTTCTGTGAAATATGTCAATACAGATAACCAATATAAAAAAGTTCAAAACGGCCTCATAATAATATAATTTTGTTTTCATTTGGTGCAATTTTTTTGCCTCTGGCTTTTGAATACATGAAGTTATGCCTCACAGTCACAGACTTAGCACACCGTCTATGATTATTATTTGAAATGTTATAACGCTTGTAATAACTCTCCCACACCACCCCCTTTACCTTTCATTCATCACCGAGCTGGGCTGTGCCACGGCGCGCCGACTTCTGTATCCGGGTCGTGCGTAAAAGTGCAGCGACGCTCCGTGAATCAAAACATTGGGGTTTTTCATTCACCTTTAGAGAAGCCAGGGCGCTTCACGTGACCTTGGCCCCGGATTCCCATAGGCTCTCGGCACGTGTCTTAAAAAAAAAACAAAACTGGAGCACTACGTCACCGCTGCGTCTTCGGCCAATCGGAAACGAGGAGCAGGCGCCGTAGTGAAAGTATTAGAGCTGAGCATCAAAGAGACGCTTCAGTGGCCGCGGATTCAAGACTAAACAGCAGGGCTCCAGCTTTTAAAAAGTGCTTTTACATTTTTCATTTAGATAAAGTAGAGTGTGCGCTTTTCGGATGCGTAATGGGAAGGGTTTGATAAGATCCTGGCGCGCACAATGGTTTTAAATTAGAAAAAGGTGCAATAAATATTATAATAATTGGCTTTGTTGCATTGAGTGAGGGATATTTTGGGGACTCCGCTGTGGAGACTGGGAATAGGACCATCCCGAATCTGGACCAGGACTTTGACCCGAAGAAGAAGTGTCCGCGATGGAGCACAAAGGCCAGGGCGTACGGGACTCTAGCGCCGAGTCCAACCGGGTGATGGTCGTGGCGCACGGGCCTCAGCAGTGCGCGCACCGCGTCACCAACTTCTACATCGACAACATCCTCAGAGCCGACTTCGGCCGCAGGAGGACGGAGAAGAGGCCCCTGTCGGAGCGCGAGGAGACCCGCCGAGAGGCCACGACGGAGGAGGAAGACGAGGAGGAGGAGGAGGAGGAGAGGGAGCGAGGCGCGGGGGGGAAAGAGTCCGAAGATGAGACGAGCAGGAGCGGGGCGGACGGAGGAGAGGGCGCCGCGGGGAAACAGATGCTGTGGCCCGCCTGGGTCTACTGCACGCGCTACTCGGACCGGCCCTCAGCAGGTGCGTGGAAACTGAAGGCTAAACTAACCACGATGGAGAATTCAAAGAACGGGCACAGGTTTATGGCACACACACACACAAAAGAGATCGTATAAACGCGTGCGTAAAAGCCTTTAAATTATGTTTAAAACGACTTTATTCAACTTTTAAATTTGATCAAACACACACAGGCTTTGCGAGATATAATATTCATGCGTAAAGATGCCACAGACACGACGAGTTGGAGAACTTTAGTCAGAGTGGCCATTGTAGTTGGCGACTTGAGTGAATGGAAAATGTCACAAGAGGCGATTGTGCGTAAAATGGCCAACTTCAAGTCAAAGAACAACCCACCATCACCAAGCAATGTACATGTTTAATATAATTTAGCATTGCATAAAACATAGCTAGTTAATGAAATATTATTAATGTCGTGCGTAAAACATGGTCTGGATAATAAGTTTAAAACAAGACCCGGAGTCACTTTTCTATAAACTATTTCCTTCATCTGACAAATATAGCTTCGCTTATCAATATGTATCACCATGAATAAAATTATATTTTATTTAGCTCCATTGTGCAAAAGGAGCAGCGGGTTCGAGTCAAAATTAAGTTCACATCACAAGTATTTCCCTGTAGTTCAGCACAAAAGGAAGAATTGTCTTTAATTATTTGGAATTATGACTTTATTCGCCCATTACTTCTGTGCGTAAAGATGAACCGCTGTTGTTGTGAATTGCAATTCTATGTGTGAGTAAATATGAATAAATGTAATTGCTTTTTTATGACGGGGGAAATCGGGGGAAATAGCCAAAATAAAGTAGGCTTTCGATTAAGAAATTCATTATACTTTTTAATAAGTCCAGATGGTTTGATGGATTTTTTTTTTTTGCATGGATACAATGGGACATAACGAGCTTAGAGAAAGAGAGAGAGAGAGAGCTCGGATTGAGGATACACCACCCCCACCTTCGACTCATTCATAACATTTAACAAAAGAAAATCTCAATATTAAACTGCATTCGCGCTTACGCCGCTTTCCAACGCGTTTCTTAAGTGTGCCAAACGAAATGTACAAAGCTTTATGCGTAAAAGCCGATGCTTACATGGGTGATTTTTTTTTTGATTTTTTTTTTTTTTGTTGGAATTTCCTTCGGGCCTGCGTGTTGTTGGGCTCAGAATTTGGTTAAAAGTCTTGGGAAAACACTTCCTGCCGGTCGTAAATCGTCGGTGAAGTGTTTGGAAGAAGCGTAAACGCGCGGGGGAAACGAAGAAAATGCGCAAAAATCGGCAAAGTTAAAGTGGAACCAAGTTTAACGCCATTGTTCCCCTCCGCTTCTTTGTCAATATTTCATTTGCATATTTTTGACAATGGCTCCATCCCCAAAATGTGGGGTTGGGCGCAGAGGGAGAGGGGCTGCGGTTCTCCATTTATTCCGGCGGATTTTTCTCGCTTAAATTTCACCCTAAAACGACCCGGATGGTCGTTATTTACGCGGCGTAGTTTTTGGAAGCGCTTTAAAAGTTTTGGAGCTGGTGTTTCTGCTGGATTTGATTGGTCATTTGGCGCATCCAGACCTCTTTGTGCGTCAGGTCGCGGTGCGTAATTGTTGTGATGTTCTTCACTTGAGACGATGCTGACGTGATTGAACAAAAAAAAAAAAAACGAAGATAGTGGAAAAGTTTGGCGATTTGATGAACGCGCTTTTGTTTCTGCTCGTCATATTTTTTTTGCGTAGTTCTGGGAAAGTTTTTTGGGGGGGAGAAAAGTTGAAGCTGGTGTCGCACAAAGGGCCCGGGCCTTGGAGAGGAGTCAAACCAAACCCGACATATTATACTTTTACGCAAATTCATCTACACGTGCAATGTAAACGCCACTGTTTGTATCAATAACATGAGTGCTTCCTCGATTTGAAGTTCTAGTCCAGGGGGAACAGTCACACAAAGTTCATTCTCGAAACGTTTATATCCATCCAAATTTAAAACAGGCAAAATCCTAAAGCAGTTTGTGCGTAAAAGTGGCGTTTGTTTAAAACAGGATTTTGTTGCTCCACGAAATGAGTCAAACATGGCCGAAGTCCTAAACTGGATTCCGGGAACTTTATCAAATTATTTCACCCACTCATCTCGTTAGTGCGTTTTTTTCACCCCGTTCTTTTATTTTATGCTTTTGTTGGAGCAGAAAACTTTTGTTGCTTTGAGCGCGGCTTCTTTGAGCAGAGATGATGGGATCAGAGATGGAAAGAGGTGTCCATCATTCCCCCCCCCCCCCCCCCTCCCCTCCTCCCCGACAAAAACCGGCGCCCCCTCCCCGCCACCAATCACCGGCCTCCACCGTGACCCAGCTTCCCATAACCTCATATTTAATTCAACAGGACACTCATGACGCGGAGTCAAGTGGGAGAAGGAAATCTCAGGGAAAGTTCCACAAAAGCCACAAACGAATGTCGACAGTTAAATATGCAATAATGTTTAGGTCACATTTAGGTCATTTAAATGAACATAGTTTATCTCGTAAATTAAAAATATATTGACTGTTTTTCCTCCTTTATTTTGGTCACTTACTTTTGCGCATAATTATAATATTTTACGCACATGTTACTCAACTTTACGTATTTCAACCTTTAACAACTCTTTGCTTTGTCTAATAAATCTAGCCCATATTTATTATTTTTGCATCTTTATTTATTTAGAATCAAATCTACTTTTTTCTGGCCTGAAAAATAAAATGGTCTATTTTTCTTGATATAATGGATTGACCCAGATTTGGGCCAGACTCGCGATGTCCGTTACTGACTTTACTGTTTGTGTTGGAGCAAAACGATTTTGAAAACTTTAAACTCAAAGTGTTTTCTGCATTTGTCCAAACGCAGGCCCCCGGTCCCGTAAACCAAAGAAGTCCGCGGCCCCCGCGAAAGACGACAAGCGGCCGCGCACGGCCTTCAGCGCGGAGCAGCTGCAGCGGCTGAAGACCGAGTTCCAGACGAACCGGTACCTCACGGAGCAGCGGCGCCAGAGCCTCGCGCACGAGCTCGGCCTGAACGAGTCCCAGATCAAGATCTGGTTCCAGAACAAACGCGCCAAGATCAAGAAGGCCACGGGGAACCAGAACGCTCTGGCCCTGCACCTGATGGCGCAGGGGCTGTACAACCACACCACCAACAAGGACCGGTCCGATAGCGACTGACGCGGCGCGCGCGGACCCGGGGCGCGCTGGAGAGAGCGCTGAGGAGGCGTGTCCGGGGCCCCTCAGCCTCAGATGGAGGTCACAAGGCAAATACACAGAGTCAAAGAAAAGCTGAGGGAAAGCAACATCTGCGACACAAACCGTGTTAGGCCTAAATCAATCTGCAAAAACATAAACGAAGTTTCTTTTGTTTCTTTAAAACGAGGGAGTGATCCTGGAGCCTGTGGACTCATGTGATGGACATGATTGTTTTTCCGCCTCTGGAGCCGAGACTTCAGCCTCTTCTGTCCCTCAGACTGAGGCCCGTGACTGAGCCGCCTCTGATGAACGCGTTTCCTCAGAATCTCCACTGTTGACCCACATTTACACATAAGGCCAGAACTCATCAGACCTTTTTCAGATTAATGCGCTTGAAAACTGCACGGGCATTTGAGATTAATGACACGCAAACCTCATAGGCAAGGCAACTTTATTTATACCGCGCATTTCGTACACAAGGCAACTCAATGCGTAAATTATGAGGTTCATAAATTCCTAAATGTGGGTCAACCGGAAGTTCAGCCTCAGGGCGACACGAACTCTGCTAAAGCCAAAGACTTTTGTTTTCCTGTTTTACTTTGTGTCTCTTTAACTTTACTCACTATCTCGGGGACTCTCTGGAGACACTGTGGACGGAAGCCCCACACGGAGCCCTCAGTGCCGGCCTGGAGCTGCGCGTGTCCCCGCTATAGACCCGGAGGAGCGCGATGCGTAACGAAAACAAAAACCTCTCCAACATTTGATGACGTCTTTGCGCGTAAAGTGGCGCTGGATCTTTTACATTCGATCAAACCGCTCCAACAATTACGAGTTCTACTTTAGCTATAGCTTGAATTTAAATGTTTTATTATTATTGTTTAAGCTGAAGATGAAACGCTGTTGTTTCAGGCCCAGCCTTCTCCTTTACGCACTCGTTTTCCGCAGTTCAGAGCGGGCCGTGAACGCCTCTCCACAGTGTCTGCTGTTTGTATAAGGGCTGATTCCACTGCGGCGCGTTTGGACCTAAAGCGGTGCGAATGTCCACGTGCGCTTCTATTTATGCTGTCGTCGTCCCCGTCCCCCCCTCAAGCCATTTTACAGGGACTTGTTTACATAAATTATTTTTCTGCAATGAGATGTTTGTTTCCGGGCCTCTCGGAGGATCATTTCTGCCACTGCGTCAAACTAATGGTCAGGTCGAAGAAGAAGAAACATCTACAGAATTAAACTATTTTCTAAGAGTTCATTCCAGGTGTTTTTCTGGATTAGACGCGGGTTTACGTCGAGTTCAGACGCACTCACATTTACTCAAGTAACTTTATGAAGTAATTGTACTTTTTATTTCTATAACTTGTACAGTTAAAAAAATAAAGCAATGTCACAATTTCCCAAAGCATTTAGAATTAATGCCCGTTTGAATCTAATTCAATGTTTTTTAAGATTCATTCAAGGCCTGGATTTTTGAAAAACTGTAGAATTTCACCAAGACTTTCAAACAAAACACTAAATACGGAATCATCCATAGGATGAGTTACGAGGTACTGGGAGGTCTAAGGTTTAGACCCGTGTGAGGTCAAGCTCCTGACCTCACTCGACTGTAGCTCCTGACCTCACTCGACTGTAGCTCCTGACCTCACTCCCATCTGAGCACCGACGGGCCCGTCCTGCTTAGGCTCCGAGGTCTGACGGGGCAGAGCAAAGGCGGGACGGCCCATAGTCACAGCGCCCCCTAGTGTGGCTATAAGACGCAATGTGACGCCCTGGTGTCTCCTACACTTTGACCTCGGATCCCAGTCGTCCACAAAGATCTTAAACTGTTCACACTTTATGTCTGTGTAGGCTCTCAGTCGTTCAGGAGTTGTCCATCTTCACTGAAGGTACTCGAGTCTTCTTCTGTACTCAGTATTTGAAGTCTTCGAACGTTTCTCCTCTCATCCAAAAGGCTTTTGTCGCTGACGAAGCCTTTTGGATGAGAGGAGAAACGTTCGAAGACTTCAGCTACTGAGTACAGAAGAAGACTCGAGTACCTTCAGTGAAGATGTTCACACTTTCATATCCATTTGTACCTCTGTGAACGTTATGCTGTTTTTAATTAAGAATTTATCTAGTAGACCCGTCATTAGACCTGTTTGAGAAGGGCCGACCCCCTGGTTTGTCCTCGTGGCAGAGATGTTCCTCCTGGAGGTTTCACGGAGAGTGTGTTTGATTGTGTCGAAGCCTTAAACCTGTAAATACTGCTACAACTGTGCCATCCTCAAATCAGGACTTTATATACTTTTATACGCCTCAGTGTTCATAACTTATATCTTATTCTGCCATATCAGTAATAAAAGACGCTGAACAAAACCGTTGTTTGTAATGTTTCAAACGTCTCTACAAAACACATCAGGACGTAAAACAAATGGAGACTCTCTCGAAGTTGCAACTTACGACATTTTTTAATTTAATCTTTTATTTCAGTGAAGCAGCCGTTTTAATGAAGAAATGTTGGGCAGAAAAGTAATTTTTATTTGGATTTTTTAAGCGGTTCAGAAGCCCCTTATGAGAGACCAACAGGCCCGGTTAGAACCACGAGGCCGTCCTTCTGTGGACCCACCACCTGCAGGGGGCGCTATAGGGGCTGGTGCAGCTCCAACAGCCGCCCCCACGACCCGGCAACGGACACGTGGAAGAACATGGATGGATGGATGGAAGCTGCTGACAGGAAGTGACATAGAAGGAGGAAACGTTCCAGAGCAGTTTGACTCATTTCCCACATATCATGGTCGGCATGGCAACAGTTTAAAATTGTTTACCTTCTTCTGTGTCACTTCCTGTCAGTGTCCATTAAGGAAGTGAAACTATAAACATCACAAATCACAAAAATGGCCGAACTAAAGAAAGCTGGGGACAGTCTTTAACTAATGCTTCTGGACAGGAGCCTATACGGCCAGTGTAACACCTCATTTGAAAGCTAAGACCTACAAAACGGATCTAAATGGAGCTTTTTCCTCACGTTGTTGTAACTATATATATTTAAAAAAATCCACTACTTTTTTTTCATCAAATCTTTTATCACATTTTCTGTAGCTTTTTTTTTGGGGGCTTTTTTGTTGCGTTTTCACCCTCGTTTTTGTCCCTTTTTTACAAGAAGCTTTTAGATTTGGGTAAAGCCAAACTGGACAAAATGTGCTCGGATCAGGTTTAAAGGGTTTTCCACTGGATCGTTTGATGATGGAATTGTACAATAATGTTATAAAATGGTACAATAGTGATTTAGTGCTTCTATTGTTGAACGACACAGAAGTGCATTCCCAATATAAACAAAGTACTGTGTGTGTGTGTGTGTGTGTGTGTGTGTGTGTGTGTGTGTGTGTGTGTGTGTGTGCGTGTGTGTCGTGCGCGCTCGTGCACGTGGAGCCGTGACTGTGTTGTGTAAACCTTCGTGCCAGTGAAAGTAAAGCTCGAGGCGGGACCTTTCAGAGATATGGATGAGTGAGCTCCAAAGGGGACACGCACCACGAGTTGGAAACCTCCATTAGAATGACAAAGGAAGCCCGTCCAGATGTTTCTCCACGGCCTCAAGGTTTCAGGACGAAGCAGAACATTGGTCTGGACAACTCAAACTGAAGCAAACGTAGAATCACAGTCACTAATATCAATCAAACACAACTCATTTTACAAACTACTGGTCTGACCTGGATCTAACTGGTCTGACCTGGATCTAACTGGTCTGATCTGGATCTAACTGGTCTGACCTGGATCTAACTGGTCTGATCTGGATCTAACTGGTCTGACCTGGATCTAACTGGTCTGATCTGGATCTAACTGGTCTGACCTGGATCTAACTGGTCTGATCTGGATCTAACTGGTCTGACCTGGATCTAACTGGTCTGATCTGGATCTAACTGGTCTGATCTGGATCTAACTGGTTTGACCTGGATCTAACTGGTCTGATCTGGATCTAACTGGTCTGTCCAGGATCTAACTGGTCTGACCTGGATCTAACTGGTCTGACCTGGATCTAACTGGTCTGACCTGGATCTAACTGGTCTGACCTGGATCTAACTGGTCTGACCTGGATCTAACTGGTCTGACCTGGATCTAACTGGTCTGACCTGGATCTAACTGGTCTGATCTGGATCCAACTGGTCTGACCTGGATCTAACTGGTCTGACCAGGATCTAACTGGTCTGATCTGGATCCAACTGGTCTGACCTGGATCTAACTGGTCTGATCTGGATCTAACTGGTCTGATCTGGATCTAACTGGTCTGACCAGGATCTAACTGGTCTGACCTGGATCTAACTGGTCTGACCTGGATCTAACTGGTCTGACCTGGATCTAACTGGTCTGACCTGGATCTAACTGGTCTGACCTGGATCTAACTGGTCTGATCTGGATCTAACGGTCTGATCTGGATCTAACTGGTCTGATCTGGATCTAACTGGTCTGATCTGGATCTAACGGTCTGATCTGGATCTAACTGGTCTGATCTGGATCTAACTGGTCTGATCTGGATCTAACTGGTCTGATCTGGATCTAACGGTCTGATCTGGATCTAACTGGTCTGATCTGGATCTAACTGGTCTGACCAGGATCTAACTGGTCTGACCTGGATCTAACTGGTCTGACCTGGATCTAACTGGTCTGACCTGGATCTAACTGGTCTGATCTGGATCTAACTGGTCTGATCTGGATCTAACTGGTCTGACCTGGATCTAACTGGTCTGACCTGGATCTAACTGGTCTGACCTGGATCTAACTGGTCTGACCTGGATCTAACTGGTCTGATCTGGATCCAACTGGTCTGACCTGGATCTAACTGGTCTGACCAGGATCTAACTGGTCTGATCTGGATCCAACTGGTCTGATCTGGATCTAACTGGTCTGATCTGGATCTAACTGGTCTGACCAGGATCTAACTGGTCTGACCTGGATCTAACTGGTCTGACCTGGATCTAACTGGTCTGACCTGGATCTAACTGGTCTGACCTGGATCTAACTGGTCTGACCTGGATCTAACTGGTCTGATCTGGATCCAACTGGTCTGACCTGGATCTAACTGGTCTGATCTGGATCTAACTGGTCTGATCTGGATCTAACTGGTCTGACCAGGATCTAACTGGTCTGACCTGGATCTAACTGGTCTGACCTGGATCTAACTGGTCTGACCTGGATCTAACTGGTCTGACCTGGATCTAACTGGTCTGACCTGGATCTAACTGGTCTGACCTGGATCTAACTGGTCTGATCTGGATCCAACTGGTCTGACCTGGATCTAACTGGTCTGATCTGGATCCAACTGGTCTGACCTGGATCTAACTGGTCTGACCAGGATCTAACTGGTCTGACCTGGATCTAACTGGTCTGATCTGGATCTAACTGGTCTGACCAGGATCTAACTGGTCTGACCTGGATCTAACTGGTCTGACCTGGATCTAACTGGTCTGACCTGGATCTAACTGGTCTGATCTGGATCCAACTGGTCTGACCTGGATCTAACTGGTCTGATCTGGATCTAACGGTCTGATCTGGATCTAACTGGTCTGATCTGGATCTAACTGGTCTGACCAGGATCTAACTGGTCTGACCTGGATCTAACTGGTCTGACCTGGATCTAACTGGTCTGACCTGGATCTAACTGGTCTGATCTGGATCTAACTGGTCTGATCTGGATCTAACTGGTCTGACCTGGATCTAACTGGTCTGACCTGGATCTAACTGGTCTGTCCTGGATCTAACTGGTGCTGCTGCTCTGGTCAGGTCTCGGTTCAGAAACACTGGACATCCTGAATGTTATTACAAATGCAAATGTGTTATTACATAATGTGGTTTTAATACAAAATACGGAACCGGAGTCTGAGTCGCACCACAGATTGTATAAAGAAACTGCTCCTTTCATTTTTCTTTTGTAAAGGTTTTAAATGTGTTATTCTACTTTAAAGGGACTAGATGGGACTAGTTGAAATATTTATACTCACTACTGCCCCCTCAGGTCGTACGCGCAATTGCAGCTTCTATATTAAGCTCGTGCATGACGGCACTTCGGACCTCAATTAACAACGTTTTGACCGTGCAGGATTTTAGAGGCAGTTGTGGTGAACAGGTCATTCTACACATGAGGACATGGCTGGAACATACACAATATTATTAATTATAAAATACACAATATTAACATTTTTAAACTCCGTCTAGTCCCTTTAAGTGGAAATACTTGAACCTTTTGTCCATTTGCTGTAAAGCAGTCGAGAAGAAAAGCTTTTGCAAAGAACTAGGAGCTCAGTAAAGTTTCTCTGCAGAGCGATATCGACCACACATGATGCTCACTGCTGCCCCCTGGCTGAAGGTACTGCTCCTGCACGTACCGAAACCTACACAAACAAACACGAGTAAAATGGAACTAAATAAAGATAAAGTAACGCATACAAAGGACCTTTCTCAGTCTGGAGACTCATTGGAGACTCGAGTTGCTGCTGGTCACGGAGACGTCTCCGAGACGGTCCCTGGAGATGAGGCGAGTCTCCAGGTCGTCTCGGTGAAAACAAACCGGTTTAATTTCAGACTTCTCCAAGGCTCTGAAAGGTCTACTTGGTCTCAGCTGTGGCAACGTCGCAAACACCATTTGTTATGAACCTGTGAGACGTTTCTGTGACGTCCCTGCAATGTCTCCGAGCCCCGTCGGATACCACGTGGAGATTTGAAAAAGTCTTCACCGAGACTATCTGGAGACTCGCCTCATCTCCAGGGGACGTTACAGAGACATGTCCGTGACCAGCAGAAACTCGAGTCTCCAACTAGTCTCCAGGCCCTTTAGCGCTCATGCTTTTGAATGTTCCCTGCGTAAGTTTCCTCCTGAACCTAAACCCGACCAACAGCCCCCACAGAACAGAACAGTCACTGAACCAGCACCAGAACCTGACTTAAACTGAGCTATAGATTAGAAAACATTTATTTAACTAATAATAATAATAAACCAATTCTCCCACAAATAACTCCCCCGTGTCCCCGGCCCCTCCTCAGCCGCCCCCCTCCCCCCGCAGACCCCCCCCCTTCAGGCTGATTTCACAGGCCGCTCTGGATGGACGGAGCCGCCGCGCTGCGCTGATCAAAGGCGCCGCGGCTGAAACACTGGCTCGACTTAAGCGCCGCTAATCTCAGGAACAAATATATTTTAATCTCGTTACACCGACAAGGCCGGGGCTCACCTCGCGCCCCCGAGGAGCAGGAAGCAGAGCCACCATCACCGCGTTACAAACACGGGTAAAGTCGGACGATTCTCAAACAGAGGGATCTTCAACACGAGCTTCACACCTGGAATGGTCTCATCGCACTGAACTAACTTCGCTTCTGATGTGGAAACTGTTTTCAAATTATATGATTTTTCTCAGTCTCTCCTTAAACGCATCGAATTCCTTGTAGAGCTTTGACGATACTTTTGTCGTGATCCAATACGTATCGCGATACTGAGGACCCGATACGATACGTCTGCGATACCGTATATTCCAAGTATTACACATATTTGACCCTGTAAGTAATTTAATAAGTAATTTAATAAGAACGCGCAAGTAGAATATATAGATTTATATCGCTCAAAAGTTTGGGGTCACTTAAAATGTCCTTATTTTTGAAAGCACTGTTTTTTTTTAATGAAGATAACATTAAATTAATCATAAATACATAAATACAATTCAATACATTGTTAAAGCAGTACTAAGTACCTCGTGCCCCTAGAGGCCATAAGCGCCACTGCAGGTGTCGTAGCATGTTGTGTTTTTTTTACTCATTAATCGTCCGTGAGAGTAAATACTACGCTGACAGAAAAGACAAAGGGACAGAGGGATATTGTTCATTCAATTACACAATGGAGATCATTTACTTCACTCAAACTCTGCTGTAAATACTGTTTAAGTGGCGCTAGCCCGCAGTTAGCTTTGCCCGTTAGCCTGTTAGCTTCTTCTTCCATGCCAGATTATAGCCTTAGGCTAATTTCCACCTGCAGACCCCTGGCAGGTTGATGTTAAGCATAAGTTAGTAAAAACATACAGAGACACTATATACAAACTATGTACAGAGAGACGAGGACGAGGACAGTGATCACTTCTTAGAACAAACAATAGCAAGATTGGACAGCAAAGGACAATAGATTAAACAGTAATGGAAAAACATCAACTGTATTGCACAAACCCCAATATTGGGGTACATACATTAACACTTGTATTACCCCCAGAGGGACTACGGAAAGGATATATTAAGGTCAACAAGTTACTTAGTTCTGCTTTAATGTTGTGATGCCTATTTTAGCTGGAAATGTGTGATTTTTAAAGGTGTGCAGAGGTTCTGATGGTACATTGTGTTAGAGGGTCATTGATGATTAGAAAACCCCGGTGTGATGATGCTGCTCTGCTGAAAACTGTTGTGCTGATTAAAGAAGCGACAGAACTGGCCTGGGCGACCCCCGTCGTGCATATTGGGGTACATGTTCTGAGGTGTTAGAGAAGCCAATACCTACTGTATAGTAACATATTTGTCATGTAGAACCAGAAAACAGAACACAAAGACTTTCTTTTGAATGTGTGTCATTTATTTGAGCTGGAAATAATCAAGTCCCTGAACCAACAGCTTCAAAACTTTGTCTCTACAGATATACATGTTTTGGTTCTGCTATGATAATAATAATAATAATCATCATCTAAACCGAATCAAAATCTCAATTGAATCACAATGTAAAGTAATAGTTTCTGCAAAATATCCCGTCTCTGTAAGGCCTGTAGAAAATGTTTTAAAAGCTGCCGTTTATAAATCTACAAACACATTATTTTGGAAAATCAAAAACAAAAGGAAAACACTTGAAAGGATCGTTTTTGGTTTTATTGAAACAGTTTGTGCTAAAAGTAGTTCTCTCGGGCCTCAGAGTGTCAGAGCTCCTCGTTCACGCTGCCGCCGTCTCTACAGTATCCTGCAAGGGACAAAAGAGACAAGACGGAAGATTAACCAAGACGTAGTTTTCTCCTCTTAGCTTTGATGGAAAAAACAGCCGTCGTGATGTTTATTTTATGATGTTTTGTCCAACATGGCCGCTGTGTTTCTCACGCTCATCCATTCACAAATACTGGCAAGTTTGGTATCCACGTGTAGCAGGAAAGGCTGTGACGGAGATGACGCTGTAATCCAAATATGGTCATTTCCGTTGTGGGAGACAGAGCGGCTAAAGACGGGAGGACACAGGACACATGTGCAGACAAAGACTAAACTTCAACATCTGCAAAATCAACAAAATAAAACCACATTTAAACCTGTGGCCATTATCTAGGTTTGGTCGTTGAAAATATATGATATATTCTTTCCTCTTGTTTGTTAATCTACAGCAAAAGCTTCAAACTGATATCTCTACCGTTTTCCCTTCTCTGCCGCGCTTGTCCCAGTAAAGTGTGGTACCTGAGATGTTCCTGCACAGCTGCTGCTGGACGTCCTGCGAGTCTTTTTGAAACAGAGAGATGATGTCGTCCTCCAGCTCCTCGCGGACCGTCTCACACTGTCAGGAGAAATGTGGATTAACTTTCAAACTCGCCTCGGCGTTTGTGTTTTCATTGTCCTGCAATTTGGGCGCCCACCTGCCCCTCTTGTGGACCTGCCCCGCCCCACCTTCTTAGATAATGTCCCACTCTTTCAATAGTCCGATTTACAGAGAATTTACATATCGAAAATGAGCATTAGAGCGACTTCCATCAAATAAAAAGTGACCGTCTCTATTTTAGAGAAGGTCTCAGACACAGAGTAAATGGCGTCCCTCACTGAGACCGTCTCTATTTTAGAGAAGGTCTCAGACACAGAGTAAATGGCGTCCCTCACTGAGACCGGGACGAGAGGTTTTAAAGCCAAACACAGGACGATTCCAAACTGGGACACGAGTCACTCACAGCGAACTTGAGCGCGTTGGCCTCCGGTCCCTCGAACTTGAAGTGTTTGAAGTCGGGCAGGTCGGTCATGGTCTGACCTTCTCTGGGGGCGAAGCGTCGGTAACGTTTCTCCCCAGAGTCGGGGTCGTTGTGCAGGGCGTAGTCGTTCATTCTGTCGCACAGGCCGTCCAGGAGATCGGACAGGTGCATCTCGGAGCGAGCCAGAGGGACCTGGACACCAGAGAGGGAACAACGAGCTATGGGTCAGTTCCAAGAGGGGTTTGTTAAAGTCCAAACTTATATTCATGAAGCTGAATCTGCTCCTCAGATCATGATTCGAGATCTGGCTTTGACCTCGGCTGATGGAACTGTTGCTGTGAGATGTTTGAAAACCACGGATATAGAAGTTTCTGAAAACCAAGGAACGCTGTGATCGCGGCAGGTAAGGTTTTAAGAATTGCAGCCAACTGAACTGAACGAACATCTCTTCTCCCTCCAAACATCCAGCAGCTTTTTGAACACAGGGAAAGTCCGTATAACCTCCGAGGAACGGCCATATTCAAAAAAGCAAAAGCTAAAAAGAATTAAAAAAGTCGATGTATTTCTGTAAGAGGTGTTAATCTGTGGAACGATTTGGAAGATCAGTTAAAAACGGTCTAAAACAGTCAAAGCCTTCAAAAAGTTGTACAAGTCTTCTATCATTAAAAATTATATAAGTTAAGGATGAACAAAGTAAGAAACTAGTGAAAAGACTTTAATAGATCTATTGGAGTAATGAAATTCATGTTAAAATCAATTCTAAAGACATGCTTATTTCTCTTCTGTTTGACACTTGATATTGTTTACTATTAATGTTTGTGTTTGTTTTCTCGTGGAAGTCTGTAAAGTGGGTTTAGGCACAATAAGTTTTTACTTCAGCCTAAACCCTTTCGGTCGTGTTGTGCACGAATTATGGAGATGCTTGTTTTTATGTTTAAAAGAATGAAAATGACCGAATAAACTACTACTACGTCAAAAATCCCAAACACTACTTTTTAAAAATCTTTTTAATGCTTTGTTTTGTTGTGATGAAGCACGTCTCTCTTTGCAGCAGAAGATCAAGTCACGGCAGGACGTTTCGCTTCATCCAAAAGCAACATTACTTCCCTTTTAGATGAAACGTGCTATACTTAAACTAAAGAGAACAGACGAAGACTCGAGAACCTTTTTCTGACGGATATTGCAATTCGATTTGCGTTTAACATTTTATATACAGCATGAGTTTCATTTTTCATGCACTTGAGCCGCCGATCAACGTCACGGTGCTCATTTATTACGTTTCAGCTTCATCAGCAACAAGACACAAATCTGCGAGAGGCAAAGAGGCGTTTTATGGAGTGGTCAGAACATGTCCGTCACGCAAACAGCGAGGCAGGAAGAAAAAAAACTCCCTGAGGTTGTGTGACCGCAGTAGCTAAAAGTAAGGCTGCAGCTAACGATTATTTTTCTATCGATTAATCTATAGATTATTTTTTCGATTAATCGATTAATCTATAGATTATTTTTTCGATTAATCTATAGATTATTTTTCCTTTTACCGATTATTTTTTCATTTAAAATGAAGGGGAAAAAATTGACGTAGGCCAGTATTTTCAAATGGCATGGCTTTTATTTAACCAAATAAAATTATGGCTCAATGTGCAACTCAGTAGCCTATAAAATGTGCAATTTCTGGAACACTCACTGTAAACATTTGAATAAAAGTAAAAGTATTGCTTATTTGCTTTAAAATGCGCAAAATAAAAAATAAATAACCAGCACACAACAATGATTGTATGATTAAAGTTAATTGTTCGTTTGTACATAACTGTTAATGTTGTACAAAGGTAGTTTAGTTAGTTACACAACTAACGTAACGTTATGTAGCGTTAGACACGCGCGTTTTTGACTCCTCTCAGAGCGGAACAGTGCTTTAGTTTATGAATTTACAACGCAGATACAAATAATACATTAATGTTTTTGTGTAATGAAAATTACTCACGCGGCCGATTGACTGGTTGATGGCATGAACGCTGTCGGGTGTTTTCGTTTTAAATGTTCGTTCATAGCCGTTGTGCTGCTGTGGTAGGCCATTTCCGCTCGACACAGTGTGCATAAACAACATTATTTGGCCGTTTCTGGAAATACTCCCACACTTTTGATTACTTTTGGCGTGCCTTTTTCCCCTCGCTCGCATCGCCAGCATCGCGCGCCGCCATGATGTAAACAAGCGACGCGTCGACGTATTTACGTAATCGATGACGTCGACTACGTCGACGCGTCGTTTCAGCCTTAGCTAAAAGCTCAATTTTGATTCGACAAAGGTTAATCGTGCTGCTTTACTTTGTGCTGAATCATCTCAAACAAACAAACAAACAAACAAACAAAGGCTGGAATTGAACTAAATTAAAACTATTCATTCATAAGTTCATTCAAAAGAAAATGTCTGTCAGATGAAGACTTTAGTGACTTTGCGATATATTGTGGCTTTCTTTGTGACACAATATGTTTCACTGCACCAAGTACCACCAAAGGTCCCCGCACCAGGGCTTGAGAACCCCTCGGCGGCCCAAGCCGGAGCCGGTCCCAGGGCGCCGGGTCAAACAGGCGACCTCTTATTTCCGTTACCAAACTCATAACTTTTGACTCCTCGAAACAAAACACTGTTAGTCTAGACAGGTACTGCCCCCCCCCCTCGCCCCGGAAAGCCCAGGGTCCGGGGGGGTCACGGGGGGGCAGCGACACCGGGGTGAGCGGCTGAATGAGAGCGGAAGAGCGGCCTGTCACTGCCTCTTTCTGGAGGTGAGTTTGGAGGAGTTCCCTGAGACGCAGAAGGAGCGACAATGACACCGGCGACCTGTGGACTGACCCGAGACGGGGACGGGACAAAAGGGCCGCGGGGCCGGGGGGGCCGCGCGGGGGGAGGGGGGGGGGGGGGCAGAGGGACGTGAACGTTAAACTGCACTGGCAGCGGCGACGAATTCACTCTGACCAAAGCCAAAGGGAAAGAGCTCCTTCGTTCATGAACAATCGATTTGAGAAACTTTAAAACAACTTCTTTGTTCATGTGATGCAGCAAGTTATGCTCCAGCTCGGCTTTACCCAAACCTAAAAGCTTCTTGGCTGCAGGGCAACAGTGCCTCATTTGAAAGCTAAGGCCTACAAATGTGATGCTGCATTTTTGTCGCTCTTTTGTGGCGTTTTTCCCGTTGGGTTTTGTTTTCTTGTCGTGTTTCAGCACATTTTTGTCATTCTGATCAGTAATAGGTTTTAAAATGTGTAAAACGTCCTGTGAAGTTTATAAACCAAACGCCATTTATTGAAGTGTTTTTATGTATTTATTAACATTACATATTAATGAATATATCAAATATCTAAATATGTCAGATTTTATTATATAAGATTGAAAAGTGCATTAATCTACGGGCCAGGTCGAGTCGCCTTAAGAACAGTTTCGTACACAGGGCCATCAGGAAGCTGAACTCCCTGCCCTCCCTCCCACCCCTCTTCCCCCACCCCCCGCTTCACAATCAAGAGAAATATAATTTCAAATCAGTCACATGGTTTGACAAATAAAACAATCTTGAATCTTGAATTAACACAAACTGTAACAAAGTGTATTGCGATTGTTGATAAAGTATCGATACTTGGTTTTTCGATCCGATCCGATATTTTGTCTCTATGTTTGGTTCCAGAAATATCGGCCTTTTATTGACATTATATCAATAAATATAATACTTTCTACTCCACTACATTTCTATAAAAAAGACCAAAGTAAAGTTGTCCATTTGTTTAACTCTTACTCCGACTTCAACACATTTTCTCCAGTTTGGCTTTACCCAAATCTAACATCTTCATACAGCCCACAGGCCGGTATAACTTCTCATTTGAAAGCTAAGACCAACAAAACTAAGCTAAGATTTTTCCTGGCTTTTGTCGTCACGTTTTTTATCCTCGTTTACTGCATTCCCCCGCCCTTTTTAGATTTGGTTAATGCCAAACTGGAGAAAATGTGCCCTGTTCAGGTGGAGGTTAACGGCCTAATAACACACACTCTATGAACAGTAGGTGGCGCTGTGCATTGATGTACTATCACTGAATCACAAGAAGGTTTGTCCCGCCGTGTTGCCGTACAGAGACGACTCCGGGTCTTCATGTTTTTGAGACAGTTATTCCTTCCCTCATTTAAACTGATGTGTACTTTCTACTCTGAATACTCGAGTACTGTCTCTCCAGTTCTTTGAGCGTTTAGCCCGACGTGACCCAGGTCCCTCTGACTGAAGCCAAGTGCAGCGTTGGGGCTCTGAGCTCCACTCTCCAGCGATCAAAGAGGAAGTGCTGCCTGATCCTGGGCAGGCGCAGGGGGGGGGGCACAGGGGGGCTCCGGAGGGGGGCCGTGGGGGTACAGCGCTCAGGGATTTTGTTAACAATGTAGATTTATTCCCCGAGCGTCCATTGTCTCCTTTGAGGGCGACAGTGTTCCTTCCGGGCCAAGCTCCTTCTCAGACTCAGAGCTGTCCACCATCTGCCCCCGACACCGAGGAGCCACAATTAAAGCGTTTGGTAATTACCCATTACTCAAATACAATTATGCATTTGTAACATCCCCAAGCCTCTTCACAGGCAGAAGACGAGACAGGGGTCAGTGTTTAGGTTTGGAGATAGTTTTCTCCCTTAACATCTTGGCTTTAATGTCAGAATAAAGTGTGTTGGGAATTAATTTTGTGTGACCTTAAAATCAGGTCAGCTTTCTCTACTCCTTTTGAGCAAAAGTCTTGTTTTTTTCTGTTTTCTAAATTTAAATGTCTTATTTTTCTGCTCAAATAAACAAATAAATGAAAAAAATGAAAGAACAGACCAAACGCTCTCTTTACGAGGCTTATTTTATTACGTTTTGTCGCTTTGAGCCGGAGATTTATCCAGGAAGTGACTCCAACATGGCGGCGCTCCCTGGTCTTTCCCACGCTTCTTCATTCACAAATACGGACATGTTTGGTATCCACGTGTAGCACGAAAGGCTGGGGCCGAGATGACGCTGTAATCCAAATATGGTCATTTCCTTTGTGGGAGACAGAGCGGCTAAAGACGGGAGAAATACACACATGTGCAAAGGGACTAAACTTTAACAACATCTGCACTTTAGTCGCTACGAGGACAAATCTGAATTTGTACAAATTCTTTCACTGCTGAATAGTTTGATCAAAGTTTCTAATTGTTATCTGTAAATTCATTTATTTTTCCCTTCTTCACCTGCAGCGTTTCGCTCTCATCCCATCATTCTAAAACCAAGGTTTACCACAGAGCTGGGCAAACTCAGGCCAGGGGGCCAAATGCGGCCCACCAAGCCTTTCAATCCGGCCTGCAGAAACATAATCCATCCCGATATGCACCGGCTGAAAAGATGTTTCTCTGACATAAAGGACGATATACATACAGTAACTGTTGCTTTGTAAATGTGTTTACTCGATTGCAGACAATCTGAGAACAACTTCCTGTTTGACACATTTCTGTTCGTAACTGGCCTGGCCCTCACGGCAAGTTCAAAACCCGACGTGGCTCTTGCGTCGGAAAGTTTGCCCGGCCTGGTCTAGCGGTGGCACAGAGGTTAGTGCTCATGCACATTCACATCTAAAAGGTCCTGTGTTTGATTCCCACCTGGACAGGGCCTTTCTGTGGCGTTAGCATGTTCGCCCCATGGCTGACCACTACAAACACGTACAATGGGTGAAAACATGTACACTAGGGGAATCCTCCAGTCAGGTGATACTGTCTTCACATCTGGTGACGGGTCCCTGAGCGCTGCCCACTGCTGGCTGCCCACTGCTACTACAGGCTGGGGGTTTGAAAGTAACTTGTTTGTGAAGGCTCTCATTCATCCAGGGAGTATCCATTGTAGAAAAGGTTAAATCATGGTTTATGTTGGAATCACATGTTTTTCTCTTATGTTCTACAGTTTTCAAACTGGTATTACATATTTATTTATTTTTCCACCTAAACCTGCGTTGTTATTGTTATGTATGAACATTGAAAGTTAAGGTATAGATCGTAAAAAAGGTTAAATCCTTGATTGGACTGGGTTTAGGTAAAGTTGAGGACGTTTTGCTTCTAGTCCCAGAAGCTTCTTCTTCGCTCTTTTGGTCAGAAAAAACACTTATTACCCAAACCGGAGTCTAAATGAGACCCAGGCTCCAGGAGGAAGGAACCAAAACGTGTGTTTTCTGACCTAAAGAGCGAAGAAGAAGCTTCTGGGACTAGAAGCAAAACGTCCTCAACTTTACCAAAACCCAGTCCAATCAAGGATTTAACCTTTTTTACGATCTATACCTTAACCTTCAATGTTCATACATAACAATAACAACGCAGGTTTAGATGGAAAAATAAATAAATACCAGTTTGAAACCTTTGCTGTAGAGAAAAACATGACGACACAAATGTTCATATCAATAGTAGTACAAGGCAATTTATGCACAAACAATTGACCACATTTTATAATAAATATAGAGGCAGCTTTGACTTCACGGTTTTATTTTGTGACATATTAGATCCAAAGATTTTGGATCTTGTTTAGTTTTTGAATAAACCAGTTGTGTTTTTGCAGTGCATTAAACGACACCAGTTTCCATCAGGAAAAAAGTGTAAGTACTTCTGGTATCGAAAAAATTAAAGTAGCGAAAACAGGAACCGAAATAAATATATGTATCTTTAAATCCAAGTTTTGCTGCCGTTGGTCCAAGGACAGCACGAAAAACTAAAACATATTTTACAGATAAGTATCGGGAATAAAAGTATCGTTCATGTATTTGTATTGTAAACCAAGTATCGTTAAAGTACCGGTATCGGGAAAACACATGTAACGGTACTCAGCCCTTCACACATGTCCCGGTCCAGGAGTCGAACCCGGGACCGTCCTGCTGTGAGGCGCGAGCACTAATTGTTGCTTAGTTGACATGAAAGTTGTGTATATGAACCACCAGCAGGGGGCGCAAAACCAACTTGTACGTCACAGTGACAAGAGACACAGCGCTACAACAGGGCAGCTAATGCTACAGTCGCTACGCTGCGCAGAGAAGGCGATCTGAGCACTGACAGGAGCATGCAAACTGTGACGGGGATTGACGTGTATCATTAGGCGACATTTTTAACTCAACTGCAACCCTCGAACCAAATGGCGTTTCGATATTTTCCACGATCCTTCAGCCCTAATCCTCCCGACACTAAATCCACTCGTCTTATAAACGCCGTGAGCTTCCCCAAAATATTGTCCCGACGAAGCAAAGGGGTCACATTCTAATCCCTCCCACTTCATTAAATCCAATTAATAACTAATAATGTGCTGAATTTTAATTTGCGTCTGTGGCGGCGGCGGATGCTCGCGCCCCCCCCCACAAAGGCAGCGTCGCCCAGTCATCATCGTGCCACGCTGCAGAAAGGCCCAAATTAAAGGGCTTGGTTGGCAGTGGCAGCGGCGTGAATGGGAGCTGTCAGTCATGTGGGGGGTGGAGAAAGGAGCTGGGGGGGGGGGGGGGGTGCAGGGGGGGGGTCCCCGATAGGCTTCAGTGACTCCCCATTGGACAAACAGCCTTTAGCACCGCAGAGACAGGGGCCTTTCAGGGCTATTGTCCCGATGATACGAGCTCATGACAGGCCGTGGTGATAATAATAATAGTAATAATGAAAATAATGCTAAGAGTAATGATGATAATAGTGAAAAAATAAAATAAAATAAACAATGTTCTTGGTTATACGAGCTCATGACAGGCCGTGCTAATGATAATAGTCATAATCAAACTAATAATGAAAATAATGGTAAGAGTAATTATATTAATAAATATATATATATAGAAAATCATAAAATCAAAATAAAATACTAAAATAATAAATTTATTAAAATACAATACAATAATAATATTAAAAATAATAAAATAATAATAAATAAATAAACATCCAATTATCTAATAATACGACAAAACATTGTTTAAAAAAAATCTATTTTCCAGAGCAGAAATGTCAAATTCAGGGCTTTATTCAGTCATTGAATTAAAATAAAAAGAATCATAATTACAATAAAAGATATTAAATATATATATTAGCGAATTCAAGCGTGCCCTTTCTCTCCAGTTTCATTTTAATAACGGTATTTAATACATTAATACATTTACTTTTAAACTACAGGGCTTTTCTATTTTTCAAAATTACAAATAATTTCAAAAAGTGTCTGCACTGCGGCATGTTGTCCATTTAAATGTCCTTTATTCAAGAGATAGTGTTTGAATTAAGGTCAATGTAACACACGAATCAGTGAATGAGACTAACCGTTTATAATATTACAATGATGTATATATGAAAATTAATAAATGTATTCAGATTCAGATGATTTCTTATTTCTTTCAATTATATATTATAATTTCATGCATTTAATATTTCATTTCCAACCTTTGAATGTCGAGTATGTTTTTATGGGATTTACACAAATGTAGATTTTTTTTAATGTAGGAAGTGAAGGTGACATTCAAATCTACACTTTTTCTCTAAACTCAATGTGAATGCCCAATATAATATTTTTAATGCCACAAATGCAACTTAAACCCAAACCTAAAGACCTAAACCCAAACCTAAAGACCTAAACCCAAACCTAAAGACCTAAACCCAAACCCAAAGACCTAAACCCAAACCTAAAGACCTAAACCCAAACCTAAAGACCTAAACCCAAACCCAAAGACCTAAACCCAAACCTAAAGACTTGCAAACATTAGATCAAGCAGAGAAATGGATTTAAACTTGGATATTTTAAAGCAAATTTGACAACTTTGAAAAATAATTCACAACTTGGGTAAAATGAACAAATAATGTGCAGCAAAACAACAGTTCAAAGTGTTTTGAACGATAAATGTTATATTTATAGCATGAATGTTGAACCTTTGATTTATTACCTGCTGGTTTGTTTTTAAATGACTTTAAGTTAAGGCCTTCGTCTCGTGTGAATCTAAAGCCGACCCTGTGGATTAAAGCTCCTCAAATGTCCTGAAATGCAGAGGGTTCTTGGTCTGGTTTGTGAACTGAATGATGAATTTAAAAACAGGAAAAACAATCCTAATCCTGGTCAGAAGTGTCACAATTGGACCTTCTCCCCAAACCAGACGCTGAGCTGATGTTTGGACGCTGTGGGAGCCGCACAGGGACGGCTTCCACGTGACTGTCAGCGCCGTCAGCGCGGCTTTGTGCGCCGCTCATTCTCAACGCATGACTTCCCTCCGGTCTCCACGAGATCAGCTCCAGCTCCCTCTAAAGTTCAATGTCCCCTAAAGAAGAAAAAAGCCCTGCTGCTTTGTTGGGGGGGGGGGGGACGCTGCAGGTTTGAAAACTGTTTTGTGTCTTTTTGTAAGATCCTCCCAGGAAGTCCTACGGCGCAGAGGGCAAAGAGCAGCGTCTTAAAACCTTGAAATCCCGCGCGGAGACGGGGACTTAGCGCTGACACCCCGAGCCCCGCGATTCAGCCGAGGTCAGGGGGGAAGAAAGACGGGGCGACCCGGGGCATGGGATCAAGGTTTGGGGCTTCCTCCAAGAAATCCAACATGGCAACAAAGCAACAGGTGAAGGAGACGGGCAGAAAGAGGAGCTGGACCGGGGAGAAAACGAGGACTGAAAAGAAGCCTCAGCTTTAGCAGTGGTTACGCAGGTACTGGAGAGCCAAACATGCATGAGTGTCGCCATCACTAACCGCTAAACTGCTACGTTACAGCGTCCAAAAACGAAAAGGTCTCTCCTGCTGATAAATGATAGGTTTATCCGCTTTTTTAAGATCCCGATCCAATCCGATATTTGGACACTTCATCTGGCCGATACCGATACGATACAGTCTTTTTGTATTATTATATAATATATATCATTATATATTATAGCCCATGGATAATACAGTAGTTTTACCAGTTCTTTTTTGTATAAACATGCAAGAGGTTTTGGCTTTAGCTTTGAATTTTAAATTAGAACGTTTTTCAGAAGCAGGTGTTAGCGGCAGGTTAATGATAGTCGACAAATTAAATAATAAATAATAAGAATAAATCAAATCAATTAAAGCAAATCAGTTTCCCAACTTAGCGATAGCCGTGAATCTCTGGTCCTGGATCTGCAGGTAACACTGCGCTGTGGTGAACCTGCAGGCTGGAGCCGCTGCAGATCCAAGGCCGCAGACCCGTCCAGTCATCAAATCCGATCCAATCCCATTCTCTCAAAATGCCCGGATCGGCTACCGATACCAATACTGAATATGGGATCGGTACATCCCCAATAGATACAGTGACCAGACAAATATCAAGATCCAATGATGGTCATAATCCGCCTCAAAAGCTTTGTTTATGAAAAAATTCCAAGCAGAATGTTGTCCAGGAACCGCTCAAACACAAGCCTGAAATGGAACTGCTGTGAGGCCTTTAGCCGTTTTATTATAAAGCAGCTTTGGAAAATCAGAACGCATTGTCCATTTTATTCTGAGACTATAAACACTAATGATGAACATTTGGGCTATTTCTACTTCCACCGTGAACTGAACCGAACCGTGTGAGCAGAACCGTTATGACCCTAGTATTGATACTGGCAAACGAGTATCAATGCTAATTAGCATATACACAATAAAAGGCGCAGCAGCTACTGTTAAACTGACTGCAAACGAAAAGCCCTGAATGTTCAGCATTTCCTCTGTGCTAAATACTGCACGACATCATAAAAAATAAATCCACCAACACAACATTCTTAAACTAGTCCAAACACAAGTCTTATTATCATAATCAGCTTTTAAATAAACTAAAATCACCAAGGTGCACCATAGACTGTAAAAAATAACAGATTAGCCTCGCCGTTAATAACTGCGTTCGAAAGGGAATCCATGGCGGATTTACAGAATCCTCCAGCTCCGATCGAGCAGCTTAAAACTAGCTTGTTCTGCTGCCACTAGGTGGAGACACTGCAGCAACGTTGGTCACTGTGTGGTCTGGGGTGGTTTACCTTCTTGTCTTGCATGGAGCCGTCGGGGCTGAGTCTGAAGCTGCCCACGTTGATGGTCTTCTTCGGGTCGACCTGGCTGATGGAGAAGCTCATCTCCTCCACGATCGCGCTGCACGCTGCAGAAACACGAGCAGTTAGGAAGACACTTTCACACCTTCATCTGTAGGACTGGTTGGTGGTGGGAGAGGCCGATGGCAAAGACTCGTGGCCAGTGGAATATTGATCAAACACATGAAATTGTTATTTATCAGCCGGACAATATAAAGGGCAGACCTGGTTTAAGAAAGAACCGTCACAATTTGGATTCTCCTGTTGCAAATACTAAATATGCTTCTAACGACCAGGACACAGAAGAGTCCGTTTCTCCCAGTAGAGTTACAATCCGGTTTGTTTGGGCAGTAATAAATAATAAAGTAATAATAAAGCGAATTCTTGTATTTTATTTCTAATTATTGAAATGTTACACCGTTTAGCTAAAAGTCCTAACCAAGTAATATATTAACCTCTTAACCCCCGCCTTATCCAAGCACATTTTCTCCAGTTCAGATTCAGATTTACCCAAAAATCTAAAAGCTTCTTGGAGTTTACAGCCAGTGTAACGCCTCATTTGAAAGCTAAGCCCAACAAAACTGATCTAAGATTTTTCCTTGCCGTGTTGTCGTCACTTTTTTTGTCGTATTTTTAGTGCTATTTTGACGGTTTTTTTCCAAGAAGCTTTAAATACTCACTACTGCCACCTCAGGTCTTGCGCGTAACTGCAGTCTCTATATTAAGCTCGTGCAAGACGGCACTTTAGACCCAAAGTAACACCTTTTTGAGCGACAGTGCAGGATTTTAGAGGCAGTTGTGGTGAACAGGTCTGGGCTCATTCTACACATTAGGACATGGCTGGAACATGTAGGGGGAGGAAAATACATCATTGTAACATGTTTAAACTCCGCATAGTCCCTTTAAGATTTGGATGAAGTCGAACTGGAGAAAATGTGCTCGGTTAACCAGGGTTCAGAGGTTTGTGTTTAAAAATGTACAATGTATATGTCGAGGCGCTTTGAACAATACTTTTCTTATCGCACAAACTTCTGCTACAATAAAAGATTGAAACATGAACCAGGATTTTTTTTCAAACACTGAAATCTTTCCTCATTGTCTCCGTTTGGGAGTGTTCACGTTGACAAAACCCGACACTCGACGCCAAGTTACACAACAGGCTTTTCCAGCAGAAAACTGGGCCAATTTATGTCACAATGAAAACTAGATGTAGAAATATAAACTGCAGCGGTAACAGAGAGAGGTCTGAACACTTCCTGAAGCCACGATAAGCCTCATATGTGAATGATCTTTACCTTTTCACCCCATCTGAACCGAGCACATTCTCTCCAGTTTGGCTTTACCCAAATCTAAAAGCCTCTTGGGAAAAAAAGGGTCAAATTAGCAACAAAAATTAGATGATAGCGAGGACATAAATACAACAAAAGACCAACAAAAACGTGGCAAAAATGTGATGAAAAAGTGACAAAAATGTGTGGCAAAAACATAACAAAAAAACTATGAAAAAGTGTCAGCAACACAAGGAAACATATCCATTTAGACGAGGTCTTTCAAATGAGGCATTACACTTACAGGCTGTAACCTCATAGATTTGGGTGAAGCTGAACTGGAGGAAATGCATTTGGTCAAGGCGGGGGTTAAGAGGTTAAATAGCCGTGGGCCTGGGCCTCACCAGAGCAGTAGAGCACGGCGTCTCTTTTGGCTTCGCAGCAGCTGATGACGACACACAGGAGCCAAACACCGAGACGAACGACCCACGACGCCATCTTTGAGTCTCAGAGACGAGGCAGAGAAACTACACCTGTGGAGACGCAACGAACATTACATACGTGTAAACTTTAAGACGACAATGAGCCACTAAACAAAAGGTTTAGATCAGCTGCTTTTCCCCTTGTTTTTAGAACAAACTTTGAGGAGCTCAAAAGGTCAAAACCTGTTTCACTTCCAGAAGGATCGACACATTCATTTTTTCCTGAGACTCTTTGAAAAATATGGCGGTCTATCGAGAGCCGACTACTGACCAAAGCAACATAGTATAAAAGAACCCCCTGGAGGTACAGCTTGTATTTTCATAAGGTTCCACCGTCAGGGTTTATACAGGGAGCAGGAAGTCAAAGGTAATGCTTTGTAATACCCAGATACTATATTTAAACAAAACAAATCTGCATATTCCATTTCTAAAGATGTGTAAACATTCCATCAGAGGAACGAGGCTCAACTTGTTATCTAGAAGGAAACTGGACTCTAGAAGTTTAGATTAAATGCCATTTTGAACCCAATTTAATGATTTTTATGACATTTAAGGCCTTAATTTGGGCACAGTTCATTTAATACCTTTTAATGCCCCGCGAAAACCCTGAGCATAGACTGTAAATAAAGCATGGACTCAGTGAGCGTTCAGCGCGGGCTAACTGGCTGGTTCATGCTAGCAGAGTGGCCTGGTTTTTGGAACCAGTTCCAGTGTAGAAGATAGGGTCAAAATAAACAACAAAATATGACTATGAGTTGACTATGAGCCTGCCCCCATTTCCTTACGGCTTCCTTGAGGAGGAGGCTGTAATTTGTCCATTCTTAATCCACAGTCTATGGGTTCCACGTAATAAAAATGCTAACCGTGTTAAACAGCACAGCAGTGAAGTTCCCAGGACATGGATCTGGGTCAATCAATTGATGTGAGAAACACAAACAATGTAAGTCGTCTTTGAGTGTCCACAAAAAAAGTTATTTTGGATTTCATTATAGTGTTTATGAGGGTAATAAGACTATCCTTCTTTAAACAACTTGTCTAACATAAGTACATACAGTAATCTCTTGAAATGTTTATGTTTTGACGCCAACTGTATAATTTCCTGTTCCAATTTAATTTTCTTAGTTTGTTTACAAATGATGGTAGAGAACATGGAGCCACTCTGGTCTACTCTATTAATGGGAAATACTGCATTTAAGGCCAGTTCAGTCACTGCCCTTAGTTTGTGCAGGATTTGTGTCTCACAGAAATACTGCATTATAAAACTGTGTATTCAAACACATGTAGCTACTCTGCAGTAACACTACATTCACTAACATGACAATGACAGTCAGTATCAGAAGCAAAGGTAAGTTTTATCGATTCGGAGTCACTTTCTAACCAGAACTAACGCACACCTCGTGTTCATCAATGAATGGATCTCGTATTCCTTAGTTCAGAAAGTAATGTCACTTACCTGCGACAGTGACAACTATTATAACTAATGTAACTACAGGATCTTTACAATGACTCTTCCCGTGTGTCCCTCACGTGTTTCCCTGTGTACACCGGTTCATTAGCAGCAGCAGCGGGTGCGTTTCCGCCACAGTTTCTCTCCTTACCTGTCAGACTCCGCAGCAGCAGGTGTGTAGCAGCTGTAGCTAAACCAGGCTAACGCACGCGGCTAAGCGGGCTAAGCTAAGCGGGCTAAGCTAACCTTCTCCGCCGCTGGAACGGATCGATAACGTGCGGGACGGAGTGATGAGCTGTCATTTAATACTTCTGCCACGGCAGGAGAAGACTTTCCTCAACTCCGGCTACGTCCAGGAACCGCCGCGCAAACTCCGACAGGTGTGCGCGACGGCACTTCCGGCGGAGCCCTTTCACAATAGTATGAAAAGACTCGCCGTTTTATAAATCCATGACCCAAAATCCAAGTTAGATTCAGGATATTATGGACATTGAACTGAGGAAATTAGTCGTGCCTTCAGTGTTGATTTTGACAACAAATGCGAATCTAGTTGTGGTGTTTTGAGTTTAATTTTTAGTAAGATTTAACATCTTAACCCTCATCTGAACCGAGCACATTTTTCCCCAGTTTGACATAAACAACAACAACAACAACAAAAAGCAACAAACACAGGCAAAAACATGACAAAAAGGCGCTAACAAGTTACGTTCACTTTTGTAGCTCTTTCAAATGAGGCAATATTTAATTGGCTAATATAAATGTGAAGATATATATACAATAATAATCATTGTATGGAAACTTATTTAATCATAGAGGCATAATCATAACACTGTTCAAATGACATGAGGCTGTTTATAACTGTGACACTGAAAGTCCAAAAGTTAAAATCCCTTCCTTCCTATTTATTTACTTTATATGAGGCAACAAAAATATCTGGACATTTTAGTCACCGCTTTAGTTTCATTGACTACTTTTAATGTTGCTTTAGTGTAACTTTACTGACAAGAATATTACTTTGACTGAGATTATGGCACCTTATGTAAAGTGCATTTTCCTGTTATAGGCTAGAATTATGGTTATACTGCAGCAACTATGGAAATTCTACTTCTATCTATGTCACTTCCTGTGCCCAACAATCAATAATAAACATCATTAAATGTAAAATGCTTTGCCAACCTATCTAACTTCAGCCTACATGCAGTAACTGTTTAGGCTATTTGTGAAGTTTGTTACCGAAGCATGAGTGTTGTCTTGTTAGTCTTGCAGATCTTGTAAAGCCTACAAGGAGCTGCCTAAACAAACGCCTTAATATGCCGGTTCCCTGAAGGTCCACGATCATCTTATTTCCTGGAGTCTTCACCGCTTCCTGCGCAGTCGTGTCCAAACTAAAACAACTTGACTGGGCCTCGTGAACCAACCACAGCGCGTCCCGGGGCGCGCGGGCCAATCAGCCTGTACCGCTTGGCTGTGCGCTGTAGGTGACGGACTGACTGCGGCGTGGATCTGTGATTCTACGGGGAACCCCCTCAGTTTGCGGCTCACACTGTGTGCTCTCAGTTTGAGAAGCGGCTCACACTGCCCACTCTCAGTTTGAGAAGCGGCTCACACTGCCCACTCTCAGTTTGAGAAGCGGCTCACACTGCCCGCTCTCAGTTTGAGAAGAGACTCACAGGCTCACACTGCCCGCTCTAAGTTTGAGAAGCGGCTCACACTGCCCGCTCTCAGTTTGAGAAGCGGCTCACACTGCCCGCTCTCAGTTTGAGAAGAGGCTCACACTGCCCGCTCTAAGTTTGAGAAGCGGCTCACACTGCCCGCTCTAAGTTTGAGAAGCGGCTCACACTGCCCGCTCTAAGTTTGAGAAGCGGCTCACACTGCCCGCTCTCAGTTTGAGAAGAGACTCACACTGCCCGCTCTCAGTTTGAGAAGCGGCTCACACTGCTCGCTCTCAGTTTGAGAAGCGGCTCACACTGCTCGCTCTCAGTTTGAGAAGCGGCTCACACTGCCCACTCTCAGTTTGAAGCCAGATGTTGCCCATTCAAAACGTTACACCAGTGTTTTGTGATGGTTTGCCAATTTATGTCAAAGGTCCGACTTTTAGGCTCCATCAAAACTAAATGAAAACCATGAATATTGACTAAGAAACTTTAAAGGGACTAGATGCAAGTTGGACGTTTTACTACTGCCACCTCAGGTCTTACGCGTAACTGCAGTCTCTATATTAAGCTCGTGCATGGACCTGCCGTGAAGGGACATGACTGGAACATGTAGGGGAGGGAAATACTTACTTTGTAACATTTTTAAACAACGTATAGTCCCTTTAAATCTGCATTAAAAACTTTGAGTTTAATTTTAGTAAGATTTAACATCTTAACCCTCATTTGAACCGAGCACATTTTCCCCCAGTTTGATATCAACAACAACAACAAAAAGCAACAAACACAGGCAAAAACATGACAAAAGAGAGACAAAATAGACAAAAACACCACAAAAAGGCTTAAAAAATGCGGCAACATGACAAACAAGTTACGTTCACTTTTGTAGATCTTTTAAATGAGGTAATATTTAATTGGCTAATATAAATGTGAAGATATATATACAAACAGGCCCCAATGAACAGTTTCAGTCAGCCGGGCCCTGGTGTAAGCGGGATAACGCGCTCCGAGGTGTGTCGTGCATTATCCCTCACATAACCAACAGCCACTGGAAAAGATTAAAAGATCACTCAAAGAGCGCTGAAAAATGAATCCCTCTGAACAACAGTATGCAGGAGACGACCTGCTTCACCAACATAATGCAGCCATACTGTACATCAGGGCCGTATTCTTACGTTTTAGGTTAGATCAGAAGATGATCTTACTTTACTCTCATGGCGTGACAGAATAACACTGACATTATCAGCACTATGTAATACAGTGTAATCATATTAGAAGCCTTCACATTCTTGGGGTTAATCATTTACAAACTGAATCTATATCTGTGTTTCTGTATCTCCGGCTAAAGCGAACAGTCTGTTTCTAACCTTTACAGTGACTCACGGGGCTGATATCTGCTTGAATCAAAGGTCAGTGTTTCCAAGGTGAACCTAATGTTATCCGACAAATGGACGAACGGCGGGAACACGAGCAGGAATCACAACCCCTGCATCTGTAGATCCTCACGTTTCAGAAGCGGATGTGCTTTCAGACGGAGGCCGAGGTCTGTGTCGGGTTTATTCTTTCACGCCATGAAAGTAAATCAAGAAAATGTTCTAGTCTGGCCCAAAACGCGGCACGGTTACAATTGTTTTATGTTTCCCCCATACCCTCAAATCGAGCGTTGTGGTCCCTGGGTCCCTGCAGGGGGTCCATTTGCAAAACCGTCTTTTTAAGAGCTTTTAACCGAATTACAATGTTGTTCTCTCGTCCAAAACAGACCAGGAGCTGTGTTTAGAGCCACTCACACTCTTTGAGTAATCTTTAAATCTTCCCCAATGGCAACTCAGGATCCAGGAAACGCTGTTCCTCATTTCTCTAATTAGAAGGCTGAAGATAGGAGATCGGGACAGTCCCGAAATCCAAGCTCTCGTCCCGAATCCCGAATCCAACCCAAATTGTCCAGAAAAATACTTTTAGAATGTCGAAAGTGCTGTGTGCTGGCCCCCCATCATACTCAACATGTTATACAAAATGTGTTTGTGCTGTCATGGTTTTTGAGATATTAATGATTGTTTTATTGGTCAGATCTGAGGACAGCCTGCTCGTTATAAAGCTCCAAAACGGATCAAAATGGCGTCCTCCACATCTGTGCTGTTTTGTGCTGTAAAGATTTCCATTTGTGCTGATTCGGTTTTGAAACTTTTACAAACTTCAGAGCCTCGCTGATCCAAAACTCTCCTACCTGTGACACACGGACGCCAGTACAGCCGGCACTTTATCAAATAAAAAAATGGAACAAGCTAATTCTGCAGACATGTTTGTGACAGAGTTCAGCTGTGATATACGGATTACTTTTACAAAACTGAACTAAGACATGTAGTAGTGTGGGAGGAATATTTTGGAAGAATGACACAGGCTCTGCCTTTGGCCTCAGCTGTACAGCGGTAAATAGTCCTAACTTTCCATTGCATTGGGATTGACTGTGACCTTATGCTTCGTGGAAATATTGTGATTTTGATTATTTCTGTGTGGAAGCCCTGGGCTCGAATAGTTGTTTATAATTTACAGGTGTTTATTGATTTTAATAGTTTTATTGTACTGTGATTTGAATTACTGTAAAACATAGGGGACTTGTCTTGGACTTATGTGCATCTCTGCTAGAACCTCACAAAATAAGCCCCATGCATTCACACCGGGCTCGACCCATTATTCTGATTTCATGCTGAAAACATTCACAATTTTTGGCCATTTTTACGGAGAAAAGGCCGTATAGAAAACATTAAATCAGAGATAACCTGCAACACGTTTCCCCCTTATATTATTTATGTGAGTAATCTACAGGAAACGTCAAAAGAGGACACCCGTGTTTATTTATTTTTCAGGCTTGTGTTTGCTCAGAGCAAAGGTGCAAAGATTAAAACAAACATGTCTGCCGCTCTCTCTGATCTAAACCCGTCCGAGTCTGAAAAGGTAACGGCTGACTCTGACTTTTCATGATAATCTACTCGTGAACATGTTTTCCATTGACTTTTCCAGATGGAGTTGGTCTGTGCTCTTCTGCTCCTGATGCTGGGGACGTCGGCCGCCCCTCGAGGTAAAAGGAAAGAATTGTTTCCGAATCATCCTTGAAACAACCATATTTCCGTTTCAGATTTGTCTGGAAAGCGCTTCACGTTCCCGCAGGAGACGGACACGGATCACGTGACTCTGAGGCTGGACCAGACGGAGCTGGGAGCGCTCAGCGTCTGCATGAGGTGAACTTCTCTTACACCTCATGGCGTTTATGACACTCCTGCGATACCGCCCCCTAGTGGCTCGGTGCGACTCCAGAAACACTATATAACATGAATTTGGAATCTTAAAAAACATTTTGTAATTTTAACTTCTTAAAGGAACAGGCCACTGTTTTTACATACTGAGATGTTCTCACCTGAGCTTGGACGAGTTCATCTGTACCTGTCTGGTCTCCACGTGTGCCTTCCGTAACGTAAACACAGAACAGACGGCGTTAGCATTTAGCCTCTCTCTTCTCCTCTATAGCTCTAAACGAGATGAAGATAGAAGCTACCGAACTCTTCCACGTTTTCCCTATTTAAATATGGGTGTTACATATAAAGTGTTACACTATAAAGTATAATTACACAAAATTAAACAATGTGGATTTTCTAAGCGGATAAAAAGGGGAACTATATTGTAAGGCGTAGTAATACCAGAAGTAATTCGGCATCCGCGCAGTAAAGCAAAGATATCACTGCAGGATGTCGAAATACTCCTGGTATTATTACGGTGGCCTATTCCTTTAACCCACACCTGAACCGAGCACAATATCTCCTGTTTGGCTTTACCCAAATCTAAAAGCTTCTTGAAAAGAGTAACAGAAAAGTGCTGAAAAAGTGAAAAAAAATGTCCCAACAAAAAGATATGTTCAGATCAGTTTTCAAATGAGGCGTTATACTGACCCATAAGCTCTTCAAGAAACTTTTAGATTTGGGTAAAGCTGAACTGGAGAAAATGCACTCGGTTACGGCCCCAAATATAGTAATTGTAAAATCCTGAATAAAGCGTAAGGTCTATGTTTTGTCCCCAGGGTTTTCTCGGACCTCCGCAGACCTTTCGCCCTCTTTCTGCTGGACACAACCGCCCCCTACTCCAGCTTCGTCATCAGGAACCATCCCGACCGCACTCAGTACAGCTTCAAGTGCGGCAGCGAGTGGCCGGTATTCAATTATAACAAGTACATCATGAACGAGTGGCAGTCGGTGTGCGGCACGTGGGACGCGGTCAGCGGTTTGGCCCAGATCTGGGTCGACGGAAAACCTTCGAGTCGGAAGTTCCTGAGCGACAGCCCCATAATGGGAAACGCCATGTCGGTGATTCTGGGACAGGTAAAACATTTACAGTTCTCTTCTAAAGGCACACAGCGGAACATTTAAGTATTTATACAGTGGGGAATAAAGTATTTGGCTGAAATCCATTAGAAAGTCTATGGGGAACTGACCAAATACTTCCCCCCCACATTGTATATGTGTTTTAGTCCCGTGGCTTTAGTCTACAGTCCTCTGGGTGCACATGATATCAAATTAGGCACTTTCACTCACAGAAGTCAAGATGCTACACCCGAAAACCAGCTACTGAGACATTGGAGCTTCAGGTCGTACAAACCTGAGAAAGCCCTGATCCAAAGTCTAACATCCAGCCTTAGATACGACATGTCCCTCAGATTCAATCCCAGGTCCTTCACCCGGTCAAGAACCTGGGAGCAGGCTTTGACCGAGAACTGAAGTTCTCGATAAATGCTGTTGTCTAAGACCTCAAGAAGGCAACATTTATCAGTTCTCGGGTTGGACTACCGTAACGCTCTCTATTCTGTCCTCCCTCAGTCAAAGTTCAGTTACAAATATTACTATTATACTAATCGATTACATTATGCAACTATTTATGCAAAAAAAGAGTTCATAACAGTGTGTACTTGACCATTCTGTTACCCAGCGGCTGTACTGGTGTTAACATGGAACCTTCACGCTCGAAGATCCATTGTTTTTAGAGTTCCTCGTAGGTTTTCTCGCCTTTAGCTTCGAGCCTGTTCCTACAAATGCACACATTTAGTTTGCCGTCAAATCGCGGACCCGATTTATATGCTAACTTGTATTTTACATCGACAGTAGTTTGTTTACCTGCGGCCGGTATTATCACACGTGGAATTCAGCTTTCTACAAATCAGGTATGGCAATGTTTGGAGGACGACCCCATGATTTTGAAGAGGTCTTTAATGCAGGCTACTAGTTACCATAGACATGCACTAGCCTAGCACTAACCTAGCCACACGAGGCCCTGTGTCAAAAATCCTGAAATCTCCATCCATCCATTTTCTTCCACTTGTCCGTTGCCGGGTCGTGGGGGCAGCTGTTGGAGCTGCACCAGCTCCTATGGCGCCCCCTGCAGGTTGTGGGTCCACAGAAGGACGGCCTCATGGTTCTAACTGGGCCTGTTGGTCTCTCATAAGGGGCTTCTGAACCGCGCTTTGTCTGACCCGTCACCTAGGACCTGTTTGCCCTGGGAGACCCTACCAGGGGCACGAAGCCCCCGACAACAGAGCTCCAGGATCAGTCAGGCTCAAACCCTCCCCCACGTTAAGGGGGGGGGGTTCCAGGAGGGGGACCAAAATATCCCTTTAAGTAAAATATCCAAAAATCTGGACATTAATTATTGATTTCTAACGAAGCTAACGGCTATAGGAAAAATACATTGATCAGGCTAACGGATTTTCTCTGCTGATGAAGCCATCTCCATGGTTACGCACACATTCTATCCAAAAAACCTGGCAGAAACTCTGAAACAATCGATTCTGGTCACAAGTATGGAAAGTAAGGGCACCCTGCTGGCCCCCCATACAGCTGCTGGGTCAGTGGAAGGTCAAATACACATACATATAAACGTTTGATTGTTTCCACACAATAACCACTTCAGCCTTGCTGTCAGTCTTCAGACCCTGCTCTGGGACAGTCGCTCCCCCGGAACCGAGACAGCTCGTTTGTTGGGATGCTGACGGACCTCCACGTTTGGGACTACGTGCTGGATCCGCGCGGGGTTCAAAACTACACCCTGTCCCAACGCTTTGTTCCCGGCAACGTCCTCGACTGGCGCCGGACGGAGTTCGAGATCCACGGACGAATCCTGCTCGAGCGTAGCCAACGTCTCAAGTAACCGCGGGGTTAATAAAAACTGCTCAGAGAAGAAGTCCGTGTCGTGTCCGTTTCTTTGTTTCCAGATGAAATCTCACATCACTTACACAAAATAAAATCGCTGAGTCTGAATGGGCCGTTTCATCCAGTATTACTCCACAGAACGAGCCCGTCCTCCGTCACATGAGCCCGGCCGCCGTGACAGACCGCTAACGGGTGTGAAGAGTGATTATCGCCGTGGATTTGAACGTCAGGCCTGATTTTGGCAGGAGAAGAGACGAGCTAATCTCACCTGACGTGTGCCCCGGCCCCGAGCCACCGAGAGAGACCGCGAGGGAGCGACGAGAGCCCGGGGGGAGAGCGCCACATGGACGTCTTCATGATGGCGGGTTTCAGGCGTGTGGGCACAAATAAAACCTCGTCTTTCCTCCCGCATTGATACGTCTCAATGTAAAACCTTTTCAAAGCTGAGACACTGCAGGTTTGAGATCACACGGAATCCCCCCGACAAGCCTCTGGGATCCAAATATGGTCATTCCCTCTTGCAGGCGCGCCCCTGGTCAATACAGCGCCTATAGGCCAGATCTTTTGATTGTTGTTTGGCATTACCAGTCCTTTTGGATGTGAAAAAGCCCATCATGAAACATATTTTATTAGTGGGGTGAGACTCCACTCCTGATGTGAATGTACAGGTTTTCCTCGTGGTGTTCCACAGCTGTTGGAGGATGTTGGACTCGTGTGAAACCTTGAATACTTTCTGTTGCAACATTTTTGTCTCACGTCCCCCTCGAGTCTTTCATTTCTTCTCAAATACCCCACACTTTGAGATGCAGCCAATTATTGAGAAAAGTATCCACGAAAGCAAAAACAGACCATCACTGAAAATAAGTTTTGTTTTGAAATAGTATTCTGTTCAGTTTCACTTTTTTAGATCTGCTCTGAGCTCCCTTACCCCCTGAGGTCGCTGTACCCCTGGTTGGAAAACACTGTTGTAGATGACGGACTATGGACCTTCCATAGGGCTTTAAACGATGATAACAACATCACCACAATATTTATTAGACTTTTCCTTTTGTTTTGTTTTTGTTGTCTACAATATCTAACACCTGCCTGATTTATTGAGTAAGTAACACCCCTGTGTTCAGGTGTTAGTCCTGAGCCGCCGTGGCCCGACCTGAGCAGCCTGTTTTTAACCTGACTGCCTCTCGTCTGATCCTCTGAAACGGTGCAGCGCCTCCGGGGTTTGTCCCCGTTTCAGAGCGTGGTGTCCTGCACTGGTCAGCTCCTCCTCCTTCCTCCTGCGCAGCTCCGTCCACAACAGTCTTTCACCATCTTCTGGGAAGAGCAGTTTATCTGTTTTATTCTCCAGTGAACGTCCATACGTTTGTTAAGCGGTGACGTCACAGCTCGACTTCCGGGTCCGGCAGATGTGCGAGAAACTACAAAAAACTCTTTAATACCACCATCAATATTTCTGAAACTCAACAGAGAGTTACTGAACATACTTATGTATCAGGCCCGTTAGCCAAAAGTGCTGCACCTACTGCTATAAAAGTAATAGGGCGGCACGGTAGCACAGCGGTTAGCACACGGTAGCACAGCGGTTAGCACACGGTAGCACAGCGGTTAGCGCTCGTGCTTCACAGCTGGAAGGTCCGGGTTCGATTCCCACCTGGACGGGGCCTTTCTGTGTGGAGTTTGCATGTTCTCCCCGTGTCTGCGTAGGTTTCCTCCGGGTACTCCGGTTTCCCCTACCACTAAAAACATGTACAACAGGGACTGCAGGTGGAATTTAGCACAAGTGCTATAACCTGGTACAATGCATCTCTCCTTTCTGAGGCTAATGTAGATTGTACACTGTCCCTGTTCAAATAAATAAATAAAAATAATAGCTCATAAGCTGCTGTTTGTTTACTTTTAAAACGCTGCTTCTCCAGGACCATTATGGACTCTCTGCTGTAAAAAAAAAAAAAAATCCCCTGAACCTCCACAAAAACAAAGAAACACAACACAGTCCTTTCTGTTTGTGCTTCATTAACGTGGGCTGTGTTTTCAGAAATGATCTTGTTTGAACGTCTCCCTCCTCTTGTTTGTCCAATTAGCCGCAGTGTCCTCCTCCCGTGTGTGTCCGCGGGATTATCCTCATCTTCAGCGTTCCCATTCAGGTCGTGGGTTAGACTCCGGATCTTTCTCCGTTCTGGATTCTTTGTCTGACGTGAAAGAACCTTACACCATATTAAATCTTTAAGCAGATGTGTCCATTGTGCCGAGCGTGTCCTTTGTCCGGGACAGTAGCGGCAGCTGTGGAGTCTCCCCTTCCGCTCGCCCTCCGCGGTCCGTGGACACTCGTGTAAATCTGAATTATGCGGATACACTTTGCTGAACTGTCAGGCCCGGCGTCGCTAACGTCTTCATTGAGCCGCTGTCTCTCCGATCGTCCACAGCTCCTCAGACGCTGCAGGTGGAAACACGGACTCCTCCCGCAGTTTTCAGATTCCATTCTCCTTTAAAGTGCACATGACAGGTTCGAATGCTTTTGGACATACGACTAATCATTTTGTTTTAGTGAATAATGGAGAATGTTTTGTCCCATAGAGTTGTATTGGCCCCTGCTCCACCTGACATTATGACATCATCGCATTCTAAATCGTGGACTACTGATATCTCTAATGTTCATGTTCTCTATTCGCCGGCTTTAGCTCTGTGTAACCCGTCAGTGGTCGTAATGTTGTGGCTCGTTGCTCCCGCTCCAGGCTGTCACAGAGTTTATGAAGTGATTGAAGAGTCTGAAACTCAGGGGAGAGTTTCCATTAGACGCCGCTCCCTTTTTCAATTAACCAAACGTTCAAATATCCACGTTTTAAAATGAGTCCTTTTTCGCCACAAATTAATTAACCTTGTACCTAATAAAGCGGCCACCCGGGTTAAATCCAGATTCAGACTATTTACATAATCCAGAAATAAGTTCCATTTTTCAGAAATAAGAACGTTTGCCCTTGATTTGAAAAGGCAGGTAGACAGTCTGACAGTGTATTTGAGTACTTAGAATAAAATAAAATAAAATCTCATTGCACTTTCAATCGGGGAAGAAATCTTATAACTTACTTGAACTGTTGCAAAAGACGTGTTCCAGTGGTAGATGTTTGTACTTAACAAGTCCCTCAAAAGCGCTTTCTCACAGTATTTGTCACAAACACTCGAGAATCCATTCAGAACCGCTCCTGCCTTCAGCGTTCGGGACCAAACCAACAATGGTTTGGTCCAAATAGATACAAATTAACAACCAAAAAACATGAACGGTCTCACCTTATATTTAACTTTTCTACCTTTATCAGGCCCAAAGCGCTTTACAGTGAGGAACCATCCCCCCATTCACTCTCATTCATACACCAGACACAGACACTGGGGGCACGGAGGGTGAAGTGTCTTGCCCAAAGACACAACGACAGTGGGCACCTTCAGGAGGCGGGATTCGAACCTCCGACCTTCTGATCATGAGACGACCTGATGATGAGGTTATGACACATAACACAAACACACATACAATGTTTCTAAACTAAAGGTTTCATTTGCGGTGTTCCTGGTCCAATAAACAGCAAATGCAGCGACAGCCGGAGCGATTCCAGACTGATCCAGACTGATCCAGACCGATCCAGACTGATCCAGACTGATCCAGACCTAATGTCATTGGCATCGCAATCTGCAGGTCACACTGATCTAGGGCTGGGACGAAACATCGGTTTAAGTATCGTAATACTTGTGTATTACGATACACAAGTATTACGATACTCCTTTGTTTTCCAGTAACACAACACTTTGTTACATGTTGTTTTACTGCACGTTTCAATCTTAAAGGAACAGGCCAGCGTTTATCCAGACTGAGACATGTTCTCACCTGAGCTTAGACGAGTTGATACGTACCTGTCTGGTCTTTGTGCCCGAGGGCTGAGGGCACAAAGACCAGACAGGTACGTATCAGCTCGTCTAAGCTCAGGTAAGAACAGATCTCACTTTTTGATACGGTTTATAAACTTTGGTTAGTTTTTTTTTAAGGTAAACATATTAATTATCATAATTACTGTATCGCAATAGGCTACGTATCGGATCGTGACAGGAATGTATTGTCCCAGCCATAGGTTACACTCTGGGTTCTTTGGGACAGACTGACAGAAGTGCTGCTGCATCCAGAGGAACCCTACAGGGGGAACACACACTTTATAAAGGCCCGTCCGACTCGAACCCGGGACCTTCCAGCTGTGAAGCATGAGTGCTAACTGCTGCGCCACTGTGCCATCCCTGCATCTGCATAATAAAGCATTCTTTCTTATAAGTTTATTGTCAAACGTTTATGATTACGTCTTATATAAAGTCATGTCTCGGTTAAAACAATGGCGCTGATTCCTGTTTTTAGGTTTTGGTTTGTGCCTGAAATGGTTCAAACCACTGGACTCCACCTGCTCCGTCTTTGTATTTAACACACTTTGAAATACAGCCTGTGCAGCTGTGTGAATGGACCGACGTCTTTATTGCAAAAGAGAGAGATTGTTTTAATCAAACTGACGTCTACATCCTGGATCGTATTCCTCTGGAGTTCAGTCATAATGAGATCATCAATCACAGACGATGCAGACGACCAAAGGTAAGAGCCAGGTGCTTCTGCTCAGCCACAGGTGTGTATGACTCAATTATGTCTGTGCTGCCCCCTACAGGCCACAGAGAGCTCTCACTGCACTGCTGCCCCCTACAGGCCACAGAGAGCTCTCACTGCACTGCTGCCCCCTACAGGCCACAGAGAGCTCTCACTGCACTGCTGTCCCCTACAGGCCACAGAGAGCTCTCACTGCACTGCTGCCCCCTACAGGCCACAGAGAGCTCTCACTGCACTGCTGCCTCCTACAGGCAATAAAGAGCTCTCACTGCACTGCTGCCCCCTACAGGCCTCAGAGAGCTCTCACTGCACTGCTGCCTGCACTGCTGCCCCCTACAGGCCACAGAGAGCTCTCACTGCACTGCTGTCCCCTACAGGCTACAGAGAGCTCTCACTGCTGCCCCCCACAGGCCACAGAGAGCTCTCACTGCACTGCTGCCCCCTACAGGCCACAGAGAGCTCTCACTGCACTGCTGCCCCCCACAGGCCACAGAGAGCTCTCACTGTACTGCTGCCCCCCACAGGCCACAGAGAGCTCTCACTGCACTGCTGCCCCCTACAGGCCACAGAGAGCTCTCACTGGACTGCTGCTTCCTACAGGCCACAGAGAGCTCTCACTGCACTGCTGCCCCCTACAGGCCACAGAGAGCTCTCACTGCACTGCTGCCCCCTACAGGCCACAGAGAGCTCTCACTGCACTGCTGCCCCCTACAGGCCACAGAGAGCTCTCACTGCACTGCTGCCCCCTACAGGCCACAGAGAGCTCTCACTGCACTGCTGCCCCCTACAGGCCACAGAGAGCTCTCACTGCACTGCTGTCCCCTACAGGCCACAGAGAGCTCTCACTGCACTGCTGCCCCCTACAGGCCACAGAGAGCTCTCACTGCACTGCTGCCCCCTACAGGCCACAGAGAGCTCTCACTGCACTGCTGTCCCCTACAGGCCACAGAGAGCTCTCACTGCACTGCTGCCCCCTACAGGCCACAGAGAGCTCTCACTGCACTGCTGCCTCCTACAGGCAATAAAGAGCTCTCACTGCACTGCTGCCCCCTACAGGCCTCAGAGAGCTCTCACTGCACTGCTGCCTGCACTGCTGCCCCCTACAGGCCACAGAGAGCTCTCACTGCACTGCTGTCCCCTACAGGCTACAGAGAGCTCTCACTGCTGCCCCCCACAGGCCACAGAGAGCTCTCACTGCACTGCTGCCCCCTACAGGCCACAGAGAGCTCTCACTGCACTGCTGCCCCCCACAGGCCACAGAGAGCTCTCACTGTACTGCTGCCCCCCACAGGCCACAGAGAGCTCTCACTGCACTGCTGCCCCCTACAGGCCACAGAGAGCTCTCACTGGACTGCTGCTTCCTACAGGCCACAGAGAGCTCTCACTGCACTGCTGCCTCCTACAGGCCACAGAGAGCTCTCACTGCACTGCTGCCCCCTACAGGCCACAGAGAGCTCTCCCTGCACTGCTGCCCCCTACAGGCCACAGAGAGCTCTCACTGCACTGCTGCCCCCTACAGGCCACAGAGAGCTCTCACTGCACTGCTGCCTCCTACAGGCAATAAAGAGCTCTCACTGCACTGCTGCCCCCTACAGGCCACAGAGAGCTCTCACTGCACTGCTGCCCCCCACAGGCCACAGAGCGCTCTCACTGTACTGCTGCCCCCCACAGGCCACAGAGAGCTCTCACTGCACTGCTGCCCCCTACAGGCCACAGAGAGCTCTCACTGGACTGCTGCTTCCTACAGGCCACAGAGAGCTCTCACTGCACTGCTGCCCCCTACAGGCCACAGAGAGCTCTCACTGCACTGCTGCCCCCTACAGGCCACAGAGAGCTCTCACTGCACTGCTGCCTCCTACAGGCCACAGAGAGCTCTCACTGCACTGCTGCCCCCTACAGGCCACAGAGAGCTCTCACTGCACTGCTGCCTTTTGTTTCTGTTCAAAAGTCTGGGATAGTGATGGGATTTATGGCTCTTTACTGGGAGCCGAGTCTTTGGGATCCGTTCATTTCAAAGAGCCGCTCAAAAGAGCCGCTCGGTCATGAACGTCACACTGCGAGTATTTAATATCATTCCAATCGCAGACTTCAATGATGCGATAGGAACGAAACTGACCACTAGTCAAATATTATCTTAACCTCTTACTTCAGCCTTCAGCTTTGCCCAAATCTAAAAGCTTCTCGACTGGAGAGCAACAGTGTAACGCCTCATTAGAAAGAAAACTGTTTTGATGCGTTGTTGGCGAGGTTTTGTCGCTATTTTGACACTTTTCTCAAGAAGCCTTTAGATTTGGGTAAAGCCAAACTGGGGGACGTTTGCTCGGTTCAGGTGGGGGTTAAGAGGTTAAATATAGTTAAAACACTGTCCCTGCTGCTGAAGCTTCATCGTCTCTGAGAGGATTTTCTTCTTGTTGATTTGCTCGTCCCGTTTCAAACGTACATATTTTGGAAAAGCCGCTGCTCGTTAGTGTTGAATTCTCCTTAAAGGTTTGTTTTCTACAGTGATGGGACAGGTTTTCCCCCGTCCTCCTTTAGTGTAGCGTAAACTCAGACATTAGGAACATTACACTGTGTATCTGATTATAAAGAATTCATATCAATGTCATAAAGTTTCAGGTTCGGCCCTGAAAGTGGAGAAACTCATCCCAGTGAAGAATGTGACGCTACAAATAACAAAAAACATCTTTTTTATTTAACACCCAGTGAGAAGAATACAGTGACCAAGGGAAAACATGTACAGTATTTACAAATTCTTCTTGGTAGAAGTTGTGAAAGATGGTTTTGTTAGTGGAGAAAAACAAAAGAATAAAAGAGCGGGGACAGTAAATAGACAAGTTGAATGAATATAATTAAGTCTTACTTTGTTGAATTTGTGTGTGTGTGTGTGTGTGTGCGTAATAATAATAAAAACAAATAAAGAAAGAAAAAAGAAGGGGATAAAAAAAAATATTAAATACATGAAAATAAATACATAAATAAATACAGCACGGAGAACCCTGATAGAGATCATAATTCATATAATATTATTATATGAATATATATAATAATATTATATGAATATATATATATATTCATATAATAATATTATATGAATATATATATATATATATATATATATATATATATATATATATATATATATATATATATATATATATATATATAACTATAACTAACATTTAAATTTCGTGGTTCTGTTGGTCACTTCCATTGTGGTCAGGCCCTTGAAATGCAAACCACCAGGGGGCGCCCCACCTACTCGAACTGCTCTTTCCTGACCCCAGCTTAAAGAGCAGAGAGTTATTTACGTCTAAACACCTCCAGCACGTCTAGAACCACGAGCACCAGTACGTCCAGAACCACGAGCACCGGTACGTCTAGAACCATGTGCACCAGTACGTCTAGAACCACGAGCACCAGTACGTCCAGAACCACGAGCACCAGTACGTCTAGAACCATGTGCACCAGTACGTCTAGAACCACATGCACCAGTACGTCCAGAACCACGAGCACCAGTACGTCTAGAACCATGTGCACCAGTACGTCCAGAACCACGAGCACCAGTACGTCCAGAACCACGAGCACCAGTACGTCTAGAACCATGTGCACCAGTACGTCCAGAACCACGAGCACCAGTACGTCCAGAACCACGAGCACCAGTACGTCCAGAACCACGAGCACCAGTACGTCTAGAACCATGTGCACCAGTACGTCCAGAACCACGAGCACCAGTACGTCTAGAACCATGTGCACCAGTACGTCTAGAACCACGAGCACCAGTACGTCCAGAACCACGTGCACCAGTACGTCTAGAACCACGTGCACCAGTACGTCCAGAACCACGAGCACCAGTACGTCTAGAACCATGTGCACCAGTACGTCCAGAACCACGAGCACCAGTACGTCTAGAACCACGAGCACCAGTACGTCTAGAACCACGAGCACCGGTACGTCTAGAACCATGTGCACCAGTACGTCTAGAACCACGAGCACCAGTACGTCTAGAACCACGAGCACCAGTACATCTAGAACCACGTGCAACAGTACGTCCAGAACCACGTGCACCAGTACGTCTAGAACCACGAGCACCAGTACATCTAGAACCACGAGCACCAGTACGTCTAGAACCACGAGCACCAGTACATCTAGAACCACGAGCACCAGTACGTCCAGAACCACGTGCACCAGTACGTCTAGAACCACGTGCACCAGTACGTCTAGAACCACGAGCACCAGTACATCTAGAACCACGAGCACCAGTACGTCTAGAACCACGAGCACCAGTACGTCCAGAACCACGAGCACCAGTACGTCTGGAACACGTGCACCAGTACGTCTAGAACACGTGCACAGAGTCTATAGAAAGTTCATTTCCTCGCGGCTCCTGAACCGTAACAGCTCGTGCTGTAATTGCCTGCCTGATTAATAATTAGTTCCGTCATATTTCAATATTATTCTAATGAGAGCCCCAGCCGCGCGCCGCTCTTTAATTAGAGCGTCATTTCAGCGCTCGCCTCGCGCTCGCCTTCCTGCCGCGGTTCTCAAACTGCGGCCCCTGAGCCACGCGCCGGGGGTCCGTAGAGACGCTGTGGAATCAACCATCGCTTTAATAACAGCAGTGATAAAAACGAGAGGCGCTGGAGACACAGAAGAATGTCAATGTAAGCTCTCCTTTAACCTCTTAACCCCCGCCTGAACCGAGCACATTTTCTCCAGCGTGGCTTTACCCAAATCTAAACGCTTCTTAAAAACAGATGCAAACATGGCCAAAAGTCATTGAAGTCAAAAACGCTGCTCCTTCTGGCACTGGTGAAAAACTGGGACACAGCTTGTATCAAAGTGGGACATATTAACGGTTTTGCAGAAGTTCAAGGGGACACGGGACAGACGCTGCAACACTGGGGCTGTCCTGGGCAAACGGGGACATCTGGTCACCCTAATTTAGCCTCAAGCATTGCCAATGATGAACAATCCAGATGTTTTGGGCTGTTATTTAACCTGATTAGACGTCTTAAATGAAACAGTGTATGTATAGAAAGTGTCTGATCCAGATGTTGAAACAGTTGTGGGTCTGATATGGCTTCGTTGCTAAAGGGCTTCGTTGCTAAGGGGCTTCGTCACAAATACCCGGATTCCCGCCTAACCCAACTGGGACTGCGCCGCCTGTGTTTGGCCTCGAGCGTCGTTCATTTTTAAGAACAATTTAGCCCAGTTACACGAGCCCGAGTTCCCCAATCCTCCAGGCGCCGGGACGAGACGATCGAGGGTTAATTAGACGTGTCCTACTCGGAGCATCGGTACAGTAATTACACCCGTCTGAACCGAACCCTCGCCGTTTACCGCGCGCGTCTACGGAGGACGCGAGTCAACAAGGATCCCAGGCGTTAATCACAGACCGGCCTCATTTGCATTTATAATTGGGATTAATTAGCGGCGCTGCCCGAACGCTCCAGACGCGGCGGCTGACGGCGCTTGTTTACGCGGATTTCTCTATTCGCTTTAACGGCTTCATCAGCGCCGTTACACGCCTGCGCCTGCGCTCACGCCCTCACGCGCTCACGTCTGCGCTCACGCCCTCACGTCTGCGCTCACAAAAGCTTGTTAATCTGGTTGAGTGTTGGGCCAGGTCTGAACTTGTTTTTTTTTATTTATCTGAACAGGGACAGTGTACAATCTACATTAGCCTCAGACAGGAGAGATGCATTGTACCAGGTTATAGCACTTGTGCTAATTTCCACCTGCAGTCCCTGGGCCTATTGTACATGTTTTTAGTGGTAGGGGAAACCGGAGTACCCGGAGGAAACCTACTCAGACACGGGGAGAACATGCAAACTCCACAGAAAGGCCCGTCCAGGTGGGAATCGAACTCGGGACCTTCTAGCTGTGAAGCACGAGCGCTAACCGCTGTGCTACCGTGCTAACCGCTGTGCTACCGTGTGCTAACTGCTGTGCTACCGTGTGCTAACCGCTGTGCTACCGTGTGCTAACTGCTGTGCTATCGTGTGCTAACCGCTGTGCTACCGTGCTAACCGCTGTGCTACCGTGCTAACCGCTGTGCTACCGTGCCATCCTGATTTTGACCTGGTTTAATGTGAGTTTTATCCTGGGTTTTAGTCCTGGTTTGTTCCATATTTGAACTTGGCCTAATCCTGGTTTGGACCGAGTTTATTCCTGGTTTAAAGATTCATTCCGATCAGTTAATTACTTTAGGTTTAATGCTATTACACAAGTAAACATGACACAACACTGGAAAATATATCTTTCACATCTGTGTCAAATTGAAACTCTGTAATCAAAACCTAAAATTCCTTTGTCATAATGTCACTCTGACGACAGACTTTCAGATCAGGGGAAACAGGTCCGTGTACCGTTCGTTCAATCCATTTTCAATTTGAAAACAACAATGAAATTACCCAGAAACGTGTGCTATGAGCATTTTGAATTTCATAAAATGAAACAAAATCACTCAAAAAAGCACGCATATTATTATTTCAATATGATACAAAAACGAAAAAATTAAAATTGACATCACAGCCTCAGAGTGTCATTATTTAGTTTGATCGATTTGCGTATAGCCGGAGGTTCGGCTGTACGGTTCACATTAAGGTCCCACCTGAAACACTGGGCTCGTCTTTCGGGTGCAATTAGGGAAAAACTAGCACGGAGATTGTATACAGTTTTTGCAGTTGTTAAATTTTCAGTGCTTTGTCCCGGGGTATTAGCACTCTTTAGATTCCATGACTTTCTCCGAGATGGGATTGGTTATGCACGGAGCTAACTACAGCGCTATGCTAGGTGGCCAACCTGGCCAACGCGCCCGTAGCAGGCTGGCACTACCTGGGGTGCGTAACTCGTGCGCTTCCCCTGAGCTCCTTTCTCCTCCACTAAACAACGCACGAGTCTTGTGTCCACATAGATGTTCTCTCTACATCTGTGTAGAATCTGACATTCTGCGAGATGGATTGGACCGAGCGCTTTAGCTACAATTACGCACGGAGCTAAACATACTGTGCCAAGTGGCACTATAAACACTATAAACACTATAAACACAGAAAATCATGGCAATTGTGTGATAAATAGGGGTCCATGCATGGCCTCTTTGACCTTGTTCTCCTCCTCTTCCACTTGCTCGACCTCTGCCTCTCTCTCTCCCTCCATCCATGCTTGCAAAGTTCTTGAAATGGCTAAACTGAGGGCATTTTCTGTATTTGAGTGGTTGTAATGACCTGATGTGTTTTGTATTTTGGAAACATGTGTTTTCCAAATGGCTCCTGAGATTTCATTTTTGAGCCAAGTGTCTTCTGTATGAAATAGAGTGTCGTATGCAGGACCGAGTGTGTTGCATAAAGGACTAAGTGTGTTAAAAAAGTGCTTTAGTTTAAGGTATGGGTACTTGTGTTTGAGGTACGGTAACAAAAGCGTGTTAATCTGGTTGAGTGTTGGGCCAGGTCTGAACTTGTTTTTTTTAATTTATTTGAACAGGGACAGTGTACAATCTACATTAGCCTCAGGAAGGAGAGATGCATTGTACCAGGTTATAGCACTTGTGCTAATTTCCACCTGCAGTCCCTGGGCCTATTGTACATGTTTTTTAGTGGTAGGGGAAACCGGAGTACCCGGAGGAAACCTACGCAGACACGGGGAGAACATGCAAACTCCACACAGAAAGGCCCCGTCCAGGTGGGAATCGAACCCGGGACCTTCTAGCTGTGAAGCACGAGCGCTAACCGCTGTGCTACCGTGCTAACCGCTGTGCTACCGTGCTAACCGCTGTGCTACCGTGCCATCCTGATTTTGACCTGGTTTAATGTGAGTTTTATCCTGGGTTTTAGTCCTGGTTTGTTCCATATTTGAACTTGGCCTAATCCTGGTTTGGACCGAGTTTATTCCTGGTTTAAAGATTCATTCCGATCAGTTAATTACTTTAGGTTTAATGCTATTACACAAGTAAACATGACACAACACTGGAAAATATATCTTTCACATCTGTGTCAAATTGAAACTCTGTAATCAAAACCTAAAATTCCTTTGTCATAATGTCACTCTGACGACAGACTTTCAGATCAGGGGAAACAGGTCCGTGTACCGTTCGTTCAATCCATTTTCAATTTGAAAACAACAATGAAATTACCCAGAAACGTGTGCTATGAGCATTTTGAATTTCATAAAATGAAACAAAATCACTCAAAAAAGCACGCATATTATTATTTCAATATGATACAAAAACGGAAAAATTAAAATTGACATCACAGCCTCAGAGTGTCATTATTTAGTTTGATCGATTTGCGTATAGCCGGAGGTTCGGCTGTACGGTTCACATTAAGGTCCCACCTGAAACACTGGGCTCGTCTTTCGGGTGCAATTAGGGAAAAACTAGCACGGAGATTGTATACAGTTTTTGCAGTTGTTAAATTTTCAGTGCTTTGTCCCGGGGTATTAGCACTCTTTAGATTCCATGACTTTCTCCGAGATGGGATTGGTTATGCACGGAGCTAACTACAGCGCTATGCTAGGTGGCCAACCTGGCCAACGCGCCCGTAGCAGGCTGGCACTACCTGGGGTGCGTAACTCGTGCGCTTCCCCTGAGCTCCTTTCTCCTCCACTAAACAACGCACGAGTCTTGTGTCCACATAGATGTTCTCTCTACATCTGTGTAGAATCTGACATTCTGCGAGATGGATTGGACCGAGCGCTTTAGCTACAATTACGCACGGAGCTAAACATACTGTGCCAAGTGGCACTATTGGCACTATAAACACTATAAACACTATAAACACTATAAACACGGAAAATCATGGCAATTGTGTGATAAATAGGGGTCCATGCATGGCCTCTTTGACCTTGTTCTCCTCCTCTTCCACTTGCTCGACCTCTGCCTCTCTCTCTCCCTCCATCCATGCTTGCAAAGTTCTTGAAATGGCTAAACTGAGGGCATTTTCTGTATTTGAGTGGTTGTAATGACCTGATGTGTTTTGTATTTTGGAAACATGTGTTTTCCAAATGGCTCCTGAGATTTCATTTTTGAGCCAAGTGTCTTCTGTATGAAATAGAGTGTCGTATGCAGGACCGAGTGTGTTGCATAAAGGACTAAGTGTGTTAAAAAAGTGCTTTAGTTTAAGGTATGGGTACTTGTGTTTGAGGTACGGTAACAAAAGCGTGTTAATCTGGTTGAGTGTTGGGCCAGGTCTGAACTTGTTTTTTTTAATTTATTTGAACAGGGACAGTGTACAATCTACATTAGCCTCAGGAAGGAGAGATGCATTGTACCAGGTTATAGCACTTGTGCTAATTTCCACCTGCAGTCCCTGGGCCTATTGTACATGTTTTTTAGTGGTAGGGGAAACCGGAGTACCCGGAGGAAACCTACGCAGACACGGGGAGAACATGCAAACTCCACACAGAAAGGCCCCGTCCAGGTGGGAATCGAACCCGGGACCTTCTAGCTGTGAAGCACGAGCGCTAACCGCTGTGCTACCGTGCTAACCGCTGTGCTACCGTGCTAACCGCTGTGCTACCGTGCCATCCTGATTTTGACCTGGTTTAATGTGAGTTTTATCCTGGGTTTTAGTCCTGGTTTGTTCCATATTTGAACTTGGCCTAATCCTGGTTTGGACCGAGTTTATTCCTGGTTTAAAGATTCATTCCGATCAGTTAATTACTTTAGGTTTAATGCTATTACACAAGTAAACATGACACAACACTGGAAAATATATCTTTCACATCTGTGTCAAATTGAAACTCTGTAATCAAAACCTAAAATTCCTTTGTCATAATGTCACTCTGACGACAGACTTTCAGATCAGGGGAAACAGGTCCGTGTACCGTTCGTTCAATCCATTTTCAATTTGAAAACAACAATGAAATTACCCAGAAACGTGTGCTATGAGCATTTTGAATTTCATAAAATGAAACAAAATCACTCAAAAAAGCACGCATATTATTATTTCAATATGATACAAAAACGGAAAAATTAAAATTGACATCACAGCCTCAGAGTGTCATTATTTAGTTTGATCGATTTGCGTATAGCCGGAGGTTCGGCTGTACGGTTCACATTAAGGTCCCACCTGAAACACTGGGCTCGTCTTTCGGGTGCAATTAGGGAAAAACTAGCACGGAGATTGTATACAGTTTTTGCAGTTGTTAAATTTTCAGTGCTTTGTCCCGGGGTATTAGCACTCTTTAGATTCCATGACTTTCTCCGAGATGGGATTGGTTATGCACGGAGCTAACTACAGCGCTATGCTAGGTGGCCAACCTGGCCAACGCGCCCGTAGCAGGCTGGCACTACCTGGGGTGCGTAACTCGTGCGCTTCCCCTGAGCTCCTTTCTCCTCCACTAAACAACGCACGAGTCTTGTGTCCACATAGATGTTCTCTCTACATCTGTGTAGAATCTGACATTCTGCGAGATGGATTGGACCGAGCGCTTTAGCTACAATTACGCACGGAGCTAAACATACTGTGCCAAGTGGCACTATTGGCACTATAAACACTATAAACACTATAAACACTATAAACACGGAAAATCATGGCAATTGTGTGATAAATAGGGGTCCATGCATGGCCTCTTTGACCTTGTTCTCCTCCTCTTCCACTTGCTCGACCTCTGCCTCTCTCTCTCCCTCCATCCATGCTTGCAAAGTTCTTGAAATGGCTAAACTGAGGGCATTTTCTGTATTTGAGTGGTTGTAATGACCTGATGTGTTTTGTATTTTGGAAACATGTGTTTTCCAAATGGCTCCTGAGATTTCATTTTTGAGCCAAGTGTCTTCTGTATGAAATAGAGTGTCGTATGCAGGACCGAGTGTGTTGCATAAAGGACTAAGTGTGTTACAGAATTGCAACTAGAGTGCAAACCAGTGCTTTAGTTTAAGGTATGGGTACTTGTGTTTGAGGTATGGTGACAAAAGCTTCAAGTTGTGTTACTTTAGTCTAAGTATGGCTCTATAGTGTTCAAACAACGGGCACAAACTGTAAAACAGTTCAAAACACTCAACGCTTTCAAAAAGATAAATCTACTAAGTATGGAGTGAATGAATAATGTAATGCGTCTTTGAGTGTCCAGAAAAGCGCTATATGAAACCCATGCATTATTATTATTATTATTATTACTATACTTCAAAAATATAGAGCTCAGGACACACACATAGATTCATAATGGATAGAATTAATAAATGTTGACATGATTTAGTTGAAATAATAACAACAAATAAATAAAAGTATATATAGGGTATATGTACATATTTGTACGGATATTGAAATGAATGTTATTAAACTCAGTTTTGAACTCAGAAGACCCAGAGTGTAGCGCCCTCTGCTGGAGCTCAGAGCCACTACACTACACAGAGAGGACGGAGGGAGGGAGGAGCTCATATACCTGTGTCAAATTTACCTTTTCTACGAAGTGAAAGCATCAGAGCACGACGTGACACAGTGAGTATTTCTTATAATAATGTGAAATAATGAGACAGTGGTTTAGTCTTTGCTTGTTCTTTGGCTCAGAGCTGGTTTAGTCCGGGTTCAGTCCTGGTTTAGACCCGGTTTAGTCCAGGCTGAAAAATATTGTTTATTCTTGATAATCTTTGACTTTGACCTCCTCCTCTTCCTCTGCCTCTCTCTCTCCCTCCATCCATGCTTGCAAAGTTCTTGAAATGGCTAAACTGAGGGCATTTTCTGTATTTGAGTGGTTGTAATGACCTGATGTGTTTTGTATTTTGGAAACATGTGTTTTCCAAATGGCTCCTGAGATTTCATTTTTGAGCCAAGTGTCTTCTGTATGAAATAGAGTGTCGTATGCAGGACCGAGTGTGTTGCATAAAGGACTAAGTGTGTTAAAAAGTGCTTTAGTTTAAGGTATGGGTACTTGTGTTTGAGGTACGGTAACAAAAGCGTGTTAATCTGGTTGAGTGTTGGGCCAGGTCTGAACTTGTTTTTTTTAATTTATTTGAACAGGGACAGTGTACAATCTACATTAGCCTCAGACAGGAGAGATGCATTGTACCAGGTTATAGCACTTGTGCTAATTTCCACCTGCAGTCCCTGGGCCTATTGTACATGTTTTTTAGTGGTAGGGGAAACCGGAGTACCCGGAGGAAACCTACGCAGACACGGGGAGAACATGCAAACTCCACAGAAAGGCCCCGTCCAGGTGGGAATCGAACCCGGGACCTTCTAGCTGTGAAGCACGAGCGCTAACCGCTGTGCTACCGTGCTAACCGCTGTGCTACCGTGCTAACCGCTGTGCTACCGTGCTAACCGCTGTGCTACCGTGCCATCCTGATTTTGACCTGGTTTAATGTGAGTTTTATCCTGGGTTTTAGTCCTGGTTTGTTCCATATTTGAACTTGGCCTAATCCTGGTTTGGACCGAGTTTATTCCTGGTTTAAAGATTCATTCCGATCAGTTAATTACTTTAGGTTTAATGCTATTACACAAGTAAACATGACACAACACTGGAAAATATATCTTTCACATCTGTGTCAAATTGAAACTCTGTAATCAAAACCTAAAATTCCTTTGTCATAATGTCACTCTGACGACAGACTTTCAGATCAGGGGAAACAGGTCCGTGTACCGTTCGTTCAATCCATTTTCAATTTGAAAACAACAATGAAATTACCCAGAAACGTGTGCTATGAGCATTTTGAATTTCATAAAATGAAACAAAATCACTCAAAAAAGCACGCATATTATTATTTCAATATGATACAAAAACGGAAAAATTAAAATTGACATCACAGCCTCAGAGTGTCATTATTTAGTTTGATCGATTTGCGTATAGCCGGAGGTTCGGCTGTACGGTTCACATTAAGGTCCCACCTGAAACACTGGGCTCGTCTTTCGGGTGCAATTAGGGAAAAACTAGCACGGAGATTGTATACAGTTTTTGCAGTTGTTCAATTTTCAGTGCTTTGTCCCGGGGTATTAGCACTCTTTAGATTCCATGACTTTCTCCGAGATGGGATTGGTTATGCACGGAGCTAACTACAGCGCTATGCTAGGTGGCCAACCTGGCCAACGCGCCCGTAGCAGGCTGGCACTACCTGGGGTGCGTAACTCGTGCGCTTCCCCTGAGCTCCTTTCTCCTCCACTAAACAACGCACGAGTCTTGTGTCCACATAGATGTTCTCTCTACATCTGTGTAGAATCTGACATTCTGCGAGATGGATTGGACCGAGCGCTTTAGCTACAATTACGCACGGAGCTAAACATACTGTGCCAAGTGGCACTATAAACACTATAAACACTATAAACACTATAAACACGGAAAATCATGGCAATTGTGTGATAAATAGGGGTCCATGCATGGCCTCTTTGACCTTGTTCTCCTCCTCTTCCACTTGCTCGACCTCTGCCTCTCTCTCTCCCTCCATCCATGCTTGCAAAGTTCTTGAAATGGCTAAACTGAGGCCATTTTCTGTATTTGAGTGGTTGTAATGACCTGATGTGTTTTGTATTTTGGAAACATGTGTTTTCCAAATGGCTCCTGAGATTTCATTTTTGAGCCAAGTGTCTTCTGTATGAAATAGAGTGTCGTATGCAGGACCGAGTGTGTTGCATAAAGGACTAAGTGTGTTAAAAAGTGCTTTAGTTTAAGGTATGGGTACTTGTGTTTGAGGTACGGTAACAAAAGCGTGTTAATCTGGTTGAGTGTTGGGCCAGGTCTGAACTTGTTTTTTTTTATTTATTTGAACAGGGACAGTGTACAATCTACATTAGCCTCAGAAAGGAGAGATGCATTGTACCAGGTTATAGCACTTGTGCTAATTTCCACCTGCAGTCCCTGGGCCTATTGTACATGTTTTTTGTGGTAGGGGAAACCATACCATAGGAAATACAGTAACACTGAATCAGTGTGTCTTGTGAGTCTCAACTAAGTTGCATGCAATGATGTATAAGATCCACCAGGTGTCAATATAGAGCAACACAGCGACACTGTACCGGCACAATATCAATACAGTTTGGGGGATGTGCTGAAACGCTTCACGAGGCTTCATCTACTCATTACTACCCGATACACAGTGGTTCCTTCGCGCATTGCGCTGAAGTGCTCCCCCGGGATAGTTGTGCCCCTCGGCGCTATAAAGCAGTGCTTGTTAGGGCCAAACCAATTGAGTCAATTTTGAAAAGAGTTAAAGCTTCGCTCTACCCGTCAGCCTGTTGTTCCAAACACAGGCGGACGCCGGCCTGACCACCCGGAAGAACAAAGGCCAGAGGCAGAGCGAAGATAGGCGTGACCTTTTATACTTTTTTATGTAGCTCCCCTAATTTATACAGGGGTGAGCGATATTGCCAAAAGGTTTTCATTCCTAGTTCAAGGCTTTCAACTATTTCATCAGCAGAGAGATCCTGTTTCTTTCCTTATTGCTTTAAAATGATGGTCTGCTTATTAATGTGGAACTTCCTTTTTTTAGTAGTTTTTCCCCTAACTGGGCTTACCTGACAACTAATTATCACAGGCGTCTGAGACTGATGTCAGTGATTCAAAGAGGCCTGTGACACAATACCATCCATGAGTTTATTTTTTTAACACTGAAATATAATTTGCATAATAATTTGGAACACAGTTTAGAGACATTAGACCATCACAAATAGGGGTGAGCGATGTTCCCAAAAACTAAAGATATATTTTTGGCATCAGACATTTGCAAAATTGTGCTGGCAGACATATTTAGATTGCTTTGTTGTTTTAAAGACAATTGTTTTGAATAAACTACAAAAGTGCAGAGAAAATCTCTCACTCCTGTCTTTATATTGGGCGATACAAAAAGGATTTGATTTGTTGGAGCTGTCTCTAACACCCTTCGTTCTGCTCAAATGGACTCTTCCTCTTCTCAGCAGCTACAACATGGACCCACCTGGACCTGGCCCAGGGTCTAAACCCAGACCTAAACCTGCTTCCAGGTCTTTGTCTCTGAAAAGTGACCGCTCCAAAGGCTGGCTTCCTGACTTAAGAGAACTTCCTCCTGAAGAGCAGAGGTAAGTCCCTTTGATGAGATAGTGAAATGTGTAGAGCTGCCGCTGTCGTTGGTTATTATTGGCTATAACTTGAGTCTAGCTATTCATCCATCCATTACTTTCTGCTTTATCCGGGGCCGTGTCACGAAGGCTGAGCAGAGATCTCCAGACTTTCGATCTAGCTATACAATACTTTTAATTTATAGAGTAGTTGACCATTATGGGATGAAAAAGTCTTTAAGTGTCCAAAAAAAGAGCTATACAAGTTTGATGTCTTACTATTATTATTATTATTATTTTGTAGTTTTTCTGTGAACATGAAATACAGTTAAAAATTGCGATAATTACAGACTAAGCTCTTTCATTTAAACAATTTAGCTTATGAACTGTGTTCTCAATTATTATGCAAATTATATTTTTCTCAGATTTTCTAAATTGTCAACTCAAATGGCAGTCAGCATAATTTTCAAGTCTTTAACTGTTAGAGGATAATGTGAATGTGATTGAAAAAACCTCCCAATGATAAGTCATTTTTTCCAAAAATAAATTTAACAAACAACTTAAAATGTGCTGTTCCAAATTATCATGCACAGCAGCGTTTCAATACATTTTATAGGTTGTAAAGAACTGAAAATGGTCATTTGTTGAATTTGCAGCATTAGGAGGTCATATTAGCTGAAATCTAAAGCTATTTCAATCAAAAACATCAAGTTACATTTTAACACAGGACCCTTATTTGATAGCAGCTTCAAAATTCTTAAATCCATTAAACTTGTGAGTTTTTGGAGAGTTTCTGCGTGGATTTCTTTGCAGGATGTCAGAATAGCCTCCCAGAGCTTCTGTTTGGATGTGAACTGCCTCCCACCCTCATAGATGTTTTGCTTTAGGCTCCAAAGGTTCTCAATAGGGTTGAGGTCAGGGGAGGAGGGGGTCCACGTCATGAGTGTCTCTCCTTTTATGCCCATAGCAGCCAATGATGCAGAGGTATTCTTTACAGCAGGACATGGTGCGTTGTCATGCATGAAGATGATTTTGTTAGGGAAAGCATGGCTCTTCTTTTCCCTTCAGGGAGCCTAAAGGGGCCGACCAGCTCTCTCCCTATGATTCCAGGCCAAAACATGACTCCGCCCCCTCCTTACTGATGTCACAGCCTTGTTTGGACATGGTGGCCATTCACCAACCATCCACTCCTCCATCCACTTGACCATCGGGTTACACAGCCTCATCCGTGAACAAGACTGTTTGAAAACGAGTCTTCATGTACTTCTGAGCCACTGCAGCCGTTTCTGCTCGACAGCTTCAATGTACAGTTTAGGGGAGGCTGGATAGAAGGTTTATGCACAACTGCAGCCTCTGGTCCTACACCTTGATGTTCAGGAGACTCCAGAGGCACCAGCAGCTTCAAATACCTGTCTGCTGCTTTGTAGCAGCTGTTCTCTTAATCTGATGTGTTTGTCTGGCAGAAACTGTCCTCACTGTGCCTTTATCTGCACAAACCCGTGTGTCTCTGAATCAGCCACAAACTCTTAACAGTACGATGATTACGCTGAATCTTTCATGAAATATTGAAGGTTTTCATTCCTAGTTCAAGGCTTTCAACTATTTCATCAGCAGAGAGATCCTGTTTCTTTCCTTATTGCTTTAAAATGATGGTCTGCTTATTAATGTGGAACTTCCTTTTTTTAGTAGTTTTTCCCCTAACTGGGCTTACCTGACAACTAATTATCACAGGCGTCAGAGACTGATGTCAGTGATTCAAAGAGGCCTGTGACACAATACCATCCATGAGTTTATTTTTTTAACACTGAAATATAATTTGCATAATAATTTGGAACACAGTTTAGAGACATTAGACCATCACAAATAGGGGTGAGCGATGTTCCCAAAAACTAAAGATATATTTTTGGCATCAGACATTTGCAAAGTTGTGCTGGCAGACATATTTAGATTGCTTTGCTGTTTTAAAGACAATTGTTTTGAATAAACTACAAAAGTGCAGAGAAAATCTCTCACTCCTGTCTTTATATTGGGCGATACAAAAAGGATTTGATTTGTTGGAGCTGTCTCTAACGCCCTTCGTTCTGCTCAAATGGACTCTTCCTCTTCTCAGCAGCTACAACATGGACCCACCTGGACCGGGCCCAGGGTCTAAACCCAGACCTAAACCTGCTTCCAGGTCTTTGTCTCTGAAAGGTGACCGCTCCAAAGGCTGGCTTCCTGACTTAAGAGAACTTCCTCCTGAAGAGCAGAGGTAAGTCCCTTTGATGAGATAGTGAAATGTGTAGAGCTGCCGCTGTCGTTGGTTATTATTGGCTATAACTTGAGTCTAGCTATTCATCCATCCATTACTTTCTGCTTTATCCGGGGCCGTGTCACGAAGGCTGAGCAGAGATCTCCAGACTTTCGATCTAGCTATACAATACTTTTAATTTATAGAGTAGTTGACCATTATGGGATGAAAAAGTCTTTAAGTGTCCAAAAAAAGAGCTATACAAGTTTGATGTCTTACTATTATTATTATTATTATTTTGTAGTTTTTCTGTGAACATGAAATACAGTTAAAAATTGCGATAATTACAGACTAAGCTCTTTCATTTAAACAATTTAGCTTATGAACTGTGTTCTCAATTATTATGCAAATTATATTTTTCTCAGTTTTTCTAAATTGTCAACTCAAATGGCAGTCAGCATAATTTTCAAGTTAGAGCCTTGTTTGGACATGGTGGCCATTCACCAACCATCCACTCCTCCATCCACTTGACCATCGGGTTACACAGCCTCATCCGTGAACAAGACTGTTTGAAAACGAGTCTTCATGTACTTCTGAGCCACTGCAGCCGTTTCTGCTCGACAGCTTCAATGTACAGTTTAGGGGAGGCTGGATAGAAGGTTTATGCACAACTGCAGCCTCTGGTCCTACACCTTGATGTTCAGGAGACTCCAGAGGCACCAGCAGCTTCAAATACCTGTCTGCTGCTTTGTAGCAGCTGTTCTCTTAATCTGATGTGTTTGTCTGGCAGAAACCGTCCTCACTGTGCCTTTATCTGCACAAACCCGTGTGTCTCTGAATCAGCCACAAACTCTTAACAGTACGATGATTACGCTGAATCTTTCATGAAATATTGAAGGTTTTCATACCTAGTTCAAGGCTTTCAACTATTTCATCAGCAGAGAGATCCTGTTTCTTTCCTTATTGCTTTAAAATGATGGTCTGCTTATTAATGTGGAACTTCCTTTTTTTAGTAGTTTTTCCCCTAACTGGGCTTACCTGACAACTAATTATCACAGGCGTCTGAGACTGATGTCAGTGATTCAAAGAGGCCTGTGACACAATACCATCCATGAGTTTATTTTTTTAACACTGAAATATAATTTGCATAATAATTTGGAACACAGTTTAGAGACATTAGACCATCACAAATAGGGGTGAGCGATGTTCCCAAAAACTAAAGATATATTTTTGGCATCAGACATTTGCAAAATTGTGCTGGCAGACATATTTAGATTGCTTTGCTGTTTTAAAGACAATTGTTTTGAATAAACTACAAAAGTGCAGAGAAAATCTCTCACTCCTGTCTTTATATTGGGCGATACAAAAAGGATTTGATTTGTTGGAGCTGTCTCTAACGCCCTTCGTTCTGCTCAAATGGACTCTTCCTCTTCTCAGCAGCTACAACATGGACCCACCTGGACCTGGCCCAGGGTCTAAACCCAGACCTAAACCTGCTTCCAGGTCTTTGTCTCTGAAAAGTGACCGCTCCAAAGGCTGGCTTCCTGACTTAAGAGAACTTCCTCCTGAAGAGCAGAGGTAAGTCCCTTTGATGAGATAGTGAAATGTGTAGAGCTGCCGCTGTCGTTGGTTATTATTGGCTATAACTTGAGTCTAGCTATTCATCCATCCATTACTTTCTGCTTTATCCGGGGCCGTGTCACGAAGGCTGAGCAGAGATCTCCAGACTTTCGATCTAGCTATACAATACTTTTAATTTATAGAGTAGTTGACCATTATGGGATGAAAAAGTCTTTAAGTGTCCAAAAAAAGAGCTATACAAGTTTGATGTCTTACTATTATTATTATTATTATTTTGTAGTTTTTCTGTGAACATGAAATACAGTTAAAAATTGCGATAATTACAGACTAAGCTCTTTCATTTAAACAATTTAGCTTATGAACTGTGTTCTCAATTATTATGCAAATTATATTTTTCTCAGTTTTTCTAAATTGTCAACTCAAATGGCAGTCAGCATAATTTTCAAGTTAGAGCCTTGTTTGGACATGGTGGCCATTCACCAACCATCCACTCCTCCATCCACTTGACCATCGGGTTACACAGCCTCATCCGTGAACAAGACTGTTTGAAAACGAGTCCTCATGTACTTCTGAGCCACTGCAGCCGTTTCTGCTCGACAGCTTCAATGTACAGTTTAGGGGAGGCTGGATAGAAGGTTTATGCACAACTGCAGCCTCTGGTCCTACACCTTGATGTTCAGGAGACTCCAGAGGCACCAGCAGCTTCAAATACCTGTCTGCTGCTTTGTAGCAGCTGTTCTCTTAATCTGATGTGTTTGTCTGGCAGAAACTGTCCTCACTGTGCCTTTATCTGCACAAACCCGTGTGTCTCTGAATCAGCCACAAACTCTTAACAGTACGATGATTACGCTGAATCTTTCATGAAATATTGAAGGTTTTCATACCTAGTTCAAGGCTTTCAACTATTTCATCAGCAGAGAGATCCTGTTTCTTTCCTTATTGCTTTAAAATGATGGTCTGCTTATTAATGTGGAACTTCCTTTTTTTAGTAGTTTTTCCCCTAACTGGGCTTACCTGACAACTAATTATCACAGGCGTCAGAGACTGATGTCAGTGATTCAAAGAGGCCTGTGACACAATACCATTCATGAGTTTATTTTTTTAACACTGAAATATAATTTGCATAATAATTTGGAACACAGTTTAGAGACATTAGACCATCACAAATAGGGGTGAGCGATGTTCCCAAAAACTAAAGATATATTTTTGGCATCAGACATTTGCAAAATTGTGCTGGCAGACATATTTAGATTGCTTTGTTGTTTTAAAGACAATTGTTTTGAATAAACTACAAAAGTGCAGAGAAAATCTCTCACTCCTGTCTTTATATTGGGCGATACAAAAAGGATTTGATTTGTTGGAGCTGTCTCTAACGCCCTTCGTTCTGCTCAAATGGACTCTTCCTCTTCTCAGCAGCTACAACATGGACCCACCTGGACCTGGCCCAGGGTCTAAACCCAGACCTAAACCTGCTTCCAGGTCTTTGTCTCTGAAAGGTGACCGCTCCAAAGGCTGGCTTCCTGACTTAAGAGAACTTCCTCCTGAAGAGCAGAGGTAAGTCCCTTTGATGAGATAGTGAAATGTGTAGAGCTGCCGCTGTCGTTGGTTATTATTATTGTTGTTGGTTATAATTACTTACCGATTTTTATTTTGGAATCTACATATTTTTTTGTCTTTCAAACAAGTTCCCTCTACCTACTAAGAATGAATATACAGCGCCCCCTGCTGTCAGAGTTTAGACAAGTTTAGAGGCAGAAAAATATCAGCAGTGCATATCAGTATCGGCCAAGTACGAGTACTCCAGTATATTGCCGGGTCGTTGCCGGGCTTGTACCCGGCCAAGGTGCGTTCTCTTCGGGCTTTGAGCTGCGGCCCGCTGGAGTCCCATGGAGGATCTAACGCTGATTCACACTTCCTCTGCAAAAGTCCTTTGGGTGAAAGTGATGCCAAGCGTCCACGATGATATAAATGTCCTTATGTTTGCCTCGGTCAGACATTTAAGGTTCAAAAATAAGCATTTATTGATCATATGTTTGACTAGGCGCCAATATACAATGATCAGCTGTTCTGATTGACACGCGCGTCAACCAGTGACACACGTTCAAAACTGTGACGTCACTAAGAAGGCGGTCAATCTATATTTGTATTGTAAAATATTAGTATTAGCCTTATTTACGTCACTGAGCAGAAGAATCTGAAAGCACATTTAAGGTTTGGATTGGAGGCCTTTTTTATTTTATTTTTAGAATTCTTATTTTTTATTAATTTTTCTGCATTTTTTTCATTTCATTTCATTTTATTTATTCTTTTTTCATGATAATGCAACATAAAATTGGTACAACAATGCAGCAAACACAACAATAATACATTCCATGAGAAGAAGAACAGGAGTAGGATGAAGAAAAAATCTTATAAGCTCCTACTAAAAACTTTACAAATTAGATGGCCTCATCGATGCCAAAAAATAACAATAGCCCAGACCAGATGTCATCAACTTTCGATTTTAACAATTTTCTTTCTTTGTTTTCCAATTATTAATAATTTTGTTAAAACTGCTTTTTCTTCTTTTCAGTCTTGAAAAGAATAAAAACCAGCTCGCTATCGCTTGCATATTTCAGTATTCGGCTCACTCTGCTACCATAAAGCAGACTATTTGGTCCGTGCCAATGTCAGACCCAAAGTCACATCTACCCAGACACTATTGACACCTCTCCCTAATGGGAATTACAGATGTGGGAGTTGTGCACAATGTAACAACACTTATAAAACTTCTTTCTTCCAACATCCCCACAGTGGTAAAAAAAAATACACATTCACAATGTAATAACTTGCGCATCCACGTATGTGGTCTATTTATTAGGTTGCCTTTGTGGTTTAGCATATGTGGGAAAAACCATAAGAAAATGAAAACAAAGAATAAGCATAAGAGCTCAATACGCAGAAATAACAGAGAATATCCAGTAGCCCATTTCAACGATGCACATCATGTCAGTGCTCTATGTTTTTGCGGCATTGAACAAGTCCCTCCTCCTTATAGAGGAGGAGACCATGACAAACTTTTGAATAAAAGAGAAGCCACTGGACTTTGAAACTTTCCAGACCCTTGCACCCAATGGATTAAATGATGAGCTTGTTTTTAATGTTTTTCTACAGAGGTTCCAATGCCATGTTATGTTTATAGGCTGTGTTAACTTCCTTGGTGTACATGTTGATTTGCATATATTTAGGCAGATCTTCTCTATTTTTTAGCTGTCTTATATATCCATTTCCCATATGTATTTCATGTGCACCTGAATGTTTTTATTGTATATATGTACATATGTATATTTTATTAATAATAATAATACATCGAACTTGTATAGCGCTTTTTTGGACACTCAAAGACGCTTAACATGGGGAATAAACAAAACAAAAAAGGGGTTTAAAGAAAAGCTAGTTTGAACAGGTGGGTTTTGAGTACTGATTTGAAGGTCGGTAGTGAGTCAGAGTTTCTAACGGGCAGTGGGAGTGAGTTCCAGAGGGTGGGGGCAGTGATGGCAAAGGCCCGGTCCCCCAAGGTCCGGTGGTTAGTGCGGGTGATGGGGGTGAGGCGGTTGGTGCCGGCTGAGCGGAGGTGGCGGATGGGTTTGTATTGTTCCTAGAGGTCGGGGAGGTAGGGCGGGGCCAGGTTATGGAGGGACTTGTAGGTGAGGAGGAGGAGCTTGTATTGAATGCGATATTGAACGTGATGTGTTGTCTGGACCGGGTGTGGGTGAGGAGGCGGGCAGCAGAGTTCTGGATGTATTGCAGTTTTTGGAGATGAGTGGTGGGAAGTCCGTAGAGGCTATTGCAGTAGTCGAGTCTGGAAGTGATGAAAGCGTGGATGAGGATTTCAACTGTAGACTGGGTAAGGGAGGGGCGGAGGCGGGCAATGTTGCTGGCATGGAAGAAGGATGTTTTAGGGATATTGTTGATGTGTGTTTTGTATGAGAGCGTGGAGTCCATTATGATGCCGAGGTTGCGTACGGAGGGGGAGGGGGTGACATTGTGAGGAGGGTAAAGTTCTGGACAGAGGGGAGGAGAGATTTGGGGCCGGTGATGAGGAGTTCTGTTTTATTGCTGTTGAGTTTGAGAAAGTTATTGTCCATCCAGGTTTTTATGTGGGAAATGCAGTCGGTGATGGTGGAGAGGATAAACGGGGTGATGGATTTGGTGGAGATGTAGAGTTGGGTATCGTCGGCAAAGCAGTGAAAGTTGAGTCCATGGTGACGGATGATCTGACCGAGGGGAAGCATGTAGATGGTAAAGAGGAGGGGGCCGAGTACGGAACCTTGGGGGACACCGTGGCTGACGGGGAAAGTGTGGGAGTTGCAGTTGTTGACAGAGGCAAAGTGGTGACGATCGGAGAGGTATGAGATGAACCAGAGGAGTGCTGTGCCGGAGATGCCGATTGATTGTAGACGGTGGAGGAGGATGATATGGTTTATTGTGTCAAAAGCTTATTCACTATATCCTGGCTTTCTTTTGTGTTTGGATGTATGTTGTATACATATGCTGCCTACGTTTTGCCATAGGCCATTATGACATAATCCTGTGATGCAGCAGGCCACACCCTATTTAAGGATGGCTTCTCATTCATAAAAAAACATTTTGCCTGACCAAGGCCACTGGCCGAAACATTGCATCAAATAAAGGAACACTGATGTTGCAAGTTAACAGTGTGCGAGAGCTTTTTCCTGTTCTACGTTTGGCTTCTATGCACTGTGGGGGAGGGGTGTCCTTTCTGTGGAGTCAGGGAGTCAGTCTTTCACTGTTTCTGGGAGTGTGGGAGGCTGACTCAGCTGTTTGATCTGCTCAGGACACTGTTTAGAAGGTGCGGATATGTTTTTAATGCAGTGACTTATGTTGGGGGGGTCTTGTCTAGTGGCAGAGCGAAGAGGAAGGGGCGGGTCCTGAATTTCCTCCTGGGCCAAGCAAAGATGGCCATATACCAGAGCAGGAAGAGGAAGGTGCAGGGGCGGAGTCAGGTCAGCGCTGAGGTGCTGTTTGTTAAGATGGTGCAGGCTCGGCTCCTGCTGGAGTTTGGGGCCCAGATGGACATGAGGCTGGAAGAGTTCGAGGGTGGTTGGGGGCTTGAGGGGGTTCTAGCCTCAGTCAAAAAAACAATCTGTCTGTCTGTCTGTCTGTCTCTCTCTCCAGCACGTGCAGTCGCTGAGGAGACAGTGCTTTATGTACCTAGCGGTGCGCTCGAGGTGTCATTTTCTGTGAAACATGAAAAAAGGCACTACACTGTGTACGTGAGCTCCGGAAGTATGAGGTGTTTTGTGTGCAGGGATCTCGGGCACAAGCGAGCGTCCTGCCCCCACCGAGAAGGCTGAGTCGGGGATTCAGAGCTTTTCTTGCACTTGACAATGACACGTGTTTTGTTTTTGTATGTTTGCTGTTGCTAAATACACTCTTCTGATTCTCAGCAGCTGCAACATGCACCCACCTGGACCTGGCCCCGGGTATAAAGACAGACCTAAACCTGCTCCCAGCTTTGTGTCCCTGAAAAGTGACCGCTCTAAAGAAAACCCTCCTGACTGTCGAGACCCTCCTCCTGATGACCAGCGGTAAGTCCTGCGTAAACCATAGTCAGACCTGGTTTAGTCCTGGTTCAGAGTCAGTCCTGGTTTAGTCCTGGTGTTTGCTGTGGATTGTGAGTCCTCAGGAGGTCTGTGGAGGAGCTTCTTGTGAGTCTAAATGAGTCCAAAGGCGGCTGCAGTGGTCTCTGCTCAGAGCTGTGGAAGTCTCTAATGTTTCTGTTTGTTGGATGTTTTGCTGATGAGTAGCTCAGAGAGTGAGGAAGAGCAGAGCAGCAGAAAGGCTGTGCTGACCATCAACCTGGACGACTTGCTGATGAGTAGCTCAGAGAGTGAGAAGGGGCAGAGCAGCAGAAAGGCTGTGCTGACCATCAACCTGGACGACTTGCTGATGAGTAGCTCAGAGAGTGAGAAGGGGCAGAGCAGCAGAAAGGCTGTGCTGACCATCAACCTGGACTTGCTGATCTCTGGTAAGAACTCTCTCTCTCTGTCTCTCTCTCTCATACCGTGGAAATCTCATACCGTCCCATCCCTAGCGCCTTTCTACCTGCTTTAAAGGAATAGGCCACTGTTTTTCCAGACTGAGATATGTTCTTACAAGAGCTTAGATGAGTTGTTACGTACCTGTCTGGTCTTTGTGCCCGTGGAAGAGCGTGGTCGCTTCTAACTTCACCCCCGTTTGGAGCTATAGGAATATACTGGGAGAGGCTAAATGCTAAAAACATATTTGGTCGTTTTGCGTGACTGAGCGCATGCACAAAGACCAGACAGGTACGCATCAACTCATCTAAGCTCAGGTAAGAACAGATCTCAGTCTGGAAAAACAGTGGCCTTTTCCTTTAAGCACTCAAAGCACTTTAAATCAAGGAACCAGTCAAACGCGCATTTATACACCAGTGTACACTGACAGTGGAGGCAAGGTGGGTGAAGTGTCTTGCCCAAGGACACAATGACAGTGTGCATCTGCAGGATTTAAACCGCCAACCCTCCGATCACAAAGAGACCCGCTCTACTCTCTGCGCCACTGTCACCCCAAAGTGCATTTCAGATCAGTTAAATCCATTTTACTGATATGTATTTCCGCGGAAGTCATATCCAGCGTCTCTGCGGGTTTAAGTCATTCAGACTGAAGTGAGAGCTGCATCTGCTTCACACTTCCACTCACTCACCTCGGTCTAACTTTACAGCGTGCGTCACCATGTGTTCCTTATGCCCTCAGTCTGAGTTTCTTTTCTTTACTCCTGGACCTTTTTTTGGTGATATAAGTTTTATCTGACAGATAAACGCTCTGTGTGCATTTTGATCTGACAGAAACGACCTTCAGGAGTCACAGTTCTGTTGAAGCCGAGCCGAAATTCAATCTCAATGAGTGAAATAAACAGACATTCGTCTTTAGGTCTGTTCTGCTCCGATTGTCTTGGCCTCATAGCTTGCCTCTCACAGAAACAGATGACTATTTTCTCCGCCCATTGTCCACAGAGCTGGAGAAGAGAAGAGTGCCCTGTTCTTTAGATGATACAATTATTTAACATAACGCGTATTTTTTCATAAACCCTGGTCTCTTTGGTTTAATTTGATGTAAAATGTAAAGAAATGTTTGATTTTGATGTGAAAATATATTGTTTTAAGCAGAAAAAATGTGCAACTCTTCATCGCAAACTTCATCAGGACTGATCAGACGAGAAGCTCACACCTGGATCTGACCTGTTTCACTTCATAATAAACGGTCATTTCAGCTCAGTCTCTGGTCTCTCTCCACATGGTGTTTTAGTCATAGAGGATTATGGCCGTGGTGAAAACTGGGCTCCTGGAGCTTTAGTTCTGACCCACAGCTCATGGCACTAAGTCATTATTTCACTCATGGTCCGAAATAGAATGTTGATTCACTGAAGGAGCTGGAGTTCACTGTTGTCTCTGTCTTTATTCAGGGAGTGATGTTGAAGTTTGCAGAGATAAACTGAAGAGTCATCTGCAGCAGAGGTTCAGTTGTGTGTTTGAGGGTGTGGCTAAAGCAGGAAACTCCGCCCCCCTGCACCAGATCTACACAGAGCTCTACATCACTGAAGGAGGGGCCTCAGAGGTCAACCAGGAACATGAGGTCAGACACATCGAGACGGCGTCCAGGAAACCAGCCGCTACAGAGACCAGCATCACATGTGAAGACCTGTTTAAAGGCCCCGCCCACAGACAGCAGCCAATCAGGGCGGAGCTGACAGAGGACGGACCAATCAGGACGGTTCTGACGAAGGGCGTGGCCGGTGTGGGGAAAACAGTGCTGACTCAGAAGTTGAGTCTGGACTGGGCTGAAGGCAGAGCCCACCAGGACGTCCAGCTGCTGTTCCCCTTCACTTTCAGAGAGCTCAATGTGCTCAGAGGCTCAGAGTTCAGCCTGGTGGAGCTGCTGCACCACTTCTTCAGTCAAACCAAAGGTCTCAGCTTTCAGCAGCTCCAGCTGCTCTTCATCTTTGACGGTCTGGACGAGTGCAGACTTCCTCTGGACTTCAGCCGGACCCGGGTCCTGACGGAGCCCACAGAGAGCGCCTCAGTGGAGGAGCTGCTGGTGAACCTCATCAGGGGGAGCCTGCTTCCCTCCGCTCGCCTCTGGATAACCACACGCCCAGCGGCGGCCAATCAGATCCCTGCTGAGTGCGTCTCCATGGTGACAGAGGTGCGAGGGTTCAACGACCCACAGAAGGAGCAGTACTTCAGGAACAGGTTCAGAGACGAGCAGCAGGCCACAACCGTCATCTCCCACATCAAGAGCATCCGCAGCCTGTACATCATGGGCCACATCCCCGTCTTCTGCTGGATCCTCTCCACAGTCCTGCTCCATCTGATGGAGACCAGAGAGAGAGGAGAGCTGCCCCGCACCCTCACCCAGATGTACATCCACCTCCTGGTGGTCCAGGCCAAAGTCAAGAACATCAAGTATCATGAGGGATCTGGGACTGATCCACACTGGACTCCAGAGACCTGGGAGATGGTGCGGTCCCTGGGAAAACTGGCCTTTGAGCAGCTGCAGAAAGGAAACCTGATCTTCTACGAGAGTGACCTGAACGAGTGTGGGCTGGACGCTGCAGTCGCCTCAGTGTATTCCGGAGTCTTCACACAGGTCTTTAGAGAGGAGCCAGGCCTGTACCAGGACAAGGTCTTCTGCTTCATCCATCTGACTGTGCAGGAGTTTCTGGCTGCTCTTCACGTCCATGAGACCTTCTTCAGCTCTGGGGAGAACCTGCTGTCCACACCACACTCCTCTGATAGCCCTGATCCCGAAGAGAACCCGCTGTCCTCACCACACTCCTCTGAGAGCCCTGATCCCGAAGAGAACCTGCTGTCCACACCTCACTCCTCTGAGAGCCCTGATCCCGAGGAGAACCTGCTGTCCTCACCTCACTCCTCTGAGAGCCCTGACCCCGAGGAGAACCTGCTGTCCTCACCTCACTCCTCTGAGAGCCCTGACCCCGAGGAGAACCCGCTGTCCTCACCACACTCCTCTGAGAGCCCTGACCCCTCTGAGAACCTGCTGTCCTCACCACACTCCTCTGAGAGCCCTGACCCCTCTGAGAACCTGCTGTCCTCACCTCACTCCTCTGAGAGCCCTGACCCCGAGGAGAACCTGCTGTCCTCACCTCACTCCTCTGAGAGCCCTGACCCCGAGGAGAACCCGCTGTCCTCACCACACTCCTCTGAGAGCCCTGATCCCGAAGAGAACCCGCTGTCCTCACCTCACTCCTCTGAGAGCCCTGACCCCGAGGAGAACCTGCTGTCCTCACCTCACTCCTCTGAGAGCCCTGACCCCGAGGAGAACCTGCTGTCCACACCACACCCCTCTGAGAGCCCAGAGGCCTTCTACCGCTCTGCTGTGGACCGGGCCTTACAGAGTCCAAACGGACACCTGGACCTGTTCCTATGCTTCCTCCTGGGGCTGTCTCTGCCGACCAATCAGAGCCTGCTGCCAGGTCACCTGACTCACACAGGAAGGGGCTTGACCAATCAGGACACAGTAAAGTACATCAAACAGAAGCTGGATGAACAAGGTCTGTCTGCAGAGAGGAGCCTGAACCTGCTCCACTGTCTGAACGAACTGAACGACCGCAGTCTGATCAAGGAGATACAGAGGGTCATGAGAGAAGGACGTCTCTCCTTGATATATTCTCCTGCTCAGTCGTCTGCTCTGTCCTTCCTCTTACTGTCCTCAGACTCAGACCTGGAGGAGTTTGACCTCAGGAAATACTGTTCCTCAGAGACAGCTCTCCTGAAGCTGCTGCCGGTCGTCAAAGTCTCCACCAAAGCCATGTGAGTCCAGACTGTATTTAAACACTTGTGTCTCGGCTCTAGTCTCTAATCGTCCTCTCTGTCCTCAGTCTGAGGGACTGTGGCCTGTCTCCTCTCAGCTGTGGTCCTCTGGCCTCAGTCCTCAGCTCCTCCAGTCTGACTCACCTGGATCTCAGTAACAACGACCTCCAGGACTCAGGAGTGGAGCTGTTGTGCTCCGGACTGAAGAGCGCCCCCTGCAGACTGCACACCCTCAGGTGAGACGCTCCCATGATGCACTCTGTCTCTGTGTCCACATTAGAGGCTAATGCTGTGTGTCTTTAGTCTGTCTGGATGTCTGGTCTCAGAGAGGGGCGGGGCTTCTCTGGCCTCAGCTTTGAGCTCCGCCCCCTCCCACCTGAAAGAGTTAGATCTGAGCTACAACCATCCAGGACCCTCCACCGAGCTCCTGACCGCTCTACGGGCCCCTCAGGGGCCCCTGGACTCTCTCAGGTGAGTCCCCCTTGACTCTCTCAGGGTCTTGTCTCTGGTCCATGGTTGGTCTGCAGTAAACTGGACTTGTGTGTTTCAGGATGGATCCGGCTGGAGAACAGTGGATGGTCCCAGGTCTGAGGAAATGTGAGTCTGTGTTTTATTAATTTCATGGAAATCGTTTTCAATGAAGGTACTTGACAAAAATCCCACTATGGACGCAGCTGAATATATAGACCAACGGGGAGGAGTGGTCTATATATTCAGCTGCGGCCATAGTGGGATTTTTGTCGCTGACGAAGCCTTTTGGATGAGAGGCGAAACGTTCGAAGACTTCAACTACTGAGTACAGAAGATGAATCAAGTACCTTCATTGAAGATGGACAACTCCTGTACGACTGAGAACTTACACAGACTTCATGAAAATCGCTTCAACTTTATTAGGTTTATGTTCCCTGTTTTAGAGGAAAAATCTGCAAAATTATAGAGATTGAATTGACAAACTATGCACCAAATTGCAGATTACTATACACAGAAAAAACAAGAAAACTCCTCAGACTCACAGGAACAGGAAGTGATGTCATGATGTGTTTGTTTCCTCAGATTCCTGTGAGTTTTCTCTGGATCCAAACACAGCTCAGACGAACCTCCTTCTGTCTAAGGACAAACGGACTGTGACCAGAGTGTGGAAGAAGCCGCTGTATCCAGATCATGAGGACAGGTTCATACACCAGTGTCAGGTCCTGAGCTCCACTGGCCTGAGGGGGCGCTGTTACTGGGAGGTGCAGTGGAGCGCGAGTAGAGGGTGGGGAATTGATATAGCAGTGAGTTACAGAGGAATCAGACGGAGAGGACACAGAGAGGAGTGTAGATTTGGAGAGAATGATCAGTCCTGGAGTCTGAGGATCGAGTATGGAAATTACTTTGTCTGTCACAACAAGAGAACAACAACCCTCTTCTCCACCTTCCCCTCCTCCTCTGACTCAGGTGTAGTGGGCGTGTTCCTGGACTCTGAGGCTGGAGCTCTGTCCTTCTATGAGGTCCACTCTGGTGGAAAACTGTCCCACATTTACACCTTCACCTCCTCCTTCACTGAGCCTCTGTTTCCTGGGTTTGGGCTGCTCTGTGAGGGTGACTCAGTGTCTGTGGTAGATCTACACTGAAAAATGTAACAGTAAAAAGTGCTGGCAGAAGGTTCCAAGGATTTGTATATGATCCGTATTATGATGAGAATGTGCTGTTAAAACTGTGACCTGTGAATTTACGGTAAACGTTCCGTAAAAATTAAAATGGCAGAAAAACAGAAACCTTTGTATTATAAGTGCAATTTCAGTTAATTCCTTAAGCCTGAAAACAGAAAATGTAATGTAATTAATATGTAAATTTGTTATTAAAGGTTTATTTTCCGTAAAATTCATACTACTCGGAAACAGAAATATATGTAAATTTATAGTATAAATCTTGTGTTTTAAACATAATTCACTTGTTTTAGTTCAACATAAGACATTGTTCAAAAATAATGGGCAAAATCTTTCTATTTATTAACAAAGCAAAATAAATCAGTTTACAAGACACTGGACAGTCAAAATAAACAGGTCATTTGAGTCAATATTAATACAAAATTTAAATAATGACTACAACGTTAATGTCATACGCATCCACTGAATTCCTTTTTTTTTAAACAATATTAATGAATAGAGGTATAACTGTTCAGCGTCTCACGGTTCGGTTTCCTTGTGCAGTAAGTTCAACTGAGCTTAAACACTTAAAAATGGTTTTAAGCCAAGTACAACTTTCATCAACAGTTTTGTTTTGTTGAAACAGATTAGCCTACACCATAACTTTCAAGTCCAATCAGCTTGTTTTAACCACATCATTACAACCAAACCCCCCCAAAAAAAACAAAGTGGCAAATTGCAGATTTTTACTTTCATAAAATAATATTTGACATACCTTATGTTGTAACATGTAGGGTGAGTTATTCACACAGAATTCAGAATGTATTAAAGATACATAATATTAGTGTGTTAGTCCTTATTGACGCAGATTCACATTGTTCTCTGGCTCCAACATCTGAAAAATATGGAGAAAGTCTGTCAGCAAGAAATGAAACTCAGTTGAATATCATGTAACTGTTTAAACTTACTGTTGGTCTTCTAGAGCGGACTCTTTCTCCTCTTCACATTCAGCGATAAGAAACCATTGGGCTTGTGCGAGTCTGTAATAATAATAATAGAAAAACATCAAATGTCAGAAATGATTAGATTTCCCATGTATAGTCCAATAAATGTGGATAAATGTGCGACTTAGTCCATGTAAATGCGACCACATAAAAAAAGATGTCCCACTATGAGAAAAGGTTTGTCTAGAGCCAGCTAAATATAACAATTTAAATTGTAAAAATTTAAATACAGAATAAATTTAAAATGAAAATAACACACAATTTTAGCAAGTGCATTACATTTACTCACTTTATAAAAAAAAGAGCTGAGAATCGTTGGAGGCGTCTCATCCCATCAGCCTCAGGTCTACTGTAACAAAAACTTTTAAAAATATGCACATTTGTAAATACTTTAGTTAAATATGGGAGGTTTGAAACAAATCTACTTACATTCTGAATGATTATCTGAGTCCTTGTCACAGTGTGTTCTCCTTTTCCCTGCATTCTTACTTTCCACATACTGTACGACAAACTGGTGGACACTGGAAAGCCTCATGTCTTCAACCTCACAGGCCTTTAGATCACAGCACCTCCTCCTGTGTTTAGATCACAGCACCTCCTCCTGTGTTTACATCACAGCACCTCCTCCTGTGTTTACATCACAGCACCTCCTCCTGTGTTTACATCACAGCACCTCCTCCTGTGTTTACATCACAGCACCACCTCCTGTGTTTACATCACAGCACCTCCTCCTGTGTTTAGATCACAGCACCACCTCCTGTGTTTAGATCACAGCACCTCCTCCTGTGTTTAGATCACAGCGCCTCCTCCTGTGTTTACATCACAGCACCTCCTCCTGTGTTTACATCACAGCACCTCCTCCTGTGTTTACATCACAGCACCTCCTCCTGTGTTTACATCACAGCACCTCCTCCTGTGTTTACATCACAGCACCTCCTCCTGTGTTTACATCACAGCACCTCCTCCTGTGTTTACATCACAGCACCTCCTCCTGTGTTTAGATCACAGCACCTCCTCCTGTGTTTAGATCACAGCACCTCCTCCTGTGTTTAGATCACAGCACCTCCTCCTGTGTTTACATCACAGCACCTCCTCCTGTGTTTAGATCACAGCACCTCCTCCTGTGTTTAGATCACAGCACCTCCTCCTGTGTTTAGATCACAGCACCTCCTCCTGTGTTTAGATCACAGCACCTCCTCCTGTGTTTAGATCACAGCACCTCCTCCTGTGTTTACATCACAGCACCTCCTCCTGTGTTTACATCACAGCACCTCCTCCTGTGTTTACATCACAGCACCTCCTCCTGTGTTTACATCACAGCACCTCCTCCTGTGTTTACATCACAGCACCTCCTCCTGTGTTTACATCACAGCACCTCCTCCTGTGTTTACATCACAGCACCTCCTCCTGTGTTTAGATCACAGCACCTCCTCCTGTGTTTACATCACAGCGCCTCCTCCTGTGTTTAGATCACAGCGCCTCCTCCTGTGTTTAGATCACAGCGCCTCCTCCTGTGTTTACATCACAGCACCTCCTCCTGTGTTTACATCACAGCACCACCTCCTGTGTTTACATCACAGCACCTCCTCCTGTGTTTAGATCACAGCACCACCTCCTGTGTTTAGATCACAGCACCTCCTCCTGTGTTTAGATCACAGCGCCTCCTCCTGTGTTTAGATCACAGCACCTCCTCCTGTGTTTACATCACAGCGCCTCCTCCTGTGTTTAGATCACAGCACCTCCTCCTGTGTTTACATCACAGCACCACCTCCTGTGTTTACATCACAGCACCTCCTCCTGTGTTTAGATCACAGCACCACCTCCTGTGTTTAGATCACAGCACCTCCTCCTGTGTTTAGATCACAGCGCCTCCTCCTGTGTTTAGATCACAGCACCTCCTCCTGTGTTTACATCACAGCGCCTCCTCCTGTGTTTACATCACAGCGCCTCCTCCTGTGTTTGTAAAACGGACACACATACTGAGGTCAGGACACTTCACCTTATTCTTTGTGCATTAATGAACTCCAGTTCAGGACGATGGTGTTTCTAGAGTTGATTCTCTAGATAAATAGAAACATTTTAGAGCTCTGTAGGTTTTCACAGCTGGCGCGTCAGTTACTTTCCCTTCAACTGTGCACGTTAAAATATTTCTATCCAGATTATGTTTTATCAAAGGTACAAATAACAGAAAAGCTGGACTTATAGTGAACTAACGTTAAAGATTAACGTTATAAACATGTGTTACGACATGTCGACTGCCACAACACTTAATGCGATGGATTATATTATATTATTATATATTATCATAAGGTTTAGGACAAAGATGAGTTCTTTCACAGTTTCCCTGTAACTGCCCAACTGACCAGCTGTACACTAACTATATTAAAGGTGTAGAGGAGGATGTTCTTTTTCCGGGTGGATCATCAAGACTATTGGTCCTCCTGATTGTCAATCATTCTGGTGATATGTTTACGTAAGGACGTCGTACGTGCTCGTTCCTGGGTAGTTTTCGTTTTTTTGCGCATGCGCACTTTCAGGTGTATATGTTGAGCTTCGCCTTCAGCTTTTCACTGTAGCTCGCAGTTCTCACCGGGTGCTTTGAAAATGGCAGAGAGTCGCAAGAGAAAAAGTGTCTTCGAGGTTTATGAGAAGAAGAGAAAGGCTTCAGAAGAGAGAAACAAGACCAGAGTGTTTTTGGGAGATTCTTTCACACGATGGCGTGCGCTGAAAGCACACGTTGGGCTTCCCACTGACGCTTCAGTCGCGAAGTTTCTACTCGACAGGTAAAGTTTGGCATTCTATTTGGAGAAATCCATTTAAAATCACTTCTAGTAAAAGTGTACATTGTAACTGTATATTGTAACTTTCTAGGGTAGATTAGTTTATTTAGTTTGTAATTTGCATCGTCAGTAGTTATTACGATGGCCACAGGTCTGCTAACATTTCCTAATCTTCACCGCAGCCCCCAAACAAAGGCATGTCAAGATTTTTAAATGTACTAGCAGTCATTTTTGCGATGAAAGTTCTTAAACATAAAAATGGATGAGATGAGATCTATCTGAGTGACCGTCTTTATCATCGCGTACCCGCCGCCCCTCCTCCCTCATGGCTCGGAGCCTTTGCTAACAAACAAACAAACAAACAGAGTAGCAGCTCGTGTAGAACACCCGCTCCTGCATCCATTTACTAAGTAATGTCGTTTAAAAGCGGGCCAATCACTAACTGGAAACGAACTCAGAAGAGGATCGTTGTGGTATGCTTTGGATTATGATTTGAGAATAATCGACCGAGTAGTTATTAGGAGAGAAGTTTATCCTAATGTAGGCTCTGATTAGCGAAGCCTTGGCACAGGTCACGCGCCGCGCAGACACGGGAAAGCTCTCCATTTGTCTAAAGTAGCCTTATGACAAATGGTAAAAGACATCACGCTGAAATGATCTAAAATCTTGTGTGATGTTTGACAGACAATGGCCAATACAAAGACTGTGGTGTGAAACACAGTTTGGATATCTGGCACGGTGCAAAGAACCTAAGTAAAAAGATTCTGGCTGTATGTTTACTGTTATTGAGACCTTTTTTTGTTTTTTTGGCAAGGAACCAGTTAATCTAATTCAATAAATTTGTTTTTTAGGCTGGACATGAGAAGGACTGTGCACTACTTCTGAGTTGGAACAGAGACATTTGCAATCATTTTTGGTACAGCTGTAAGGAAGCAGAGACCTTTGAAGCTTTCAACGTAAGTTTTTATTTACTGTATATATTTCTACACAATTAGAGTATACTAATATATAAAGGGTGTTTGTCAAATGTTTTTTTTTTTTTAATAGTACGCATAATTTACTGAGTGAAAACATTTGATTACAGGATCTTTGGACAGGAGTTCTGCATCATGTAACTGGCAAACATGAGTGGTACTTTGGGGCCTGTCGACATGGTCCTTTGGAGGAAGACCGGAATAAAGAATGGATTCCAAAGGGCTCTGCAGCACATGGAAGACTCCAAAAGATCGTTTACGATGCACGCTGGTTGAAAAATATACCCAAGTATCTCTCTTTCAGGTAGACATTTTTGTAGTGCAATTGCATTCCAAACCACCAATTTGCTTTATCAAAATTTGGAAAATGCCAGGTTCACACATTGTCTTATTTGCTTCTTTATTTTTGTTTTATAGATCAACCTCAGACCTGGAGTCCTTCCATAACCACATACTTATGTACGCCTCAAAGCGCTTCTGCTTCAAACCACCAGTGTACTATGCTCGGACCCTGTTGGCAGGGCTGGATTATAACTACCACCTAAACCGAGGAGCACGAACAAATGCAGATGGCTCATATCAGTAAGTTATCACTGATCTATAATCCATAATTTATACTATACACGCAATGGCAATATTGACATGTTTTTGTTTACTCCTCCAAGGTATGGCAGAATTTTTAACAAAAGATCAAAGATGTGGCGGCTGTACACCATCAAGAACCCAAAAACCTACAAGTACATTACAGATCTACAGAGTGTTATTCTCCATTCAAGACTGTCGGCTCCTAGGGGGATGGCAGGAAAGCAGCCTCTTGCACTTCATGATCCACGAAGGCTGGGGCTGTTGTCCGGTGGCCCTGCCCCAACAGTACAAGAATTGAAGGAAAAGAAAGCCCGCAGAGGGCTAGGTGAGTTGTATTCGAGTCAAGTGCCTTATTTTGTTGAATTCAATCCTCTACAGCAGGGGTAGGCAAGTTTGTCATTGAGGGACAATTTTCTTCATTGCCCAAATGCCAAGGGCCGAAAATTACAATTCTCGTCCAAAATAAAGCACAAATATTAGCTTTGTACATCATTTATGATCTAAAGGAGTGCTTTGGAAGGAAATGTGAAAATATTGACAGTATTTTCAACATTTTTGAGTGCTTTATCAGGTATTTGGTCTCCTATTTATTGAATAATATTTCTTCATAATGATCTTGGGGGCCACATGTTTTATGCAGGAGGGCCAGATTTGACTCCCTTGGCCTGATGTTGCCTACCCCTGCTCTACAGTGTATGCTGCTGTTGCATAGGATAAAGTCCTGATATGTAAACTTATTTTATTTATATTTTTTTTTAAAGGTCAACCATCTCACACATGACCTGTAGATGTGGTGCTTCAAAAGGAGTGACGTACGTGTGCTTCATTTCCCCTGTACATAATGCGCAAATCAATAATTTTTATGGTGAATGTATGTCATGTATAAAAGAACAGCATATAATTTTATACATTTGAGCAAATAAAAGACAAAATCTGCATATGGCTATCTCAAATTGCGTTGATATTTGTATATGTAAGTTCTAAACCGTTATCACATACAGCACATGTTTATGATAAAGAATGGGCCGGTTTACCATTAGATTATACAGAAAATTCTCCACAATGACCACAAGACTACAAGCTGTCATTGATGCTAAGGGGGAAATACACATTATTAGGAACAGGGGTGTGTAAACTTTTGAAAAGGGTCATTTTATTTAAAAAGAGCAAACACTGTTTCACCATAAGTGGCTTCACACAACCACTGAGTGGGAAAAAAAAAGTAAAAACATTCTGCCAGGATATGTAAACTTTGGAGCACAACTGTACAAGCCTACATACATTGTCCTTTGTGAACTTTTTAAAGCCACGTACAAATATTTTAGAGAAGTATGGGAAACTCGATGGAAGTACATGGACAAAGATATGCTTTGTAAGAAACTTTATCAACATCAATCAAAATAGTACATGTAACAAAAAGTTAGCATAAAATACACACATGTATTGATCCAGCTTATTTTATGGTGCAAGTTTACCTGATGAGGTATCTTGGAATAAAGCACAAAGAATTACGTTGAGTACACAAGGTTTACACTCTGGCCGGAATAAAGCCTACATAATTACCATTAGAATCCGGGAAACGATCTCTAATTTTCCACACACAACATGACGCTATAACAATTCTAACTCCTGGTCCCAGAACACCATATTGCCAGACAATAAAGTTCCTATATGCAGCATAGCGGAACTGTCTGTGACTTTCTCCTGTCTCCTGGATGTCCACCTCTGCCCTAAGGTCATTCCAGATTCGCCTGGCCAGTCTCAGCACACCTTCCTCCAAGATGTACAGCTCCATGTGTGGCAACAGTGACGTGCAGTTTTGTGGTTGTTGTTGACAGCATTTCTGTTCCAGCAGTGTTGGCATATTTCTGCAGGTTCCACAGACACACCAGTTGGGTGCCTGTGGATTAGGAGGGCCTGGTGGAGGGGGATCAGGGGTGAGACTCATGAGGTCAAAGATGAGACTCGGTTCACGACTGAGGCATCTTTGTAGAAGTTGTTGACACTCCTCTAATGTCAGTCTCTTTATCCTAGCCTGTTAAAACAAAATCACACTTAAAAAATGTTCTATTTAGCCCTTTGACACACAGCTTTCTAAACCATTGAACAGGCGAAATGTGAACACATTTTCTAATAAAAGGGAAAAGTGCAGTACATTCACTCCAGTTTTGAGTGTATTCACTGTTCACTGTCTGCCTCGCAATGTAGGAGGGAGCATTACAATAACAAAAGGAAAGATCACGTCTCACACTGTCTGTCTGACACCCTGGACCAGTAATATTACAATAACAATAGTAATGCTTTGTACTGATAAGAGTTTGTAAGTTAGCCTGTGACGTATTTTGCGACAAAAAAATGACAAGTTAGCGGTTATATGTGTACACATACCTCCTCAGTTGCAATCCTCTGTTTATGAAGTTCTTCAACCCTTTTGAAGTCCTCCCGTGACAGGTCAGCTAGCAGACGGCCACGGGCTCTAGCCCGACCCTTGCCTCCCCTTCTCTCTCCTTGCTCTTGGCTGGTGCTGGCTCTTGGAGGTCTTGTGCTCTGAGCTCGTCTCCCGCGGCCTCTAGGCGCACCCCCCCTCCTGGATCTTGGTCGGGATGCACAGGGAACGGGCTCGTAGTCCATATCTGATCCCACAAGACTGTCCTCTTGAAAGCTCTAAACGGACATAAATGAAATAAAACAATTTAGATGCTAAATGATAGCTTGTTTATGCTCGTAACGCTACATAGACACGAAACATTTTGTATTCACAATCCCTGATTACGATTGGCTTTATACATATTCTTTAAAACAAATTTTGATGGTTGTAATAGATTTTCACTTACCGGTGGGGAGTCTGACATTGTGGAAAAAGTGCAAATCTTCTTGGAAAGTGAGCTTGTGTGAGCGATGCCGACAGTGACTTGTAAACAGAGCGTGCACGAGGAGAACTGGGCTCGTGCATGTCTCTCGCACACGTTTTAGAAGGCGTTCCCTCTCGGGAGCAGGTAGAGCGTTGCGCATGTGCATTTTTTTCAAAATGTGGAGAGGGCGGTTCTTTCCTAAAATTCGGGAAAATCCTCCTGTATACCTTTAACTACACACTGACTACATTAACTACATTGTAACTACATTCAGCTAAACGTTTATGACATGTGTAGTTAACAAGTTCAATGTAGCCTATTTAATTTACTAATCATGTTTAATATTCTTTAAAACATGTACTTACCATAAAAGGGCGCTCACAATCATCCCACAAAACCTTCTGTGTGAGCTCAGATTTTTCCCGCCTCAAAGGCTGTTATAACCCACAATGCATTGTGTTCACACACAAAAATACAGAACTTTCCGTAAAATAAAATTACGGAACAGTCCTTCAAATAACTACAGCACAAAGTCTTGTTTATTTACAAAAAACGTATTATCAAACGGAAAGTGAAGGTAAAGGGAATTTACGGAGCAAATCCGTCAGAATTTATAGTAAAAAGGCCTGTATTTATCTATCTGAAGAGAGCGCCCCCTGGTGGACCTCTGTGACTGAACTCTTTTATGACACAAATATTTGACTGACAGCTGTGAGAACCAATCAGCTGGCTCCGCCTGTAATCACTGATTCACTGTTGAAATAAACACGTCTTTATGAAATCAATAAGACTGTGAGGTTTGTGCCATGAGACGGTATTTATTGGTGGGTTCATAAAATTTCAATCTCAACTCAAGATTTAAACACATGCAAACTCCACACAGAAAGGCCCTGTCCAGGGATTGAACCCGAGACCACCTAGCTGTGAAGCACGAGCACTAACCTCTGTGCCACCATGCCTCCTTAATGGCCCTGGAACGGCTTTTTTTTCCTGGTAAATTGGTTTCGTCATCCTTCAGTATATTGTAAAAGTAGAAGAAATTCAAATGCAATGGGCGGCACCCACACGGGGCGAGTTAAAATAAAATAATAATAAAATAGTATTGTATTTTTGTATTGTATAATAAAAATGTATTTCATTGAGCCAAATAAACATATAAAAAAATATTGACCATATGTGCCTGTAGTTGACTTTGAAAGGTCTAAAATAGCATGATGTGGGCCCTTTAAATCAAAGTGGATGGAATTGGTATAAATCTGTAGTTGTTGCAGATGTATTTTGTATTTGTCTCATTTTTGATATGTGAACTGTTGGATCCTTGTTATGTGTGCATCTGCCTCTTGGCCACCCATGTCTAACGCTCTTCTATGTGACTCATAGAAGAGCGTTACTCACCGCCTGGCAAACTCTGACCGGCCGTTATCAAAGGTTTCCCCAGACAGAGGCAGGTCTGAAGGTCTGGGCTGTAGGACCTTCTCTCTGTGGTTCTCCGCTCTAGCTTTGCTTTAGCGTCCCCTGAAGGAAATATGGAAAAGATCAACTGTGGAGCTGAACTGAATATTCAGCTTGTCACGCAAATGTTGCGTCAGTGGACAATGATTTAGGCCTAGTTTAGTTTGAGGTTAGGCCTGTTTTTTGCCATTCATTTGCACTCGGTTAGGGCTCGTTTTTGCCCAGACCATTGACAGTACATCGATTAGTCAATGGCCCAGACTTAATTTTGTTCAGACACAGACACAGCACTGAGGGTTATTCCTAGAGTACCTGATTTTAGTCGTTATAGTGTTGAAATACACTCAACAAAAATATAAACGCAACACTTTTGTTTCTGCTCCATTTTTCATGAGATGGACTTAAAGATCTAAAATTCATTCCAGATTCACAATATTACCATTTCTCTCAAACATTGCCCACAAATCAGTCCAAATGTGTGATAGTGAGCACTTCTGCTCTGCCGAGACAATCCATCCCACCTCACAGGTGTGCCACATCAAGATGCCGATCCGACATCATGATTAGTGCACACCTTATACTGCCCACAATAAAAGGCCACCCTGAAATGTGCAGTTTTTTTGCTTTATTGGGGGTCTGGGGACTCAGAACCAGTCAGTATCTGGTGTGACCACCATTTGCCTCATGCAGTCCAACACATCTTCTTCCAGATTTTATCAGATTGTCAATTGTGGCCTGTGGAAGGTTGGTCCACTCCTCTTCAATGGCTGTGCGAAGTTGCTAGATATTAGTGGGAACTGGTCCACGCTGTCGTATTCTGCTGCTGCTTGACCGGCGAATACGCACAGCCATCTCACGCCTGCGCTCACGTCTGTGCTCACGCCGCTGAGGCGGTGGATCTTCATCTGGGAGAAAAGGTTTTTAAAGCCACACTGCGGAACATTCAAGGGAATCTGTGTCGCTTCGATCTCACGAGGGACGGAAATGTGTGAGTCAAAGGTGTTATGCACCGATGGGCCCAGGGCAGAGTGAGTGAGTGCTTTACCTGTGATTTCCCTCCTCCGTCCTCTTCCTCCTGCGCAGCTCCCTCCGCTCCCACCGCCTCCTATCGCTCATCTTTATCTTTGTCTTCCTCCCCTGGCTCTGATGCCATTCTTCACCGGAAAGTCACCTCCTCATTTGTCCCTTTTTTGTTTCCTGTTGCTGTGTGGGGGCTCTTGGTGCTTCTGCCGTGTTTCCGAAGAAGAAATGTGTGGATTTGTAGGTCTTAAAGGGATATTTCAGGATTTTGGACATAGGGCCTAATTTTCTAGTTATCCAGAGTGTTGTTGATTTCTGGAGATATTTTTTCTAGGCTAGTGCTAGGCTAGTGCATGTCTATGGCAACTAGTAGCCTGCATTAAAAAACAGTCTGACCCAAGCACAGTGCACCTGAGGCAAACCACTTATAACACCAGACTAATGATATAAATGTCTGTGTCAACTGAATAATGTTTTAAATATAACCATTTTGCATTTAAAATAACTTATATTTGAGTAGCTTCCTGGTTGTAAACCAGCGGCGGAGTGATCTGCTAAGTTACCGGATCTAGAGTAGTTTTTTTTACCTGCGGCCGGTATTACTACATGTGGAATTCACAAAGGAGCTTTCTACAAATCAGGTATGGCAACGTTTGGAGGACGAGCCCAAGATTTTGAAGAGGTTTTTAATGCAGGCTACTAGTTACCATAGACATGCACTAGCCTAGCACCACTGAACTCTTCAAATATAAGGACTGCGTGAATAAAAAATCAAAAGATCTCCAGAAATCAACAACACTCTGGATAACTAGGAAATGAGGCCCTATGTCAAAAATCCTGAAATATCCCTTTAAATGCTGCCCAAAGACCTTCAGCTCATAGGGTTAGGGTTAACCCTATGTAAATGAGTAAATGTAAGTCATTTACTCAAGTCAAATTGTAACACTTTTTAATGCTGTCCCAAACAGCAATACAATTATATTATATAATATTAACAACTTAAACCATGCATTATACATCATTTCTTATTTTCTGTACATATGTATTATTGCACATAATATATTTGCCTGAGTTCTTCAGAGCTGGCAAGTTCGTTTCTCCATTGTTACATTAATAACGTCTTATCTGTTATTATTTCAGTCGAGCTGAGTACGATGGAGAAGAAAAACATTGAGTCAGGTGTAGTTGCGTTGTATTGCAGACAGTTATGTTACTATCTGTGTAGTACCTGCTCTTTAAATCATTAGCTATACTACAAGGATGTCTCCAGTTATGTACACACACCTCTGTACAGCTGTAGGGCACTACTACCTCTGACAGGACAGTCCCATATTCTCAAATGAGGGGCATGTCTGCTCTCCTGCGGGTTGCTCCTATGCAGTCAGCCAGGTAAATGGTACAAACATTAATGCCATTAATGTCCATTTTTGCATTAGGACATTTACTACCGAAGAGCTACATCAGGCTCCAACAGCCCCACCAGAAATAAGCATTAACAGAGAATTGTCAAAAGATCCAAATATAATTGCTGCAGAGTTCAATAATTTCTTCATAAACTCAGTTCAAGAAATCTCTCAGTTGTTCAATCCTCCTAATTATGACACTATTCCAATAAGTGATGCACAACCCATCTTTAATATAGATGAGATAACAGAGAGAGAAGTAACAACATTATAGTTTACTGAACAGCTCCAAAGCTAAGGATGACTTTGATCTTTATCAGTTTTATAAAAGAGCATAAAGACACTGATACCACCCGTCACCCACATGGTAAATGTGTCAGTTAAGCACTCGGTCCCAGACACATGGAAAGTGGCCGTGGTTAGCCGAGTGTCAGGGTCCTCTGCACAGGTGTTGCTTTGTAAATAATAATTGTACATATTTATCCTTATGTCTGTTTGAACTGTATGACCTGCCCTTGCACCAACATCTCGATTCTATTGTGCAAGTCACAGAACGAGCGTTTGGATGTTGTTGGTGTGTGAGTTGTGTCTGTATTTGTTACAACCTACCCCTGTTACCGGGGTAGGTTGTAACACAGGCTGGGGTAAGTTGTAATAGTTAAACAAAAGAAATAAAAACAGAAGCCACGACATGTGATATGCTTCAAATAGAGGTTTATTTAACCCTCGTGGGGCCTTCAATTTTGCACCCTTTAAAGACCCTAATGTCAAAAAATGTACACTTCAAAAAAGAGCCTGAAAATTACCACACATTCATATTTTTGTCTGCTTTATTTTACAAAAATCAGAGAAAATCTTCAGTGGCTTTTGAGCAATTTTGATGGGCTGCTTTTGGGTCAAAATGACCCGAGGGCACCTGTCACAGGCTTATCCTCACGTGGAGTCAGTCCATAATACAGGTCTGTTGTCTGAGTGAAATAATCAGCCACTTCCTCCTGCACCTCAGAGAAAACTCTGCTGATGCTTCAGTGTGACCTGCACTGGGACGATCACTGGACCCCGGTCTCTCTGTGTTTTACAGTATCTGCGTCTGTAGTTAAAGTCTGACACTTAAACTGCAGAGTACAGATGAAGACTCAAGAACCTTTATCTGCGTCTGTAGTTAAAGTCTGACACTTAAACTGCAGAGTACAGACGAAGACTCAAGAACCTTTATCTGCGTCTGTAGTTAAAGTCTGACACTTAAACTGCAGAGTACAGATGAAGACTCGAGAACCTTTATCTGCGTCTGTAGTTAAAGTCTGACACTTAAACTGCAGAGTACAGACGAAGACTCAAGAACCTTTATCTGCGTCTGTAGTTAAAGTCTGACACTTAAACTCCAGAGTACAGACGAAGACTCGCATGGCTTCAGATCTTCTCAGTGATGCTTCAGGCGCTGACTGTCGTGTCTGAAGCTAAACGATAAATGTGTTGGGTTTTTCGGACTGTTTTTAGTTACTTCTCCCGAAAACCCTGCGGAAGAAGCCTCTACGCTCCTTCTTTCTCTGGTGGAAGTCGTTGGTCGCTCTCAGAAGCTCGATCTGACTCAGAAGTTTCTCCTTTGCTTCTTTCCACTGTTCCTCCCTCGCCGTGTGCTCTTTGTTTCCCTCACGAGCCTCGTTCTGCTCTGTTTGCAGTTGTTCCAGGTTTCTGGTCAGCTCCGATATCAAGTCTAGATGTTCGTTTTCCTGCTGCTGTAAACGCTCCAGCTGCTGTTCGTAGCGACGCTCTGTTTCCACCTTCTCCTGATCTCGGCGCATCAGCTCATCTCGAAACGCCAGCGTCCTCTCTCCTCTCTTTAGAGCCGCCTCTTCTGCCTTCTTCTCCAGTCGCTTCGTCTTTTCTCTCTCGTCCTCAAACATGGCAAAGATCTGTGTCTTCTCCTCAGATAACTCATTCACTCTCTTCACCCACTGTTCCTTCACGTCCTCCAAACGTTCTTGTTGCACCAGTAGATCCTTCTCTCTCTCCCAGTGAAACCTGTGCAGAGACTCCCTTAGCGCGACTTCATTCTGTAACTGCCGCCTGAGCTCAGAAACCAGCGCTTCATTGGCTCGACTCGTCTGGAACACATCGGCGTTTCCCTCCAGGACGCGTCGTTGCTCCGTCAGATTCCCCACCGTCGTGTTTAGATCTGCGTTGTCTTTCTGCAGATCGCAGAGCCGTTTCTCCATTTCCCAAAACATGTCCCGTTCTTCTTGAAAGGCCTTTTCCTTTTGAACCGCGTCGTCCCGCGCTTTTCCGAGCTGCGTTTCGGCCTCGACGGCTCTTCTTTCAAATTCTTTCTGATCTGCTTCCAATCTGACTTCGTTTCTCTCGTGTTCCTCAAGTTTTCCGCTCAACGTTTGGATGTTTTCCTTCAATCTTTTGCCTTCCTCTTCCAAAGCGTCTGCTCTTTGACCACAATGTGAACTTAATCTGTGCACGAGCGCTCTCACCCTCGGTATCTCCATCTTATCGAGCTGTTGTTGTGTGACCAAGTCTACATCGCCTGTTGCGGCTGGAGTTTCAGACGGAGACGCTTTGTCTTGTTGTCTTCGTGCAACTTCATCCTTTTGGGTCAAATCTTCCTTCAAAAGAGCCACCGTTTTCTTGATACTGTCACGTTCCTTCTCCAGGACAATGACCTTTTGCTCCATGGCGTGGTACCTCACCAAGTGCTCCTTCAAACTCTTCTCTTTGAGTTCATCGCACTCTTTCTGCACGGATTTCTCCTTCTCCAGTGACCACTCTTCACTCGCTTTCTCCAACGCCTTCTCTCTCTCGACCAAACCCTCCTCGGCCGCTTTCAGGTTCCCCACAGTCGCGTTTAGATCTGCGTTGTCTTTCTGCAGATCGCGTAGCTGTTTCTCCGCTTCCCGAAACATGTCCCGTTCTTCTTGAAAGGCCTTTTCCATTCGAACTGCGTTGTCCTGCGCTTTTCCGAGCTGCGTTTCGGCCTCGACGGCCCTTCTTTCAAATTCTTCCCTTTCTGCCTCCAATCTGACCTCGTTTCTCTCGTGTTCCTCAAGTTTTCCACTCAAAGTTTGGGCGTTTTCCTTCCATCTGTCGCAATCTTCTTCCAAAGCGTCTGCTCTTTGACCACAGTGTGAACGTAATCTTTGCACGAGCGCTCTCACCCTCGGTATCTCCATCTTTTTAAACTGTTGTTGTGTGATTGGGTCTAAATCGCCTGTTGCGTCTGGAGTTTCAGATATAGACGCCTTGTCCTGTTGTCTTCGTGTAGTTTCATCCTTTTGGGTCGACTCTTCCTTCAAAAGAGCCACAGTTTTCTCGAGACGGTCACGTTCCTTCTCCAGGACAATGACCTTTTGCTCCATGGCGTGGTACCTCACCAAGTGCTCCTTCAAACTCTTCTCTTTGAGTTCATCGCACTCTTTCTGCACGGATTTCTCCTTCTCCAGTGACCACTCTTCACTCGCTTTCTCCAACGCCTTCTCTCTCTCGACCAAACCCTCCTCGGCCGCTTTCAGATTCCCCACAGTCGTGTTTAGATCTGCGTTGTCTTTCTGCAGATCGCGTAGCTGTTTCTCCGCTTCCCGAAACATGTCCCGTTCTTCTTGAAAGGCCTTTTCCATTCGAACTGCGTTGTCCTGCGCTTTTCCGAGCTGCGTTTCGGCCTCGACGGCCCTTCTTTCAAATTCTTTCCTTTCTGCCTCCAATCTGACTTCGGTTCTCTCGTGTTCCTCAAGTTTTCCACTCAAAGTTTGGGCGTTTTCCTTCCATCTGTCGCAATCTTCTTCCAAAGCGTCTGCTCTTTGACCACAGTGTGAACGTAATCTTTGCACGAGCGCTCTCACCCTCGGTATCTCCATCTTTTCAAACTGTTGTTGTGTGATTGGGTCTAAATCGCCTGTTGCGTCTGGAGTTTCAGATGTAGACGCCTTGTCTTGTTGTCTTCGTGTAGTTTCATCCTTTTGGGTCGACTCTTCCTTCAAAAGAGCCACCGTTTTCTTGAGACTGTCACGTTCCTTCTCCAGGACAATGACCTTTTGCTCCATGGCGTGGTACTTCACCAAGTGCTCCTTCAAACTCTCCTCTCTGAGTTCATCGCACTCTTTCTGATTAGATTTCTTCGATTCAGAGACGGTCGCTCTTTCCTCAAGCTCCTGTCGCTGTTCCCTCCACTCCTCTCTTGCCTTGTTAAAGTTAAGTTCTGCGCTCCTAAGGCCCTGGACTAAATATTTAAATTCTTCTTGCACGTCCTTCACCTCGTGCTCCATATCATCGATCGTGTGCATCGTAAAATCCGTCTGCACCTCCATCTCTTTGGTGCACGGTTTGTCCGCGGTTTCCCTTTGAGGACAATCTTCCCGATCCATTTCGCAAAGCTCTGTTATCTGACTTTCCAAACGCGTAATCTTAGCCTCCAGCTCCTTCTCGCGTGCGCTAAACCTCTCCCTCTCCCTCTCGAAGTCGTGGTCTTTGCTTTTGTTCGATTTGAGTTGTTTTCTGGCCTGGCTGTCGTCCACACAGAGCTCTGATTGAGTCTCTGTCATGACTAGGGGTCCAGACGTAGACGCTTTCTCCCATTTTCTTCGTAAATCGTTGAAGGAAAAGTCTTGGGTCGACTCTTCCTTTAAAAGCATCGTTTCCTCTCGACTTTCACGTTCCTCCACCTGAACGCTAACCTTTCGTCCCATCGCCAAGTCCTCCTTCAAACTCTCCTCGGCCGCTTTCAGCTTCGATTCAGAGGCGGTCGCCCTCTCCTCCAGCTCCTGTCGCTGTTCCCTCCACTCCGCTCTTTCCTTGATGAATTTGAGTCCTGCGCTCTGAAAACTGTGGGATAACTGATCGAACTCGTCTTGCACGTCCTCCACCTCTTGCTCCAAATCGTCGATCGTCTGCATCGTAAAATCCGTCTGCACCTCCATCTCTTTGGTGCACGGTTTGTCCGCGGTTTGGTCTTCACAAGCCTTTTTGCTTAGCTCCGTTACCCGCCTTTCCAACAACTGAATTTTAATCTTCTGCTCCTTCTCGCATGCGCTAAACCGTCCCCTTTCCTGTTCGAAGTCCTGCTCTTTGCTCCTCCTGAACCGGAGTTCCTGTTTAAGGGTTTCGACGACGTTTTGTAGAGCGATATGGTCATCTGGGACACGGTCAGACTGTTTGCAACGCGGCTCGATCGATTGTTCAGTCTCGGCGCTGGATTCTTCGACAGCTTCATCGGACTTCCTTTCCACGTCGTCTCCTCGCTCTGTGTTCGTCTCGTACGCTGCTAATTTACTCTCCAGAAACCTCTCTCTGTCTCTCCACATGCTTTGCTCTTTCTCAAACCTGACCTCTTTGGCCGTGAGCGCCGTTAACTTTGTGTGAATCCAGTCTACTTCGTCAAGTAGGTTGAGATTTTGTTTCCGTAGCGCCTCCATTGTTTGGCACTTCTTTGTCGAGTCCTTCTGCCTCTCGATGTTGACCTGATCCCACTGTTTGCCCTTTTTACAGGTGCTATTTGCTTCAAGAGTAGATCCTGTCTCCATCTGAATCTCTGCTGACTTCTGTCCTAGTACTTTCAAAGTAATCAGTTATATTCCTCTCGAATATAACCCAATGTTCCTTTAACTATCACCCAAACACAGTCTTAGTACAGCTCCTGTCCGTGGCCGCGTAGTTTCTGCAGCTGAACCGAAATAACTGTGGTATAAGTGCTTTCTGTGAGCAGAGGAATCCTGATCTGTGCCTTACTCTGGACGCCCGGCTGGGATAGAATGTTGACATGTGAACGTCGCCGTGGAAACCTACGACTCTGTGTAAAACTGAGCAACATGACGTCATCTTCGGAATCACCCTAATATGGTCATGTTTTAGTCGAGCAGAGGAAACCCACATGGAAAGAACCTATATGAGGATATATGCGCATATATAAATCCTATATGCAGGATATATGCACATATATTATCATATATATGCTGCATATATGTGTATATATGCTGCATATAGGCAACATTGAGGTGCATATATGCTGCATATATACAGCATATATGCACACATGATAATATATATGCTGCGTATATGCCACATATAGGCAACATTGAGGTGCATATAGGTCTCCTGTATTGCTTCTTTATATCCACATATAAGCCCTATATATACGTCTCCTACATAGCTCATGGCAGGATCTGGTCACTTTGTAGCTCATATTTCACTTTGGCAACTGTCATACATAATGCCTATAGCTCATATTTTGTTTTATCAAGGCAATAACTAAGAACTAAAACAAAAATTATGCAAGAACTTTTTTCCAATTTCAAGTCATTTCCAGATTCACTTTACAGCTCATACATATCCACACATTCACCGAATGCAATGCAAAATGCAATGTTTTCAGTATCGTCTTAATGCAGTTTCTAGATTAATATGGCTGAAAGGTCATTACAGTCTAAATGTAGAAAAAAACAAAACAAAAAGTACACAGAACATACATTCAAGTCATCATCATCATTTATCGTCATCATTCCACATCTATCTGAGTATTTCACTGTGGTTAATGAATTTGAAGACAATGTCAACATTTCTGTTCACAGTTTTAATTAACAGACACTTTTCCTTTATCTGAGATGCATGTATAGCAACTAAAGGCCCCAGACTTTTCCCTACAGGGATGAAATAACAAGGATTCTTAAATTGACCACAGATGTCCTGTTTCACTTTTTGGTAGTACTTCCCCACTGCATAACATGTCTCCCCCGGCCCCAGATCACAGACAATGAATGTCTTCACAGAGAAAATACTTTCCTCTCGATCAGAAAGACTGACAGTGTACGAGTTTCTCCGAAAGTACGCAAGTAGTTTTGTGAATTAATTATTTCATCATTAACCACTACTCTGGAAAAATACTCCACAGTGACTCTATTTCCTAGGTTGCTGATGCTGTTTAAGGCCAGAAAATCATCATTTCTGATCATGCACATTTTAGGCCTACCCAGAGATGTAACACCATGAGAGCGACTTACTAAAACAACTGCAGATAAGGTTGTACTTTACCTGTGTTTTAAGCAAACGAAATAACGCGAGAGTGGCTTAATATTTTCTACCATGAATTATCTCTGCTTTGGATGTACATGATTGACCGTGTGACTGTTATCAATGCAGTCCCCATGACGGACATGTGCACATGAAAGAACGATGCCGCTTAAAAAAGTGTGTGGGGGTGATGTTTCCAATCAGAATTTCTTTCAGATTTAGCAGAATCCAAAAAGAATCTTCCAATTGACGTGTTTACATGAAACATGTTTTTATTATGATCAGCCCTTTATCCAAAATATGTGTCCAATCACAGCTGTAAGCACTTTGGGTTCCTGATGAAGCACTATGTTGTTGTTGTTGTTGTTATTATTATTTTCATTATTATTATAATAATACTGTCTTATTATTTTTGTCTTCTAGATGCACTGTAAACCTGAATGCTATTTGAGGTAATAATTTAAGATGTGAAAAAACTCAAAACTAGCCAAAATCTTCATTCATCTCAAAATGTTTAAGTCCAAAGGGGTGTTTTTTAAGTTTAGTAAGGTTTTATTGCCCTTCAGATTAAAATTGTCAAGTTTAGAAAATTCAAATTATAAATTTTGAGGCGGGTCTTTTGCGTCATGACATCATGACGCCTGCGTGCCTTGGCTGGAGTGACGTGTTTGGTTCTGCACAGCCGCAGTGCGCTGCTGTGGGAGTGTCCGTCATTTAACGAAGAGGAGCTTCTACGGCCTGAATAAGGTAATATACTTTATTAATATCCAGTGAAATGATATGTATGATTTCAGTGTGCAGGTAGTTAGAACCAGGAGAATTGTTTATGCTTCAGATTGTACTGTTTAATCGATAATGCGTAGCGTGAGATCTTTCCCGCTTCTTTTTAAAACTGCAACAGCGACGTCGCACTTCCGCCCGAGTCCGGAGCCAAGTCCGAGTCATGTTGTCTTTAAAACTCTTACAACTAACCGCGAGGACCTGATTAAATATGCTCGAAGGCTGTTAGCGACCGTGAAGTGCAAGTAACGTTAATATCGCAGTTTTCAGCGCTGCCTCCGCACTTCCGTCTGTGCATCATCATCAGCAGCAGCAGCAGCGGGGCGGACAGAGGACAGAGAGCTTTGAGAACTCCGTAACAAGTGTGTTCTTAACTTTAAGAGCATGTTATATTTCTTTGGGCTAATAGAAGAAATTACAATCGTTGTAATTTAAGTAAAAGGGCTAAGCCAAAATAAACTTAGCTTATGGGCCTAAAAAGATTGAGTACAAATGAGCTACAATGGTCCCTGTTTAAGAGAATGTTGAATAAATTGATTAGGTCATTGTCCAAAGTAGTAAAAAAAAATAATGTTTTTATTTATTGGCCAAATTCTCCATCCCTAATTTGTTTTTTGTAATGCAGGTTAACAAGTACCAGACAAGAAAGGAAATTGTAGCACAAAATAAAGGTGAGACCATACACTTACTGATTATATGATCCTATTTTACACAATTGGTTTATTGCATTTTTGTTGTGTGTTTTTTTTTTATCCTGGATTTTGTGCCAACCAGACAACACACTTTTCCAATTCTTTGCAAAAATGTCTTGTACAGCTCTCTGGATCAGAGAAACACTTAAACCACAGAAAATGCTGATCCGCCCCACTACAAAAAAACTAAACATAACAAATATTGCACTCTTTCAGATCAACAGGCAAATCACTTAACTATTTTAATTACAGGTAACAGAAATGATAACGTTTGTTCTGAATGAGATGTGATCTGAGACTCTTCTTCATTTACAAATATGCATCTCTGATTGGAACGATATGGAATGTGATGAATGATTGGCTGTGAGAAAAGTCCCCGACGTTCCTGTCTTTGGGCAGAAAGTAGACGTAGCTGTTTAGTTGCATTTGCAACATTTTGTGAGACATTTATGTTGGACATTTTTTAATGTCCAGCATAATTAATTAAACACAAAGTTAAATTAAACAGAAAGTACAGTTTCTTTAGGTGTTTGATTTGTCACTGTCACACCTGGGAATTGGGGCAATTCTTTACTTTGTCCTTTTCACCTAGATGATCCCAGCTCCCACAGGTGCATGCTGCTGTTGTGCCCTTGAGCAAGACACATTCCCCACCTTGTCTCCAGTGTCGTCTGCACACGCTGGAGTATAAATCAGAGTAAATGAGTGCCTCATGTAGGTTGAACAGCGCAATCAAGACCATTTACCGTGGTTTATGATAAATCTTCTAATTCTGTCATGGACACCTAGAGTAATGACAAATGTTTCTTTTTATCTAGAGAATCAACTCTACAAATTCCGTCTTACTAATTCTTGGAATTCTTGGATATGCACAACGAAGAAGGTAAAGTGAGTAACTATTGCCATAGTTGTGTTAAGGTGAAGTGTCCTGACTTCAGTATCCTGTTTGTCCATTTTACAAATACAGGAGGAGGTGCTGTGACCTAGAGGCCTGTGTGAGGATGAAGACGAGGCTTTCCAGTGTCCACCAGTATGTCCTACAGTATGTGAGGATGAAGACGAAGCTTTCCAGTGTCCACCAGTATGTCAGACAGTATGTGAGGATGAAGACGAGGCTTTCCAGTGTCCACCAGTATGTCAGACAGTATGTGAGGATGAAGACGAGGCTTTCCAGTGTCCACCAGTATGTCGGACAGTGTGTGGAAATGGAGAATGCAGAGAAAAGAAGCACGCACTGTGAAAAGGACTCGGCTAATCAGCCAGAATGTAAGTAGATTTGAGTCAGGTTTCACTCTGTACCTCTCATCTCTTACTGAAGTATTTACAAATGTTTATGTTCTTAAATGTTTTTGTTTCAGTAGACCTGAGGCCGATGGGATCTCGTGCTCTAACATTAGAAGCTCCGCGCGAATTAGGATGAGAAGCACTCCCTGACAGACTTTCAGCTCTTCGCTTTAAAAGTGAGTAAATCTAATGCACTGGCGAAAGTAAATTTGTCAACTTTACTGAAGCATTTACAGGTGAAACTCAGGGAAATTAGAATATCGTTCAAAGCTAATTTATTTATGTAATTCAACTTAAACTGTGAAACTTAATATATGATATAGACTCATGTCTGTGTTTGTTATAATTTTGATGATTATGGCTTACAGTCCATTTTCAAAATATTCTAATTTTCTGATATTTTTAAATAAGGGTTTTTATATACTGAGTAATAATAATCAAAATTATAACAAACAAAGGCTATACATAACTCACTTTGCATGATGAGTCTATATCATATATTGGTTTCAGTTTAAGTTGAATTGCAGAAATAAATGCACATTGAACAATATCCTGATTCACTTGTAAAATTGTAATTGTTTAGGGTTAGGTTGTAGTTGCATTTCCATGCAAATTTGTTTCAGATAATTTTTGAGTGTGCAACTAGACAAGCTTAATTAAATGTAGGAAGCACAAACTGTCGCCTAAAGTAGTGGTTCCCAACCTGGAGTGGGGGTGCCTGGGATTGCAAGGGGGGGGCTCAGGGTCAGATCATAAATTATATTATTTGAGCAAATGATGGTAAAAAAAAACGTACTTACTTATTAGCAACTATTTGGATGTTTTCATAACATTTGTGGACAAAATGCTACCATTAAAAAACTTTGCTGTTACTCTGTTAATGTAAAAGAGTTTTGTGTTCATTGTTCATCTGTTTGCTCAGATCATTTTACAGAATGGCTTAGAAAGTGTTGGAGCAATATTGGACTATACGTGGTAAAGTTAATAATTTCTGACGATTTGATGTTTGTTCTATTATTATTCTTACAGACTTGTACAAGCCAAGTGGTATATCACAGAATATGAAGAGGAGAAAGAGTGCGCTCTAGAAGACAAACGGTAAGTTTAAACACAGTCACATGACATTGAACTTGGTTTAATTTCTTGCTTTGTACTAACAGACTTTCTCCATATTTTTCAGATGTTGGTGCCAGTTGAGCCAGGAAGCAAAGTCCAGGGAATCTGCTTGAATCAATAAGGACTAACACACAAATATTGTGCATCTTTACTACATTCTGAATTATGTTGTGAATAACTCAGCCTACATGTTACAACATAAGGTATGTAAACTATAATTTTATGAAATAAAAAAAAACTGTAATCTGCCATTTTGTAATTGTTTTTTTGGGTTTTCTTGTAAATATTTGTTAAAAGAAGCCGATTGGACTTACAAGTTTTGATGTAATCTGTTTCAACAAAACTTTACTATTTGATTGTTCTTAAATAAATAATGTACATTTCTACATTTTGGACTTTTATTTATGTTGCCTAGTAGCTAAGGATTTTAAGAATTTGACTACTGTATAGGTGAACATATAGGTGCATATAGATTAACATATAGGTATAAGTGACATATATAAAATTGGCCGTTTTCCTATATGTCATAAACATATATGTAATATATGTACATATATGTACACATATAGTTAAACATATATGTGAGCGTATATGTATACATATATGCACATATATGTGTACATATATGTATACATATATGCACATATATGCACATATATGTGAGCGTATATGTATACATATATGCACATATATGTGTACATATATGTGCATATATGTATACATATATGTGAGCATATGTGTATATATATGTATACATATATGTTTAACTATATGTGTACATATATGTGCATATATGTATACATATATGTGAGCATATGTGTATATATATGTATACATATATGTTTAACTATATGTGTACATATATGTACATATATTACATATATGTTTATGACATATAGGAAAACGGCCAATTTTATATATGTCACATATATTCAAAACATATATCAAAACCTATATTAAAACATATATGTTTATATAGGTTCTTTCCATGTGGGAACTCTTTCCCTTTAACTTACTTTACTGAATTATGAAAATGTGTTTCTACTAAATAAAGACACAGAGGCACGGAGAGCAGCACAGTGGTTCAACAGCACAAAGATACTGGAAAAACGGACCATGCTAACCAGGAAGCTAATGTTAGCTTCATGCTACATATGCTAATGTTAGCAACAAGAGCAGTTTTTTCGCGTCTAGAACTTGTCTCATTGAAGTCCCGATGTTCCCCCGCCAATAGAAGTGGGGGAACATCGGTACGCATCCCTCGTCCCAGGTCTGATGAAGTGCGAGTCTGTTTCATTTGTTTCATTCTAAACTCTCAGTGCACCCTCAGTTTTAGTGGCATCACAATTTATTTTTGTGGCACGACTCTCTATTTGCACCTTTTGAAACCCTGCTGCCCCCTCTGGAGCCGCTACACCAAACACCTTGTACTTCTGGACACTTGGTTACAGCAAATGAAAAATACAACAATGGTAGACAATGGATTCCTGGCGTCTCCATGCTTCATTTTTCCTAACCTCTTAACCCCCGCCTTAACTGAGTGCATTTTTTCCAGTTCAGCTTTGCCCAGATTACAGCCTATAGGTCAGAGTAACGCCTCATTTGAAAGCTAAGACCTACAAAACTCATCTAAAAAAAATTAGCTTTTTCCTTGCATTGTCATTTATCACATTTAATTCCATCACTTTGTTGTTTCCGTCACAATTGCATCGCTTTTTGTCACCCGTCTGTTGCTCTTTTGTTGCTTTTTTCCCCCAGAGGCTTTTAGATTTGGGTAAAGCCAAACTGGAAAAAATGTGCTCGATTCAGGTGGGGGTTATCATTCAGGTAACCAGGCCATACCCAAATCTAAAAGCTTCTTGAAAAGAGCCTCAAAATGGCGCCGAAAAGTCACAGAAGTGTTGAAAGAGCAAAAACCCCATGGAAACACGGGGCAGTGACTTCGCTTTCAAATGAGGGGTTACACTGGCCTGTGGGCTGAGAGAAGCTTTTTAGATTTGGGTAAAGCCGAAGTGGAGTCAAGTCCTATTATAGCTCTTCCGTTATCTTCTGCTTTCTCCTGGAGTACGTTTTAATCACCAGTCGACATGTTTCTGAGCGTCTGATTGAAGCTGGATTTCAGATTAACGATGATAATTCCTGACGGAGTTGATTTAATTACGCGGCGCGTGATGACGGGCGGTGGGTGCGGGGCAGTTACGGGAGAAATTGGCTCAGACGGTTCGCCCCGGGGTGACAGCAGGAGGGGCGCCCGGCAATTAGACACAGCGCAAGGTCGTGTGCTACATACAGGAACAGGAAGGACTCGCGTTTTAGAAAACGGTTCAAAAGCAAAAACAAAAGTCTGGATTTCTTCACAATCATGTACAATTTTATTTCAAAAATATTTACATTCTCTTTTAGCAACAGCAAAAAATGTTAAAATCTTTCATAATTTAAACATTCAATTTGACAAAAATAACACGCAGGAATTAATTTACTCTCGAACGTAACAAAAGCCTAGAAAAGCTCGATGCACGGAACAGTAGAAAGGTACAAAAGGCCGTGGCTGCAGCTCAGGCGACTCTTCATCAGGTGAATTTAAACGTGTGACGGTCAAGGGAAACACCTTTAGAGGAGACGTATCGCAGAAAAATCACGTTTGAGCTCAGAGGGCTGGGTATCGGGAAAAAAAAGTAAAGGGGACTCCTGGTATCGGAAAAATAAAGTATCAAAAGCAAAAAAAAAATATATATCTTTAGGTCCAGGTTTTGAAGCTGTTGGTCCAGGGACAGAATTTAAAGTTATTGGTCGTTTCAGCTCAAATAAATGTTGGAATTATTATTATTATTTTTTTCCAATGATACTTTTCAGTAAAAAGGTTTGAATTTGAGTATTTTTGCTTTACTTTGATCATAACACACTTAATAAATCATTTAGTTGATCACTTTGTAAAAGATTTGGCAGGATCCTCGAGATAAGGATCGGTGCTTTAAGACTAAAAGAGGACCTCAATAGGCGGTTGTGCAATTAATAGTAAATAGTCACATTTCTATAACATCTTTCTACCTGCTTTAGGCACTCGAAGCGCTTTACCCATTCACACTCCAGTGTGTACCTCCACACTGGAGGCGAGGAGTAGGGCTGAAAGATATATCAAGAGATATGAACATTCAGGAAATCAATATCACAAAAGAAAACTATATCGTTATCGTATTTATAGTCGCGATATGAACATTCAAAATATTATCGAAAAAGCAAGATATAAACTATATAGATCAATAAAACTGCACTCTTTTGTATTATTTTATTTTTCTGAAAAATTCGTTTTCACCAAACCCATAGTTATATATCGTATCGATCGAGATATCTGGCATGAATATCGAGATATGAATCTCTCTGCGCCACCATCGTCCCAACACACTATATTAAAGTTCTTTCCGCTGTAGTCATATTTTGTCTCAAATGTTTATCGTCTTTGATTATACACTGGACGTTCAAAGAATTGATTTGAATGAGGACCTAACTTATTTAAATCTCATGTGTGGCTGCCTTTAGTCTGAGGAGCTGAGCTCACAGCAAACACCCGGCACGGGCCAATTGGGGCGACGGTGGCGCAGATGGTAGAGCGGGTCGTCTCATGATCGGAAGGTCAGGGGTTCGAATCCCGCCTCCTGAAGGTGCACATTGTCGTTGTGTCCTTGGGCAAGACACTTCACCCTCCTTGCCTCCAGTGTCTGCGTACACTGGTGTATGAATGAGAGAGTGAATGGGCCCCTATGAGAGACCAACAGGCCCGTTTGGAACCATGAGGCCGTCCTTCCGTGGACCCACCACCTGCAGAAGGAGCCATAGGGGACTGGTGCAATGTGACTTGGGCAGCTCCAACAGCTGCCCCCACGACCCGGCAACGGACAAGTGGGAGAAAATGGATGGATGGATGGAATCTCTCTGCGCCACCATCGTCCCAACACACTATATTAAAGTTCTTTCCGCTGTAGTCATATTTTGTCTCAAATGTTTATCGTCTTTGATTATACACTGGACGTTCAAAGAATTGATTTGAATGAGGACCTAACTTATTTAAATCTCATGTGTGGCTGCCTTTAGTCTGAGGAGCTGAGCTCACAGCAAACACCCGGCACGGGCCAATTTGGTCCCCAAGGCCAGACAGGGCTTTTAGATCTCAGAAGGGGTAAAAAAAAAAAGATCACACGTTATTTTAAATAACTGGGGCTTAAAAATCTGCTTTTGGGGATCTTTATATTCATATTTCACATTCTACAATTTGAAATAATGAGATGTAAATAAAACTCAGGCGTGCGAGACTGACAGGTGAGGCCCAGAGCACCCTCTGCAGGCAGGAGAGGGAATGACACTTTATAACTGGGCAGCGTTGGATGACGGGCTTTAAAAATGTAGAGGAAATACAGAAGCTTCAAACACCACAGGTCTGTTTAGAACCGTTTTGACCACGTTATAAAAGGATATGAGTCGTAGTCGATCTTCTGCGTGAGAACTCCGCTCAGGATGAACTCCGCGTTGTGCACGTCTGCAGAGAAATGCGGCCAAACAGAGCAGTATATTATTTAGTTTTACGTCCAACAACAAAACACCGGAGACTTGACTTGAGGATTTACCGAGGTTTTTGAGGAAGTAGTCCCTCAGCAGGTGCAGGTCGTTGTCACAGGAAACCAAGATGATTTCTGGGAGATTCTGCAGATAAAAATAAAAAACACAAATGGTTAAGTTGCAGATCTGTGCTCGTCTGAAACAAGTCGAGACTTTGCCGCAGATCGATTTCAAACAGTTCTAAATGATAATCTGTGACAAACTTGAATTCAATTAAAGCGCACAGATCCCTGCGGGGAACGAAGCGTCTCAGAGTTAATGTGTTTCAGGCTTTAATTGAAAACGGAGATTGGTGTTAAATATAATGTGGAGGGTTTTCCTGCACCTTGTTCTGCCGATGCTCCAGGACCTTCTTGGACGACGGCAGCTTCGGCAGCAGCTTCCCCCCCGCGCTCTCCAGGATGGACTTCATGGTGCTGAGGCTGGGGCAGATCCCGGGCGTCAGGTAGAAGAACTTCCCCTGAAACGAGCGGAAACATCGCCGACGTTTATTTCCATTGGACAGAACTATAGACAAGTTGAAGTCTAGTAGCCTGATCATAAACAGAGGCGAATATAGTATAGAGAAGAAAAAATGAGTTGCCACTAGGGGGCGCAATAGGACCAAATGCTTTTTATTAATTAAGGAAGAATGTTGTTGCTCTCAACGGTTGTCATTTTATTGCTCAAAATTACAAATAAAGAATTAGGGCAGGCGAGCTATGGACCTGTTGAGAGGGATCCTCCCAACGGGCTCGTAATCCTCGTCTTTTAACGCACCACACAGCATAGGAACATCATCTACAAAATCAGCTAGTTAGGGCAGCTGCGTAGGGGTTTGTTGATGAGGAGCTACTGCCCTCTACAACTGGCCCGCTCTACACCTGGCTTTGTAACGCACTACACTGTGTAGGGCTTACGTAATAAATGCACATAATAAATATTCACAGAGTATAATATGTTTATTAATCTGAAATTAAAGAAATGTAATGATCGTTACTTGCTTTGTACTAAACTTTGTACATGAAACTAGACCGTTGTTGTAATTGTGCTTCTTTCTGTTGATGTATGAAAACTTCAAACAGTGTTTTGTAATTATAGTTCTTTGTAAATAGTTTGTAAGTATGTAGCTTTATCAGAGTGGTTTCATAATTAGTCGTTACATAATCAGTATTGCTCCGTTTTGGGGAATGGTCGATGCTGTGGGTGTGTAGGGTCTATTTTGTTCCTTTGTTTTTTCCACTATGTTTTTGTGAAATGATGATTTTAATTGTATTGATTTTGGGGGTGGGGCTTTTAAGGTCTTTGGCCCACTCCTTTGAGCAGAGTGTTTGCTGCTCAAATAAACAAAACTATAGGAGGCCCATCTTTGCTGATCTGGGGTCACTTTTTGAAGCCGGAGAGAGCGTACACAGACACAGACTGGGGTGTCGACTCCTCTCAGTGTGAACCCCCAGACAGTCTATAATCGCGGTGAATCCAGTCATGAAGTTTGGACCCCCATTCTTTATAAAATCTTACAAGACTGAAAAAATAAAATCATGTAGTGTGTGCTGACCGCAAGACATTTCAGTACCTGGAATATCAAAATCTAAAGAGGCCCAGAAACCGTGACTGAGGGTCAACGGCTGCCGCTAAAACTAAAACCCTTGTTCTAAAAGTTCATATTTACATTTATTCAATAAAGTTACAATGACCTAAATCAGGTTTGGCTTTGGTAAAAGATTAAAAATAAAACGTAATCTTAAATTACACTGATTGTCATTTATTGGCTCCTACTGCAGGAAGTGGTTTCACCTTGAAGAGCTGTGAGCTCTGTGCTCTCCGCAGAGACTCCTCCAAACTGAAGTTGAACAGGACCTCGGCCTCAGCGTCTCTCAGAGTGAAGCTCGGCTCGTCTGAAACACAACGCTGCATTTAGATACAACAGGAAACGGATTCAGCGAACGGTCCGTCTGCAGCTCAGAGAAACTCACCCACAAACTTCTGGCTCCTCCAGCTCTCCTCCAGCCACTGAGGAGTCACGATGTGCTTCACCACCGACATGGCCGTCAGGAACTTCACCGTCCGCGACACTTTGGAGGCCAACAGGTGGGTGACCTTCTGACTGGAGTCGGCCACCTCCCCGCCCAGCGCCTGCACCCACTGACACGGACAGAGAAGCTCTTCAGTAAAGACGCCTCAGTGTTAGAAGAACGTGATGCATTTGCTCGCCCAGACCTTGGTGTACTGCAGGACCAGGTTGGGTTCGAGGCCCGTGAACATGACGAGGGGCGTGGACTCCGGAGGAAGCTTCTTACTGGGAGACTGCACCTCGTCCAACCTGAGCCACACGACAGTTTCTTAGGACTAGGGCTTTCTAAACAAACATCTACACGTCCAGGAGAAGGTACAGACCTGGCCTTCTTGTTGGTCGGCTCACTGTGGTTCAGCTTTTGCTTCTGTAGCTGCAGATTCTACAAACACAAAAGGTTAGTGTTATTTAAAGTAGTTACTACTTTAAATAACACGATTCGATACGCGGCTCACGATAACGATCTCACGATACGCCGATACTGCGATAATCGATATATTGCATACAAATAATCTACGATACATCACGATTTAAAAACATGCTACTTTTAACCTTTATTTTAACATACTACATATTATTCATCATTTACATTTATTTTCATGTGTTTGTACCACTTTTATAAATGATCCCACACTATAGATCTGTCAGTGACTTAATTTACATTTAAATAAACAACAAACACAGTCCTATTTAAAAAGGAATAAATCAACCCCAAAATTAATCCTTTATAATTATAAAAACTATCATTAAAGTAATTTATTTGTGAGACAGTGTTTGGTCCAAGTGCTTAAAGCTGTAGTGCTGCCCCCTGCTGGTCTGACTGCATTCTTGATCATTATTGGCCTCTATTGGAGCACTGCTGCCTCATTAGTATGCATGACGTTGCTCATTAATATGCATGACGTCATCAAAAGTATCGATATCGGAATAAAAAGTATCGATATCGGAATAAAAAGTATCGGTATCGTCCCGCAAAATATCGCGATATATCGGAAAAATCTATATATTGTCACAATCCTGATTTAAAGAGCTCTTCATTCGCCGGGTTTAATGGCTTTAATGAGTAAAACTTAAACTCACGGCTAAGGCTTCAGAGGCGACTTTGATGGGAGCTCTCCAAGCCGCTGCAAACAGAAGAAAAACAAGTTTCAGTAATATTTCTAAGCCATTTTAGACTTTAACCCCTAGGGGTCTGAGGGCTATATTTGGGGATTCTCGCCTGTATTTTTTCCCACTTATATTGCAGATTTTGTCCATTATTTCAATATCATACATCACTTGTTATAACTTGGGTTTTTTTGAGGACATCCTGGGCTTTTTAGATCTGTAGGACTTGTTCGGTTCAGATGCATCGAATTGAAATTATTGTAACCATTATATAAAGGGAATAATTCAGGCGAAAATCATTTTAGACACTTTTGTTCATCAAATAAACCCAAAAAAGTGACTGAACATGGGCATGAACATTATACAAATGTTGTATGTGGTCCAACTGGTCAAAACAAAAGAGCCCAAAGTTGTAACTATTTTATAAGTGCCTTTTTGTTCACAAAATCTTGGGCTAATCCCGGTCTGAGCTGGAACAGAAGAGCGGTCGTACCCAGCAGGTTGAGGACGAGCTGGGGGTTGGGGGCGAGCGGCTCCGGGTGGTTGTAGATCTGGTATCGGCTGTGCTGGATCTGCCGCAGAGCCTCGAAGTTCCCCAGCAACACGTCACACAACCACTGGGCGTTCACACACGGGATCTTCCACTCCTTCGCCTTCTCGTACTTGAGCCCGCTCGGCCTGAGGAGGCAAACGATTACTCTTCAAACTACGCTCTTTAGAAAGGGTTTAGAACGTTTCCCCCCAAAGCTGTGAATAAGAAGCGTCGTACTCTTTGCAGATGAGCACGGTGTTGCTGCGGCACAAATATCCCGTGTATCTGGCGCCGGCCAAATACGCCATGAGCTTCAGGTCGTCCCGGTCCGAGTCCACGAAGCCGGTCACGGAGATGATCTGAGGGAGGAGCGAGCGATTTAAGACGGGGGTAAAAACAAAAGTGTAGGTTTGGGTTCATACTTTGATACTTCAGCTGCATAAATGAAAAAACAAGATTAGTAAAAGGAAAACACATAATGGAGAGAGTTTAAAATAAAGTCAAGAGCCGCGAGGTGAACACGGGGAAAACACAGCCTTTGAATGGAGTTTAATTAATCTGAAGAGCCAAGACGACCCATGAAGGTGAGCTACGGGTTAATGCAGGGATGGGAACCTCACGATTCGATACATGGCTCACGATAACGATAATCGATATATTGCACAAAAATAACCTCCAATACAAATACATGCAAATTTGATCTTTAAAAAAAAATATATAATAAATGATCCCTGACTTACTCACTGAAAATGGAGCTATTGATCTGTCAGTAACATCACTTCATTTACACTTAAATCACCCACAAATTAATTTTATTTATAATGAAAAAAATAAATTAAAATAAACAGTAATACATCAGTGTGACAATATTTGGTCCTAATGCTTAAAATTTATCATTGGCCTCTATTAAAAAAAAATAATTTAAAACTGGAGCACTGCTACCTCATTAATATGCATGAGGTCGGTCATTGATATGCATGATGTCATCAAAAGAATCGTTTTCGGAATAGGAAGTATTGGTATCGCCCTGCAAAATATTGCAATATATAAAAAAATAAAAAACGACATTGTCACAGAGAGGGGCAACGGTGGCGCAGATGGTAGAGCGGGTCGTCTCATGATTGGAAGGTCTGGGGTTCGAATCCCGCCTCCTGAAGGTGCACATTGTCATTGTGTCCTTGGGCAAGACACTTCACCCTCCTTGCCTCCAGTGTCTGCGTACACTGGTGTATGAATGAGAGAGTGAATGGGCCCCTATGAGAGACCAACAGGCCCGTTTGGAACCATGAGGCCGTCCTTCTGTGGACCCACCACCTGCAGGGGGAGCCATAGGGGCTGGTGCAGCTCCAACAGCTGCCCCCACGACCCGGCAACGGACAAGTGGGAGAAAATGGATGGATGGACATTGTCACACCCGTAGGCGAATGTTGTGCTAACAGCGGCTGAATGCTATCGGCTAAATCACATCCACGTAGAACGCGTCAATCCAGCATTATTTGGCCGCAGAACTTCGCGCGGATTTACTCGTCAAATATTTACATATTTCTTACAATTTGTGTTTAATTAGACTGGAATATATCGCAATAATATCATTGTCTCGATATCGCTCAGCCCCGAGTTCTGCTTTAGTGGAGGGCTGACCTCTCTCTCTCCTCTGACGAGTCACATTAGTTTAAGGGAAACTAGCTTTGTGTTACGGGGGTTTAGAGGAGGGGCTACAATTCCCTCTTTTAATCCATGTTAATCTGGTGACGCTGGACTTAAGTTTTTCCCTCATTATGGGGCAGTGGTCACATGATTGAGATTAGTTTGTATATCCTTGTATATTCTGTGAGGCGTCCCGTACGTGCTGAGAGCAGGGCTTGGCTCCCGGGGGGAAGGCGAAAGGCAGGTGCAGCGTCCGACTGGGAGGAACCATCTTCTTCTTCTTCAGGATCGTGTTGAGCCAATGGGCCGTGACGCACCTCTTCCCCTCCCGCAGAGCCTGAAGAGAGAAGGTTTCCAACATCAGACCCAGGCGGGACGTTCCCCTCGTTCTACTCGCGGACTCTTACCTGCACATACATGTTACTGACTTGACTCTCGCACAGCAGGTGAGTGCAGCGTGCAGTGAGCGTGGTGTCCGCGACACCGCCACACGCCTGGATCACCTACGAACACCGACAAAGATCCGTCAGTTACACGTGAGACGCTGCAGCTCAATTATGGAGACGTCGATGTGAAACTTCTGCTGCAGATTACGGACGTAAACTAGAGTTCGGCGATTTGGATCTAAACACGTTTCACGATATGATTAAATTCACTGAAGTTAAACATATTGCCTTTCGTTGCTGACATCGTCATCACCTGGAGGCAGGAAGTGATCAAGAGAAAGAAGATTAAACTAAAACTAGCGATTTAAACTAAATGTGGTCCCAAACCAGTAAACCCGGGGAAACACTGCCCGGTTTCTCCCGTCTTTAGCCGCTGCTACGTTTGGCAACTTGAGAACAGAAAAATAAGGGACACTTTTGGGGCAACAACGAAATCAATAGAGCTTGTGATTTGTAACTACGGATTTTTTATTTGCTGTAACCAGGTTTTTAACAGACACGCATCCAAACAATGTTGGATCATTTATCTATTTATTAATGTTATACGTTTTACCGGTTAAGCACTTTTTCTATAAAGGTTAGGTATCGCTTATTAGCAGTGGTTAAAGTGGAAGAACTCTGATCTACAAGACTCAGAACGCTACATTAGGCCGATATAGGCTGTGCATAGATTATATGTAACAGAAGGTGTTTTATAATACTTTAATTTATTTTTAAAAGTAAGTTTTAAACCATTTTACAGAATAACTCTTCTTTCTGTGCTGTTGTTTGAAATACTCCCAGAAAGTTAGAGTAACAGCCAGGCAATGTTGGATTAATCAGATACAATTGTGTGTAATGTGGTGTATGTTAGGCAAAAATATGATGTTTAAATTAGTCTTATACAGTGATGAAAATCAGAACTGCATTCGGATTACTTTCCTAAAAAAGGAAGAAAAGCAACACTGATTATTTTTTATAGCTGCAATTAGACTAGCTTTATTATTTATTAGATTATTATTATTTTTTTATGTACTGTCAAAGTCCTGTGTAAGCATTTCCCTGGGGCCGCTCTGCTGTGGGGCCCCAGTCCCTCTGCTGCCCGGGTCAGCTGCGCCCCTGTTCCTCCTCCGTCTGTAGCTGTGAGGAGGAGACACCGGCTCCAGACGAGTCTAAAGTCTCAACTTTAACCAGGATTCATGACTTTGTTGTTGCTTTTAAACCGGGCAGATTTTTAACACAGACAGAAGCTTCTCACCCGTTTCCATGTGGCCAGGAGCTGCTTGTCGGCCATTTGTTCGGGATAATCGGCGATGGCGAACACGCAGCCCACGAGGAATCCGTCCGCAGGCACTGGGACAGAAGAGACGGACGGTCAAGCATCAGAACAGAAATAGAAGACAGACACGTTTATTTTAGGAGAGTTACTGATGCTTTAGTTATAAAATTAAGCTGCGTTTTTCTGGTTGAGGCATGATTTACACTTAGTTTAAGCAGAACTTTTATAGGTCTTTAGGAGGAAAGTATCTGGAGCTTGTAGTCGTACTTTATGGGTAGGAAAGTCACAGGACACAGAGGAAACCTGAGACTTTGGGGAATCAAACCAGAACCTTTTACCCAAACAAACACTGTTAATCTAAAATGTGCCGCACTGACCTTCTTGCCCCGGCTCGTGCCCGTAGAGCTGCGTGCTGAGCGGCGCCCCCTGCTGCTGCTGTAGCGCGTGGCTCTGGATCGTCTGCAGATTGGGGTGTTGGCTCTGGAGATGCGGCGGGTGCTGCTGCGTCTGGTGGAGGAAGTGCGTCTGCTGTAACTGGTGCGGGTGAGTCTGCTGCAGAGGGTGGGGCCGCGGCGGAGCGTGCGGCGGGTTCTGCTGCTGGTTCTGTTGTTGCTGCTGCTGTTGCTGTTGTAGGAGGTGGAGTCTCTGCTGCTGGAGCGGGTGGAGCGGATGTTGAGGCCTCAGCTGAGCGTGTTGGAGGAAACGCTGACGCTGCTGCTGCGCCTGAAGGAAACATTCGTAAGATTTGTTAATGGTCAAACAGAGGAATGAAGGGAACGAAATCGGAAACTGGCCATTTTTGAGCAGAAGATTGTGTACAATTTCAATCAGAACTGCAGCAGATAAAGGCCCAATGAGGACGGTTTCTGCCGGACAAATACATCAGATTAAGAGAACAGCTGCTACAAAGTCGTGCACATAAGATGCAAGCAGTGACATATGCAGCCAAAAACAGTAATGGAGCAGCAGTTTGGAGTGAGCGAAAGCCGAGGTTACTCTTACTGCAATGAAGAAAAAGCGCTAATCGCAGGCTAGAAGCTCGATGGCCACAGAGGGACGAGTTTGCAAATGGGTGCTTGAACAATGTGCTGCCGGGAGAGGCTCATCAGAGGTACAGTTACGCCTCCAGGCCCAAGTAGTTGCTAAGGCTGGTGCGACTTAAACGTTTTCTTCTTCTTCATTATGCATTTTTTGGCTGGTACGTTTATAGTCTGGAAAATACAGTAATTCATACAACAACAAATACAACCCTGTTATCGGTAGCTAATCCAGCTAATGCTATCGCACCCTTAATGGCAGCCGCTTGAAAAACCCTACTGCAACTTTAATCGCGTTCCTTGTATATATATATATATATATATATATATATATATATATAGGCTTATGAATGAATCCCCCTCTGTCTACCTGAGCCATCTGATGCGGGTGCTGCTGTGCCATGGGGTGCTGCTGCTGTTGGGACATGGGGTGAGGGAAGCCCTGGCCGCCCTGCACTGGGACTGGCCCCTGCATTTGCCCCTGCATCTGCCCCACGACCTGGCCCTGCTGCTGCTGCTGCTGCTGCTGCTGCTGTTGTTGCTGGAGCTGCTGCTGGAGCTGCATGATGTGCTGCTGGTTCTGGAGGTGCAGGGGGTGGTGCGGAGCGTGCGCCCCCTGTGGAGTGAACTGCTGCTGGGGCACAGGCGGGAGAGGCGCGGGCCGGTCTCCGGGCAGAGGCTGACCCGACAGTTTGGGCTGGAGAGACGCAGAGAAGGAGCAGAACGGGGGTTAGTGTGGGCTGGGATTCAGAGGAAGCTAAAGCCTTTGTTTAACTGAGATGGAGGCAGGAAAAATTACGACTTGTCTTTAATCCAGTCGTTGGATAATGAAGTTGAACCTGATCATTTTACTTCAGTGACAAGCATTTACAAAAATACTACTTTTGGATATTTCTAACAAAATACAGAAATACTGGCTCCTTTTCCATCTGAGAGCAACAGGCCACATCCAGTACCTCCCGGATTAGGGCTGTGTACCGTTTCCTTACGGAAAAAAAGTGTAGGTCCTACCGGAATTAAATAAAAAAAAAAAGATTGAATGCAGGTACCGCAAAAAAAATAATCTTTAGATCCCAGGTTTGGTGCTGTTGGTCCAGGGACAAGATTAAAGGAAGTGATCTGGTTGTTTCACCTTACATTTTTTCCCCGTGTTTTTGCCCAATGTCTTCCCCATTTTATTCGTGTTTTCTAATTTTTTTTGCAGATAACGCGGCGAAAAATCCAAGAGGGAATGATTATAAAAAACAAGTTTCTGTTCCGACCGACTGAGTCCGTTCCACCACTAACAAGGCAGCCAGACGAGCCAGAGAGTGAAGTGCCCAAGAGCTCAAAGACCTTGTCTGATTCCGAAACCCTTAAATTATAGCCTCTAACACTAGCAACTAATCCTTAACCTTGTCATGGGGTCAACTGTCTGCTGCTGCTGGTTTCTCTTTCTAAATGAAAGCAAAAGCACAAACTGCCTTCATTTAAGACATTTACTGAGGCAGCTCTTTAAAAACACTGACATGTGACTGAGCAGTGGTGACTAATGTATTTCGTCACTTTTATAAAGTTGGCTTGTGCTTTTATATATTTTTTTATTATTAATTGTGCTCCTGTCAATCAACAGTGGTTGCGCATGAAGAGTCACTCGAGGGTGGGGGCGAGGGGGCCGGTGGCTTATGGGGTGGCACATGGCTCCTAACCGCCAGTGAGGCAGCATCAGAAATCCCTATGCTAAAGTGGCTATGATAGTTAGCATGGAGGCTCCTTTCCCTAACTCCTTCCTAACCGACAGCCCAATTCGAACGCTTCTCATCATGGCGGATGCTGACGCACATCTGGTTTGGCGCAAGACCTCTTACCAATTTAACGGTTTCGGAATCAGCCCTTGTTTTAAATCAAAGGGAACAAACATCTCTTCTCCAGTGAACCTAAAAGCCCCTCCCTGTGTGACACAAAGGTGTAGCGTGTCCCCTCACGTGCAGCATGGTGCCCGGGCGCCCGCTCTGCTGCATGTCCGAGCTGTTGGTGATGTTCCTCAGGGTCCGAGCGGCCGGACTCCAGCCGGGCATCGCCTCTGGGCCTCCGGGGATCGCTCCTAAAGACGAGAGACACATCAGAGACGGTCAGGTGGACCAGGATCCACCTCAGACAAACACAAATCCAGGTCTGTTTTGGATTAAAGTCCATTTTGTATTATAACCCCCTTGTCCCGAATGTCTGACCTGGAGGTGGCGCCTGGTTCATGGGTGTAGCAGCGGGGCGACCCTCGGGCACCGCCCCCGCCCCGGGAGCGTGCACCGGGACAGAGGTGCACAGGTTGATCATGCTGCTCCCCCCCGGGCCGCCGCCTCCTCCTGCGGTTGCAGCGGCTGCAGAAGGCGGCTCTCTGGTCCCCGGGGGGCCCGCTCTCCTGCGCGCCGTGCCCAGGCCGGGGGTCACCTCGGCTGGCGTCCAGTTGAGGTTGGGCCCCTCCTTCTCGGTGGAAGAGTCGTCGTCGGAGTCGTCGAACATGCGCTCGTGCCTTCGCTCCGGCTTGCGGGGCGGCGGGGACACGGAGTTGAACTTCTTGGGGCCGGGGCGTCTGCGTGGGCTGGACTCGGAGGAGCTGGAGCCCTGGGACCTTCGGGGGCTCGACGACTGGTCGGACTCGTCCTCGCTCTGCAGCTCCGGCTCCGTGTAGGTGAGGCGCGGGTGATACAGCGCCTCATCCCGGTGGCATTTACCTGGAACATGAAACAGAAGAGAATGCCGTTAATATCAGGACCAGTGGTTTCGCTTTCAGGATAAATGGAACTAAACCCGATCTCAACAGAATCATGGAACACAAAATTTGCAACAACAGAACTGTGTTTAAACTTGTTTCAAAAGGAGGACAACTTATTCAGCGGATCCTCTGCGCCTCAAGATCTGGGCTTGTATTACACGAACCGTAATGTTTAAGAAATAATGGGCAAATGGGACAATATTTAGCAGATCACATTATCCACAAACCACGCCTCTTCTCTCTCTGTCCTTCGTGTGTTGATCCAAATCCATGCCTCAAAATGACGGACGGACTTCCAAATATTTTGTCAAAACTAAAAATATTCTGTAAATTATAGATGATTTTCAGTTAACCCCAGCCTGAACTGAGCGCATTTTCTCAAGTTCAGCTTTACCCAAATCTAAAAACTTCTCGACTGGAGACCAACAGTGTAATGCCTCATTTGAAAGCTATGGCCTACAAAACTGAAACCAACTTTTTTGTCACATTTTTGGGCCTTCGTTTCCCCGTTGCCTATTCATCCTCGTTTTCGTTGCCATATTGACTTTTTCCAAGAAGCTTTTAGATTTGGGTAAAGTCGAACTGGAGAAATGTGCGGGTTTTCAAGCGGGGGTTAGGACTGTGACGATAAATCCATTCATCGTGATCAAGGCAAAAACTATTTCTACAATAAGCAAACTTTTTTTTGTTTGTTTATTTGGTCGGGACCGTGCATGTTAATGAACATACATGGGACTCATGCATGTAAACACGACACGCCGGATCGTAGCCTTGAGCTAATCTGCATCTGTTGCCCCCCCATTGCGCACTCTCAATCATCCAGGCCTATTGTACATGTTTTTTGTGGCAGGGGAAACCGGAAGGAAACCTACGCAGACACAGAAAAGCCCCGTCCAGGTGGGAATCGAAAGTAAATAACAGCGCTCGTACCTTTAACAGAGTCTGTGATCCAGTCCGGAGTCACGATCCTGATGCCGGGGTGTTTCAGAGCGCACTCGTACTTCACCTGCACAAAAAGAAGAGAAAATCCATTCAGGCGACGTCTACTGGGACTCAATACACAAAAACAATCCTCTCAAACTGACTAAACAAATCATTTCCATTCAAATTAAACATTTATATAACGTACCCCTTGAGGTTCCTTCACCACTAAGTGAGTGACTTTGCGGTTCAGGTTGAGTTGACAGCTGCCTCCGTAGAACGTGACGTAGGCCCAAAGCGAGTGGAGATCCTCAGGAATCTAAGCACGAGACCGGGAGAGAAAGAGGTTTGAGTTCCCAGAGTAAATTCAGTGTAAAAGATCACGTCACACCAACCCGAGGAAGACACGCGGTGACTCCAAAGAAGATCTGCCCCGACTCTGGAGAAAACCCGGTCACGCTGTTTTTGAGGTTAAGAACAAAAACTCTGTGATAAATAATGCAAACAACAGATCAACTCATCTTTAATTTAAAAAAAAGCTTAAAAAGGATACGGTAGGAGGTCTCCACATCGGACAGAGAGGATCACCCAGGACGGCTGCAAAAACAAACTGTTAGTCTCAAGAGTTTCCAACACATAAATACATACATTACATTTATAACTCCAAACGACACTGTGTACTTGTTATCTTTACATCGCCTTTAAGAGGTGACAAAATCAAAATGAGGAACAAATCCGCAGTGAGTGGGAAAAGCAGCAGCAAAACACGACATCACAATTAGAGCCTTACTTGATCATGACGTTCAAATTTAGTTTTTTTGTGAATGTCACTAAAGTCCACACGTCACTGTGATTTGTTCACCTGTCGTTCACTCACGGCTCACGTCTGTATCCGTGTTGTTTACGTCAACGAAGGACTATAACAATACAATTACATTGACACCTTTTTTAATGACGATAACGTAAAGAGCTAAAAATGGCTCTTTTGTGACAAAAACATGACGAGACTTTCACGAGTTTACGTTAATGGGATTTAGGGCTGGGCACCGGTAAACGATACCAGTACAGTATCGTAGAAAATGATTTACCGGTATTGAAAAACTGAAAGTGTCGAGAGCAGACACTGGGAAAAAATCTGTTTAGATCCAAGTTTTTATGCTGTTGCTCTAAGGATAGCATTAAAGGAAGTGACTTGGTTTTTTCCAATAAAAACAATACATAATTTCCCCCATAATTTTGTCTGACTGAAATGCGACTGAAACTGAAAGCATTTTCGTCCGAAAGACTAAAACAACACTGGTCTGTATTTGAGCAAAGTGCTGCTCTGAACAGATGAATCACCACAGAATCATCTCTACAAACTGATCACCCGCTTCTATTATTGGGCTACACTGAGTCAGACCAGCATTAAACCAATGGCGATACATTAGTATTTGTTAAGTATTGCCAACTATCCGCCTAAACCTTGTTTACTGTAAATGAACGCGCTTCAGCTCAGAGTCTCACCTTGACCACAGGCAGGTCGAACACCTCCCTGGACTCGCTCACTTCAGGGTTGTCTCCGTCCTCCGCGATGATGTGAGTGGCCAGAGCATTGTACGAGACCTCCTTCCCTTTCCCCGCTTTCAACAGCTGCACCACCTGCAACAAGGACACAGAAAGACGGGCTCATACACAAACGTGCTTATGGCGAGGGCACGGACGACCCAGACTTCACAGTAAACAGCTTTTAACCTGGTCCTAGAAGACGTGAACAAATTACACTTTCAATATGCGCAATCTTCTGTTCCTAAATCAGTAATTCTTTGTTCTAGCAGTGGAATAAAATAATACTTGTATTCTGTAAAACAATACTGGGTGCTGTGCATCTCATTATAAAGTAACACGTGTTGTTTACATTACAGCCAGTTTAACTTCCTGAAAGTTGTGCCCATAAACTCGTCCTTGTAAAGAACTGGGAAGTGTTAGGAAAGTAAGGAATCCATTTGGTCACAACAAACCATTAGAAATTCACACGATCCCCATGTTTGCAAAGAAAAATAAATCAGATACAGGGTCTTTAAGCCTCTTTTATTTTGAACCACGGTGAATGAGATCCCATTAAAAAAAACAGCTTAAATATCCATAAAAAACATGCCATTTGCTGCTTCTATCCTGGAACATGACAATAATAAACAATACAGCAAGCATGATTGGACTCCACAAGTCATTTATATTGAAGGCATTTGCTCGCAGTGTTATTGATACGTTCGGATCGATTTGGAACCAGCACCAGACACGCATTTTCGCAAAGACAACTTCTGATTTCAGTCCAAACGAACAGGCTGCTGCTAAAGGACAAACAGGAGGCGCGCCAAGGAGCACAATTTGGCAGGAAGCGAGGACGTGTGCCACAGGTCTCTGCCCCCATCGGGTAAATAAAGGCTTCACCCAGATGTACACAAACTGTATTGATCTGCAAGGGACATAACCTGGTCACAGCGCGTTAAACTTCAGCAGGACAGCCTCGGATAGTGTTAGAATTACGAATACTAATACGTGCGCAACAAGCTACGCAGACTTTGGCATTACGGTAATGCACTTGGGGGCAATGTCACACTTTACTGGGCTTTTCTGCACCTCCAAAAGCACATCAATCATAAATTAATAAGCCGTTCGTGTGCTTTAATTTGTCCAAATAACAGTTAGGTATGTCAGAAGCCCAAGCTAGCATGCTATGGGGGAATTGTAATACCTCAAACACGCGACTTAAGACGATTGCTACCATCTTAATTTAAAGTTTAATTCAAGAGTTTTAAAACCTTACACACAATGTAATCTTGCGTTGTATCATTCATTCTAACGCGTAGGTTTGGGGTTTCCCACCAAAGTTAGCCCGCTAATCTCTCGGCTAGCTCGTTTAGCCTCTCGCCCGTTGAGTTCCAATGGGAGATGCTAATGCTACAAACTTAGCATCCGCCTGAGCTAACCTGCAAAAACATGCCTCACCTCCTGGTCGATGTCTCCCACCACGTAGAATTTGACGTCTTTGAAAAGCTCCTCGGACACTTTGTTCTCCTCTTCAGACATTATGGTCCATGTACGGCGGCGGTGAACCACGGAAAACGAGCTGCTGAAGTTGTAAAATGTGCAGGGGAGAGGAGCAGCTTTGGCGGAAAGTGCAGCGCCAAACTGCTGGACTCGAGCACGGCGCGGGAAACGGGGGCGCTCGAGGCTGGGAATATGAGCTTTATTGATTGTTCAGCCAGTGTTTTTAGTGGCAACACGCAAAGTAGACTGTAATTACGGATAGGTAAAGACATGTGGCTATCTATGGGGTAAAAGTTGATATTAGGTTTGATATGAAGCATTTGGTTTGGCCTGTCACCCCTTTGAATGGTAACGCCCAAAGACGCTCCAGACAGTGATTTGAGGACGTCACTTGTGTCAAACGCTCTGGCACTGGCACGGTATGAGTGAAAATACCGATACTCGATAACTACCTCGAATATTGAAATATTTTATCAAAACACAGTCACGGCGCATATTACATAAGATTGAAACATACATCGAGAATAGTATTTTTTTGCATACAAGTCATACAAAATCCTAATCAAAATCATGACAAAAACGTAACCTCATTCCCCCCGCCTTTTCTCCAGTTTGACTTTACCCAAAAAAAAGCATCATAGTGACGACAACGAGGATGAAAACGCAACAAAAAGTTACAAACGTGACAAAAAAGCAACGAAAAAGCCGCAAAATGTGACACAAAAACATGCCAAAAATGCTTCAAAAATGTGACAAAAACGCAGCGACATTGGGACAAAAAAGTTCGCTGTTGTAAGTCTTAGCTTTCAACTGAGGCATTACACTGTTGCGTCGAGAAGCTTTTAGATTTGCGTAAAGCTGAACTGGACAAATGTGTGCTCGGTTCAGGCGGGGGTTAAGAGGTTAGAGTGCATGACACATTCGATAACATTTTTGCTAAAACACAGTTCTTCTATTCTATTAGAAGATTTTGCAAAACAGGAAGTGACATAGAAGACAATTTTAAACTGTTGCCATGCCAACAATGTTATGTCAATGGGAAATGAGTCAAACTGCTGAGGAACTTCACCTTTATCCGTCTCTTCCTGTCAGTAGCTTGAACTCTCTAACTTTTCTAACCAACAGTTCATTACATTTCTGCTTCACTGAAATAAAATAATTATTTACTTACCACAGATGTTTTTCTGTCATATGCCTTTTTGCACAGTATTGTAGCTTCCTCTGACGTGTATTTTGCGCCACTTAACTGATATTGATAACATAGTTCAGCGACACGTTGTGCACACTGATTAATTCAGTGCTAACCTCATTAATTAATACACTGATACTTCTATTTCTAAATGAGTTTACTGTGAGAAAAAAGGTTGTAAATGCCATAAAGACACCGAATAATATTTAAATATTTTTTTGTGTTACTCAATTTTGACGCCCGCAAAGAAATTAATTGAAAAATGCAAAACCAAACCATTTTATCCATGGAAAATACAGCCAAAAATATGACGCTCTTGGCAACGGTTTATAAAAAAGTCCATATTCATTTCACATGACGAGCGGGTCGTCTCATGATCGGAAGGTCGGGGGTTCGAATCCCGCCTCCTGAAGGTGCACATTGTCGTTGTGTCCTTGGGCAAGACACTTCACCCTCCTTGCCTCCAGTGTCTGCGTACACTGGTGTATGATTGAGAGAGTGAATGGGTGAAGCCCCTTATGAGAGACCAACAGGCCCGTTTGGAACCATGAGGCCGTCCTTCTGTGGACCCACCACCTGCAGGGGGCGCCATAGGGGCTGGTGCAGCTCCAACAGCTGCCCCCACGACCCGGCAACGGACAAGTGGAAGAAAATGGATGGATGACGAGCGCCAATCTTTTGTGGTTCCCATGTCTATGGAATTGAATAAAGTGAACCAGAAAAGAAAGATGAAAATGATGGTTTCAAGTGACCAGAGATGAATCTGCTGCCCCCTACTGGAGCAAGAACACACTGTTCTGTCGAAAATGTCAAACTTTAAAACAATTTATTACACATTAATAAAAGTCTCAGCTCTTCAGTAAACAGGAAACTGCTTTGATGGACCAACAAAATACACGTACAATAGATATTAAAGAAACAAATATAAAAGATGCTTTTAACATTTTGGATTAAAAGACCTCAAAAGTAACAGTGTCTGTGATTTGGCGAGGTCAGGCCTGTCCTGTTGCATTCTGGGAGTCGTCCTGTGAGCTGCTGGACTTGATTAAGCTGCCGAAATACGCCGTGAGGGTCTTCAGTTTGTTGTTGAGAAAGTTCTGCTCGACCTCCACGCGACCCCCGGGACCCGCCAGGGACGCGATCTGAGCACGGACACAAGCCAGTGTTTAACTTTGCACAAGGTGAAAACACTGAAACGTCTGAAGAAACGTAAGTACAGACCTGGTCCATGTCGGCGTTTCGGGGCAGGAAGTAGACGATGTTGTCAGATATGAGCCTGGCCTTCTGAAATACTAGAAACGTGACCAAGCGTTAAAGAAAAAATACAATCTGATCAGACCAACAGCAAATACAAAGCCAAGTTAAAGTCTTTTTAACAGAAATCACTGCCCCCTGAGCGATACTAATACTAATACACATCAGCACATTTTAAAGGATATCCGTCGGGCTCCATCATGGTCTGGATGTTGAAGACCTCGGCGGTGAGGTAGTCGGGGCCTCCCCAGGGCGGCGACAGGAAGACCACGTCACCATGGAGACGGGGGGCGAGTTCCAGGAAGTCCCCCTGAACGAAGTCTATCCGCTGCTCCACGCCGTACACCGCGGCGTTGTGACGGGCCAGGTCCAAACGCACCGGGTCGATGTCCACGGCCAGGACTGAGAGGAGGAAGCGAGAGAGGAGACTCCGCCTTTACATATCAATAATAGTTTTACAACAGTACAGAGGGATAGACACACTTTTTATTTAACCAAAAAAACATCAAAAAAGTTCCATAGATGTGGGACATGCTTCAAGACTGTGACGGACGGTTATCCAAACCCCTCAAGGGGCCTAACCAATGTTAAAATAAATAAAATAAAGTAATAAAAGAGCACTTTGTTATCCCGTTATAACAGTGACCTCATGTGGAATATTGTTCTCACTCTAAATGAATTCACATTTTAACGGTTTAAATCACCTTTACAGATGTGCAGATGTCCAATAAGGAAGTGAAATAATAAACATTACAAACAAGTCCAACCATGTTTTTTGTTTAGTTTAGTCAAATCTGAAAATAATTGTGTTAACTATGTTCTGGAGAAAAATTAGACAAGACTTTGACAAGGTGGCAAAAGCAAGTAAATGTATTTGTACTGGAGTGGGAGAGCGGAGCAGTGTTTTACTGCCCCCTAGAGGCCGAGCAGCAGCAGTAAAATGTGTCAGGATCCTACTATCTACTGTCGATCTGAAGTCTGAAGCCAGCGTATTAATAGCTGTAGTAATCTCGTTACCTCTGGTGCCGGTGAGGGCGAACTGGATGGCGTTGCCTCCCACTCCACAGAAGGCGTCGATGATGAGCTGCGCGTCGGGGAAACACTGCTGCACTCGGAGCGCGATGTGTTCAGCGATTCTCTCCGGAGTCACGGAGAACCAGCCCTCTGGAATAAAACATGACTATATCAACAACCAGCCCGACGGATATTACAATGTCAACGACCCCTCCTTCAGCGTCAGTAACTCGTGACTCTGACCCACAGTCCTCGGACACGGGGAGACCCACCTCTGTCCAGCCTGATGCCCTCGTCGAAGCGCGAGAACAGCCGGTGTCTCTGCGCCCAGTATTTGGCCAGATCCGGTTCAGCCGCGATCTCCTCCGGCATAGGCTCCTGCTGCCGCTGCCTGGCCCTCGTCCTCTGGGGGGTGCTGTCTGCACAAAACACAGGTACAAGACTGTGTTTAAATGGAAAACCGCCATCAGCCCGAAAGAGATCACTACATAAGAGCGGATTAATTGTATAAATGCACTGAGGAGTCGGGCGGGAACGGCCTTGTGTGACTTGTGTCATGTAAAAGCACCACACAAATAAAATTACAATTATTTCCCTTCTCTGAGGACACTTTTTGAATATTATGCAATTCATTATTAAAATTATTTACTTTAATTAACCCCTTAACCGAGAAAATCTTAAAGCTTCTTGATTGGAGCGTTTTCAGCCTATAGGCCAGTGTAACGCTTCATTTGAAAGCTAAGACCTGCAAAACTGATCAAAGCTTCCTTGTTTTTCTTATCACGTTTTGTTGCGTTTTTTAATCACGCTTTCATTGCTCTTTTGTCGCTTTTTTTTTACTGTGTTTTGGTTTGTTTTGTGTGTGTGTCATGTATCTGTGATCAAGCCGCACAAATGTGACCAAAACATTTTTTGGCATATGGACCAAGAAAGTTCCTCTGGAGAATGAAAATAATCCCCATCCATTTCCCCCATAGACTTTTCAATATTAAAAAGGTACAACAATAATGTTAACTTCTTTAAACTCATACATTCATGTGGGGGCGAGTTTCCTCCAGCAGCGTCGGGCAGGAGGAAGTCCGGCGTTTCCAAACAGGGCAGGCTCCTTCTGCCTCGGTGCTGCTCCTCTGTGTCCTCAGCATCTGGACTCAACACATCTGTCCCGTTTGGATCAGAACAAACCGCTCTGTCCACACCGTCACCAGCCTCCAGTCGCTCCGGCTTTTCCTCTGCGACGTTTGAATCTGCGGATCTCGTCTTGGCCTCCGTTTCTGGAAGTTCAGGCTCTTCACAAACTCCCAGGTCCTTTTGGATGTTTCCCAGAAAGTTCTTCACCTGAACAACAATTTAGTTCAGATTCATATTTGACTGATCAGCCTCCACATCTGCCCTCCACATCTGCCCGGTACGAGACGGTTTTCACCTTGCAGAGGGCGGAGCTTCTCGGAGAGGCGTCGCCAGCGTCTTTAAACCGAATGTGCTTGTTCGGTTTCTTGTTTTGCCGTTTGTTCTTCTGCTGCTTTCGAAATCCTTTGCCGCTGAAGACGCTCTCGAAGCTGGAGAAGACACGAAACAGCTCTAAAACCGCTCACAAAACTGGCTTCAGGGGCAAGTTTATTCAGATGATTCACTATTTGCTACTTTCTTTTTAATCATTCAAACCCATTTTAGCGCTTTGAGGGACTGTTTATCGCTGTAGTGTTAGACAGATTTAATAGGAAGCAGAAATGAAGTGTAAATAAGCTGGAGACAGTGAACCTTACACTGGGTTTGCGTTGCGTTTAAGGCCCAGTTTCCTCCAGGATTCTTCGGTCACGGGCCGTGGGTTTTCCTCCGGGTCCAGCTCATGACTAAACACAGACACATTAGCGATCGTCACATACTAAGTTTAACCAGATATTTCTACAACAGTCCAGTCTGGTTGAAAGCGTTCATCCCGAGCTCTGACATTGATAATCCTCACCTGCGTTTGAGTTTGACGCCGGTGTTTTCTGGAGGTCCGTCTTCCTCCTCGTCTCCCACAGTCGACCTCTTCTTCATGGACTCGCTCGGACTGGTCGCCCTCCCACAGCTCCGCCCTGGACCTGGAGCAGAATTTGTTGTTGCATTTTTATCCTCTTTCCCGTCGCTATTATGACACTTTATTCAAGAAGCTTTTAGATTTGGGTAAAGCCAAACTGAATTGTGCTCGGTTCAGGTGGGGGTTAAGAGGTTAAACCACTACGCACTTGAATGCCAGTGAGGTATGTACACAGTACTATTAAACACACATTTGTACAGTTTTTCAGCCCACAAAGTTGATTTGGGAGTTAGTAATTCTTTACACTGGGATAAGCTTTAGTTTCTGCATATTCCATTTCAGACTATATGTAAAAGTATGTACTATGTATCTGTTAAATGTGAATCTTAACTTTAACTTAAAAGATGCCCCTTTAAATGAGTTCTTACTTGTAGGATGTAGTATTCTCACGCTGGTCCTGTACCTGTGTGCTGCTCTGCGTTGAGCGGACGAGTCGATGGAGGATTTGTATCTTCGCCTCCATCACTCGGCTCCTGCCCATCTCCACCTGCTGCTTCCACTTTCAAAGCATCTCCAAGAGTCTCCAACGCACAACAACCTTCAAACTGTTCAGTCAGTCCGTCCACGCCGGCCCCTCCTGCCTCACCCGTCACCTGCGTTTCAGAGCTCGTCGAGTCCACGGTCCAGCCCTGGTCGCTCCAGTAAAAGAACTGGTCTCTGTAGGAGTAGTAGGTCTCCTGGTGGTGAAGGTCCCAGGAGGTCTTCAGGTCCGGGTCGGTCCACGGAGGCTCGAGATCTGGATTAGACACGAAGTCAGGGTTCTTCTCCAACCAGTGGGTCCAAAGGAGAGACTCCCCCTGTTGAGCTGAAGAGGAGAAAAGATTCCACACGTCAATTATTCATTTGGGACCATGTTCAAAAGACACAAAGTCCAACACAGAGACGTGTCATTAAAAAATCTTCCTACCCCAGTATTTCTCCCAGGCCGCCTCCTTTGTGTCGGTTTCTCCCGATGCTTCTTCTCCTTTCTCAGGCTCCTCCTCTTCACCTCCTAAAACACACCATCGATTTTAATGAGTTCAAAATGAGAATTAAAAAGTTACGCATCACGAGTCGTTTTTCCTAATTTTTTTTACCTTCTTCTTCGTCGTCTTCTTCGGCCCAGAATGCTGCTGGATTTCTGTTGACCTTGTTTGTCTGTGAGAGCAGTAGGATTGTATTGTAGTGTTGGAGCTGCACAATTAATTGATTGGTTGCAACACCACATCACAAAGCAATTAGAAAGTATTATATTCTGTGCAAACGACATCATACTTAAAACTACAAACCTTGTATTTCAGAGTTCTATAAACATGTTCTAGATATCCTTCAGATATTTTTAGCCCAATCGAGTATTTCAGTAATTAGACTCCAGACTCACAGATCGCTTGAAGGCCGAGGAGCTGGAGAAGCAAACAGGAAGCCCCATCTTTAGCATCAGCTCAGACTCTTCGCCCAAATCGTCGTTTCCGAAGTCTACTTCAGCTTCTACTGTCCGCTCCTCTGCCACGTCAGCAGCCTCATCTTCCTCATCTTCCTCTATTAAAGCAGAATAAACAAGTTATTGCGCATTCCTCGTCTTTTTCTCCCAGAACAGTTGAAAAGTGAGTCAGAGGTACATCCGAATCGAGCAGATTGGTAAGAGGTCTAAACCCAAGAAGCGTCCGAATAGTGCTGTCGGTTTGGAAGGAGATAGGGAAAGGAGCATAGGGACCTCTGGTGGTTCCTCACTGGCGATTAGGAGCCATGTGCCATCCCATAAGTGCCACCAGTCCCCCCACCCCCCTCGATTGTTTCACGGCAACCACTGTTGATTGGCAGGCGCACATTTAATTCAATTAAAAAAAAGAAAAAATTCTGCACAAGCCAAACTCGTGTTCAAGTCCTACTTTGCTGTTGTGTTTCAGTCTTGAAAAGTCGATTGTCAGAGCGATACAGCCAACGATCTCTGGAGAAACACAAAAACAGTAAAATAGTGGGTGGATATTCTTCCTTTTCACAGTAAAATCCGTGCACGCACAGCAGATTCTTACATGACGAAGGCCCTGGAGCAGCGACAGTGGATGCTCTGGTCCTTCGAGGAGAAGTCGCTGCTGAAAAACAAAATATCCGCAAGAACCATGGTCCTGCTGTGGTCCAACATGTTCCACCAACTCTGGGAGGGAAATCTGAAACAAAGAATGGACAAAATATAAATATCAATATCAATAGCTTGAGCTGCATTTCGCCACAACATACACAGCTAATGGTTGATAGGAACAAACATAAGGGCAATCAGAACCTTCTCTGACGGTTTATTCTTCCCACAAATGAACAGTTTTCAAATATATGGCCACAGTCCGGAGACAATAACGAGTTCATAGTTCATTTTCACACATTTTTGAATGGGTTGTCACTCAGAATAATAATCGTTGCCTCCACTTTCTTTCGTACAAATAAATAAATAAAAACATAATTTACCAACCGCAATGTTCAACGCTTTTTTCATCGGTTGACTCGGCCTTAAAGTTTTAGATAAGAAAAGTCCTCTAAAATACTGCACTTTGACAGCAGCAAATAAACACGTTTTCAGTTCATGTTTTCCTCCCCCACGCCTTCTGTCAACGCTGGTAACGTTTAAAAGGACAAGCTTCGGGTATTCAGTCAAAATACATCCACGATTCAGCAACAAAAGACTTTTATAACAGTGTTGTTGGTAATCTCACAGTGACCGTTAGCTCTGAAACTAGCATAACTACGAACAAATCGACAACATGAAAAAGCACTTACTGCCTCAGCTCACACGGGTAGTCATTCACTATTTTGGAGCTTTTGTAAAATCTCCCAAAACGGTTAAAAAGTCTAAAAATGCCGCAACATGTTTGTGTACGATTTGCATGCGCGCGAGTGGTCCGTTTGGTTTTGACGTCCCACTAGAAACAAGGTTTTTCAACACATTCATTTTATTTTATTGTTTTCTTTTTTGTTGTTGTCGTTTTCCCCTTGTCATTGTCATTTTGGTTTGGCTTTTCTCCTTTAAAACATTTGTAAAAATAAATTCATAAAATAAAATAATTTCTCCCTTTCCGTTGGACCGGAGTCACGTGGTCACACTGCCTTTTCTTAACCCTATCCCTAACCTTTTTTATTATATTGTATTTAATTTGACATCAACTTTACTATATGAACTACATGTTTAAACATTTTTGACATGTAATAAATACAAAATAAATATAACTAATTTCGCCTTCCCCTGTCACGTGATCAGTTGCCAACCCGGAAGGATGCGTCGCCGACAACAAGAAATGGACACGTTAAGGCCAATTTTAGTGTATTAAATTAGCATAAATTATCCAACATTCACTACATTGTATAGACAAAAAGCTACAGACTTGCAGCTCGCTCTGTAATTGTTGAATCACGCCAATACAACGTTTATTTGAGAAAATAAGTTGCACTCGTCCTTTCCCCGGTGTCGCTGTTTACGTCAAGAAAGGCATTTATCTGCACTGAAACTGGACTAAATATGGGGTTTGTGGCTTCTATTTGTATTGTCTCTTAGTTGTTAGTCATGGCTCATTTGATCACTTTATCTGACGAGCTTAAATGTGTGTGTTTTGACTGGCAATGTTATGAATTATGGTCATAGCATGTTTGCCCTTTACATGAGATTGGCTATACAACCAATGTCTATAGGGAGGATCGCTGTTATTGTTTATTTCACCGGATGTTTTGGTGACTGGTGGGCAAACAGCTGATTTTCCCGAGCTTGAAGAGCTGTTTATTTAAATCACAGATCTTTTACAGCACTGATCTTCTCACAGATGCAATGCTCTGTTTGTGAACGATGTTTTGACCCACCATAGAACTATTAATATCTATTACTACATGTGCGTTGCCCACCAGTGCCTCGGACGTGACGACAGGGCGATCCCCCTCATACATTTCAGAGCAAAAATGTCAAACACACATTGTTAGATTGTGGTTACAAATGTCACACCATGGGTTACTGTTTTCTCTTTAATGCTATTTTACCCTTAACACATTGTAAAGGTTAATATAAAGCAGTTTAGTTTGGTTTCCGTCTCCTAAAGTAGAAGGTCCAGTGAGTTTAGGAGTTTGTTTTAAGTTCTGTCTCTCCCTCAGGTCCATGTAGTCGGATCCTGATGCATTGTGGGAGTGAAGATGTCCTCTGCACAGAACCAGTCCTGTGTGTGGGACTCTGAGGACACGCTCTCACTGCTGGTAAGAGTCCGGGTCACAGAGGCACCGGCTGACATGAAACACTGTTGTCGTGTCCTCGGGCAAGGCATTCCAGCGACCTTTATTAACCTGTGACTGTCTGCCCTAGAACAGCTGATATACAGTAGCTCTCAGAGGCTGATGTACGCCGTTATATTTACAAGTTCTTAAGTAACTTTTTGAATAAACTCATTCAGTGGTTTTGACTTCTACTTGAGTAATATTGTAATGAAGTATTTTTTCTTACTTTTACTTGAGTAAAAATGTTACATGTGCCACTGTGAGTGAATGTTAAAGTTACTAAAGCTAAAATATATGTAGTTTATGTTTTGTGCCCCTTTTTCTTCGGAAATATATTTTTTCGATACATTTTTATGGTATTTTCTGTAGAAATATTAGGATTTTCACATTACTACAAGTTTTGTTTCACAACTGAAATGTAAATCAGGATGGAGAGGAGCCATAAAGACAGTAGGTGTTTTTTATCCTCCTCTCTCCCCCAAAGCCATTTGCCTGAACACCTAGTTGCCCAAAAATGTACAGCACTTGTAAATAAAGTCTCACTTTTTTGCAAGTTTACAATGTTGATCAATCAATCAGTTGTTTTGTATAGCCCAGTATCACACAGGAGTTGCCTCACGTGGCGGCACCAAACGTTAAAACAATGAAACAAACAATTAACAAAACAATGTAATGCAGTGTGCAGGAGGTTTATATACGAGCGTTACACACGACTTCTCCTACGCACCTGTTCAATGAAGCGGCTGTGCTCACAGTACTCACGTAACATTCTCTCCAAGTACTTTTTTACTTTTACTTGAGTATTTATTTGAGTCTTTGTACTTGTACTTGAGTGAAATTCTTTCAAGTAGCGTTACTCTTACTCGAGTAAATATTTTGGCTGCTTTACCCACCTCATCATCAGGAGCGTGACTTAACACTTTGAAATGATTCTGACTAAAATGTGTTTTTCAATATAGGGGGCGGCCTTTATTTTTCCTTAGTTCATGTTTTTCTTTTCTTGTAATTATTTCATTAATTTATCAATTCTAATGGATTAATAAAAAAAAAGTTCTATACAATATTTGTATGTCCATGCTTTTTAAACTACTTTAGAACACTTTAAACTTGACAAAACGCCAGTAGAGGGCGTAGTGCTGCTTTTACTGCTGCAGGACGAATGCAGGCAGTTCATATTAAAGGTTAAATGAACAAAAGCAACCTGGGAACATGCACATCTGCTCCAGGAAGAGGGTTTGTAAACACGTTTGGTAAAGGTGTTCAGGCATTAAAACAGAGAGATGTCTTGGGTTTCTCTAAACGACGTAGATCAGAGTGTGGGCTGGTGTTTTGAGTGTGATACAGAGATAATGTATCATATCGGCGCTAAAGAGTTTACGTATCTTGATGTAGCTCCTCCTCTCTCTTCCAGGTGTGTCTGTTCCATAGAGTTGAAGAATGGGCAGGCCTGGGGCAGCTGGAGGACTATCTCTCCGTGTTGGAGTACGTCCTGTGGGTCTTCACTCCTCTGGCCGTCGTCTTCATCCTGCCCTTCCTCATCGTCATCCTCCTGTACCTGTCCATCCTCTTCCTCCACGTCTACAAGGTGACCGTCCGACTGCAGCTCATCCCTACACTTAGTCCATCACTTAACTCGTCGTCTCATGGTAATGTTCTTTGCAGAGGAAGAATCAGCTGAGAGAAGCTTACAGCAACAACCTGTGGGACGGAGCCAGAAAAACCCTGGCCTCTCTCTGGGACGGACACGGGGCCATCTGGCACGGTACGGCTCGTCTGGACTGTGTTCATTTGGACAACATATTCAACGTGTTTATTTTGGTTTTATTAGGGCTGGGAACTGTATCGCTTTAACAACTTGCCTTAAAATGATAAAATTACAATGAAATAAAAGAATCGAAGCGTGACACAGCAAGAGCAAATCAAGTAACATCTAGAGCGAACATCGTGCGCCTCTGGAGCTTCCTTTGGTGCGTCTGTCACATGTCTCTCCATGCTGTTGAAAACATCGACAGAGGAAAGCGCTGCTGAAATCCTCCAGTGTAAACTCCACAGCTGCAGCGCCTGGTCTCGCTCAGCTTGGAGGAGACTTTCAGGTGAGGACCGGCACGACTAGACGAGGCTGCAGAGACGAGGAACAGTGCTTACATTGAGCTTAATACTTTTGCTGTTTTCATTGCCCAAGTCAATTGTGTTCAGGCGACTTCATAGGCTTTTCATAATTAAAAAAAAAGCTATTTATTCAATCCCCTCCTGGAGCCGCCCCCTTAACGTGGTGGAGGGGTTTGACCTGAATGATCCTGGAGCTCTGTTGTCGGGGGCTTCGTGCCCCTGGTAGGGTCTCCCAGGGCAAACAGGTCCTAGGTGACGGGTCAGACAAAGAGCGGTTCAGAAGCCCCTCATGAGAGACCAACAGGCCCGGTTAGAACCATGAGGCCGTCCTTCTGTGGACCCACCACCTGCAGGGGGCGCTATAGGGGCTGGAGCAGCTCCAACAGCTGCCCCCACGACCCGGCAACTGAAAAGTGGAAGAAAATGGATGGATGGATATTTATTCAATGATTTAGAACAAAGCAAGTCCCTTAGACTAAACCGAAAGCTTTGTACCTATTTTACAGACTTGTTTGCAGGGGCGTAACAACAGGAAGTGAAGTGGGGGCCAGGACTCTAATGCTAAGGGGCCCAGATAGACACAAGTGCAAAGAGACGCTGCAATATAAGCTCTTACTTTCTTACTGCACTTCTGCTCGGCCAACACGTTTTGCACAGCTTGTTTGACAACCAAATTTGCGACTAGTCACGATTGAATTGGCCATAATAAATCGCGATTAAAATTCTGTAGATTTGTGATTATTTGTTGTTTTTTTCCAACTGTTTTAGTCATTGTTAACTCGATTATATCTACATTTTTCCCGGTTTTATAAAATATGGTAACCGGCAGTTGCCATATTTTGCCCATAAGTTGTCCAGCTGTGTAGTCTGTGCTTCTGCTGCGATCACGTGACTGTTTTTCATTCATGAAACCGTCCTATTGTGAAAGGCTGTGCTCTGGTGCAGGTTATGAGATCCACGGTCTGGAGAAGATCCCGGACAAAGGCCCCGCTCTGATCGTCTACTACCACGGAGCCATTCCCATCGACTACTACTATTTCCTGGCAAACCTGATTTTGCAGAAGGGACGCACCTGTCACTCTGTCGCCGACCACATGCTCTTCAAGATCCCAGGTGAACATCAGTTCTTTATGAAGGGACAACATTAGGACTTGGTTAGCAGAGTACAGTGTGCCTTTGTCTCGTTGTCAGGGTTCAAGCTGCTGCTGGAGGTGTTCAGCGTCATCCACGGGCCTCAGGAGGAGTGCGTCCGCGCCCTGAGGAGCGGACACCTCCTGGGCATCTCTCCCGGGGGGGTCCGGGAGGCGCTGTTCAGTGACGAGACCTACCTCCTGCACTGGGGCAAGAGGAGAGGCTTCGCGCAGGTCGCCATCGACGCACAAGTGGTACGGAAACTACGCTCGGTTTAGTCCAGATCCAGTGACTTAAACCTGGGACCACCTGGGCCTGGGACCATAACAGTCTGTGGGTTGTACATAAAACATTTTAACCTTCATCATGATCTTAGTTTTGATCTGTTCAGAGGATTGTTGCCCCTCAAAATTAACTTTCCCTTTGAATAGATTTTGAAATTTGACTCTGTGTGGGGCGATGGTGGCGCAGATGGTAGAGCGGGTCGTCTCATGATCGAAAGGTCGGGGGTTCGAATCCCGCCTCCTGAAGGTGCATGCTGTCGTTGTGTCCTTGGGCAAGACACTTCACCCACCTTGCCTCCAGTGTCTGCGTACACTGGTGTATGAATGGGTGAGAGGTTCCTGGCTGTAAAGCGCTTTGAGTGCCTAATGTAGGTGGAAAAGCGCTTTATAAGTTGAGACCATTTACCATTTATGTCCCCGTGCTAAGTGCTGAAGGATCCCCAGGGGTCTCCATACCCGTGGTTGTACACTGCTGTAATGGACTTTCCATCAACCTCTTAACCCCCAGCTGAATCGAGCTAATTTTCCCAAATCTACCCAAATCTAAAAGCTTCTTGAAACAAGCGTCAAAATAGTGACGAAAACGAGGCTGAAATGCAACCAAAAAGTGACACAAAAACTACGAAAACATGACAAAAACGCTTCAAAAATATGAGGAGGAGCAGAAGAAGAAGAAGCAGATGGTTTATATAGAGCCTTTCATAGACAGTCACAAAGCTCTGGCCTTCAGGCTGTACGCTTTTAGATTTGGGTAAAGCAGAACTGGAGAAAATGCATAGGTTAAGGCGGGGGGATGTAGAGAAGAGGAAGCGCTCGTTGTAGTCGGCGTTGTTCGTACCACGCCCTCAGGCGACCGGCGAAAGCACCGTCGTCTCCTTGTTTTATGCAGGGGATATCGGGCCCTATGAGACTTAGTTCGCCCACCCTTAGTTCATAAGGTTATTAGTTGTTTAGTAGTTTTCTCACTGAAGGCCAATATAGACCCTTTAACTGCTGACATCATCAGTGACATCAGCCGGAGACAGGAAGTGATCAAGAGAAATACGAATAAACCAAAACTAGTGATTTTAAGTGTAAAACTAAAACTGAGAAAGGTGGTCCTGTTGTGGCTGAAGGCGCCAGAACAAGAGGAGTGACATTTGAGACGATAAAATAAGGTTTATCTGATATTTCCAACAACAATTAGACATTTGTTTATCGTTACTATGACAACAGCTACAATGGAAATAGACAGGAATCGAGCTTGAATGTTTACAAACAGTTAAAGGGTCTATACTGAGCTGAGTGTCTGTCTCTGGTTTCAGCCAATCATTCCCATGTTTACTCAAAACGTTCGTGAGGGATTCCGGTCTGTGGGAAACCTGCGTAAGTACACGATGCATCATTAAAACAAAACTGGGCTTTAGGCAACCGCGTGGACTGTGAACTTAAAGAACCTTTATTGCACACATTCCTCCCCAGGTTTTTTCCGCTGGCTCTACGAGAGGTTCAGATTCCCCTTCGCTCCCGTTTACGGAGGATTCCCGGTCAAGTTCAGGACATTCCTCGGAGACCCCATTTCGTACGACCCCGACCTCAACGCGGCACAACTGGCAGAGAAAGTGCGTCCATCAAACCTCTTAACCCTAAACACTGGTATTCGTCACTAATGTGTGTGTGTGTTTGTTTGTTTGTTTGTTTGTTTGCAGGTGCAGCAGGCGGTTCAGTCGCTGATAGAAGAACATCAGCAGATCCCGGGGAGCATCCTCAGAGCGCTGTTCGAGAGATTCCACTCAAGACACAAGCTCAAAGATCCACCCACAAAACTGGATTAAAACTGGACTGAATCAGGACTGAACAGGGACTTGTACTAGGACTAACCCAGGACTAACCCAGGACTATCTGTGGACCGGGATCGGGTCAGTGCGTCTCCACAGCGTCAGTAGTTTTCTAATCGTCCGTTGTTTTCTAATCGGTAAAATGGTCTAAATGATCCAAGTGCAATTTCTGTTATGAATTCAAGATTCAGTTTCGTGAGGAGAGACACTACAGGCAAAACGTTTTTATTTTTTCAGGTTTTCGGCCAAATTTGTGTCTTATGGGGGTGGTTGAAAAAGATCGATTCTGCGACATATGTTCTCGTATCGATGCAAAAAGCGTCTGAGTCCATATTTAAGCATCTGTTTTTGGGGCACATTCTTTAATAGCCTTCTCTGACAGACCAGCTGCACAGAATAAAAAGAAAAGAAAAAAAGAATCACAATTTGCTACTTCCTCATCTTCACGTCATCTTTGAAGGAGCTATGAGATGCTCCGGGACACTTTTAACCTCTTAACTGAGCGCATTTTCCCCAGTTCGGCTTTACCCAAATCTTACAGCCTATAGGCCTGAGTAGCACCTCTTTTGAAAGCTAAGACCTATAAAACATGTCATTTTACTTTCGCTCTTTTGCAATTTCTTTGCTGCGTTTTCGCTGCATTTATGTCTCTTTTTTTAGTCGTGTTTTTGTGACTTTTGAATAACTTTTTTTGTCGCTTGTTTATTTGGGTCATTGTTGCCCTACCCACACGTTTATGTCGCTCTTTCGTTGTTTTTTTTGTCACTTTTTTGTTGTTGCGTTTTCATTCTTGTCTTTGCCGCTTTTTGAACTTTAAAAAAAATAAATTTCAAGAAGCTTTTAGATTTGGGTAAAGCCGAACCGGAGAAAATGTGCTCGGTTCAGGCGGGGATTAAGAGATTAAAGGGATTTATCTCCGTAGCATTTTATTTGTGGCGGCACGGTAGCACAGCGGTTAGTGCTTTGGCTTCACAGCTAGAAGGTCCCGGGTTCGATTCCCACCTGGACGGGGCCTTTCTGTGTGGAGTTTGCATGTTCTCCCCGTGTCTGCGTAGGTTTCCTCCGGGTACTCCGGTTTCCCCTACCACTAAAAACATGTACAATAGGCCGGGATGAATGATGTGAGTGAGTGGTTGGTGGTGGTCGGAGGGGCCGATGGCGCAGATTGGCTGTCTCGCTTCCGTCAGTCTACCCCAGGGCAGCTTTGGCTACATCAGTAGCTTACCACCACCGAGTATGGAGTGAATGATTAATGACGACAATGTGGCGCTTTGAGAAAAACTTGGTAATACAGACTTGTAAAGCGCAATACAAGTGTAAGGCATTATTATTATTATTACGGAATTAAACGAAGCCGAGGGGGAACTAAACCCAGCAGGCTTTGCACTACGACACGTCCAGGAGCGTTTAGAGAAAAGACTGACCCACGAAGTGAACATGTTTGTAGAGCGCTGAACATGTTTGTAGAGCACTGAACATGTTTGTAGAGCTCTGAACATGTTTGTAGAGCGCTGAACATGTTTGTAGAGCGCTGAACTACAGGGTTAGCAGCTTTCATACACAGCCTGCTGCAGTCGCTCAAGTCCAGGTTCAAAACAATAGGACCACTTTAACTCATGTATTGACTTTTAAACCTGACTGAAATATTATTGTCTTTTTATTTTTCTGTTTGTGCCTTTTTTGTTTTTTTAACACAACCAACACATCAATATCAAGTTGAGGAGCTGCAAAAATAAACTACAGCAAAACCTGCATTGAAAATTAAATGATTTTCGGATGATCATATCAGTAATGGATTAGCGGTGGTTAATCCGGTCTTAAAAGGATCAGTGAGAGGATCTGAAATGTGCCAAACGCAGCAAATCAATGAACAGCCTCTCACGGTGCAGAACAAGAGGTATTTTCAAGGTGATTCTGTGATTTGAACAAAGGTGTTACTGAAGTTCCCGCGATTTCGCCTCCTGTGGCGACGGGATAGTGTTTCTGACTTATTCACCACGCGACGGTAGAAATATGCAAATAAATGTTGATTTTTGTTAATAGTTTAATGTATATATTTATTTGTTATCCGGGCTGAGACAACGAATCGATTTAGTAATTGTTTTCTGGTTCACACAAACTGAAAAGTAAATATGTATTTTCTCTTGTTTTTAAAGTGAGGTTTTTTTTCATAAATATCTGTCTGTGTCTCAGCACAATTATCCAATCAGAAAGCAGAATGAGCTCCACTGTTTTAATGCCACATCCTAAAGTTTAAACCAGTTTGGAAATAAACATAAAAGGACTCTCACTCACTAACTCAATCCCAGCTGCTGTTTCTGATAAAACCTCCAGTCGCTAAAGTTCACTAAGAGCTTCCTACAAACTTCAAAATCGGGCATAAAAGTTGTGTAGTGTGTGCTGATCTTTAAAGAGCATATGACATGTGTTAAAGGTGCGGTATTTTGTTTTTTTCAGGCACATAGCACCGTTCTATAGCGTACTCAAATAACTATACTACCCAAAATTGTTTGGAAAATGCTGCAAATATCAAAAACAACTTAAAATAAATTTCCTCTCATAGCACCACTGTTCCTGACGCTGCGATTTCGCCTCTGTCAATTTAAAGCAGAACTAAGTAACTCGTGCCCCTAGAGGCCATAAGCGCCACTGCAGGTGTCGTAGCATGTTGTGTTTTTTTACTCATTAATTGTCCGTGAGAGTAAATACTACGCTGACAGAAAAGACAAAGGGACAGAGGGATGTTCTTCATCCAATTACACAATAAAGATATTTTTTTTCATTCAAACTTGGCTGTATATACTGTTTACGTGGCGCTAGCCCGCAGTTAGCTTTGCCCGTTAGCCCGTTAGCTTCTTCTTCGTGAGTCCATTAGTGTGTATTGCGCCTCCGACCCGGTGCAGGGAAAGTTGCTGGCCAGTGACACCAAAGTGATTTTTACATAATACCCCCCTTTAATGCTTTTGTTGCAAGAAATGATTATCATTTTATTTCAGTGAAGCAGCATTTTTTTCTAAATAAAGTTATCTTTATTTACATCTGTTAAGTTGATGACATTCACTAATCTGATCAGATTTACTGCGTCCTTGAAATGGAGGATTCAGAATTCACTCTTCCGATCGTTTTTCAATTGTAGTTTCTTATAAAGACTTCCCATAGATGTATTCCACCCTGTCCATTGACTTTTTAACATTTGATGATGCACATGAACAGGAAATTAACGTAAAATTAGAAAATAATATACATAATGTGATGAGAGAAAGTTATGTATTATTTTCTAAATCCTCTATATATTTAAGGTGAACACTGTCTAAGGTTGTGTTTTTTTAAGTATAGAGTTTATAAATGTTCCAAAAAGAGTGTTTTTGTTTGGATAATGTGCAAAAGATTAATGCAAAATATGAGCTTTTAAACTGTCTAACGTGTTATGTGTATTCGAATAATAAGACAGAAACTCACTTTTTCCTGTTTTCCAATAGCAAAGGTTAAGAAGGACATAGCGATACCTCAGCCAAGGCCCTGGTTCTGTCTCAGTGATAAAGAGTCGGCGCCCCAGACCTTTGCACTGCTGAGTAATGGAGCGTGTGTGTTTGGATATTAGTGGTCAGTGACTGGTCTGCAGTTTTATGAACAAGTTGAGATCCAGTGTTTGACATGAAACTTCAATGTTTTTTTATGTTGTTTAAAATTGTGTCAATAAAGTCACCATCAGCGTTAATATGAAGCTGGCGTTTGGTTTGCCGTTAATGAAGGCGTGAAGGCGAAATATGTTCAGGATTTCCGTGGGGCATTAAAAAGTTTGTTTTTAATTATTTGTTTTTTATATAGCACATTTCAAACAACTGTTGTTGACCAACGTGGCCTGAGGCTGCGCTCAGTCACAGAAAACAAGCTTTATGATGGATTAGGAGTTTTGTTCGGTTAAAAATGCTGTATACATAAAACTATGATGAAGCTGTAACTCTGAAAAGGCTCTCATACAAAATAAAAACCTCAGACATGGACCTACTTAAAAATCAATGATAGCTTTTGCCACATTTAGTGGAACCGATATGCACGGTTTTGGGGTTTGGCCCGTGGACTATTGGGTTTGTCTGATATAAATGTAAGTCCTTTATTTGTCATTGTGCAATTGTACAATGAAATTGCGTAGATGAGGTGTTGTGTTCGTCCTGAGCCGCTGCCATTGTGGTCCAACCTGAGCAGCGTGTTTTTGGAGGTCAGGGAAACCGGATTACCCGGAAAAAAACAAACAGGCTGAAACGGTGCAGCGCCTCCTGTTTGTCCTGTTTGTGCCGACCAGCTTGTTCCCACAACTTGTTCAGTTGAGCCTGGAGCGTTTCCAAAGCAACAATTTAACGCCTCATTTAAAGAAAACTGAATGTAACCTTTTTGTTGGCGCAGTTTTGTCGCTTTTTTGAAGCGTTTTTGTCGCCAAAAAAAAAATGCTTAGGGGTTAATACTGATGTGCATGAAGATGTACTTTGCAAGAATGTGCAAGAGAATCTCCACCAGAAGAACCTGTTTGTGACTTACTGGCAGTAAATCACACAGACCACAAATACCTTTATTTATGTATCTATTTAAATAGGGGCAGTATATATGAATGAACATATAAAATATGTAAATATATCAGATTTTAGCCATAGGCTCATGTCCTTCTGTTGTCCACAGTCAATGGAGGGTCTGATTGGCTGTCAGACATTGGATGATCCTCGACCCAAATAAAGGCCATTCTAACTGTTTGACTGTGTCCCACCTCAGCAGGAACAGCAACAACCCGACCAAGTTCTGAACTTTCGACATCAGGACGGCATGACAGCGTAAATACCTGACAGTAAATGACAGTGAATGCACATTTTGCACAGATTTGGCCTTTTAAAGAATGTGGGCCTAAACTTCTGGTCGGCTGCAGACTATGAACGTTTATTTGTTGTTTTCAATAAAAGCTTTAATCGTTTTTGTTGTTGTTGTCCCATTCTGGTTGTATATTGAAGTACTTAGAACCTTGTTAAGATCCAACCATGAAAAATGTGATTTATTTCCCCCTTTTTTCAGCTGGTCTTAAACTTGTGGTCGGGCCTGTACATGTAACACTAAATGTCTGCGCACACTGGTGTATGAATGAGGAGTGAATGGGCCACAGGTTCCTTGATGTAAAGCGCTTTGAGGGCCTAAAGCAGGTAGAAAGACATTATATAAATATGACCATATACCATTGATTTATTTACTACAAAATCCCAGTATGGCTCTAAGAGGACTGGGGCCATTATGGCGCCGAGGCTGTTGAATGTAGGGCTGGTAATTACGTAAGAATGTGCTCAGAGAATCTTAACCAGTAAGACTTGATGTACTACTTGTTTGTTTTTTTCGTTTTACTTGTTTTACTTGTTAATCTCGTCCCCCTGACTGCTCTATAAAAACTGCTCATCAGCTTCAGTCCTGCAGTCTCCTGACTTAGAAGTGAAGGTAAGTCTGCTCCTCATCGCTCCGGCTTTTACACAGAGAGCCTCTTATCAGTTGTATTTGATGATTTCAGATGGCGGCTAACGGCCCACTGATCGTCTTCTTCTGTTTGGCCGGCGCTCTGCTGACGACTGGAGCTGTACGTTCACCTCATTTATCTTTAAACTAATGTCTTTCTGATCATGCTTTAATAACTCTGTTCATTGTTCCACACTCACAGGTGCCGAGACCTCCTAATTTTCGAAGTGAGTTTGACTACATACACTTTAATACAGCGACAGCATATCTCGCATTGACTCTATTGATTTTATTTTTCTGGGGAAAGGCTGTCCTGCAGGCTGGAGTCGGTCTGGAAACCGCTGTTTCAAGTTTTTTGACACTGAGGAAACCTGGACAATGGCAGAGGTACGGAACTAACTAGAACAATTACCACTACTCCTATTAATAGTAAAAGGTGGAATATTTAGATTCAGTTTTCCAGCCGTTTATCTAAGTATTCCATAAACATTACATGTCCCCAGATCTGAAGTAAACCGTTTCAAGTCAAAAATCACTTTTACTCACAATTAAGAAAAACATTTAACGATGCAAAGGTTGTTCATTTTTACTATTTGACTTTGTGTTGCTCATTCATCGGGAATTTGATTTTACTTTAAAAGCTGCATTATGCAACTTGTGGAACTAGAATTGTCTCCAGGATGAGTTATTTGGAAGGTTTTCACTGCTGACGGAGCCTCTCACCAGAAAACCTCTAAAACGATTGATCCTGAAGCGTCATAGAGACCACTGTGATTGAAAGTAAAGGGGCCATGCTGACCACTCATACAGCCGCTGGGTCTTTACACGAAGAAGAAGCTAACAGGCTAACGGGCAAAGCTAACTGCGGGCTAGCGCCACTTAAACAGTATTTACAGCCAAGTTTGAGTGAAAAAAATGATCTCCATTGTGTAATTGGATGAACAATATCCCTCTGTCCCTTTGTCTTTTCTGTCAGCGTAGTATTTACTCTCACGGACCATTAATGAGTAAAAAAACACAACATGCTACGACACCTGCAGTGGCGCTTATGGCCTCTAGGGGCATGAGTTACTTAGTACTGATTTAAAGGGACTATACGGAGTTTAAACATGTTACAATGATGTATTTTCCTCCCCCTACATGTTCCAGCCATGTCCTAATGTGTAGAATGAGCCCAGACCTGTTCACCACAACTGCCTCTAAAATCCTGCACTGTCGCTCAAAAAGGTGTTACTTTGGGTCTAAAGTGCCGTCTTGCACGAGCTTAATATAGAGACTGCAGTTACGCACAAGACCTGAGGTGGCAGTAGTGAGTATAAAAATGACCAACTTGTGCCTTTAAGGCTCAGAGACTTAACTCAGGTGATTATTTGGTGTTGTTTTAAACAGAAAGAGCACATCCTAAAACCGACCTTAACCCCTCCCACACTCACAGGAAAGCTGCAACAATCACGATGCAAACCTGGCCTCCGTCCACAGCGCTAAGGAGAACGACTTCATCCTTGATCTGATCGATGGGCCTGCCTGGCTCGGCGGACATGACACAGCTCAGGTAACAGCATACGCTTAAAGCCGAGTTGTGGAGAGTTGAAATGTTACGTGTGGAAATGTAAACAGGAGGGAGAGTGGAAGTGGAGCGATGGAACTTCTTGGGACTACACAAACTGGTGGAAGGGGGAGCCGAACAACGCTGGCGGGATCGAGCACCACCTCATGATCGGCGCTTTCGGTAACCAGTCTCAAATACCCTTTCAAACATATGCACACACTTGATTTCCAGTTGGACTCAGCCATCTCTCTGCCCTGAGGCTCGGCACTCTTATACATGTTTTTCGATACCAATACTTATTCAATACCTATGCTAAATTATTTCTCTTATCAATAAAACAGATTAATAAAGTTAATTTATTCCCTTTTCTTCCATTTAATTTCTTTTGCATTTGTATCATTTGTTTGAGGTGAAACAAACAAGGGCGAAAAAAAAACCTTTCCAATTTTTTTAACCAATTTTCTCAGGTTTCTTCTGTTACAACCCAGCGCTGCTCAGGTAAAGCAAAGTAACAAAAACCAGGATGTAAAGAGGTTAAATAAAGTTGTAATTGAATAAAAAGGAGTTTAAAAGGTAATTTTAACAAAGTAGACCCAAAAATGACCAAAACAAAGGCACTCAAACTAAACAAACAAAATCGAAGTACACAAAAGTAAACAAGACTAAACATTTTCCGTGTGTTGTTTCTACTTTTTTTCCCAATTTCGCCTCAACATTTGTTTTTCACTTTTTTTATTTCTTTTACATTTTGATGACCAACAGCATCAAAACTTGAATATAAAGATTTAATATTTCTTTTCGGTTTTTATTTTGCCTGAGTTATGTTCATTTTCTACAAATCTCAGAGCTAATGGCTATTGTTGAATTAAATAAAGCTTCTTCTAGAGAAAACCATGTGTAAAGTTTTTTCAAAGGACTTAAACTTTTATAATTGTGTGTCTCTGCAGCCAAGTTCTGGAATGATTCCCCGGAGTCCGGGAAGATGAGCTACGTTTGTGCCAGAGCCACGTGCCGTTTCCCCTCGTGTAGGGATTGGGATTGGGATTGGGAGTGGATAAAACCAGTATTGTGTGTTCATCCCAACTGCGCTGAACTGCCCTGACCCACCAGCGTCGCTCTGGTTTTTATCTGATGATTAAAACATAAGCATCAACATGGGTGTCTGGCTTCTTCTTTTGTTTTATTTCTTTATCATGCATAGAACTGACACAAGGGATTCATTTGTTACGGACTTTGATCCAATAGGTTTGAACCCAGGAGGAACTGGTCATTATTTACCCAGCACAGGTTTAGTGTCAGGTGGGGCAAGAGTCACGACGGGTTATGGATGTATGAAGTTATGATTTTAACCAAGTTATTGCAATTAAAATGGAAAAGGACAAGGCGAGAGCTCACTCTGAACGTCCAAGCAGGAGAGGAGCAGGGATATTAACATAAAATTAAAATTAAAAGTCAATTTAAAACATAGAGGAATGCCCCCAACTTAAAATAATTACACTTAAAAGTCTTTTAAATACCAAGGGCCTCATTTACTAAGCCCGGTGCTAAATTGCGATAATCGTTCAGTAATAAACTGAATGTTTACCTGGAAAACCAAAATAAAAACTTCAGACATGGACCTTCTTAAAAATCAATGATAGCTTTTGCCACATTTAGTGGAACCGATATGCACGGTTTTGGGGTTTGGCCCGTGGACTATTGGGTTTGTCTGATATAAATGTAAGTCCTTTATTTGTCATTGTGCAATTGTACAATGAAATTGCTTAGATGAGGTGTTGTGTTCGTCCTGAGCCGCTGCCATTGTGGTCCAACCTGAGCAGCGTGTTTTTGGAGGTCAGGGAAACCGGATTACCCGGAAAAAAACAAACAGGCTGAAACGGTGCAGCGCCTCCTGTTTGTCCTGTTTGTGCCGACCAGCTTGTTCCCACAACTTGTTCAGTTGAGACTGGAGCGTTTCCAAAGCAACGATTTAACGCCTCATTTAAAGAAAACTGAATGTAGCGTTTTTGTTGGCGCAGTTTTGTCGCTTTTTTGCCACGTTTTTGACGCCACAAAAAAAAAATGCTTAGGGTTAATACTGATGTGCATGAAGATGTACTTTACAAGAATGTGCAAGAGAATCTCCACCAGAAGAACCTGTTTGTGACTTACTGGCAGTAAATCACACAGACCACAAATACCTTTATTTATGTATCTATTTAAATAGGGGCAGTATATATGAATGAACATATAAAATATGTAAATATATCAGATTTTAGCCATAGGCTCATGTCCTTCTGTTGTCCCCAGTCAATGGAGGGTCTGATTGGCTGTCAGACATTGGATGATCCTCGACCCAAATAAAGGCCATTCTAACTGTTTGACTGTGTCCCACCTCAGCAGGAACAGCAACAACCCGACCAAGTTCTGAACTTTCGACATCAGGACGGCATGACAGCGTAAATACCTGACAGTAAATGACAGTGAATGCACATTTTGCACAGATTTGGCCTTTTAAAGACATGTGGTCCTAAACTTTTGATCGGCTGCAGACTATGAACGTTTATTTGTTGTTTTCAATAAAAGCTTTAATCGTTTTTGTTGTTGTCCCATTCTGGTTGTATATTGAAGTACTTAGAACCTTGTTAAGATCCAACCATGAAAAATGTGATTTATTTCCCCCTTTTTTCAGCTGGTCTTAAACTTGTGGTCGGGCCTGTACATGTAACACTAAATGTCTGCGCACACTGGTGTATGAATGAGGAGTGAATGGGCCACAGGTTCCTTGATGTAAAGCGCTTTGAGGGCCTAAAGCAGGTAGAAAGACATTATATAAATATGACCATTTACCATTGATTTATTTACTACAAAATCCCAGTATGGCTCTAAGATGACTGGGGCCATTATGGCGCCGAGGCTGTTGAATGTAGGGCTGGTAATTACGTAAGAATGTGCTGTAAGGACTTGGTTCATTGTAAGGACTTGGTTCTTTTGTATCACGCGAGAACAGTTATTTGGATATGGCCAAAGCAGACACTGGAGATGGAAGTTGTCTCATAGAAAAGGCTTTTATTGTCGTTGTTCCTAGTTACAAAGTTACAGAGCAGTATAACCAGCTGGTGACTTCAGAGCGAGAGAAGAAGTGAAGTCCAGACCTCCGTCCACCGTTCTCTTTTATCCTAGTCTTGCACTTCTCTACGCAGAGAGGGTGAAACTGCCTACCAGTGAATCAGTTGTTTGTGTCTATGTGTTTGTACTTTATCTGTACTTCACGTTATGTTCAGAATGATTATGGTGTTGACCGTAGTTTATCAGCTAATCTCACGGACATGGTCTTCTTGTTCTGTAGCGTGTGAGCAAAGCATGAGTCAGGAGCTTGTTCAGATTTTGTTACAACCCTTACCCCCTGTTACTTACTCAATACGAGTAAGTATAATAATAAGTTCTAAAACTAAAACATCTCAATTAGCCCTTAATTCTAAACTAACTAATTTTTAGCTTGTGTGGTGTGTGATCCTACGTGTAGTGACTTTCACCTCCATAGCTGGGCGTGGCTTTAATGTGATGCTGACCACCTCCAACTCAGCTCTGCCGTCCTTTCAGTTCAGTCAATGCCAGCGTGTAGCGTGTGTTTTATTTATTTTTAATTGTTTTGCAAAGCACAGAGTGTAATATTTTTATTACTAAACATTGTGTACCTGTCAATAATCTAGATAAGCAACCCTACAACTATTTCTAGCAAAGCACAGCGTTAACATGTGTGATTAACTTTAGCAACATTGTGTATCAGTAATGTAGACCCTAAACTATCACGTCCCAGGTTTCCAGCCTCACGACCTCCATCTCCATCTCACCAACACCTGGAACAGAATCAAGGGGAACAACCGGGGACGTTTCCCTACTCTCCCTCACCCCCATGTCTTACTTTGTTATTTTCCAATTGGCTCTCCTGGTCATTTTGAGGTTTGTCTCATATAGTTTGATACATTTCTGCATCTATGGCCTTTTTTCATTCAGTTTAATTCAAAACATGTTTTGTCAATTCTCATATTAATCGAAAAATGTATTCATCTTATGGTCAATCCCTTTTAACAGAAATATGAGTCAAAGCTGTATTATTTTTTATTGTAACTAAATTAATAACGAATACAGTTCCCTTTCTTCCAAAGTTTAATCTAAATGCAATTTTTCTAATTTGTTCTTATTTTTTTACTATAAGCAAGAAACCACCATTAAATCCCCCTTTTTGACCTAAACAAACCTGCAATGAGCAGCACCCACAAAGCCTAAACTGAAAATACATCACCACAAGAAAACCAAGTATGAAATAAGCACTAATGATGAAAATACAAAATCAAAATAAAGAGGCTCTTACCACTTGCAATGGTCCAATGTTTTTTAAGTTTGTCCCTCCTCCACTTGTTCCGTCTTCTCATCACCCGGTCTCCTTCCTGTATTTACGTCCAAGGGTTCCCCGACAAGGTTTCCTGTACACCTTTGTATCAGAACTTCACAGCAGAGTTTAATATCCTCATATACTCACTTATTTCCACTTGTTGCTCTTTCATCCACATTGTGTCGGTGCTTGGCCCTACAGTCACAGGACATGGCATTTTTCGACCTGATGACCTCATCAGGGTGAGATCTCATGTACAGTGCGGAAAATAAGTATTTGAACACACTGCTATTTTGCAAGTTCTCCCACTTAGAAATCATGGAGGGGTCTGAAATTGTCATTGTAGGTGCATGTCCACTGTGAGAGACATGATCTAAAAAAAAAATCCAGAAATCACAATGTATGATTTTTTAACTATTTATTTGTATGATACAGCTGCAAATAAGTGTTTGAACACCAGAGAAATTCAATGTTAATATTTGGTACAGTAGCCTTTGTTTGCAATTACAGAGGTCAAACGTTTCGTGTAGTTTTTCACCAGGTTTGCACACACTGCAGGAGGGATTTTGGCCCACTCCTCCACACAGATCTTCTCTAGATCATTCAGGTTTCTGGGCTGTCGCTGAGAAACACGGAGTTTGAGCTCCCTCCAAAGATTCTCTATTGGGTTTAGATCTGGAGACTGGCTAGGCCACGCCAGAACCATGATATGCTTCTTACAGAGCCACTCCTTGGTTCTCCTGGCTGTGTGCTTCGGGTCATTGTCATGTTGGAAGACCCAGCCTCGACCCATCTTCAATGCTCTAACTGAGGGAAGAAGGTTGTTCCCCAAAATCTCGCAATACATGGCCCCGGTCATCCTCTCCTTAATACAGTGCAGTCGCCCTGTCCCATGTGCAGAAAAACACCCCCAAAGCATGATGCTACCACCCCCATGCTTCACAGTAGGGATGGTGTTCTTGGGATGGTACTCATCATTCTTCTTCCTCCAAACACGTTTAGTGGAATTATGACCAAAACGTTCCATTTTGGTCTCATCTGACCACATTACTTTCTCCCATGACTCCTCTGGATCATCCAAATGGTCATTGGCAAACTTAAGACGGGCCTTGACATGTGCTGGTTTAAGCAGGGGAACCTTCCGTGCCATGTATGATTTCAAACCATGACGTCTTAGTGTATTACCAACAGTAACCTTGGAAACGGTGGTCCCAGCTCTTCTCAGGACATTGACCAGCTCCCCCCGTGTAGTTCTGGGCTGATTTCTCACCTTTCTTAGGATCATTGAGACCCCACGAGGTGAGATCTTGCATGGAGCCCCAGTCCGAGGAAGATTGACAGTCATGTTTAGCTTCTTCCATTTTCTAATGATTGCTCCAACAGTGGACCTTTTTTCACCAAGCTGCTTGGCAATTTCCCCGTAGCCCTTTCCAACCTTGTGGAGGTGGACAAGTGTCTCTAGTGTCTTTGGACAGCTCTTTGGTCTTGGCCATGTTAGTAGTTGGATTCTTACTGATTGTATGGGTTGGACAGGTGTCTTTATGCAGCTAACCACCTGAAACAGGTGCATCTAAATTTAGGATAATAAATGGACATTTTAAAGGCAGACTAACAGGTCTTTGAGGGTCAGAATTCTAGCTGATAGACAGGTGTTCAAATACTTATTTGCAGCTGTATCATACAAATAAATAGTTAAAAAAATCATACATTGTGATTTCTGGATTTTTTTTTTTTAGATTATGTCTCTCACAGTGGACATGCACCTACGATGACAATTTCAGACCCCTCCATGATTTCTAAGTGGGAGAACTTGCAAAATAGCAGGGTGTTCACATACTTATTTTCCTCACTGTATGTCTCATTGCATGTGTTTGTACGTTATCTGTACTTCACGTTATGTTCAGAATGATTATGGTGTTGACCGTTGTTTATCAGCTAATCTCACTGACATGGTCTTCTTGTTCTGTAGCGTGTCAGCAAAGCGTGAGTCAGGAACTTGTTCAGATTTCGTTATCACCCTTACAGTGCTCAGACAATCTTTACCAGTAAGACTTGATTTACTATTTTTTTTTTCATTTTACTTAATCTCGTCCCCCTGACTGCTCTATAAAAACTGCTCATCAGCTTCAGTCCTGCAGTCTCCTGACTTAGAAGTGAAGGTAAGTCTGCTCCTCATCGCTCCGGCTTTTACACAGAGAGCCTCTTATCAGTTGTATTTGATGATTTCAGATGGCGGCTAACGGCCCACTGATCGTCTTCTTCTGTTTGGCCGGCGCTCTGCTGACGACTGGAGCTGTACGTTCACCTCATTTATCTTTAAACTAATGTCTTTCTGATCATGCTTTAATAACTCTGTTCATTGTTCCACACTCACAGGTGGTGGGACCTCAATATGGTGAGTTTGACTACATACACTTTAATACAGCGACAGCATATCTCGCATTGACTCTATTGATTTTATTTTTCTGGGGAAAGACTGTCCTAAGGGCTGGAGTCTGTTTGGATTCAGCTGTTTCAAGTTTTTTGACGATAAGAAAACCTGGACAAAGGCAGAGGTACGGAACTAACTAGAACAATTACCACTACTCCTATTAATAGTAAAAGGTGGAATATTCAGATTCAGTTTTTCAGCCGTTTATCTAAGTTTTCCATAAACATTACATGTCCCCAGATCTGAAGTAAACCGTTTCAAATCAAAAATCACTTTTACTCACAATTAAGAAAAACATTTAACGATGCAAAGGTTGTTCATTTTTACTATTTGACTTTGTGTTGCTCATTCATCGGGAAATTGATTTTACTTTAAAAGCTGCATTATGCAACTTGTGGAACTAGAATTGTCTCCAGGATCAGTTATTTGGAAGGTTTTCACTGCTGACGGAGCCTCTCACCAGAAAACCTCCAAAACGATTGATCCTGAAGCGTCATAGAGACCACTGTGATTGAAAGTAAAGGGGCCATGCTGACCACTCATACAGCCGCTGGGTCTTTACACGAAGAAGAAGCTAACAGGCTAACGGGCAAAGCTAACTGCGGGCTAGCGCCACTTAAACAGTATTTACAGCCAAGTTTGAGTGAAAAAAATTATCTCCATTGTGTAACTGGATGAACAATATCCCTCTGTCCCTTTGTCTTTTCTGTCAGCTCTTTCTGTTGTTTTAAACAGAAAGAGCACATCCTAAAACCGACCTTAACTCCTCCCACACTCACAGGAAAGCTGCAATGGTCTCTATGGGAACCTGGCCTCCGTCCACAGCACTGAGGAGAACGACTTCATCCATGGTCTGATCAATGGGGATTCCTGGCTCGGCGGACATGACACAGCTCAGGTAACAGCATGCGCTTAAAGCCGAGTTGTGGAGAGTTGAAATGTTACGTGTGGAAATGTAAACAGGAGGGAGAGTGGAAGTGGAGCGATGAATCTCCTTGGGACTACACAAACTGGTGGAAGGGGGAGCCGAACAACCTTCATGGGAAAGAGCACCACCTCATGATCGGCGCTAACGGTAACTATTCACAAATACCCTTTCAAACATATGCACACACTTGATTTCCAGTTGGACTTAGCCATCTCTCTGCCCTGAGGCTCGGCACTGTTATACATGTTTTTCGATACCAATACTTACTAAATTATTTCTCATATCAATAAAACAGATTAATAAAGTTAATTTATTCCTTTTTCTTCCATTTAATTTCCTTTGCATTTGTATCATTTGTTTGAGGTGAAACGACCAAGGACGAAAAAAAAAAACATTCCACATTTTTTTAACCAATTTTCTCAGGTTTCTTCTGTTACAACCCAGCGCTGCTCAGGTAAAGCGAAGTAACAAAAAACAGGATGTAAAGAGGTTAAATAAAGTTGTAATTTATTAAAAAGAAGTGTAAAAGGTAATTTTAACAAAGTAGACCCAAAAATGACCAAAACAAAGGCACTCAAACTAAACGAACAAAATCAAAGTACACAAAAGTAAACAAGACTAAACATTTTCCATGTGTTGTTTCTACTTTTTTTCCAAATTTCGCCTCAGCATTCGTTTTTCACTTTTTTATTTCTTTTACATTTTGATGACCAACAGCATCAAAACTTGAATATAAAGATTTAATATTTCTTTTCGGTTTTTATTTTGCCTGAGTTATGTTCATTTTTTACAAATCTCAGAGCTAATGGCTATTGTTGAATTAAATAAAGATCCTTCTAGAGCAAACCATGTGTAAAGTTTTTTCAAAGGACTTAAACTTTTATAATTGTGTGTCTCTGTTTTGATCTTCAGGCCACGAAGCCAAGTTCTGGAATGATTACCCGGAGTCTAAGGAGATGAGCTACGTTTGTGCCACAGACGTGTGCTTGGTTGGCCCCTCGGGTTCGTGTCTGTATCAGTAGATAACACCAGTATTCTGTGTTTATCCCGACTGCCCTGACCCACCGGTATCGCTCTGGTTTTTATCTGATGATTAAAACATAAGCATCAACATGGGTGTCTGGCTTCTTCTTTTGTTTTATTTCTTTATCATGGAAAGAACTGACACAAGGGATTCACGACGGGTTATGGATGTATGAAGTTATGATTTTAACCAAGTTATTGCAATTAAAATGGAAAAGGACAAGGCGAGAGCTCACTCTGAACGTCCGAGCAGGAGAGGAGCAGGGATATTAACATAAAAAAGTCAATTTAAAACATAGATTAATTGCAAAATACAATAGGCCATCAGTCTTGAATATTGTGAGAGCACGACAGTATGTTCCTTTACAACTGAACACAAATGCATTAAGCGTTTTTTTCCTCGAGTACTAAATCAAACCTTAAACCTGTCTTGGTCTCTGTTTGCTTTTGCCTTTTTTCCTTTTCCTTCCTGATGCAACACTTTTAAAACATGGCCGTATTCAGACTATCTCCTGGTCTGAAGAATGTATCACATAATCAGCCTTGAATGTCTCTTAACCCCCCGCCTTAAACAAGTGCATTTTCTCCAGTTCGGCTCTACCCAAATCTAAAAGCTTCTCGACTGGAGCTCACAGACTATAGGCCAACGCAATGCCTCATTTGAAAGCTAAGACCCACAAAACTAATCTAAGCTTCATCTTCATTATGATCAGTTCCATTACACGAAGAAAACTAAGTGCAGCCAAAACGCCACAAAAAAGCAATGAAAATGTGACAAAAACGTGACATAAAAGTGATAAAAAAGCAAATGAAAATATGACAACAAATGTAAAAAAAAATCTCGACAAAAAAGAAATCAGTGAAAATGTGATAAAAAAAAAATCAACAAGATCAAAGAAGAAGCTTAGATAAGTTTTGCAGGTCTTAGCTTTCAAATCAGGCATCACACTGACCTATAGGTTGTAAACTCTCCAGTTGAGAAGCTTTTAGATTTGGGCAAAACTGGAGAAAAAGTGCTCGGTTAAGGTGGGGATTAAGGGGTTTAGATGAACGGAGAATATGGAGTCAGAGCGCCCTCTGCTGGTTGAATAAGTGTAGATGCAAAACCTTTTTATTCTTGACGTTTGTAAAAGGATTTAGCAAATCCACTGACAAACAAGAAGATACAAAAAGTCCGTAAATTATAAAAATTAAAAATGCGTCGCCAGTGACGCAGTGTAACGTGCACGTAGGCCAGCAGCGCACGAGCTTAAGCAGCGCGAGGTAAGATTCCCGATATTAAACGTTATTTGTAGTGATTTACACGGATAGAATGTGGAGAAAGTAACATTTATAACATGTAGAAATATTTCGTCTTCATTGTGAAAACGTTGAGCACGAGTTTTGCGTAAATGTTCGTACTTTTATTGTATATTTTGGTGAAACTGAACTTGCTAACCTGCCGTTTTTAAGCTAACGTTCACATTTGCGGCTCTGTGAGAGGTCGTTTAGGTGGATTTTCTGACATTATTCTGTGTAAAAGGAGCTGGTTTGGAGGAGAGTGAGCAGAGAATCCACCTTTTAACATCTCCAGCAGGTACGTGATGATATAAATGTATTTAACGTGCTCTCATAGCTTTGACTCTTAGTTTAACTGAAGCTAGTAGCTCAGTTATAGACTACCCTTACCAAAAAGAAGTATACTTCCAAGTATATAATATCAAGTTTACTTTAGTATATATAAGTATATATGCCCAAGTATACTTATACTTGTACTACAAGTATACTCCTTGGGACTAAATTGGCCCACTTGCAGTATACTTCAAGTATACTCAAAGTAACCCAAAAGTATACTTCAAACTAATCTTTTAAGTTTACTTGTAGTGTACTTCTCATATAATTAAGTATACTTTTATCTTTGAAAGTATACTTTTTAGTATACTTAAAGTAATCTTTAAGTGTACTTATGATATAATTGAGTATACTTCTATCTTTCAAAGTATACTTTGTAGTATACTTAAAGTAATCTTTAAGTGTACTTGTAGTGTACTTCTGATATAATTGAGTTTGCTTGGAGCAGCCGTTTAAACTCACAGTAGTTTTGTCTTAACCATCCTCCTTATATTGAGTGAAATTGCATGCATTAATTGAGACAACTTTGCAATGTATTTTTTCTTAACCACCTCCAAGTTATACTTTCTAATTGAGACAATTTCCCCACATTCATTTAAAGTAACCTGACACTCTTAAATGGGAAAATGAACCCTCAGAAAATAAATATAAACTTTAACAAGTATTTATTGTACTTTTGCCAAACAAACAAAAGCTGTACCATAACTTGTGATATACAGTATTTTGATATGTTTTCATTGCGATGAGTACTGTATAAAAGACTGAGTGCTATATACTTCTATCAAAGTACAGTAACATACAGTATCTCAATAATGGAATCATGCACATTATATTCATTGAAAGTTGTGGAGCTTGATAAAGTCCAAAAGTGGCCTTGAATAGAAGAGTGCGACACTGAACATGTACTGATAAACCTACACCTACACACACACACTTTTTCAATACTTCTTAATGCGGACTCTTAATGAGCAAAATGAAATTAACTAATGGGTACCGCCACAAAAAGTCTAACAACTAGGGCTGGGCGATATATCGACATTTTTTAAATGATATGGAATTAGAACATATTGCATATATCGATATAATTAAAATTTAATTTAATTTAAGTTTAATACAATACTTATTTTATAGGCTTTTATTTAAGATTTTTTATGTTTTCAATTAAACTATGTCAATTAAACTATTCGTATTTGGCTTTGACTTAACATTTCACAGCTCCCACTTTCCGGAAAAAATATCGGGATATACATCGTATATCGATATTCCATCTAAATATATCGTTATATGACTTTTGGTCCATATTGCCCAACCCTATTAACAACTACTATGCCGACAGGGTTTTGCAGGAATACAGATGGTGAAAAACTGTTTTACATCTTCTCGCGCAGTAGTTTGTCCTTATACCTTGAACAACGGAGCGCTGCGCACCACCAACGTCCATGCTTTAGGTCCTTCAGATAGTCAATGTTCAAACTGTAGAGCAGACCCAGCAGCATTGCAACACCTGATGGAATGTCCTTCGGGTCAGTCAGTGCATCGGCTTCCTCAAGGAGACAAAATCCTTTAACATCACCCCGCCGACTCGCACGCCTTTGCAGAAGTCCTGCTCATCATCAGTGGCCTGCAAAACAAAGTATTTTTTAGATAAAGATAAATGTAGAAATAGCCCATTTCAAACCTGGTAAAACAGTATTTTTGTGGACTAGTTTGTAATAGTTTTTTCAAATTCAAAGAGTAGGCTTATAGATATTAGTATAAAGTTGAAGCAAGATAAGCAAATGAAAAACAGCAGACAAAATATACCAAAAAGAAACAGAAAAGTGACAAAAAAGGAATGAAACTTTAAAGTAAAAAAATAACAAAGGTCTAAAAAATTTGATTCCCACCTGGACGGGGCCTTTCTGTGTGGAGTTTGCATGTTCTCCCCGTGTCTGTCTGGCACTGCCGCTGCTCCTTACAGGTCGCTCCAGTAACAAAGGAGGGGATTACATTTCTCTACGGGGACAATATGCAAACAAACATTAGATTTTTCGCTTTGTTCTACTCCAATTTTGTGACTGCAACAGTCACCCTCATTATGTCATGTTATAAATTACATTATTTTACTGCCAAGGAAGCAAACAACTGTGAAGGAAGACAAGTTCCCAATTTTCTGATAGAATCCATTTCCCCAGCACTGTGCATTTGATCACTTATCATAAGCCTGTGGTTTTTAAATGTGCTGCACTTCTGTATATATATATATATATATATAAAACTTATTCTAATCAACCATTATGACTATATAACCGCTTATGGGCAGTTATTACAGACAGGCCTAAATAAAATACAGTGATGCTGCTGCGGGTAACATAAGCAGCTGTAGCTGTTAGCTTTACGTTAGCTCTAGGCTAAAACAAGCTACTCTCTGACAGTGAGGCTATCCGAGCGAACTCGGGTAAGTAAACACACCGCTAAACTGTCCTCTACTTCTGCACCATGATCTGCACCGGTCCTTTGTCCTCTCTTTGCGAGTGGCTCCTCCAACACGCTCCTCGTGCACGCGGGCCGCTCTACCCCGCTCCTGCGCTACAGCCGCGGAGGAGCCCAGCAAAAAGCGAACATCAGAGTTAAACATGGGGGCTTCTCTGGGAGAACAGTCTGGAAGCGCGTATTGATAGAAAATAATAGACGAAGCAAAAGCCACATCAGGGCGTACAGATTCAAACACCGCGGCTGTGACTCCTGTTCACTCCCCACAGCCCCCATTGAAACGGCACCTCTGCGGCCCGGGGCAGAGGAGCCCGGTTTCAGAGGAATAATATTTGAGTCGTTTTACCAAACCTTGACGGTGAATAACTGAAATATCATGTATGAGCATAGCATTCCGGATAAAAACACCAAGACAACTTGATGCCAAAAAATAAATAAATACGTTACCCGATTTAAATGAGGTACACGGATCAAACACGTTTCAACACAAGTGTGTTAGGGGGTTAACTTATTTCAAACAAAACTGTACTACCAATCATTATACTAGTGTTAACAAGTTAGTAAATCGTAAAAACTTACAGAAAAGATGAATTTCCTCAAAGTGCAGGTCCAGTCGATTTGAATTGTCCATGGGCGCGAAAAAAAATTGTACCCACAATGCACCTCGCAACAGACACGCAAACGTAATGACGTAGCTATTTCAAACAAGTTCACGCCCATAATTACACACTTGGGACAAAAAAAGTCAAGTCAATTAACCTTTCAGATTTAATTGAAACTGTAGATGTGATTTCTTTAGTTTTTTGTAATTGAGAGGTTTTCAATTAATAAATACACATTATAACAATAGTTTAGGAAAACTGCAGCCAATTTGAATCAAGATTATATATTGAAATAAATGAAGGGCAATATGACAATTTACAGTGTGGTTTTGTGTACTATTTAAGGGCCGGACGATGTTTGAAATAAACGGGTTATAATGACACTATGTAGACTAGGAGTTTACTTAGGCTATAGTCTTAAGACTATAGGCTATAGTCTTAAGACTATAGCCTAAGAACTGACACAGATCAGATTTTAACCATCTTGCAGTATAAAACAATCCAGCAAATGTGAAAATATATCAAAAGGGATACAATCAAAAAGATGCATGCAAATAGTTTAATATTTAAACTTTTAATAAGATAACCTCAAGTGCATGTATTATCTAAATGTAAACTTTAGTCTAAGTGTATATGTTGGTATAATACTATAGCCTAATTTTTAATGTACTTAGACTTTACTTGGCAAAGTATACTTCTGATAAGTACAGTCAAGTACAAGTATAGTCTAAATGTAAGTAAACTTTTGAATAAGTATACATACAAGTACAATATTGAAATAATTATTAGTATACTTTAAGTAAATTTTAAGTATACTAAGTGCAAGTATAGTCTAAATGTAAGTAAACTTTGATATAAGTATATATATAAGTATACTAATAAGTATACTTAAAATGTACTTGGTGAAGTATACTTCTGATAAGTACAGTGAAAGTAAACTTGAAGTATACTATATTCTTTTTTAGTATACTACCAAGTATACTTGGTACTTCTTTTTGGTAAGGGTAGTTAACGGCTTTTGGTAAAAAAAAAAAAAGATAGAAAGAAAGTGAAATGGTGCGTTGAACAAAATGGTCACAAATCTGTTTTCAGTCAAAGACACAATAATAACTTATTTAATTACACATTCAAATCTAAATGTCTGTGAAGTGTCAAGACTAAAACGACTTCTTAAACAAAAGCAAAGTCAGGATAAACCAGCACTAAACCAGGTCTAAACGTGGCCTAGGGCTCGCGTATTAACGTTAGATTATGGGAATGTTTAACTAGTTTCTGATTATGAAATGGCAGTGTCTATAAAGGGAAATTCCACAGTTACCATGGAGATCGGCCATTTTTGCAGCTGTTAGCATACATTAGCATTGACCAACATTAGCTAAAAAAAAAAAAAGTGGAGAAAAAAGCCGTGGAACAACTCCGTTAGCAGCTGAGTTACTGCTGGTAAATACGTCTAACTCACTGTGGTGTCCAAGTGCTTTAATGTGAACAATAACTCCAGTATTTGAAGTTTTAAACATGGCTAAAATGAACCTAATCCAAACCATTTTCCTAACCTTAACCTTTATTGTTTTCCTGTTTCTAAACGTGAGTGTTTTCCAACTCCTGGCCTTAACCTTAATCTCTTACCTCCACCTTAACCGAGTGCATTTTCTCTAGTTTGGTGGTTTGGAAGTAACCAAATCTAAAAGCCTCTGGACTGGAGACCAACAGTGCAACTCCTGGGGTTTGTGGCTCCAGTAAGAACTTTAATATCCTACAGAGCCGGAGTACTGAGCCATAAGCGACAGTGGACACAATGAGTTTTTCCATTTTAATTGCAATAACTTGGTTGAAATCATAACTTCATACATCCATAACCCGTCGTGACTCTTGCCCCACCTGACACTAAACCTGTGCTGGGTAAATAATGACCAATTCCTCCTGAGTTCAAACCTATTGGATCAAAGTCCGTAACAAATGAATCCCTTGTGTCAGTTCTATCCATGATAAAGAAATAAAACAAAAGAAGAAGCCAGACACCCATGTTGATGCTTATGTTTTAATCATCAGATAAAAATCAGAGCGACACCGGTGGGTCAGCGCAGTTCAGGGCAGTCGGGATAAACACAGAATACTGGTGTTATCTACTCCCACAAACACAGACTCCAGGGGCCACCCCAGCACGCTTCTATGGCACAAACGTAGCCCATCTTCTCAGACTCCGGGGAATCATTCCAGAACTTGGCTTCGGGGCCTGAAGATCAAAACAGAGACACACAATTATAAAAGTGTAAAGTCCTTTGAAAAAACTTTACACATGGTTTGCTCTAGAAGGAGCTTTATTTAATTCAACAATAGCCATTAGCTCTGAGATTTGTAGAAAATGAACATAACTCAGGCAAAATAAAAACCGAAAAGAAATATTAAATCTTTATATTGAAGTTTTGATGCTGTTGGTCATCAAAATGTAAAATAAATAAAAAAGTGAAAAACAAATGTTGAGGCGAAATTGGGGAAACAACACACGGAAAATGTTTAGTCTTGTTTACTTTTGTGTACTTCAATTTTGTTTGTTTAGTTTGAGTGCCTTTGTTTTGGTCATTTTTGGGTCTACTTAGTTAAAATTACCTTTTACACTCCGTTTTATTCCATTACAACTTTATTTAACCTCTTTACATCTTGTTTTTTGTTACTTCGCTTTACCTGAGCAGCGCTGGGTTGTAACAGAAGGAACCTGAGAAAATTGGTTAAAAAAATTTGGAAAGTGTTTTTTTTTTTCCGCCCTTGTTTGTTTCACCTCAAACAAATGATACAAATGCAAAAGAAATTAAATGGAAGAAAAGGGAATACATTAACTTTATTAATCTGTTTTATTGATGTGACAAATAATTTAGCATAGGTATTGAATAAGTATTGGTATCGAAAAACATGTATAACAGTGCCGAGCCTCAGGGCAGAGAGATGGCTGAGTCCAACTGGAAATCAAGTGTGTGCATATGTTTGAAAGGGTATTTGAGACTGGTTACCGAAAGCGCCGATCATGAGGTGGTGCTCGATCCCGTCAGCGTTGTTCGGCTCCCCGTTGAACCAGTTTGTGTAGTCCCAACTAGATCGATCGCTCCACATCCACACTCCCTCCTGTTTACATTTCCACACATAACATTTCAACTCTCCACAACTCGGCTTTAAGCGTATGCTGTTACCTGAGCTGTGTCATGTCCGCCGAGCCAGGAATTCCCATTGATCAGACCATGGATGAAGTTGTTCTGCTTAGCGCTGCGGACGGAGGCCAGGTTCCCACCGTGATCTTTGCAGCTTTCCTGTGAGTGTGGGAGGAGTTAAGGTCGGTTTTAGGATGTGCTCTTTCTGTTTAAAACAACACCAAATAATCACCTGAGTTAAGTCTCTGAGCCTTAAAGGCACAAGTTGGTCATTTTTATACTCACTACTGCCACCTCAGGTCTTGTGCGTAACTGCAGTCTCTATATTAAGCTCGTGCAAGACGGCACTTTAGACCCAAAGTAACACCTTTTTGAGCGACAGTGCAGGATTTTAGAGGCAGTTGTGGTGAACAGGTCTGGGCTCATTCTACACATTAGGACATGGCTGGAACATGTAGGGGGAGGAAAATACATCATTGTAACATGTTTAAACTCCGTATAGTCCCTTTAAATCAGTACTAAGTAACTCATGCCCCTAGAGGCCATAAGCGCCACTGCAGGTGTCGTAGCATGTTGTGTTTTTTTACTCATTAATTGTCCGTGAGAGTAAATACTACGCTGACAGAAAAGACAAAGGGACAGAGGGATATTGTTCATCCAGTTACACAATGGAGATCATTTTTTTCACTCAAACTTGGCTGTAAATACTGTTTAAGTGGCGCTAGCCCGCAGTTAGCTTTGCCCGTTAGCCTGTTAGCTTCTTCTTCGTGTAAAGACCCAGCGGCTGTATGAGTGGTCAGCATGGCCCCTTTACTTTCAATCACAGTGGTCTCTATGACGCTTCAGGATCAATCGTTTTGGAGGTTTTCTGGTGAGAGGCTCCGTCAGCAGTGAAAACCTTCCAAATAACTGATCCTGGAGACAATTCTAGTTCCACAAGTTGCATAATGCACCTTTTAAAGTCAAATCTAATTCCCGATGAATGAGCAACACAAAGTCAAATAGTAAAAATGAACAACCTTTGCATCGTTAAATGTTTTTCTTAATTGTGAGTAAAAGTGATTTTTGATTTGAAACGGTTTACTTCAGATCTGGGGACATGTAATGTTTATGGAATACTTAGATAAACGGCTGGAAAACTGAATCTAAATATTCCACCTTTTACTATTAATAGGAGTAGTGGTATTTGTTCTAGTTAGTTCCGTACCTCTGCCATTGTCCAGGTTTCCTCAGTGTCAAAAAACTTGAAACAGCGGGTTCCAAACAGACTCCAGCCACTAGGACAGTCTTTCCCCAGAAAAATAAAATTAATAGAGTCAATGCGAGATATGCTGTCGCTGTATTAAAGTGTATGTAGTCAAACTCACTTAGAAAATTAGGAGGTCTCGCCACCTGTGAGTGTGGAACAATAAACAGAGTTATTAAAGCATGATCAGAAAGACATTAGTTTAAAGATAAATGAGGTGAACGTACAGCTCCAGTCGTCAGCAGAGCGCCGGCCAAACAGAAGAAGACGATCAGTGGGCCGTTAGCCGCCATCTGAAATCATCAAATACAACTGATAAGAGGCTCTCTGTGTAAAAGCCGGAGCGATGAGGAGCAGACTTACCTTCACTTCTAAGTCAGGAGACTGCAGGACTGAAGCTGATGAGCAGTTTTTATAGAGCAGTCAGGGGGACGAGATTAACAAGTCAAACGAAAAAAACAAACAAGTAGTAAATCAAGTCTCACTGGTAAAGATTGTCTGAGCACTGTAAGGGTTGCAACGAAATCTGAACAAGCTCCTGACTCATGCTTTGCTCACACGCTACAGAACAAGAAGACCATGTCAGTGAGATTAGCTGATAAACTACGGTCAACACCATAATCATTCTGAACATAACGTGAAGTACAGATAAAGTACAAACACATAGACACAAACAACTGATTCACTGATAGGCAGTTTCACCCTCTCTGCGTAGAGAAGTGCAAGACTAGGATAAAAGAGAACGGTGGACGGAGGTCTGGACTTCACTTCTTCTCTTTCTCTGAAGTCACCAGCTGGTTATTCTGCTCTGTAACTTTGTAACTAGGAACGACGACAATAAAAGCCTTTTCTATGAGACAACTTCCATCTCCAGTGTCTGCTTTGGCTATATCCAAATAACTGTTCTCGCGTGATACAAAAGAACCAAGTCCTTACAGCACATTCTTATGTAATTACCAACCCTACATTCAACAGCCTCGGCGCCATAATGGCCCCAGTCATCTTAGAGCCATACTGGGATTTTGTAGTAAATAAATCAATGGTATATGGTCATATTTATATAATGTCTTTCTACCTGCTTTAGGCCCTCAAAGCGCTTTACATCAAGGAACCTGTGGCCCATTCACTCCTCATTCATACACCAGTGTGCGCAGACATTTAGTGTTACATGTACAGGCCCGACCACAAGTTTAAGACCAGCTGAAAAAAGGGGGAAATAAATCAAATCTTTCATGGTTGGATCTTAACAAGGTTCTAAGTACTTCAATATACAACCAGAATGAAAGAAAAAAAAAAAAGATGAAAGATTTTATTGAAAACAACAAATAAACGTTCATAGTCTGCAGCCGACCAGAAGTTTAGGCCCACATTCTTTAAAAGGCCAAATCTGTGCAAAATGTGCATTCACTGTCATTTACTGTCAGGTATTTACGCTGTCATGCCGTCCTGATGTCAAAAGTTCAGAACTTGGTCGGGTTGTTGCTGTTCCTGCTGAGGTGGGACACAGTCAAACAGTTAGAATGGCCTTTATTTGGGTCGAGGATCATCCAATGTCTGACAGCCAATCAGACCCTCCATTGACTGGGGACAACAGAAGGACATGAGCCTATGGCTAAAATCTGATATATTTACATATTTTATATGTTCATTCATATATACTGCCCCTATTTAAATAGATACATAAATAAAGGTATTTGTGGTCTGTGTGATTTACTGCCAGTAAGTCACAAACAGGTTCTTCTGGTGGAGATTCTCTTGCACATTCTTGTAAAGTACATCTTCATGCACATCAGTATTAACCCTAAGCATTTTTTTTGGGCGCCAACAAAAACGCTACATTCAGTTTTCTTTCAAATGAGGCGTTAAATCGTTGCTTTGGAAACGCTCCAGTCTCAACTGAACAAGTTGTGGGAACAAGCTGGTCGGCACAAACAGGACAAACAGGAGGCGCTGCACCGTTTCAGCCTGTTTGTTTTTTTCCGGGTAATCCGGTTTCCCTGACCTCCAAAAACACGCTGCTCAGGTTGGACCACAATGGCAGCGGCTCAGGACGAACACAACACCTCATCTAAGCAATTTCATTGTACAATTGCACAATGACAAATAAAGGACTTACATTTATATCAGACAAACCCAATAGTCCACGGGCCAAACCCCAAAACCGTGCATATCGGTTCCACTAAATGTGGCAAAAGCTATCATTGATTTTTAAGAAGGTCCATGTCTGAAGTTTTTATTTTGGTTTTCCAGGTAAACATTCAGTTTATTACTGAACGATTATCGCAATTTAGCACCGGGCTTAGTAAATGAGGCCCTTGGTATTTAAAAGACTTTTAAGTGTAATTATTTTAAGTTGGGGGCATTCCTCTATGTTTTAAATTGACTTTTAATTTTAATTTTATGTTAATATCCCTGCTCCTCTCCTGCTTGGACGTTCAGAGTGAGCTCTCGCCTTGTCCTTTTCCATTTTAATTGCAATAACTTGGTTAAAATCATAACTTCATACATCCATAACCCGTCGTGACTCTTGCCCCACCTGACACTAAACCTGTGCTGGGTAAATAATGACCAGTTCCTCCTGGGTTCAAACCTATTGGATCAAAGTCCGTAACAAATGAATCCCTTGTGTCAGTTCTATGCATGATAAAGAAATAAAACAAAAGAAGAAGCCAGACACCCATGTTGATGCTTATGTTTTAATCATCAGATAAAAACCAGAGCGACGCTGGTGGGTCAGGGCAGTTCAGCGCAGTTGGGATGAACACACAATACTGGTTTTATCCACTCCCAATCCCAATCCCAATCCCTACACGAGGGGAAACGGCACGTGGCTCTGGCACAAACGTAGCTCATCTTCCCGGACTCCGGGGAATCATTCCAGAACTTGGCTGCAGAGACACACAATTATAAAAGTGTAAAGTCCTTTGAAAAAACTTTACACATGGTTTTCTCTAGAAGAAGCTTTATTTAATTCAACAATAGCCATTAGCTCTGAGATTTGTAGAAAATGAACATAACTCAGGCAAAATAAAAACCGAAAAGAAATATTAAATCTTTATATTCAAGTTTTGATGCTGTTGGTCATCAAAATGTAAAAGAAATAAAAAAAGTGAAAAACAAATGTTGAGGCGAAATTGGGAAAAAAAGTAGAAACAACACATGGAAAATGTTTAGTCTTGTTTACTTTTGTGTACTTTGATTTTGTTTGTTTAGTTTGAGTGCCTTTGTTTTGGTCATTTTTGGGTCTACTTTGTTAAAATTACCTTTTACACTCCTTTTTATTCAATTACAACTTTATTTAACCTCTTTACATCTTGTTTTTTGTTACTTCGCTTTACCTGAGCAGCGCTGGGTTGTAACAGAAGAAACCTGAGAAAATTGGTTAAAAAAATTGGAAAGGTTTTTTTTTCGCCCTTGTTTGTTTCACCTCAAAACAAATGATACAAATGCAAAAGAAATTAAATGGAAGAAAAGGGAATAAATTAACTTTATTAATCTGTTTTATTGATAAGAGAAATAATTTAGCATAGGTATTGAATAAGTATTGGTATCGAAAAACATGTATAAGAGTGCCGAGCCTCAGGGCAGAGAGATGGCTGAGTCCAACTGGAAATCAAGTGTGTGCATATGTTTGAAAGGGTATTTGAGACTGGTTACCGAAAGCGCCGATCATGAGGTGGTGCTCGATCCCGCCAGCGTTGTTCGGCTCCCCCTTACGCCAGTTTGTGTAGTCCCAAGAAGTTCCATCGCTCCACATCCACACTCCCTCCTGTTTACATTTCCACACGTAACATTTCAACTCTCCACAACTCGGCTTTAAGCGTATGCTGTTACCTGAGCTGTGTCATGTCCGCCGAGCCAGGCAGGCCCATCGATCAGATCAAGGATGAAGTCGTTCTCCTTAGCGCTGTGGACGGAGGCCAGGTTCGCATCGTGATTGTTGCAGCTTTCCTGTGAGTGTGGGAGGGGTTAAGGTCGGTTTTAGGATGTGCTCTTTCTGTTTAAAACAACACCAAATAATCACCTGAGTTAAGTCTCTGAGCCTTAAAGGCACAAGTTGGTCATTTTTATACTCACTACTGCCACCTCAGGTCTTGTGCGTAACTGCAGTCTCTATATTAAGCTCGTGCAAGACGGCACTTTAGACCCAAAGTAACACCTTTTTGAGTGACAGTGCAGGATTTTAGAGGCAGTTGTGGTGAACAGGTCTGGGCTCATTCTACACATTAGGACATGGCTGGAACATGTAGGGGGAGGAAAATACATCATTGTAACATGTTTAAACTCCGTATAGTCCCTTTAAATCAGTACTAAGTAACTCATGCCCCTAGAGGCCATAAGCGCCACTGCAGGTGTCGTAGCATGTTGTGTTTTTTTACTCATTAATCGTCCGTGAGAGTAAATACTACGCTGACAGAAAAGACAAAGGGACAGAGGGATATTGTTCATCCAGTTACACAATGGAGATCATTTTTTTCACTCAAACTTGGCTGTAAATACTGTTTAAGTGGCGCTAGCCCGCAGTTAGCTTTGCCCGTTAGCCTGTTAGCTTCTTCTTCGTGTAAAGACCCAGTGGCTGTATGAGTGGTCAGCATGGCCCCTTTACTTTCAATCACAGTGGTCTCTATGACGCTTCAGGATCAATCGTTTTAGAGGTTTTCTGGTGAGAGGCTCCGTCAGCAGTGAAAACCTTCCACATAACTGATCCTGGAGACAATTCTAGTTCCACAAGTTGCATAATGCAGCTTTTAAAGTAAAATCTAATTCCCGATGAATGAGCAACACAAAGTCAAATAGTAAAAATGAACAACCTTTGCATCGTTAAATGTTTTTCTTAATTGTGAGTAAAAGTGATTTTTGACTTGAAACGGTTTACTTCAGATCTGGGGACATGTAATGTTTATGGAATACTTAGATAAACGGCTGGAAAACTGAATCTAAATATTCCACCTTTTACTATTAATAGGAGTAGTGGTAATTGTTCTAGTTAGTTCCGTACCTCTGCCATTGTCCAGGTTTCCTCAGTGTCAAAAAACTTGAAACAGCGGTTTCCAGACCGACTCCAGCCTGCAGGACAGCCTTTCTCCAGAAAAATAAAATCAATAGAGTCAATGCGAGATATGCTGTCGCTGTATTAAAGTGTATGTAGTCAAACTCACTTCGAAAATTAGGAGGTCTCGGCACCTGTGAGTGTGGAACAATAAACAGAGTTATTAAAGCATGATCAGAAAGACATTAGTTTAAAGATAAATGAGGTGAACGTACAGCTCCAGTCGTCAGCAGAGCGCCGGCCAAACAGAAGAAGACGATCAGTGGGCCGTTAGCCGCCATCTGAAATCATCAAATACAACTGATAAGAGGCTCTCTGTGTAAAAGCCGGAGCGATGAGGAGCAGACTTACCTTCACTTCTAAGTCAGGAGACTGCAGGACTGAAGCTGATGAGCAGTTTTTATAGAGCAGTCAGGGGGACGAGATTAACAAGTAAAACAAGTAAAACGAAAAAAACAAACAAGTAGTACATCAAGTCTTACTGGTAAAGATTCTCTGAGCACATTCTTACGTAATTACCAGCCCTACATTCAACAGCCTCGGCGCCATAATGGCCCCAGTCATCTTAGAGCCATACTGGGATTTTGTAGTAAATAAATCAATGGTAAATGGTCATATTTATATAATGTCTTTCTACCTGCTTTAGGCCCTCAAAGCGCTTTACATCAAGGAACCTGTGGCCCATTCACTCCTCATTCATACACCAGTGTGCGCAGACATTTAGTGTTACATGTACAGGCCCGGCCACAAGTTTAAGACCAGCTGAAAAAAGGGGGAAATAAATCACATTTTTCATGGTTGGATCTTAACAAGGTTCTAAGTACTTCAATATACAACCAGAATGGGACAACAACAACAAAAACGATTAAAGCTTTTATTGAAAACAACAAATAAACGTTCATAGTCTGCAGCCGATCAAAAGTTTAGGACCACATGTCTTTAAAAGGCCAAATCTGTGCAAAATGTGCATTCACTGTCATTTACTGTCAGGTATTTACGCTGTCATGCCGTCCTGATGTCGAAAGTTCAGAACTTGGTCGGGTTGTTGCTGTTCCTGCTGAGGTGGGACACAGTCAAACAGTTAGAATGGCCTTTATTTGGGTCGAGGATCATCCAATGTCTGACAGCCAATCAGACCCTCCATTGACTGTGGACAACAGAAGGACATGAGCCTATGGCTAAAATCTGATATATTGACATATTTTATATGTTCATTCATATATACTGTCCCTATTTAAATAGATACATAAATAAAGGTATTTGTGGTCTGTGTGATTTACTGCCAGTAAGTCACAAACAGGTTCTTCTGGTGGAGATTCTCTTGCACATTCTTGTAAAGTACATCTTCATGCACATCAGTATTAACCCCTAAGCATTTTTTTTTTGGCGACAAAAACGCTTCAAAAAAGCGACAAAACTGCGCCAACAAAAAGGTTACATTCAGTTTTCTTTAAATGAGGCGTTAAATTGTTGCTTTGGAAACGCTCCAGGCTCAACTGAACAAGTTGTGGGAACAAGCTGGTCGGCACAAACAGGACAAACAGGAGGTGCTGCACCGTTTCAGCCTGTTTGTTTTTTTCCGGGTAATCCGGTTTCCCTGACCTCCAAAAACACGCTGCTCAGGTTGGACCACAATGGCAGCGGCTCAGGACGAACACAACACCTCATCTAAGCAATTTCATTGTACAATTGCACAATGACAAATAAAGGACTTACATTTATATCAGACAAACCCAATAGTCCACGGGCCAAACCCCAAAACCGTGCATATCGGTTCCACTAAAGGTGGCAAAGGCTACCATTGATTTTTAAGAAGGTCCATGTCTGAGGTTTTTATTTTTGTATGAGAGCCTTTTCAGAGTTACAGCTTCATCATAGTTTTCAGCTCTTGCAGTGAATCACCCCATGTCAAAAAAGTGGCTTTGCGGTACCGATGTCTGGCCTGGCCCATGGACTAAAATGTGTATACAGCATTTTTAACCAAACTAAACTCCTAATCCATTATAAAGCTTGTCATTTTCTGTGACTGAGCGCATGCCTTTGACCCCGCCTCAGGCCCTAAGTGGTTTGAATTTGTATTTATTTATTTGAATTGGGACAGTGCACATTAAACAAGTGTTTTTTCAACATGTAAATGTACCGGAGTTAGCCATATAGGCTTATTTTCCTCCGTAGTCCCATGGCAGGTTGATATCAAGACAGGACATACAGCAAAACACGATCACAGAGACATACAAAGTGAATGATGAATAACAACATATAGTTAAAAATGTCTGTGTAAGTTCTCAGTCGTACAGGGGTTGTCCATCTTCAATGAAGGTACTTGATTCATCTTCTGTACTCGGTAGTTGAAGTCTTCGAACGTTTCGCCTCTCATCCAAAAGGCTTCGTCAGCGACAGAGGTCACAATCTGCACGCAGCTGAATATATAGACCAACGGGGAGGAGTTAGGGTAGGCCTGGCTCCTCCCCTCTAATCACAGCTACTCTCACCTGTGGGTAAACACCTTTGAAGTAGAGCGTCTCTAACGACTCCAATCTCCTTCGGGAGAAACCTAAAAGGCTTGGCCAGCCCAGGGAGATGGCACCTCAGCAAACAAAAGAACAATAGGCAGGTAATTAACAGTGATTAGCCATGAATGGGACAGATACTGGGTATTGATTAGCAATGAATAGGACATGACTCACCGATACTGAGGTGAGCAGATCGTTAGAGACGCTCTACTTCAAAGGTGTTTACCCACAGGTGAGAGTAGCTGTGATTAGAGGGGAGGAGCCAGGCCTACCCTAACTCCTCCCCGTTGGTCTATATATTCAGCTGCGTGCAGATTGTGACCTCTGTCGCTGACGAAGCCTTTTGGATGAGAGGCGAAACGTTCGAAGACTTCAACTACCGAGTACAGAAGATGAATCAAGTACCTTCATTGAAGATAGTTAAAAATGCAAAAAATTGGTACATTTGTTCAACTAATAGGTCAGAAAGGAACAATACACACAACACCACAATCTTCCACACAGCAAGACCTGTATCAGTGGTCGGTGACTTTAGAACATGTTGTGTTCACGTGTCTGATTGTCCAAAAGCCACTTTTTCACAGAGTTCCTAAAAGTGTGGAATGAGGTCGGGTTCCTCAATTCTGTTGGGACCAAGTTCCAGGAGTGTGCTGCGCGTACTGAGAAGGCAGATTGTCCAAATGAAGTCTTTCTAAATGGGATTCTACAGTCTCCTCTGCTTGAAGAGCGTGTGTTTGTATTTACATCCAGCTGTATGAAGTGGTAACTCCACAGTGAACTGGTGCTCTGAAGTGAAGCTCTGAAGGACGTTTGCAAAGAGTCGTCGGAAAACAACTGTCAGAAGCAAATTCTTTAAGTGACAAATGTCGAGCTGCAACGTCAAGACATCTGAAATATGTGCAATGAGCAAGAACACAAGTATTTAAAGACTGAAGTAAAGACATATTCTCAGTTCATGTAAAGTAAGACGTTTTAAATATATATTTTGGACGTCGATGGCAATTGTTATCAGTAAAGGGGATGGTTGAAAGTCAGGTTTGTTTGCAAAACACAATTCAATTAATCAATCAATCAATCAATGGTTTTGTTTAGCCCAATATCACAACAGGAGTTGCCTCATAGGGCTGTAACAAACATTAAGGCAATAAAACAGAGCAGTAAATAAGACAATGTAAAGTTCCGGTGAATCAAATATCCAGGCAAACATAATGATCAAATAAGTGTCAGCAGTGGGTGGCGACGAGCAGCTCGGGTGTCCCCTGTCCTTAGACTCTCCAGCACGGCAAGGAAAAACTCAAAAACCCAGTGGGAGAAACAAAAAACCTTGAGGAGAACCACAGAAGGAGAGATCCACTCCCATGGACGGACAGGCTATAGAGACCCAGGGCCGAAGGAGTCCCTCAGCAGACGGGCCAAGATCACAGACTGTCCAGTCCTTTCAAAGAACTTCACGGTTACACAAAGTCACAAGTTGGCAGATCAAATCATTACCAAAGAAAATCAATATAGTCACTAGGATATTACATTTGAATACAGATAAAATACTTTCATTGGTCTTATGCGCAGCTTAATAGGACTGTTTTCAGCCTAGGTGTATAATAGTAAGAGTAGTAGCCCCAGTCAAAGGAAAACGAATACAAATATTATTGTTTTCAAACACGTGTCTGAGCCATGTTTCTTATCCACATGGACAAAGCACCACAGTAGAAAAACATTATTTCACTCAAGTCAAAGTACTTGGATAAAATGTTACTTGAGTCTGAGCGGGAAAGAAAATCAGATTTATTTTCCTGAAATTAAAATGAATAAAATCATGTAGAAATGGTGATGTTTCCAAAGAATATTCCCCAAAATGGCAGAAAAAATACAGAAACACAAAAGCACACGGTGCACAAGACGATCTATATCTATTTTATCGATTAAAATTGATCGTTTTCCGCTTAAATATTTACTCACAGTGGAAAAGGGCGGCACGGTGGCACAGCGGTTAGTGCGCTGGCTTCACAGCTAGAAGGTCCCGGGTTCGATTCCCACCTGGACGGGGCCTTTCTGTGTGGAGTTTGCATGTTCTCCCTGTGTCTGTGTAGGTTTCCTCTACCACCAAAAACATGTACAATAGGCCGGGATGAGTGGTTGGTGGTGGTCAGAGGTGCCGATGGTGCAAAATGGCTGCCTCGCTTCCGTCAGTCTACCCCAGGGCAGCTGTGGCTACAACAGTAGCTTACCACTACTGAGTATGGAGTGAAATGAATAATGACGACAGTGCAGCGCTTTGAGAAAAACTTGGTAATACAGACTTGTAAAGTGCAATACAAGTGTAAGGCATTATTATTAATAAAGGTAACCTCTTACCCCCCGCCTTAACCGAGCACATGTTCTCCAGTTCGGCTTTACCCAAATCTAAAAGATTCTTGAAAAAAGCATGAAAACGAGGATGAAAATACAACAACAAAAAACACAAAAGAGCGACAAAAACACAATTACAATTTTATTTTCTCAGGAAACTTAAGCTTTAAGTCCATCAGTCCGTCGTAACATTTAATATTACAGTTTGGTTTGGATCCCTCAGCACCAGGAACAGGAAGAAGAATCAGTAAAGGACATTTACAATTAAAGAGTCAGGGCTAACAACAGACACCACTCCCCTCTGGTGGCCAGTTCAGGTCACTGCCTTTGCAAAAACAAAGAGCACAGTCTGGTTGCACTAAAGGGAAAGGAAGTTCAAAATCATTTATACATTTCACTTCACGATTGTGTGTCACTTAGTGTCTTTCATATAAAATTTGTATTATATATATTTATGTTTGTGGACCATAGCGTGGCAAAATGTCGAAAAGTTAAAGGGGTACGGATACTTATGCAACCCACTGTAGTCGATCAACACATCCAGCCCATCTTACTTTACTTTATGAAGTACTTTATTTTAGATTTTAAAGGAAGTTGACATTGAATAATAAATTAGATAATGTTTTGCAATAAAATGTAAGGAATGGAATATCTTTTAGCTTTGTTTTCAATGGAACACATTGTTGTGAGCGAGAGACAAAAAATACTGGGAACAACTGCTTTAAAGTATTATGGATAAATCTACACTGCCTCGAGAGATATTTTTTTCCTGCTTAGCCAGTCTATTTTGTCCTAATTCTACATAAATATCTGTATTCGACGGCTTCCTCAGAACCTCAGCGTCATGTGACTGTGGAGCGGCTCACCAGACTTTTAAAAATAGATAGATGGATAATAATAATAATGGCTTACAACTGTAATGCGCTTTTCAAGCCTGTGTTTTCATTTACTGATGTACCATCATTTAAAAGCTTGTTGCACAAGTACCAGATAAATATGAAGATGAAGACATCGGAGTGGGTCTTATTGATACAAAGCTCTTGCAAACAAATTGGGTAATTCTTTAGCAATGAGATAATTGTTCATGGGTTTTGTGGTAGAGTATGATGGAGCTGACACTCAAGTGGAGTTTATCTATGATGTTCGTGAGGATAATCTCACAGTTAATAACCTGTCTTATTTGAGTAAAACAAATGCTTATCTACTGTATATACACAGTCAATTTATTTAAATACTATTAATAATCTTCCTTTGTGTTAACCCTTTCTCTTGTGTCACCTCTAGGTTCTAGAAGATCCAGTTGCAATGACAATATCAGGGAGCTGAAATGCATCAACAATCTTGAAGAGGACATCAAACTGATGGGCTACTTTAAGAATCCATAAGTGTGACAGTAAGAATCTCAAATGAATGCAAATGTTTAATGTACATTGACTTACATTGATAAAACTGGTCAGTTCAGATTTGACAAGGAACATATATGGGTATTTTTTAATTAACGCAATGGATACATTTCAGATTTTGTGGCTTTTGCTGATGCTGCTGAAGAGTTCCATCCTCACATCAAGTTCTTTGCAACATTTAATCCTAAAGGGAGCTAACACAAATGTGAATCACAATAAGAATAGATGTTAGCTCATGATAATGTTCAAATTAACTCCAATATATACAGCGAACATGAACTATTACGTGTGTATTAATGTTTCCTATCTACAGGTCGCCAAGGCTTTGGAGCTGACGCTCAGTGAGGTTGACTTCTATGAGCCCTTCATTGAGGATCCCATGGTAATCCCTGGAAAACCATACCCTACAATAATACAGATCATCCAGACCTGAGGATTGTGTGGATCGACCCTGATGACTTTTCTCTGGTCGGATATAACAACTCTCTGACAGGATATGTACATAACACCAAGCATGTTCTGTACAGTAGTAACTGGGTGATTTTCATTTCAGCTCTTGCCCCATTGGGAGAAAACCTTTGGAATCCACCTGGACTACCCACAGATTGGCGTCGTTTATGCCGACAATGTAACTCTTTTGGAGTTTTAGTTTTCAGTTGAGACTGTGGTTAATTTCTTAATGATATAATCTACAGGCTGACAGTGTGGGCCTATTATGGAGAAACGTCAGAAGTTATATAAATGCCATGAAACGGACATTCTTACCTCGCTATACATGCCTTTCAGTCATGTGACTTTTGTTGTTATGGCGGCCATTTTGAACACCGAAGTAGAATTATACAGTACAAACTGTAAACATCTCAGAGAAAGGTTTTCTGTTTCCTCTTTGATGTGTTCATTTAGTCTGAGGAGTGAAGCAGATCTTTAGTAAATTCTGCTGTAGCTCGACAGACAGATCTGCTACGTCTGTGCCACATTTTCTGGTTATATTAGTTATATCACATAAACGTGTGCTCGCTGGGTCCGTGTTTTTACTGTTATCTTCATGAGCAATGATTACGAGTAGGCCTACATAAAAAATGCCACTGTCTTTCATTTTCATCCTGAGTAGAGATATTGTTACATATCTTCAGGAGGAAGTCACTACCGCTGAACATCCAGGGGGAGGACATCGAGGTGGTGGACAGTTTCAAGTACCTGGGTGTTCACCTTAACAATAAACTGGACCAACAAGAAGGGCCAAAGTCGCCTCCACCTTCTGAGGAGACTGAGGTCCTTCAGAGTGAGTAGGCCTCTGCTCTCCACACTTTTGTTCGTTCCTTCAGGGTTGCAGCGCCTAAACTGTGGAACAGCCTCACCCTCAGTCTGCGTGTTCTCACAGATCTGTCCCTTTTTAAGTCCATATTAAAGACACGTCTTTTCAAACGAGCTTTTAAGATTTAGATCACACTTATTTGTGTCTGGTATGTAATGATATTTGTAGTTGTTTTATCTTTCTGTGAAGCACTTTGGTCGTCCTTGTGTTGTTGTAGGCGCTATATAAATACACTTTGATTGATCGATTATAGTCTGTTTACTTTAGTATTATTTACCGTTTACACTTTTTGTATATAAGATACCACTATTTACTATTTAATTGTTGTTTTTCACATTTCCTGCCTATTTGCTGAGTGTAGTAACAAGTAAATTTCTCCATTGTGAGATCAATAAAGGCTTATCTTATCTTAAGTACTGCATAATTCTACTTCGATGTTCAAAATGGCCGACGAAACTATGCATGAAGTCATTGGAAACGCAAAAGAATATAATATGGCGGACGTCGTTACTAAAGGGGCTACGGCATAAATACCCAGATCGCCGTCGTCATCAATATGGAGTTCAGGGTGTGTCCCGCCTAATGCCCAAAGTTGCTGGAGAAAACCTCTTAACAAAAAGACTCAAAACAGGAATCCACCACAGTGAACTTTATTAAATGAACTTCTTCGTGTTGCATCAGAGTCAAATAAAAATTTACAAAAATCCGATATGTACAAAACTCCGCACATGAATTCATTTAACACTTTTTTTTTTTCTCTTTAATCTTTGTGTTTTTTTGTTGTTGTTTTCTTTTTTACAATAAAAGTTTCTCCCACTCGTTTGAATGCACCAGACTCCCCCACACACTTAGGCAACGAAAGACCCCGAGGTTCTTCAGTCAAAAATACACGACGAACGGCACAAGTTTCTTTTTCTCTAAAGTTTTTAGCGATTACAGCCTCACAGTCAGAAATGTGTTTTTACATGTACAACTCTGCATACACTTATTTACAAGGTTTTTTTTTTTTTCTCCTACATCTTGTGCTTACTGTGCTTCGGCTAACTTCACTTCACCCGTCAACGAAACCCGACAAACTGCTTTTAACGATAAACCGTGCAGACTTTGGAAATGTTTTGAGAATGACAAAGTGTGGCAAAAATGCACAATAGGTGGAAAACGCAGTCCTCTCCGCTAATACTGGCGCTTCCTGTCTGGAGAGCGACACTGTAATTTAAAAGAAAACTGACTATATTATACCTCCTTGTCACTATTCCAACACTTTTTTGAATAAGCTGTAGGATTTGGGTAATGCCAAGAAAATGTGCTCGGTCCAGGTGGGGTTTAAGAGGTTACTTACTCCTACTTGACTCCTAAAGTTAATGCCTCACTCATTATGTGCTTCAAATACTTCACTTATTCATAGTTAAGTAGTTATTAAAGGGATATTTCAGGATTGTTGACATTGGGCCTCATTTCCTAGTTATCCAAAGGGTTGTTGATTTCTGGAGATATTTATCAATTCATGCAGTTCTTATATTCGAAGAGCTTAGTGGCGCTAGGCTAGTGCTAGGCTAACACATTTCTATGGTATCAGTTAGCCTGCATTAAAAACAGTCTGACTCCACAGTGCACCTGAGGCAAATCACTTATAACGCCAGACTAACGATGTAAATGTCTGTGTCGATAGAGCATCAGTTTCGTGGTTGTAAGCTACGCTGCAGCGGAGTGATCTGCGAGAAAATAGTCCCTCAAAATGCGGTAATTCATGTGATGCAAGGTCAGTTATATTTCAAAAAAGATTCTATCGACACAGACATTTATATCGTTACTCTGGCGTTATAAGTTATTTGCCTCAGGTGCCCTGTGGAGTCAGACTGTTTTTGATGCAGGCTAACTGATACCATAGAAATGAACTAGCCTAGCGCCACTAAGCTCTTCAAATATAAGGACTGCATGAATTTAAAAAATATATATCTCCAGAAATTAACAACACTCTGGATAAATAGGAAATGAGGCCCTATGTCAAAAATCCTGAAATATCCCTTTAAGTATTAGTCATATTTAACTAATGAATTATTAAGTGTTATTCATTGTTTATTAAGGCTAAATAAGGTGTAGTTATTCAAAACTCAATAAATCAGGCAAGGAATAAGATAATTAAAAACCCTCTGAAAACTTTAAAATATTGTTAAGACTGGAAAGTGACTAATGTGGAGATATTGTTGCCAAAATGAGAGAAAAAATTCCCAAATACATCTATGGAAAAACATTGAATTTTTACATTAATTGAGTTTATACGTTAAGAGACCCAGTTGGCCCAAAACTTGAAAATTATAAAAACGAGTTACTTTTTGTACATAAAACTGTGACTTCTGCATTTTTCCTTTGGCAGCAGAATGTCGATATTGTTTCTTGAAAAGACTCACATTGTGCTTTTAGGCGGATGTTGTTTCTCATACGGTTTGCACAGTATTAGCGGAGGAGGCTGGATCCCACTGTGACGATGGTGAAGATCTTTACACTTTTGCCCAGGATTGTACATTCAGTTTGTAATAGAGTCGTTTTTAGTTCGACCTGCTACACGTTTATTTTAAAACGTCTGGGTGCGATGGATGCTACCTGAAAATATGGTGCGAGGACTCGTGTTTCTGTCGATGAGAAACTGAGCTTTTGTTCAACTGAACCAAGAAAACAGTCGGTTCCTCCAGGGTTTCGCGATGTTGCGATCGTAGCTGTTAACGCAAAATCAATCACTCTCTGCTCTCTTTTTTTTTTTTTTTTTTTTTTTAGTTGGAGACTCGAGTTGCTGCTGCTCACGGAGACGTCTCCTGGAGATAAGGCGAGTCTCCAGGTCGTCTTGCATTGAAAACAAACATGGAGACATGTGGTCTCTGCATGGTCTCCAAGAGGTCGTATGGAGTCTCTGTGAGATCTCCTTGGTATCCGACAGGTCTCGGAGACATTGCAGGGACGTCACAGAAACGTCTCACAGGTTGAGGACGATGAACAGTCTTCGCGACATTGTCACAGTTGCTTATGACTGAGTGGACCTGGAGACTGGCCTTATCTGCAGTGGTGACTAGTCTCCAACTAGTCTCCAGGCCGGTGAGATAGACCCTTTGTACAGTATGAGCGCAATCAGGGTCTCTGAGAGAGGCCCTTAAATGAACTATCGAAAATAACAACTATTGTCTTTTCTTTATCCCCAGTGTCTTTGGTTTAAACTGATGCAACGAGAACTGATCCGCAAACTCCTGGAGGAACTGAGCCGTAACTAAACTAACTCTTGTACTTCCCTTTCAGAACAAAAACAATCCACACACACTCGGATCAATTTCACAAAAACAAAACAATGAACAAAAATGCACTTGGTTGTATCTTAAATAAAAGGCAGAACTCATGGCACCAACGGAGAAACATGAGACAAAACAGGCAAGAGATGAATAAGAACAGCTGAAAGCACCGATGTGAAGCTAAAAGAAGAAAAACAAGGCAAAGGAAATCTCTGAAATGGCAAAAAGAGATTAAATCTGATCTAAGAACAATAAATGACTCTGTATTCGTCTAAAGTCAGTTGTGCTCCTCCTAAGTCTGTGCTTTAACGTAAAGTCTCATATCCTTAAAGGCAAAGCAAAAACAAACTCCAGAAAGTGTCCGCTCTGCTGTGACGCCGTGTACATTTAGGACACGTTACACAGTCCGTGTACTGCAGTAGTTTCCTTGTACTACAGTCTAACTACACGTGACTTTGTGCTCGTGGGAAACACAAATAAAGCTAGAACACAGAAACATGTGTCGGGCTGCACGATGTCCAGGGAAATCCACTTCTAAACCCAAGTACAAGTACAAGTAAAAAGTACTCACATTTCAGAGCAGGTGTCTGTACTTTCTACTCCACGACCTTTCTCGTTTCATATTTTGTCACATTTTGGCATCGTGCTGCTTTTTATCCAGAAGCTTTTAGATTTGGGTAATGCCAAACTGGAGAAAATGTGCTTGGTTCATTGTAATTTCTCTCTGTAAGACACAATGGGCCAGAGCGCGCGGTTCAGAGCGCAGGCTGTAGAGCAGACCTTGCTCCTTGGGATCTTCAGTGTCTATACTTGGGTCAAAAAGGGGGCGGGACAGATTACACGTGGCGTTGTGGCACTTGAGTGTGTGGTTTATTTATGGGAAACTGTTGTTGATGTTTTGGTGTCGGGGTGCGCGCGATGACAAGCAGACTCTCCAGGGTAATCTCGCTTTTGTTTTCAATTTGACCTGATACATCGATTCTGAAGGAAGATTACAAGGATGTAAAGAGGAGAATAATGTGCTGGTTTCCACAGAAGGGCAGCGCTCCGAGTGCTGCTTGTAATGAAGCATTATTAAAGGTCCTATATCATGCAAAATCGACTTTTTTGAGCTTTTAACCATGTTGTTATGCTATTTCCTTCTCAAAAACACCCCCAGAGTGGTTTTTGGATTCATTCACGCAGTTCTCAGTAATCCTCCTGAATCCTGCGCTGAGCAGCTGCTCCGCCCTCTCCTGGTAAACGACTGGCATGTTCAGTTGTGTCGTCACAGCGGAACGGAAGTGCTCGACGTCTGTAATCTAATGCCTGATTTTTCATTATTTCTGTCGTAAAAAAAAAAAAAAATAAATAAAAAATGAAAGTGCCTGACGCGTCCGCGCTGCCCCTGCAGAGAAATCAAACGCACCCCCTGAGCGTCTGAGCAGATGTCGTGTTTGCACCGAAAGCTGTGAAGGAGCTCTTTCGAACCTACTCTGGAGTCTGGACACCTGTTCTTTTTTCTAACGATAATGTCACGGAGAAAAGCGCGTTTGGCTGCGAGGACAGGACTTTATTCAACCTTCCTAAAGAAGAGACCACTCGCCAGAAGTTGGATTTTCTCTCCGGGATTCAGCGACTATCAGTCAGAATAGTGTTTGTCTGTGACCGTCACTGATGGATGTTTGGTGAACCTTGGCCAGAATCAAAGTGGATTAACTTTTATAACCAACATAATGGAATCATCAGAGCGGTGAGTCAATCAAAATGCGTGTTAGCGTGTGTGTTAGCCATTATATATATTTCTACTACTGCTAAAGTTGTATGAGCGGAGAGAGGGGGCGGAGTTAACTGAATCCAAGTGTTTTGTCTTCCGGGATGGAAAAATACCTCCAGAAAATACTTATATTTATCACAAAAATTAGTGCTCCGTAGTGGTAGAGGTACAATATATCATATAAATGCCTATACTTTACTTTGGAATGGCTAAAATAGCATGATACAGGTCCTTTAACTGACGCGCTCCCCCTGGTGGCGCAAACCCGCGTGCCACGTTGTGTTAAGACTTGCGCACAGACTGCGCCACGCGGACGATCTGGCCCATTGAGTTGCCTTGTGTACAAAATGTGCAGCATGAATAAACTTGCCTTGCTTAGTTTAGACCGGTTTAGTATAGTTTGAAAACAATACATATATATTTATGCATATATGTACTTTTACTTTTTACTTCTAAAATACCTTTGCATGTGGATAATTCTACTCTTAAGTAGAATTTGAATCTTTAATCGCATTTGTTTTGCCTTTACTCATGTAAATGTGTTCCTTCTTCCACCGCTGCTTTGGCAAAAATATTTGAAGAGTTCCTGCACGAGTTGGATATTTCCCGACAGCGAACAGCCCTGCGAGTCTAAACGAGTGGCACTTCTAACTCAAGGCATGAATCGCGAGGTAAACCCTAAACACACACGCGCGCACACACACGCACACACACACACACACACACACCGCTCTGTCCAGGCAAATCCTTTCTAAGTCTCTATTTGCATCGATCACAGAATGACACACACGGTTTAAAAAATAAAATCACATTGATCTTGTTCGCTCTCTGTCCGATAGAAAACGCTGCAGATTTTTTGGGGGGGTTTCTGTACAGGCGGATCACGTTTTGGCTTCTCCCTTTTTTCCCCCCGACTCGTGTAAAATCGTCCCCGCTCTGACTTCTTGGCATTTGGAACGTTTACACGCAAAGAGGAGCGGAGGCGGCGGTCCAAAGGTAGTCTTCGTTTTTAAGGAGGAATCCGACAGGAGGAGAAGATGGAGGAGGTGCTACTTCAGAGGCTGGCTGTGACTGGTCGCCCGGGCCGCGTCCACACCGTCGCTCTGGAGCCGACGCGTTGGAATTAAAGCCACACTGCGGAACGTTTCCCCCTGTGAGTTCATCCGACATGAGCTGACCTTTAATCAGTGAGCTTTCGTTGGTTTAAAGTCGACATATAAAGCAAAATCACGGCTTAAAAACATCCTTCTTGAAATGTCCGTGTAAAGGAAAGACAGTGATGTGTGAGCGCCCTCTGCAGGCCGTAGTGTGAAAGCCGCTGTGAATAATGTCATTAAACTAAATCTAAAAGCTAAAATCAGAATTACATTTTCATCTAACGGCATGCAGCTAAATCTACGGCACCTCGAAGGACACACACGGAGCATTTAAAGTTATTAAAAGAATTGTGCCAAAATTAAGGCCTTGAATCTCATTAAAAAGCATCAACACGACATTTCTTTTAAAAGTGTCAACGATCGACTGTATTTACTCCATAATCTAAGTGAAAATATGAAATGTATGACCCGATGTTCAAATGAAGGTTTAGCTTTACATTTTCTTTCGGTTTAACATTTTTTGTTTAACATGTTATTTATTTAATAAGTCTCAACTGCGGCCTCGTGGGTCCATCAGGTTCCTACATTTCGACTTCCAAACAAACCCACTCCTCCATTGAAATGAGCGAGTTCAGCTAACGGACTGTGAACATGTTATTATATTTTTTTGGTCAATATCTTGCTGGTCTGGAGGCAGTGGTGGACCATCAGGGACAGAGCGAGACACAGGGCCCGGGATCAGCCCAGTCATTCAAATTCATCGAGGAATCACAGAGAAAGGGTCTCAAACGGCGTTGATGTTAAATATAGGGAATAAATTGCCGTACGATCACTTCACTCACGGAAACAATAACATGAATTTAAATGTCAAATCTATGTGTGTCGGCTGGTCTGGTCATTACAAAATAAAGTTTAATTTTCCGGTCAAGTTATAATAAATTGTATTTGTTTCTCACTACTTAGATTTATGTTTCATCACGAGCCTCGTCCCTGTTTGAATATTCTGGGATATTCAGTTTCAGACCCTGGACTTCATCGTAGCCATAGATCTAAATAATAAAGATCAGTCTCATCATCAGCGTTATCGTATTGTTGTTGTTGTTGCCTTTTGTCGCACCCCAACACACAGTATGATGTGGGACGTCCCGCAGTGTGGCTCGAATAACATAACTCGTCTCCAGAGCGTGAGGGGGGGGACACAGCCTGACCGTGGACCACGTTGAAGAAAAAACAAAGGGCAATGGGAAGTTCAGGCGAGGGAGGGGGTGGATTTTCAGTGTCAACAAAGATGGCGGACGTCCCCCCCCCCCCCCCCCCCCGTGTGTCTTTCACTTTGTAGCGGACACACACACACACACACACGCACACAAAGGTTTAGTTTCGCCAGTCGACAAAGATTAATCCGTCCACGAGAGGAGTTTCCCTGATGAGAACGAAAGTATGTTCCAGAAGTCGCCACAAAAACAAGTGCTCGATTTCAGAGGGTACAGTGTAAAAATGTACCGGCGTGAGCGAACGGCGGGGGATTGAGCGGACGGCGGGGGATTGAGCGGACGGCGGGGGATTGAGGATCAGTGTTTGGACGAGAGTTGCAAAGATTCGATCCGTTTGTGGAGCTTTGAGTCGAACATGTATCACGGTTAAATCCTTTGGTAAAACATCATCTGTAAACACTACGCTTGTATTAGATCTTTATATGAAGCCTATAAATCCTGAACTCACAACAAATAGTGTTTTCAACGTTGCCACAGCTGCCTGAGACGCCGCTGAAATCTGTTTGTTTTCACCGAGACTTCCTGGAGACTCGATTCATCTCCAGGGCACGTCTCCGAGTCATCTCCGTAACCAGCGGCAACTCGAGTCTCCAGCTAGTCTCCAGGCCGGTGAGAATAGGCCCTTTAATCTACAAGTGACAAAAGCTTGTGCCTCATCTTAAATCAGTACTAAGTAACTCGTGCCCCTAGAGGCCATAAGCGCCACTGCAGGTGTCGTAGCATGTTGTGTTTTTTACTCATTAATTGTCCGTGAGAGTAAAGATGTTGTTCATCCAATTACACAATGGAGATCATTGTTTTCACTCAAACTTGGCTGTAAATACTGTTTAAGTGGCGCTAGCCCGCAGTTAGCTTTGCCCGTTAGCCTGTTAGCTTCTTCTTCGTGATTCCATTAGTGTGTATTGGTGACTCTGACCCAGTGGCAGCCAAGTTGCAATTGTGGTTTTCTGGCCAGAGACACCAGGGGGAGATGAAAGACCCCCCAATCATCCCATTAACACTTGTATTACCCCCAGAGGGACGACAGAGAGGATTTATTAAGGTAAACAAGTTACTTAGTGCTGCTTTAAGAATTTTTTTATTCTATCAATTTCGATGGTGAGTTGGTTGCTTTGGAAAATTCGGAATTTTTAAACTATTATCTGTTTTGTTTTTATCGAATTACATGGAGCATATTTTATTATTAATCAGACTTTTAGGCTCAGTGACTTCGGATTTGAATCAATCATCTTTAACTCGAGTAATTATTTGTGTCACTTCTTTTTACTTCTGCTTGAGTAAAATGAAAGTAACTTAACCCCCGCTTTAACCGAGCACATTCTCACATTCTCTCTAGTTCGGTTTTACCCAAATCCAAAAGCTTTTCGACTGGAGCTCACAGCCCATAGGCCAGACGCCTCATTTGAAAGCTAAGACCTACAAAACTGATCTAAACTGATATTCTTCCTTTCTTTTTCATCACATTTTGGTTTTATTGCGTTTTCGTCACATTTTTGTCGCTCACTTTTCGAGTTTTTTTTTTTCAAGAAGCTTTTGGAGATTTGGGTAAAGCCAAACCGGAGAAACTGTGCTCGGTTCAGGCGGGGGTGAAGAAGTTAATAATCAAACTGAGTAACTGAGTATATTTTTTTCTAAAACTCGCCTCAAACCAGATGAACCCGTGACCGTCCGTTCGCTCATGCCGGTCACATCCTCAGTAGTTATTGCAGTCGCGGGCGCCACGACGCCATGACGCCATGACGCGTCCGACTATAGCGTGGTTTCGTACTCCAGCCGCTCCTGCACCAGCGCGTCGTCCTTGTACTGCAGCCGCGGCGGCGTCAGCGAGCAGTCCACGGCGAGGATGGCCTTCCTGATGCTCCGGTCCAGCACGTGCCGCTCCCACGCCGGGTACCTGTTCCGGCACAGGTCGATCTTTATCACCGTCTCCTCGAGCCGGGGCGGGCGCGACGACGGCGTGGACGGCACCGTGGGGCGCACCTGGAACACCGGCGCGCACCCGTCCCGCTCCGTGAACTTCTCCCTCTCCAGCGTGGACGAGGCGCCGCGGTTGGAGCGCAGCGAGTTGGTGTTGGCGGTGGCGGCGCCGTCCGAGGGCAGCGTGGAGAACTGCGCCGTGGGGTCCAGGTCCAGCCCCTGCCCGCTGGGGGAGCGGCTGAAGCGCGGCCCGTTGGGGTGGAAGAAGGCGTAGTACATGAGCATGAAGACCACGCCGGTGAAGAAGGAGCTGAAGATGACGCAGAGGGCGGGGACAGCGAAGGCGTCGGTCTTGTAGGGCACGCGGTACAGGTACCACAGGGTACTGAGCGCCGTGTTCTCCGCCAGGATCACCAGGTAATAGATGAACAGACGACACCTGAGGGAGACAGGCACAAACACACTTCATGTTGGTCTGAGGGTCCCCGTAGGGAGAGTCTGAGGGTCCCTGTAGTGAGTCTGAGGGTCCCTGTAGTGAGTCTGAGGGTCCCTGTAGGGAGAGTCTGAGGGTCCCTGTAGGAGAGTCTGAGGGTCCCCGTAGGGGGAGTCTGAGGGTCCCTGTAGGAGAGTCTGAGGGTCCCCGTAGGGGGAGTCTGAGGGTCCCTGTAGGGAGAGTCTGAGGGTCCCTGTAGTAAGTCTGAGGGTCCCCGTAGGGAGAGTCTGAGGGTCCCTGTAGAACGAGTCTGAGGGTCCCCGTAGAACGAGTCTGAGGGTCCCTGTAGAACGAGTCTGAGGGTCCCCGTAGGGAGAGTCTGAGGGTCCCTGTAGGGGGAGTCTGAGGGTCCCTGTAGGGAGAGTCTGAGGGTCCCTGTGGGGAGAGTCTGAGGGTCCCTGTAGGGAGAGTCTGAGGGTCCCTGTGGGGAGAGTCTGAGGGTCCCTGTAGGGAGAGTCTGAGGGTCCCTGTAGGGAGAGTCTGAGGGTCCCTGTAGGGAGAGTCTGAGGGTCCCTGTGGGGAGAGTCTGAGGGTCCCTGTGGGGAGAGTCTGAGGGTCCCTGTAGGGGGAGTCTGAGGGTCCCTGTAGGGAGAGTCTGAGGGTCCCTGTAGGGGGAGTCTGAGGGTCCCTTTAGTGAGAGTCTGAGGGTCCCTGTAGGGGGAGTCTGAGGGTCCCTGTAGGGAGAGTCTGAGGGTCCCTGTAGGGGGAGTCTGAGGGTCCCTGTAGAAAGAGTCTGAGGGTCCCTTTAGGGAAAGTCTGAGGGTCCCTGTAGAACGAGTCTGAGGGTCCCTGTAGGGAAAGTCTGAGGGTCCCTTTAGTGAGAGTCTGAGGGTCCCTGTGGGGAGAGTCTGAGGGTCCCTGTAGGGAGAGTCTGAGGGTCCCTGTGGGGAGAGTCTGAGGGTCCCTGTAGAAAGAGTCTGAGGGTCCCTGTAAGGAAAGTCTGAGGGTCCCTTTAGGGAGAGTCTGAGGGTCCCTGTAGAACGAGTCTGAGGGTCCCTATAGGGAGAGTCTGAGGGTCCCTGTAGTGAGTCTGAGGGTCCCTGTAGTGAGTCTGAGGGTCCCTGTAGGGAGAGTCTGAGGGTCCCTGTAGGAGAGTCTGAGGGTCCCCGTAGGGGGAGTCTGAGGGTCCCTGTAGGAGAGTCTGAGGGTCCCCGTAGGGGGAGTCTGAGGGTCCCTGTAGGGAGAGTCTGAGGGTCCCTGTAGTAAGTCTGAGGGTCCCCGTAGGGAGAGTCTGAGGGTCCCTGTAGAACGAGTCTGAGGGTCCCCGTAGAACGAGTCTGAGGGTCCCTGTAGAACGAGTCTGAGGGTCCCCGTAGGGAGAGTCTGAGGGTCCCTGTAGGGGGAGTCTGAGGGTCCCTGTAGGGAGAGTCTGAGGGTCCCTGTGGGGAGAGTCTGAGGGTCCCTGTAGGGAGAGTCTGAGGGTCCCTGTGGGGAGAGTCTGAGGGTCCCTGTAGGGAGAGTCTGAGGGTCCCTGTGGGGAGAGTCTGAGGGTCCCTGTGGGGAGAGTCTGAGGGTCCCTGTGGGGAGAGTCTGAGGGTCCCTGTGGGGAGAGTCTGAGGGTCCCTGTAGGGGGAGTCTGAGGGTCCCTGTAGGGAGAGTCTGAGGGTCCCTGTAGGGGGAGTCTGAGGGTCCCTTTAGTGAGAGTCTGAGGGTCCCTGTAGGGGGAGTCTGAGGGTCCCTGTAGGGAGAGTCTGAGGGTCCCTGTAGGGGGAGTCTGAGGGTCCCTGTAGAAAGAGTCTGAGGGTCCCTTTAGGGAAAGTCTGAGGGTCCCTGTAGAACGAGTCTGAGGGTCCCTGTAGGGAAAGTCTGAGGGTCCCTTTAGTGAGAGTCTGAGGGTCCCTGTGGGGAGAGTCTGAGGGTCCCTGTAGGGAGAGTCTGAGGGTCCCTGTGGGGAGAGTCTGAGGGTCCCTGTAGAAAGAGTCTGAGGGTCCCTGTAAGGAAAGTCTGAGGGTCCCTTTAGGGAGAGTCTGAGGGTCCCTGTAGAACGAGTCTGAGGGTCCCTATAGGGAGAGTCTGAGGGTCCCTTTAGGGAGAGTCTGAGGGTCCCTGTAGAAAGAGTCTGAGGGTCCCTGTAGGGAGAGTCTGAGGGTCCCTTTAGGGAGAGTCTGAGGGTCCCTTTAGGGAGAGTCTGAGGGTCCCTTTAGGGAGAGTCTGAGGGTCCCTTTAGGGAGAGTCTGAGGGTCCCTTTAGGGAGAGTCTGAGGGTCCCTGTACGGGGAGTCTAAGCGAAATGATAAATAATATGTAGTATGTTAAAATAAAGGATAAAAGTAACATGTTTTTTTTATTGTGATGTATCATAGGTTATTTTTGTGCATCGACTATCGGCGTATCGTGAGATAATCGTTATCGTGAGCCATGTATCACGTATCGTATCGAATCGTGAGGCACCCGGAGGTTCCCACCCCTACTGGTCACTGTTTTACCCCAAGGAAACCTATGTAGGAACAAGGACATCCCGCAAAGTCCACAAAGACGGTTCCCAAAACCCAGGAGTTGAACCCAGAACCTTTCACTGTGAGACAAGAGCAATAACTGTTTTACAAAGAATGTGGAAAATTCTAAATTCCATACACTTTTTAGCCATGAGAGGGCAGTACACACACGGTTTTCTATATAAGTGCAAAATATACTTGTTTACACTAAATTGTAAACTAAATTCAGAAGCCCCTTATGAGAGACCAACAGGCCCGGTTAATCGTGAGACCGTCCTTCCGTGGACCCACCACCTGCAGGGGGCGCTATAGGGGCTGGTGCAGCTCCAACAGCTGCCCCCACGACCCGGCAGAGGACAAGTGGGAGAAGATGGATGAACGGATGGATAAAATGACAAAAGATTAAGTGTGAACAGCAGATACCCTGAAAAGGCTGATTCGTTCTTTAGTTGCTCTTTAGAGTGAACGTTTGTGTCCGAATGTCCACACTACCCACTGACTAGTGTGGACATTCGGACATAGCCTCTGAGTGCAGGCCCAAGTTCGTGGGAACAGGCCATTCCTCATTTAAAAGCTAAGAACCTCCAGAGTTCAGCCGCTGAGCTGTAATGGCTGACACCTTCTCAGGGACAAACTGGTTTAAACTCCAGCGTCTGGATCTCATTCTGCTTCCTGATCCGAGACGCATCATAATTATGACATTTACAAAGTACAAAACACATTTCCCACGCCGGGCCAGTCGTCCTAACTGTGTTTCAGAGTAAATGTTTGGATTTAGCTCGAACGTGATGACGAGCTGGATCTTCCTCTACATGATCCTTGTTGGTTTGGTTCATAAATCGGCCTAAATGTCAGGGCGTCCGGTTTGTCCAAACTGTGGGACGAACGGCTGAAGGCTCTACTGTGAGTCACACTGGTCACTCAAGCAGCAAATCCCCCACTGAGATCTGGAACGATTCGGATGTTATAGACCTGCTCGGAAACACACTTTTGTTAGACAGTTACACAACAAGGCAACAATGTAATAACTGTTTAAGAGTGGGAACATGTTTATTCTTCTACGGTCTCCTCGAAGAGCCTTTGGGGTCCAGATCACAGTCTGCACAGTCTTCGCTATGTTGACGCTTTTATCAAGAAGATTTATAATTAGGCAGAAAACTCCAAAATAAAATGCAGCACCAAATCAAGCGCGACACCGGTGAAGAAGATCTGCAGTTGTGTCGTCAAAATAAAACGGTAACATAAACATATTACAGGTTTAAGGCTGTAACCACTGACAGGGAATATGTTACAATTTTAAAGTAACTTCCCCAACACCGATATTAAAATATGTGTCATGTAGAACCAGAAAATGGAACAAAATTGTGTTTCTTTTAAAATGTTTGTATCATTTATTTGAGCTAAACAACCAGGTCATTTCCTGTAAAGGGACTAGAGGCAAGTTGGTCATTTTTATACTCACTACTGCCACCTCAGGTCTTACGCGTAACTGCAGTCTCTATATGAAGCTCGTGAAGGCACTTTAGCCCCGAGTTAACACCTTTTTGAGGCGGTGCGGGATCTACACATGAGGACATGTACGGGAGGAAAACACTTATTAACTTTTTAAACTCCGTATAGTCCCTTTAATGCTGTCCCTGCATCAACAGCATCAAAACTAGCATCTAAAGATTTAATATTTTAGATACTTTTAATAATAATGAAAAGCCATAATTGCTCAAAGCGCTGACGTCATAATTCATTCCCTCAATGCTCGGTGGTGGTAAACTGCTATTGTAGCCACAGCTGCCCCTTGGGGTAGATTAACGGAGGCGAGGCGCCAATCTCCTAAATGTTTGTAGTGTTGTTGTTTTTCCTTCAATTGTGTTTTTATTAAGAGATATGAGACGGTACAAAGAAAATGTGCCAAATAGTGAGTCTACAGTCATATTTGTATATATATAAAAAAAGACAGATATGTCAAATATATTCAAGTCTCCGTCCCCCTTATTTTTATTTTATATAAAGAAAAAAAAGGAATAAAATAAAGAAAAAAAAATATATATAACGACTGAACACCCAGAGAGTAAATAATGTAGCATATCATTATCAGGATTAATTCAAGTAATTATATATTAAATAATAAGAACAATAATAGTGATCTCAGGCATATACTGGTGATCATATTGCTCCCACTTATCCCAGTGTTCAATGTCCTACTGGTGCCCCCCCCCCCCCCCCCCCCCCCCCCCCCCGACAGAATAAGACCCGTCCTCACCGTGTGCGCCCCTCCTTCACGTTGAACCAGGAGAAGATGTAGATGATGCCCACCACCATGTCGAACACGATCTCCTCCCACTTGCTGATGCAGTAGTCCGTCTCGCAGTGGACGATCCAGAAGGTCATGACGCACCAGTGCACCACGATGAAGAGGCCGAAGTACAGCTGGAACACGGAGGCGAAGAGCGCGAAGGTGACCACGCGCGCCGCCATGGTGAAGAAGTGCCAACAGAACTGGATGGACACGCCCAGGTAGCTCATGGGCCGCTTGTCGTCCCGGGACTCGCGCAGCGCCTTCTGGTACGAGGCCAGGGCCCAGGCCAGGGACACGAGCGAGGCGGCCGCGGTCATGCCTGCCACGGGGGAAGAACAAGAGCGTGAGGAGAACGTGAGGAGAGCGTGAGGAGAGCGTGAGGAGAACGTGAGGAGAGCGTGAGGAGAACGTGAGGAGAGCGTGAGGAGAGCGTGAGGAGAGCGTGAGGAGAGCGTGAGGAGAGCGTGAGGAGAGCGTGAGGAGAACGTGAGGAGAACGTGTGGAGAACGTGAGGAGAACGTGAGGAGAACGTGAGGAGAGCGTGAGGAGAACGTGAGGAGAACGTGAGGAGAACGTGTGGAGAACGTGAGGAGAACGTGAGGAGAACGTGAGGAGAAAGACGAGTAACCAACAGCTCAACGCCGGGTCATAAAGACATTTACAAAAGCTCCATTAAGAGACACAACAGTTGAATTTATGGTTTTATTTTGTGACATATCTCCCGCCTCCTGGCTCTCGCCTCTCACCTCTCAGCTCTCACCTCCCAGCTCTCGCCTCTCGCCTCTCAGCTCACGCCTCTCAGCTCTCGCCTCCCTTCTCTCAGCTCTCACCTCTCGCCTCCCGGCTCTCGCCTCCCGGCTCTCAGCTCTCGCCTCCCTTCTCTCAGCTCTCACCTCTCGCCTCCCGGCTCTCGCCTCCCGGCTCTCAGCTCTCGCCTCCCAGCTCTCGCCTCTCAGCTCACGCCTCTCAGCTCTCACCTCTCGCCTCCCGGCTCTCGCCTCCCGGCTCTCGCCTCTCACCTCTCGCCTCTCAGCTCTCACCTCTCAGCTCACGCCTCTCAGCTCTCGCCTCCCTTCTCTCAGCTCTCGCCTCTCGCCTCTCACCTCTCACCTCTCGCCTCCCGGCTCTCGCCTCCCGGCTCTCAGCTCTCGCCTCCCAGCTCTCGCCTCTCAGCTCACGCCTCTCAGCTCTCACCTCTCGCCTCCCGGCTCTCGCCTCCCGGCTCTCGCCTCTCACCTCTCGCCTCTCAGCTCTCACCTCTCAGCTCACGCCTCTCAGCTCTCGCCTCCCTTCTCTCAGCTCTCGCCTCTCGCCTCTCACCTCTCACCTCTCGCCTCCCGGCTCTCGCCTCTCGCCTCTCAGCTCACGCCTCTCAGCTCTCGCCTCCCTTCTCTCAGCTCTCACCTCTCGCCTCCCGGCTCTCGCCTCCCGGCTCTCAGCTCTCGCCTCCCAGCTCTCGCCTCTCAGCTCACGCCTCTCAGCTCTCACCTCTCGCCTCCCGGCTCTCGCCTCCCGGCTCTCGCCTCTCACCTCTCGCCTCTCAGCTCTCACCTCTCAGCTCACGCCTCTCAGCTCTCGCCTCCCTTCTCTCAGCTCTCGCCTCTCGCCTCTCACCTCTCACCTCTCGCCTCCCGGCTCTCGCCTCCCGGCTCTCAGCTCTCGCCTCCTGGCTCTCGCCTCTCAGCTCTCGCCTCCCGCCCCTCAGCTCTCGCCTCCCTTCTCTCGCCTCCCTTCTCACGCCTCCCACCTCCCTTCTCTCGCCTCCCGCCTCACCTTGCACGGCCATCAGCTTGTGCGTCTGGATGATGATGCAGAGCTGGAGCACCAGCTGCGGGGCGCTCTCCAGGAACGTGGCGAGGAGGTGCAGCATGCTCACGTCTGCGAACTCGTACACCATCCGCCAGTGGTACCTCCACTGGTCTCCGTCTGCCGTCTGCCGGCTGCGCAGGCCCAGGTAGATGGAGTGGAAGTATCTAAAGAGAAGAGAAGCTCGACTCACAAGTGCAAACATCTACATCTGATGTTCCAGATAATGATGGTAAATGACAAGGACTGTGCTGCTAAACATCTGGCACTAAAACCTCCTGGTGGTTCCCAGAGTCAGGACTAAACACGCTGAGGCTAAAGCTAACATCTGGAACAGTCTTCATGAGGATGTGAGACAGGCCTCAACTCTGACAATGTTCAAATCCAGGCTGAAAACAGCTCTTTTTACCCGAGCAGATGAAAACTGAAAGTATTTTATCTGCACTCTGGCCTTTTACTGTAATGGATGTTTTTAATAAAAAGAAAAAGCTCTTGTGTGTAAGTTCAGAAGTTCGTTCTCCAGGTGAGCCAGTGTTTTGTGCTTTTCCCCAGTTCCAGAAGAACCACATGAACGTGACATTTGACTAATTCATTACCATTTACTTACATGGTTGGCGCGGCAACTGATACAGATTATTTGCCTTCATCTATGTCACTTCCTGTCAGTGTCCAATAAGGACATATCCAACTACAGAAAGCTGGGTAAAACATTTAAGAAAAAAATCTTAAATATAATAATGTGGACTATGTTTTATCCAGACTGGTGCTAATGTGTCGCACTTTAAATCCTTTCATGATCATAAACACACAGCCTCACGGATCTGCAGTCATTTGTTTTACTGGAGCAGCACAGGGACCCGACTCGGGTGGGATTGTACTGCAGTATTAGCAGTAGTGTAAGTAGTGATGCAGATACTGAGACCAAAGCGACTCCACGGTACAGAATAACTTTTAGGAATCACATTTATCCTCTTACTCTTCTGCTAACGTCACCTCAGCCCTGGACACATCTGACTTTACGAACCAGAAGAACACGCTGTATGTTCATGAACTCCACTGTTTTCCCCACTGGTCCCTGTAGCCCCTTGTGTCACAGTAGATTTGGGTTAAACTGGTCAAGTCCGGTCAGTCACTGCTTGACAGAAGAGCCACATAAAGTCAGTCCACAGCCTCCGAATGAAATCACTAAATCAATGTGGCGTTCCGGGCTACACTGTCTCTAGATGTTCAGCAGTACATGAGGGAGAGCACAGGGAGAGCCAGGGTCTCCTAGTATGTTGGTAGATTCAGTGACTGTCAGACCTAATAAGCTCAGTCAGGTCTGAACCAGTGAACGGAACAGAATGAAGCCGTTAATCCCGGGTCTGAGGAGCACACTAGCTCTGCAGATGTGTAACACATGAATAAAGCTCGTACCTCCAGACCTGGCCCAGCTGCAGGATGTGGATGACGGACTGGCAGACCCACACACAGCAGCGATAGGCGGGTCTCTTCTCCACAGAGCTGCCGGTGGTGCTGGCCGTGGTGGTGTTCTTGCTGGCGGTGGAGGCCTGTCTCTGCGGGGTGGAGGGCTGTGTGCCCCGGACGTCTGCGTGAGAGGTTGAGCAGCTCAGCAGCTTGTTCCCGTCCAGCTGCGAGCACTCCGCGGCGCAGGGCGCGGGGCTCTCGGTGAAGTCATGGACGAACCAGCGGAAACTGAAGAGCTGCACCGAGAAGGAGCCGAGCACCACGAAGAACAGCGTGAGGCCGAACCACCAGTATTCCTTGCGGAGGTAGTAGTCCACCGACAGCCACACGTCCGTGCCCATGTCCGCCACGTACACGGCCACGGCGGCCAGCACCCACAGCGCGTCCCACACCGAGTATCTCTGCTCGAAGCCCGGGCGCAGGCAGGCGGAGCGCGGGCCGCAGCAGCGCGAGTCCCCGTTCACAAAGTCCCCCTCCGTGGGCCCCAGCCCGGGCCCCTGGTCCCCCTGCATGCCCGCGTGCAGCCCCTGCACCGAGCCCGCGTGCTCCGAGTTGTGCAGCGGCGTGAAGGCCACGTCGCTCTTCTTCATCTTCAGCACTCCGTCGGATTTAGCCGCCATCATTAGCCACAGGAAGCTAACGCACCGCCCTAACCGGCCCGCTGCTGTCTCCTCCCGCTCCTCTCGGCCCTGCTCATATCACTGAGCCGACCCTCCGCAGCGGACTGGCCCCTTCATGAGGCCGCACTCACCGAGGCTCCAGGCGCAGCTCAGGGGCCGGGGCTCAGGTTGCTCCACACGGGCATCAGAGACCGTGGTGAAGTTAGTTTCACGTTGGACGTTGGATATTCGGCTCCAGCACTTACGGCGGGAGGAGCCTTTAACTGCGTCCCACCCGCTCAGTCAGGGTTTAGGCAGGAACACGCTGAATGCCCCGCTATGATCTCTGGGCGTTCGAATTTAGGGACCGTCAATGAATTACTATCTCATATAAACGCATTGGTTTAAAAAATGTACGTCTCATGAAAAGAAAAAGAAAAAATGCTTTAATAAAAACAAATACAACTACGGGAGAAAAAACAAAAACAAATGCCATGTGCAGGTTTATTTAATGTTATTAATTGTTATTTTATTACATTTTACAACCATTTTTTAATAGGCTATAAATATATATGTCAATAGCTTTGGGGCCATGTGACCCACACACCCCAATCTAATGTATAATAGAAGTTCTAGTCTTAGGCTACCACATACACCTTTTTGTTTACCCATTTGGGAGTTTTACCATTTTTGAAAAATCAAAATGTGCCAAAATCAGCCAAAATCCACAATTTTTGTTCAATGGCTTTTGGGCCATGTGACCCAGACACCCCAATCTAATTTAGAATAGTTGTTCTAGTCCTAGGCTACAACATACACCTTTGTTTCAATTTTTGGGAGTTTTGCCATTTTTGAAAAATCAAAATGTGCCAAAATCAGCCAAAATCCACCATTTCTGTTCAATAGCTTTTGGGCCATGTGACCCAGACACCCCAATCTAATTTATAATAGTAGTTCTCGTCATAGGCTACCACATACACCTTTTTGTTTACCCTTATTTGGGGTTTACAATTTTTGAAAAATCAAAATGTGCCAAAATTAGACAAAATCCACCATTTCTGTTCAATGGCTTTTGGGCCATGTGACCCAGGCACCCCAATCTAATTTATAATAGTAGTTCTAGTCACAGGCTACCACGTACACCTTTTTGTTTACCCTTATTTGGGGTTTACAATTTTTGAAAAATCCAAATGTGCCAAAATCAGCCAAAATCCACCATTTCTGTTCAATAGCTTTAGGGCCATGTGACCCAGACACCCCAATCTAATTTATAATAGTTGATCTAGTCCTAGGCTACAACATACACCTTTTTGTTTATCCATTTGGGAGTTTTACCTTTTTTGAAAAATCAAAATGTGCCAAAATCAGCCAAAATCCACCATTTCTGTTCAATGGCTTTTGGGCCATGTGACCCAGACACCCCAGTCTAATTTATAATAGTAGTTCTAGTCCTAGGCTACCACATACACCGTTTTGTTTACCCTTATTTGGGGTTTACAATTTTTGAAAAATCAAAATGTGCCAAAATTAGACAAAATCCACCATTTCTGTTCAATTGCTTTTGGGCCATGTGACCCAGACACCCCGATCTAATTTATAATAGTAGTTCTAGTCCAAGGCTACAACATACATCCTTTTTCTTTCAATTTTTGGGAGTTTTACCATTTTTTGAAAAATCAAAATGGGCTAAAATCAGCCAAAATCCACCATTTATGTTCAATGGCTTTTGGGCCATGTGACCCAGACACCCCAATCTAATTTAGAATAGTTGTTCTAGTCCTAGGCTACAACATACACCTTTGTTTCAATTTTTGGGAGTTTTGCCATTTTTGAAAAATCAAAATGTGCCAAAATCAGCCAAAATCCACCATTTCTGTTCAATGGCTTTTGGGCCATGTGACCCAGACACCCCAGTCTAATTTATAATAGTAGTTCTAGTCCTAGGCTACCACATACACCTTTTTGTTTACCCTTATTTGGGGTTTACAATTTTTGAAAAATCAAAATGTGCCAAAATTAGACAAAATCCACCATTTCTGTTCAATTGCTTTTGGGCCATGTGACCCAGACACCCCGATCTAATTTATAATAGTAGTTCTAGTCCAAGGCTACAACATACATCCTTTTTCTTTCAATTTTTGGGAGTTTTACCATTTTTGAAAAATCAAAATGGGCTAAAATCAGCCAAAATCCACCATTTCTGTTCAATGGCTTTTGGGCCATGTGACCCAGACACCCCAATCTAATTTATAATAGTTGTTCTCGTCATAGGCTACCACATACATCTTTTTGTTTACCCTTATTTGGGGTTTACAATTTTTGAAAAATCAAAATGTGCCAAAATCAGCCAAAATCCACCATTTCTGTTCAATGGCTTTTGGGCCATGTGACCCAGACACCCCAATCCAATGTATAATAGTAGTTCTAGTTATAGGCTACCACATACACCTTTTTGTTTCAATTTTTGGGAGTTTTGCCATTTTTGAAAAATTAAAATGTGCCAAAATCAGGCAAAATCCACCATTTAGGCACAAGCTTAATATATATAATGCTGTTACACGTAAGACCTGAGGTGGCAGTAGTGAGTATAAAAATGACAACTTGCATCTCGTGTCTTTAAAGTAAATTATTTTTCATCAACACTAAAAAGTAAACATCTACATGAGTTTGAATGACCAAAATTCAACGTAATTATCTAAATATTAGCTGTTATGACAACTTAAGATGTAGTAGCTCACCTAGGTCATTAAGATTATTTCACATGTTCTGAGTAGTTTTTGACTTGTTGATAATATTTTGGTCAGTCTGCCTCAGGTAAGCTGCCACAATCGAGTTCGGAGTGAATGTAAATTGAACCATGTAAAGCGCTTATTGACTATGTGAAAGAGACTATAAATAAATCTATTATTCTCTTTCTATAGATTTCTTCTCATTTCAAGTACATTTATTTGCTAATGTGGTAAGAACATTGGTCTTTACTTTTTTGGCAGTTTTATTTTCATATTTAAAGCAAGATTATTATAGGATATATCAAATGGAATATGACAAATCTACATGAAGGTAGTCAATGTCTAATCTAGTCAATCCACTCAAAAATACGTAAATATTCTACAGTCAAGTAATTTAAAGACGATTTTAATATTTGAAGTATTAAATCATCCATCCATCCATCCATCCATCCATTTTCTTCCGCTTTATCTGGGGCCGGGTCGCGGGGGCAGCAGTCTCAGCAGAGATGCCCAGACTTCCCGATCCACGCACACCTCTTCCAGCTGTTCTGGGGGGACCCCGAGGCGACACCAGGCCAGCTCGGAGACATAGTCCCACCAGCGTGTCCTGGGCCTTCCACGAGGCCTCCTCCCAATAGGACATGCCTGGACCAGGAGGCATCCGGTACAGATGCCCTAGCCACCTCAGCGGGCTCCTTTCGACGTGGAGGAGTAGCGACTCGAGTCCGAGCTCCTCCCGGGTAACTGAGCTCCTCAGTATTAAATCATGAAAAAGATAAATAATTGTCATTTATTCAGTCTTTTGGAATATTTTTTATTTATTTTACCTGAAACAACTTAATCTAGTGCAGTCTCAACTACACAAGGTCTTAAAATGTGCTTTCAAAAGAATAGTTTTTGGTATTAATTTGTTGACATTAGCCGAATCTGGATTTTTATTTTTACATGGTAGTGTTTAACAGTACCCAGTCCTATCAGTTACATCATCTGGAGGTCAGAAGTGACAAAAGGAAGCACATTTAAAATATTGTCCTATTGTGGCTGTTGGTACTGGAACAGTGAAAAACAAAGGTGTGTGTGGCCTAGGACTAGAACAACTATTACACATTAGATTGGGGTGTCTGGGTCACATGGCCCTAAAGCCATTGAACAGAAATGGTGGATTTTGGCCAATTTTGGCACATTTTGATTTTTCAAAAAATGTAAACCCCAAATAAGGGTAAACAAAAAAGTGTATGTGGTAGCCTATGACTAGAACTACTATTATAAATTAGATTGGGGTGTCTGGGTCACATGGCCCTAAAGCTATTGAACAGAAATGGTGGATTTTGGCTGATTTTGGCACATTTTGATTTTTCAAAAATGGCAAAACTCCCAAAAATTGAAACAAAAAGGTGTATGTTGTAGCCTAGGACTAGAACAACTATTATAAATTAGATTGGGGTGTCTGGGTCACATGGCCCAAAAGCCATTGAACAGAAATGGTGGATTTTGGCTGATTTTGGCACATTTTGATTTTTCAAAAATGGCAAAACTCCCAAAAATGTAAACAAAAAGGTGTATGTTGTAGCCTAGGACTAGAACAACTGTTATAAATTAGATTGGGGTGTCTGGGTCACATGGCCCAAAAGCCATTGAACAGAAATGGTGGATTTTGGCTGATTTTGGAACATTTTGATTTTTCAAAAATGGCAAAACTCCCAAAAATTGAAACAAAAAGGTGTATGTTGTAGCCTAGGACTAGAACAACTATTATAAATTAGATTGGGGTGTCTGGGTCACATGGCCCAAAAGCCATTGAACAGAAATGGTGGATTTTGGCTGATTTTGGCACATTTTGATTTTTCAAAAATGGCAAAACTCCCAAAAATGTAAACAAAAAGGTGTATGTTGTAGCCTATGACGAGAACTACTATTATAAATTAGATTGAGGTGTCTGGGTCACATGGCCCAAAAGCCATTGAACAGAAATGGTGGATTTTGGCTGATTTTGGCACATTTTGATTTTTCAAAAAAGGTAAAACTCCCAAATGGATAAACAAAAAGGTGTATGTTGTAGCCTATGACTAGATCAACTATTATAAATTAGATTGGGGTGTCTGGGTCACATGGCCCAAAAGCCATTGAACAGAAATGGTGGATTTTGGCTGATTTTGGCACATTTTGATTTTTCAAAAATGGCAAAACTCCCAAAAATTGAAACAAAAAGGTGTATGTTGTAGCCTAGGACTAGAACAACTATTATAAATTAGATTGGGGTGTCTGGGTCACATGGCCCAAAAGCCATTGAACAGAAATGGTGGATTTTGGCTGATTTTGGCACATTTTGATTTTTCAAAAATGGCAAAACTCCCAAAAATGTAAACAAAAAGGTGTATGTTGTAGCCTAGGACTAGAACAACTGTTATAAATTAGATTGGGGTGTCTGGGTCACATGGCCCAAAAGCCATTGAACAGAAATGGTGGATTTTGGCTGATTTTGGCACATTTTGATTTTTCAAAAATGGCAAAACTCCCAAAAAATGAAACAAAAAGGTGTATGTTGTAGCCTAGGACTAGAACAACTATTATAAATTAGATTGGGGTGTCTGGGTCACATGGCCCAAAAGCCATTGAACAGAAATGGTGGATTTTGGCTGATTTTGGCACATTTTGATTTTTCAAAAATGGCAAAACTCCCAAAAATTTAAACAAAAAGGTGTATGTTGTAGCCTAGGACTAGAACAACTGTTATAAATTAGATTGGGGTGTCTGGGTCACATGGCCCAAAAGCCATTGAACAGAAATGGTGGATTTTGGCTGATTTTGGCACATTTTGATTTTTCAAAAAAGGTAAAACTCCCAAATGGATAAACAAAAAGGTGTATGTTGTAGCCTAGGACTAGAACAACTATTATAAATTAGATTGGGGTGTCTGGGTCACATGGCCCAAAAGCCATTGAACAGAAATGGTGGATTTTGGCTGATTGTGGCACATTTTGATTTTTCAAAAAATTTAAAACTCCCAAAAACTGAAACAAAAAGGTGTATGTGGTAGCCTAGGATTAGAACAACTATTATAAATTGGACTGGGGTGTGTGGGTCACATGGCCCCAAAGCTATTGACATATATATTTATAGCCTATTCAAAAATGGTTGTAAAATGTAATAAAATAACAATTAATAACTACTGTGGGACTCCTTCGGCCCTGGGTCTCTATAGCCTGTCCGTCCATGGGAGTGGATCTCTCCTTCTGTGGTTCTCCTCAAGGTTTCTCGTTTCTCCCACTGGGTTTTTGAGTTTTTCCTTGCCGGGCTGGAGAGTCTAAGGACAGGGGACACCCGAGCTGCTCGTCGCCACCCACTGCTCGTCGCCACCCACTGCTGACGCTTATTTGGACATTATGTTTGCCTGGATATTTGATTCACCGGAACTTTACATTGTCTTATTTACTGTTCTGTTTTATTGCCTTAATGTTTGTTACAGCCCTATGAGGCAACTCCTGTTGTGATATTGGGCTATACAAAACCATTGATTGATTGATTGATTGATTGATTTTGGCTGATTTTGGCACATTTTGATTTTTCAAAAAAGGTAAAACTCCCAAATGGATAAACAAAAAGGTGTATGTTGTAGCCTAGGACTAGATCAACTATTATAAATTAGATTGGGGTGTCTGGGTCACATGGCCCAAAAGCCATTGAACAGAAATTGTGGATTTTGGCTGATTTTGGCACATTTTGATTTTTCAAAAAAGGTAAAACTCCCAAATGGATAAACAAAAAGGTGTATGTTGTAGCCTAGGACTAGATCAACGATTATAAATTAGATTGGGGTGTCTGGGTCACATGGCCCTAAAGCTATTGAACAGAAATGGTGGATTTTGGCTGATTTTGGCACATTTTGATTTTTCAAAAATGGCAAAACTCCCAAAAATTGAAACAAAAAGGTGTATGTTGTAGCCTAGGACTAGAACAACTATTATAAATTAGATTGGGGTGTCTGGGTCACATGGCCCAAAAGCCATTGAACAGAAATTGTGGATTTTGGTTGATTTTGGCACATTTTGATTTTTCAAAAAATGTAAACCCCAAATAAGGGTAAACAAAAAAATGTATGTTGTAGCCTAGGACTAGAACAACTATTATAAACTGGACTGGGGTGTCTGGGTCACATGGCCCAAAAGCCATTGAACAGAAATGGTGGATTTTGGCCAATTTTGGCACATTTTGATTTTTCAAAAAATGTAAACCCCAAATAAGGGTAAACAAAAAGGTGTATGTGGTAGCCTATGACGAGAACTACTATTATAAATTAGATTGAGGTGTCTGGGTCACATGGCCCAAAAGCCATTGAACAGAAATGGTGGATTTTGGCTGATTTTGGCACATTTTGATTTTTCAAAAAAGGTAAAACTCCCAAATGGATAAACAAAAAGGTGTATGTTGTAGCCTATGACTAGATCAACTATTATAAATTAGATTGGGGTGTCTGGGTCACATGGCCCTAAAGCCATTGAACAGAAATGGTGGATTTTGGCTGATTTTGGCACATTTTTATTTTTCAAAAAATGTAAAACTCCCAAATGGATAAACAAAAAGGTGTATGTTGTAGCCTAGGACTAGATCAACTTTTATAAATTAGATTGGGGTGTCTGGGTCACATGGCCCAAAAGCCATTGAACAGAAATGGTGGATTTTGGCTGATTTTGGCACATTTTGATTTTTCAAAAATGGCAAAACTCCCAAAAATTGAAACAAAAAGGTGTATGTTGTAGCCTAGGACTAGAACAACTATTATAAATTAGATTGGGGTGTCTGGGTCACATGGCCCAAAAGCCATTGAACAGAAATGGTGGATTTTGGTTGATTTTGGCACATTTTGATTTTTCAAAAAATGTAAACCCCAAATAAGGGTAAACAAAAAGATGTATGTTGTAGCCTAGGACTAGAACAACTATTATAAACTGGACTGGGGTGTCTGGGTCACATGGCCCAAAAGCCATTGAACAGAAATGGTGTATTTTGGCCAATTTTGGCACATTTTGATTTTTCAAAAAATGTAAACCCCAAATAAGGGTAAACAAAAAGGTGTATGTGGTAGCCTATGACGAGAACTACTATTATAAATTAGATTGAGGTGTCTGGGTCACATGGCCCAAAAGCCATTGAACAGAAATGGTGGATTTTGGCTGATTTTGGCACATTTTGATTTTTCAAAAAAGGTAAAACTCCCAAATGGATAAACAAAAAGGTGTATGTTGTAGCCTATGACTAGATCAACTATTATAAATTAGATTGGGGTGTCTGGGTCACATGGCCCTAAAGCTATTGAACAGAAATGGTGGATTTTGGCTGATTTTGGCACATTTTGATTTTTCAAAAATGGCAAAACTCCCAAAAATTGAAACAAAAAGGTGTATGTTGTAGCCTAGGACTAGAACAACTATTATAAATTAGATTGGGGTGTCTGGGTCACATGGCCCAAAAGCCATTGAACAGAAATGGTGGATTTTGGCTGATTTTGGCACATTTTGATTTTTCAAAAATGGCAAAACTCCCAAAAATGTAAACAAAAAGGTGTATGTTGTAGCCTAGGACTAGAACAACTGTTATAAATTAGATTGGGGTGTCTGGGTCACATGGCCCAAAAGCCATTGAACAGAAATGGTGGATTTTGGCTGATTTTGGCACATTTTGATTTTTCAAAAATGGCAAAACTCCCAAAAAATGAAACAAAAAGGTGTATGTTGTAGCCTAGGACTAGAACAACTATTATAAATTAGATTGGGGTGTCTGGGTCACATGGCCCAAAAGCCATTGAACAGAAATGGTGGATTTTGGCTGATTTTGGCACATTTTGATTTTTCAAAAATGGCAAAACTCCCAAAAATTTAAACAAAAAGGTGTATGTTGTAGCCTAGGACTAGAACAACTGTTATAAATTAGATTGGGGTGTCTGGGTCACATGGCCCAAAAGCCATTGAACAGAAATGGTGGATTTTGGCTGATTTTGGCACATTTTGATTTTTCAAAAAAGGTAAAACTCCCAAATGGATAAACAAAAAGGTGTATGTTGTAGCCTAGGACTAGAACAACTATTATAAATTAGATTGGGGTGTCTGGGTCACATGGCCCAAAAGCCATTGAACAGAAATGGTGGATTTTGGCTGATTGTGGCACATTTTGATTTTTCAAAAAATTTAAAACTCCCAAAAACTGAAACAAAAAGGTGTATGTGGTAGCCTAGGATTAGAACAACTATTATAAATTGGACTGGGGTGTGTGGGTCACATGGCCCCAAAGCTATTGACATATATATTTATAGCCTATTCAAAAATGGTTGTAAAATGTAATAAAATAACAATTAATAACATTAAATACACCTGCACATGACATTTGTTTTTTTTGTTTTTTCTCCCGTAGTTGTATTTGTTTTTATTAAAGCATTTTCTTTTTCTTTTCATGAGACGTACATTTTTTGATAGTAATTCATTGACGGTCCCTAAATTCGAACGACCGGAGATCATAGCGGGGCATTCAGCGTGTTCCTGCCTAAACCCTGACTGAGCGGGTGGGACGCAGTTAAAGGCTCCTCCCACCGTAAGTGCTGGAGCCGAATATCCAACGTCCAACGTGAAACTAACTTCACCACGGTGCATCAGAGGCACCGCCGCAGCCTCTTCCTCAATGACATCATCCACATCCCCTCTCTCTCTCTCTCTCTCTCTCTCTCCCCGTGTGAGTGAGGGTCCTCTCTTCCCTGTAGCTCCCGCTGGTATCGGATCGAAATGGATCGGTTCAGAGCAGCTGAACAGCGTCAGCGGGGTTTCAGCACCACGGACAGCGACACGGCTCTTCCTCCGGCGGCTTTCCTTCAAATTACCTTCAGTCCGCAGCCTCTTTACTGAGACACAAGAACACACACCGGCCTACATGTGTGTTACAATATAAATATCCCTCCGCCCCCCCGGGCCCGTGTTAGAGCCGCTTCCGTGGAACATGACACTCTCATTCATATTTATAAAGCGTGACTCCTCGCTCTATTTATACACGAGACCCGGAAAGCTGCACTTATTTAAGTAACGCACATAAACCGTCTCTATGGAGTCGTGGAAAAGCTGCTGACGCTGCAGTGGAGACGTTTACGTTCTACACAGATCCCCACGGTTTAACCTCTTAACCCCCGCCTGAACCGAGCGCATTTTCTCCAGTTCAGCTTTACCCAAAACCAAAAGCTTCTTGAAAAAAAGTGACAAAAGTGAAGAAAAACATGACGAAAATGTGACACACAAAAAAACAAAACAATGAAAAAGCAAAAAAAAATTAAATAAAAACTAAGAAAACACGACGAAAATGCAGCGAAAACATAAAAAAAAAAAAATGAAAAATGTGTGCGAGAATTTTTTTTGGATCGTAACACCTCATTTGAAAGCTAAGACCTACAAAAAGACCTTGAGATTTTTGTTGCCTTTTTAAAAATTGTGTTATTGTTGCTTTTCCGGCACATTTTCCTGACCTTGTAAACGTAGCCAGTGGAAGAAAACTCAGGTGAACAGAACACGGTTGCACAGCTTTTAATAAAAGTAAACAGAAAATCAATCTGTCATTCATAGATTCATGAATCTAAAGGAGAGACATCCTGCAAAACCTTTAACCATTATTCCCTCGTAGCGTTTGGTTTTCACAGCTTTGAGTGAAATCCAGTTCTTTTTCTCACATCTACATTGTTTCGAAGAACGTTCTGCAGGATGTCTCCACTTTAAACTGATCACAGAAGTTAATAGTCATTATGTGAATCTGCTAAAGCGTTGGATGGTTGATCGGCATCGGCAGCAGGAGAACATCAGCATCAGCCGCTCCATGAACATCGTCCACTCACGAAGATCCAGATGTTTCTCAGGCCTTTTTACGCGGCACCTTGTCTCCCAGCGGCTCCTCGTCCATTAGTTTCTGCGGAGAGAGACACAAGAGTGATGGAGCAGAGGAGGATCAGACGGAGCAGAGGAGGGTCAGACGGAGCAGAGGAGGGTCAGACGGAGCAGAGGAGGGTCAGACGGAGCAGAGGAGGATCAGATGGAGCAGAGGAGGGTCAGACGGAGCAGAGGAGGGTCAGACGGAGCAGAGGAGGGTCAGACGGAGCAGAGGAGGATCAGATGGAGCAGAGGAGGGTCAGACGGAGCAGAGGAGGGTCAGATGGAGCAGAGGAGGGTCAGATGGAGCAGAGGAGGATCAGACGGAGCAGAGGAGGGTCAGACGGAGCAGAGGAGGGTCAGATGGAGCAGAGGAGGGTCAGATGGAGCAGAGGAGGGAGGCTCAGACGGAGCAGAGGAGGGTCAGATGGAGCAGAGGAGGGTCAGATGGAGCAGAGGAGGGAGGCTCAGACGGAGCAGAGGAGGGTCAGACGGAGCAGAGGAGGATCAGACGGAGCAGAGGAGGGTCAGACGGAGCAGAGGAGGGTCAGATGGAGCAGAGGAGGGTCAGATGGAGCAGAGGAGGGTCAGATGGAGCAGAGGAGGGTCAGACGGAGCAGAGGAGGGTCAGATGGAGCAGAGGAGGGTCAGATGGAGCAGAGGAGGGTCAGATGGAGCAGAGGAGGGTCAGACGGAGCAGAGGAGGGTCAGATGGAGCAGAGGAGGGTCAGATGGAGCAGAGGAGGGTCAGACGGAGCAGAGGAGGGTCAGATGGAGCAGAGGAGGGTCAGATGGAGCAGAGGAGGGTCAGATGGAGCAGAGGAGGGTCAGACGGAGCAGAGGAGGGTCAGATGGAGCAGAGGAGGGTCAGATGGAGCAGAGGAGGGTCAGATGGAGCAGAGGAGGGTCAGATGGAGCAGAGGAGGGTCAGATGGAGCAGAGGAGGGTCAGACGGAGCAGAGGAGGGTCAGATGGAGCAGAGGAGGGTCAGATGGAGCAGAGGAGGGTCAGATGGAGCAGAGGAGGGTCAGATGGAGCAGAGGAGGGTCAGATGGAGCAGAGGAGGGTCAGATGGAGAAGAGGAGGGTCAGGTGGAGCAGAGGAGGGTCAGGTGGAGCAGAGGAGGCTCAGACGGAGCAGAGGCTCAGATGGAGCAGAGGAGGGTCAGATGGAGCAGAGGAGGGTCAGGTGGAGCAGAGGAGGCTCAGACGGAGCAGAGGCTCAGATGGAGCAGAGGAGGGTCAGATGGAGCAGAGGAGGGTCAGTCGGACCTGCAGAAGTCGTGGGTAGTAGCTCAGGTTGTCCTCTCCCTCTCGACGGCCCTCGTCCACCTTGTATCTCCTGCAGGCCAGGAGCAGCTCAGTGGAGTTGTACAGAGGAGCCGGGTCCAGGGAGCTGCTGTTGATGAGGCTCACCAGGTACTCCCGGTAGTGCTTCCTGAAAGTTACATGAACAAAGTGGGTTTGGAGAGTGAAAGTGTAATAGGTACGTCTGAAGCTGCCCTGTGGCTGGCTGACATGGGAGTGACTGCTATTCTGTGCCTCTCACACTATCCCCCGATGGCTTTTTAAGTAGGATTTTTGACTTGACTTTTTACTAAAGCATCTCGCATTTACTATTTCAGTAGCAGCACAATATTTGAAAATGGCTAAATCTTCTGTTTCCGATACTTACTCTTAATAATCTGAATAAAAATGTAAAGTTTAATTGTCCTCACTCGCAGAGACCGGCGTGACCAGGCTGAGTCTGAGCTCCACAAGCCGAGTCCGACTGCTGCCCACCCTCGTCCTTCTGCTCCAGCACGCCACACTGGCCTGTTGAAAAATACATACAAGACATTTAAACACATCCCACACTGGTCTGTTGAGAAATACATATAAGACATTTAAACACGCCCCACACTGGTCTGTTGAGAAATACATACAAGACATTTAAACACACCCCTCACTGTCCTGTTGAAAAATACATATAAGACATTTAAACACACCCCACACTGGTCTGTTGAGAAATACATATAAGACATTTAAACACACCCCACACTGGTCTGTTGAGAAATACATATAAGACATTTAAACATGCCCCACACTGGTCTGTTGAGAAATACATACAAGACATTTAAACACACCCCTCACTGTCCTGTTGAAAAATACATATAAGACATTTAAACACACCCCACACTGGTCTGTTGAGAAATACATATAAGACATTTAAACACACCCCACACTGGTCTGTTGAGAAATACATACAAGACATTTGAACACGCCCCTTTGGCTCTAAAGTCAAAGCGTAAATATCAGTCCCAATGCAATTTGAGATGATTTAAGTAAAAAAGTGCCTTTTATCGATCACGTCTTAGATATTGTGAGCTATCTGGCTTTTGTTATTAAAATGTTATATTAAAAAGAGCCAGTCTTTTGAACGGCTCTTTGAATTGAACGGATCCCAAAGACTCGGCTCCCAGAAAAGAGCCGTAAGAGAAGTTTTGAGATTTGGGTAAAGCTGAACTGGAGAATGTTAAATGCTTGGTTAAGGCGGGGGTTAAGAGGTTAAACATCCCCCACACTGGTCGGTAGATACATATAAACCCTACCTGTCTGAGTCCCAGGTGGAGCTTCAGTGTTGAAGGCCACTTTATTGTTCTGGAAGTAGATCAGCAGTGTTACAGTGGTTGACGGTGACTCAGATGTTTAAACGGGGCGGGGGCGGAGCTCACCTGGAGCAGGGCCTGTAGTCGGGACGGCTCCCAGTCTCTCAGGTAGAAAAGACAGTCTCTGGGATGGTGCGCGTGGAGCCCAGAGACACTGCACTCGTCCACGGCGCAGGTCTGACAGACAGGACAGAATGTGCTCAGGGTTGTACTGTTGTGTAGAGGCTGTGGTGAGGGTGGGGGGCACTTACGGTGTGGAAGGGGTTGTTACAGCCACTGCAGAACTGGTATCTGCACTGGGAGCAGCAGAAGTGCATGCAGCCGCCTTTAGACAGAGCGTACTGGAACCGGCAGTTTGGACACGCTGGACAGAGGAGAGCATGTGACTTTACTGACACCTTTACTGCTCCAGATCTGAACCCCAACCCTGGTTTAGATCCGGCTCTGCCCCGACTCGCTCATGGGTTAGTCCTAAAGTATTTTTACTGTCGTCTGCTCACACTGTGACAATAACAATAAGACATTTACTTAGTTACAGACTCATGGACTTAATCTGCTCTGTTGCTCTGTGTGGTTCTATCTGCTGCTATCACTTAATATCACTTTACTTTATACACATACACATCTGTAAATATAATCCCGCTGTTGTTCAATGTCTTACCATATTCTACTTTTTATTCTGTATCTTATTTATTAATATTCCTTATGCCTTCCCCTAAAGCCTTATAGTTTATTCTGTGTTATATGTTTTATGTCGCACGTCCGCACCGAGAAACATTCCTAGTTTGTGAACCTGTTCCCAATAAAAACTATTCTGATTCTGATTCTGATATTCATAGAGTGTGACTCACTGATGCCGTTGTCCCGTAGATACCCGGCTAAGCCCTGTTTCTGATACTCCGGGTCGTTCTCTCTCTTCCAGGTCTGGAACTGTTCACAGGTGAGGCCCGTGTGCTGAGACTCCCACTGCAGGTCCACCCAGGGTCACAAGACATGGAACAATAACAAGAAACTCAATTAAGACTTTAACATTGTAATATGATTTCTTCTGTTCTGATCTTCATGTTCTTATGGCTCACTTCATCACAGTTTATTATCGACTGACCTGGAGTCGCCTGATGAAAGGCCCCTGATTATTTTAATACGTACAATGAAAAAGGAAGCCACTAGATTAAAAAGTCCTAACACATCCCAGTTCTTCACAGGGATGAGTTTATCGGCACATTTCACACTTTGGCAGAAATGCTAGAATTCAAGCGTGCGAGTTCTTCATATTGAAATAAACGCTTTATAATTAAATTAGCACAGTGTTTTTCCCACAAATGTCTGAGTTTACAATGAACTAAAGGAGGACAAAACTAATGTTCCAATACCTGAAACATAATCAGGTACAGAGCCTTTAAGCGCTGACGCTGTTGCAAAAACATGAAGATCCAGGTCAGTATTAACTGGTAAACATGGCGGCACTGACCGGTTTCTTGCACTGGGCGCAGAAACTGTTGCGACACTGGAAACACGTGACTTTGAGCTGGTCTCCATCGTAAATGAAGCCGTACGAGCACTGAGGGCAGAGAGAGGGCAGAGTGAGGGCAGAGTGAGGGCAAAGAGAGGGCAAAGAGAGGGCAAAGAGAGGGCAGAGTGAGGGCAAAGAGAGGGCAAAGAGAGGGCAGAGTGAGGGCAGAGTGAGGGCAAAGAGAGGGCAGAGTGAGGACAGAGAGAGGGCAAAGAGAGGGCAAAGAGAGGGCAGAGTGAGGGCAAAGAGAGGGCAAAGAGAGGGCAAATAGAGGGCAAAGAGAGGGCAAAGAGAGGGCAGAGTGAGGGCAAAGAGAGGGCAGAGTGAGGGCAAAGAGAGGGCAGAGTGAGGGCAGAGAGAGGGCAAAGAGAGGGCAAAGAGAGGGCAAAGAGAGGGCAAAGAGAGGGCAGAGTGAGGGCAAAGAGAGGGCAGAGTGAGGGCAAAGAGAGGGCAGAGTGAGGGCAAAGAGAGGGCAAAGAGAGGGCAAAGAGAGGGCAGAGTGAGGGCAGCATGAGGGCAGAGTGAGGGCAGAGTGAGGGCCCAGCACAGTTAAAGGGAGGCCACAGAGGAACATGAGGACTCACATGGCAGCACCAGAGGAACTTGGGGTCCTTGATCAGGGCCTGCTCCGTCAGCTTCTTGTGGAACAGCTCATAAACCTCCGGCTCCAGACACTCGCGAAGCTGCAGCACAAACATCTGGCGTCAGGTCTGCTCGGCCTGAACGTTTGGAAACCCGGCGTTACCTGGATGTCCAAGGTGGAGAAGTAGCTGTTGAGATGTTCGGGGTCGTTGATGTCGGGCTCCCAGCAGACGGGGCACACCATGTCCCGGATGTGTTTGTCCCGCACCGCGATGGTGAAGTGCTGCTGGAAGCACCCACAGCACACGCTACACTGGCACGAGGTCAGGGACTGCATCTGGGCGAGGGCACATGGGGGGGGGGACACGGGGAGGGGGTACACGAGGAGGAGGGGGGACACGAGGGGGGGACACAGGGGGGGGGGGCACGGGGGGGGAGGGACAGGGGATTAAAAACAAACAAACACGCGTTTATTTTTACTTTCAGGATGGACTGAAACTAAATTGAACGTAGTTATTAACCTCTTAGCCCCCACCCGAACCGAGCACGTTTTCTCCAGTTCAGCTTAACCCAAATCTAAAAGCGTCTAGAAAACAGCGACAAAAATATGACGAAAACGCAACCACAACAAAAAGCTATGAAAAAGTCTTAAAATTCAAATCAAGTTACAAAGAAAAGATGAAACAAAAACACAATAAAAAAGAAAGGAATAAAAGAGGCGAAGCAAGACACAAAAACACGCCAAAAGCTCCAGTCAAGAAGCTTTTAGATTTGGGTAAAGCCGAACTAGATCTCCAGATCGTTTTGTCGAAAATGAAAAGTAGCAACCTCCCTCTCTCTTGGTACAGCTGCCTTTTTTGCCTTTGTAGTGTCTGTGTCCCACATTGTTTTACTGGATCCTTTTGTACATGTTTGTTTCTGTGGATTTAACAAAACAAACAGCAGCTTTTGAGCTAAAGTCATTCTGAAACACTGAAGAGGCACCAAGAGCCCCCACACCTGCAGCACGATGGAGGCGCCACAGGAAACAACAAAGGGACAAACGAGGAGGTATCCGGGCAAGACTCGCAGCTAAGCCTCTATCCTGACAATTGTTCTGGCTAATGTTCGTTCACTGGAGAATAAACCGGATTATATTGGTCTAAGCTCTTCCCAGACGATGGTGAGAGACTGTTGTGGAGCGGAGGGAGCTGCGCAGGTGGAAGGGGAATGAGGAGCTGACCAGTGCAGGACACCACGCTCTGACACAGGGACAAACCCAGGAGTACTCCGGTTTCCCCGACCTCCATAGACATGAACAAGCACCTTCTTAAGATGGGACTGAAACCACGAGAACGTCTGTGAGTCTGAAGAGCCTCGGATCATCTCAGTCCGTGTCCGAACGACCGCGGGCTGAACCTGGGGGGGGGGGGGGGGTTCAGGTATTCACGCACCTTGCTGTGTGGGAAGACGGAGAGGCAGATGGGACATTCTTTGGCGAGGACCCTCTTGATGAACTCGCGGTCGTGGGACTCCCTCACAGCCTGCACCACGTCCTCCAGGGCGTAGGGGGCGCTGTCCTCCAGCAGCAGGGACAGAGCCAGCTCGCAGCGGCCCCAGCTCGGCAGGTCGTACACGGCCAGCAGGCGGCGACAGATGCGCTGAAAACGACAAAGCCTTACAGGTCCTGCATCATCTCATCTAACTAAATGTTCTTGTTCCATTGTACATGTTTGTCTTTCACTTAAAACCAAGTGAACAGATCTTCATAAAACCTCACGTCTTTGTCCGGGTGGTGCACGTCCACCGCAGGCTCCGGCTCGTCGCTCCAGATCCTCTCATGAAAAGGCTCCAGGATGGACCTCTGCAGCAGGGCCAGAGCCCCCCTGAGCTGGCCCCCGGACTGGGTCAGCACCTCCTGCACCTTATGGAGGACATGTGCCGTTACCAAGGAAACGGGGCTGAAAACTGCCTTATTTTCATCCCAAAAATATATTATTATTATTATTATTTTCAAGTTTTATTTTGAATGTATTTTAATTTGAGTCCTTCTGGGTTAATGGTTGTTAAATGTTCTGGTCTAGGTTCAGCGACGACCTGAACATCCTGAAGGGCCGGGTTCAGGGGGCAAACCTGATCCGGATCATGACCCCATTGAGGATATTTGGGATGTGCTGGAGACGGCTTTGTGCAGTGGCCACACTCTCCCATCGTCAATACAAGGTCGTGGTGGAAAGTGGACGTTGCAGAAGTTTATTGACACGACGCCACAGAGCGTGTGCTGGAACCAAAGCTAAAGGCGCTTCCTGAATACTAGAGCGTGGGTCCTTTCTTCACTTGTGTTGTGTCGGTGTTTCATGTGTGATTGTGGAACATTCAGTGAGTCTTTCTCACCTGAGCCAAGTCCGAGAATCCCAGAGAACTCAGCTCCTCCACCTGAAACAACAGAGACATAAACCCTTAGCACTGACGTCTAATATACTCTAATATAATATAATATAATAAAATATAACAAAATATAATAATATAATATAACATAAGCCGTACCTTCTTCTGCCTGTCTCTCAGCGCCTGTGTGGCCGCTCGCTGAACGTCGCCCCCTGCTGTCAGCCAGGCCTGCTTCGCCTCTGATTTAGAAATCTGGATCCCCTTCTCACTCGACCGGTCTTTGTTCGTGTCCTAAAACAGCAAAGTTCAGGTTCAAACCGTTCCTCCTTGTGGAGCTCAGACGGGGCGGTCACAGACGGGACGGTCACAGACGGGACGGTCACTCACAGCGCTGCTGCGGCTGAAGTCACTCTGCAGAGACGCGGTGCAGACCAGGTTCTGGATCTGAGCCAGGATCCGGGGCAGGTCGGACTTCATCCACCTCCAGGGCTGAGGGTCCTGGGACACGCTCAGGCTGGTGTACACCTCCTCCGGGCTGATGCCCTTCTTCTCCCCGTCCTGACGCACACACACGAACACTGGCTTCAGAATTTCACATTTCTACAAAACCTCGCCGCCTCTGATTATCCCCCAATAAAGAGCAGTGCTCTGGGGGGGAGCCCTGTGAGGCGGCTGCTCTCTGTAATCAGGGTTTAGTAGAACATCATGATCTCCTGCTCTGGTCCTCCATCATTATAACATGTGACTAACGTGTAGCAGAACATCATGACCTCCTGCTCTGGTCCTCCACCATTATAACATGTGACTAACGTGTGGCAGAACATCATGACCTCCTGCTCTGGACCTCCACCATTATAACATGTGACTAACGTGTGGCAGAACATCATGACCTCCTGCTCTGGTCCTCCATCATTATAACATGTGACTAACGTGTGGCAGAACATCATGACCTCCTGCTCTGGTCCTCCACCATTATAACATGTGACTAACGTGTAGCAGAACATCATGACCTCCTGCTCTGGACCTCCACCATTATAACATGTGACTAACGTGTAGCAGAACATCATGACCTCCTGCTCTGGACCTCCACCATTATAACATGTGACTAACGTGTAGCAGAACATCATGACCTCCTGCTCTGGTCCTCCACCATTATAACATGTGACTAACGTGTGGCAGAACATCATGACCTCCTGCTCTGGTCCTCCACCATTATAACATGTGACTAACGTGTAGCAGAACATCATGACCTCCTGCTCTGGACCTCCACCATTATAACATGTGACTAACGTGTAGCAGAACATCATGACCTCCTGCTCTGGTCCTCCACCATTATAACATGTGACTAACGTGTAGCAGAACATCATGACCTCCTGCTCTGGACCTCCACCATTATAACATGTGACTAACGTGTAGCAGAACATCATGACCTCCTGCTCTGGACCTCCACCATTATAACATGTGACTAACGTGTGGCAGAACATCATGACCTCCTGCTCTGGACCTCCATCATTATAACATGTGACTAACGTGTGGCAGAACATCATGACCTCCTGCTCTGGTCCTTCATCATTATAACATGTGACTAACGTGTAGCAGAACATCATGACCTCCTGCTCAGAACATCATGACCTCCTGCTCTGGTCCTCCATCATTATAACATGTGACTAACGTGTGGCAGAACATCATGACCTCCTGCTCTGGTCCTTCATCATTATAACATGTGACTAACGTGTAGCAGAACATCATGATCTCCTGCTCTGGACCTCCACCCCTCCACCCCTCCGTCTCACCCTGATGAGCTGGATGAGCTTCAGCCCCTCCTCCTTCAGGAGCCTCTGCCTCACAGACTCCTGGCTCTCGGGGCTGGGGTCTTTGGACTTGACGGGCAGGGCGGGCACCCGGCGCACGGGCGAGGGCGGGCGCCGGTTCAGAGGGGGCGGCTCGGGGCGGGGCAGGTCACACATCTCACACACGGTGGCGGGAGAGTAGTTCAAGTACGTGCAGAACTGGCACACCCACTGGAGAAGAGGAACCCGAGTGTCAGACTGACAACAGAGCTACAAGAAAACACATGTAAATGACACACGTGGTGCGCCCTCTGCAGGATAAAGGCGGTAATGCACCCTTTAGCAGACGGGCTGTGACTCAATTAAATTCAGTTTGTTAAAGTAATGCTGTAGAAAAGAGAGTTCAGTTTATTCTCTTTGTTTTCTCTGGCTGCTTCGAACATGACCTCAACGTCTGACTCTGTATCTACATTGGGGGGGGGGATTTAGATACAGATACTTCTAACATTAAAAACAGAAAACTTCATTATTATTAAGAGCAGGAGAAAGTTAAAATCCTAAAGTGTTTGAACCCGTCGTCTCACCTGGCTGTCGGGGTCTCCGGGCATGCCCAGCACGGGCGCAGGGGGGCGGGGCGGGGTGATGGGCGGGTGGGACATGGTGACGGGAGGCCGCGTGGCCAGACGGGGGCGCTCACACACCTCACACAACACGCTGCCGGCCGAGTTCACCACGGTGCAGCTCTTGCACTGCCACTCTGCTCCACACACACACAAGACACGTTTCAGACGAGCCGCCCTAAAGCCAAAGCAACGGGCAGGACGACCGACCCGTGATGGAGGCGGGGGGCTTCTCCTCCTCCCGGTCGCCGAGGCCCCTGCGCGGACTCTCACACGCCTCACACAGGACGTCCTGACTCGAGTTGGTCCGGGAGCACGTCGCGCACTTCCACGACGACGAGCTGCACACGAGAGGACAGAGCGGACGGAGCAGAGGTTTGGTCAGGAGTAACTTAGGCATTAGAGCCTATTATGGATGTTTTGGGTCAATATGTCAGAGGTAACGCCTGAGTAATCACAGACGGGAACTTCATAATAAAAGTTCTGTTTTAGGCATAGACATATTATTGTGCTCACTCCCCGTTCACATCAACGACTCCATTTGCTCAGTCTCCTCCCACAGAGCTCCAGAGTCGAAGCTTCGGGATTAAACTTTTTATTGTCACCAGTGTTAATTTTGACAACATATTTTAATTTAGTTTTAGTCTTTTGACGAAAATGTAATTGAATTTTAATCGAGTTTTAGTCAAAAAAATATCTTCAATTTTAGTCGAGATTTAGTCGACTAAATTTAAGACAAATTGAATCGACTTTGTATTAATAATATTCATTATGATCATATTTAATGGAGGTCCTGCTTCATGGAGCTGCTCCTCATGAACAAAGCTCAGAGCTGTTCCTTTGGCAGTGAATGTACATGATATGAGGCTCTTTCAGACGGTCAATAGAAGTTTGGATGATTTTAGTCTCTCCTTTTCATTTTTATTTAGTCTCATTTTAGTCGACGAAAATATCTGGACATTTTAGTCATAGTTTTAGTCGCATGAAAAACGTTTAATTTAGTTTTAGTCCAATTTTAGTCGTCAGAAAAATCACTTTGACTAAAATTAAGACTAAATATTTTAGTCGACGAAATTAACACTGATTGTCACAGAGCTAAAGCCAGCGTGATTAAAAATATGATTCCCAGTCCAGCCGTCAATGCTCTCGACTTATATAAAGCTTTTCCTCCTACATTAGTCACCCCCCCCCCCGTCACCCCCTGTCTTCGGAAGGTCAGCTCCCCGCCATGAGGACCAAAGAGAAGCGCTTCGTCTCTGCGGAGCGTTGACAAGTATTAAAAGTCATTAAATATATATTTGAACAAAGAGCATTTCAAAAATACTTTGTGTCTGTTTGTGGAAGGTCGGCCTATTACAATAACTACATTTGAAGCTTCATGTATCGAGTCAGGAAAATATAGCGATAAACAAAAATATCGAAGACCATTTTATTTTATATTTTATGTTTACCGATAAAAGGCCGATATCTCCGGGACTGAGAGTAGAGACTTCCTGGTGTTTGCCCTGGAAAGAGCTCAGTCAGAGCTTTAAAACGAGTCTTCCTCGGACTCGCAGTGTTTGTAAACCTCGGATCATATTTTTTATATTTCATGTATAATGTACATGTATGTATATTTGTATGTATTATGTATATAAGACTTTTGCTTATAATTGTATATATTTGTCTTTCACATGAGCTCTTTCTGAAGAACTGCCTTAACGTGGATGTCCTGAGTGATGAAGCCTCTCGGCGCCCCCTGCTGACACACGTCTCACAGTTTGGAAGGATTGCCTCACCTGTGCTTCCTGGTCTTGGCTCCAGGGGGCAGTGTGGCGGTGACCTTGGTGCGCTGATGTCCCGCTCGCTCTGCCCCGCTGTGGTAGAGCTTATCGCACTCGGAGCACAGGCCCTGGAGGCAGGTCACGCAGTGCACGGAGATGCGGAAGATCCCGCAGATGGAGCAGTTCTCTGGAGGCGACAAGAGCAAAGATCAGGAAACCGACGAGACTCCAGCGCCGAGACGGGACGGGGAACCACCTGGGTGCTTCGGCTGCATGGACTTGTGGCCCTTGTCGGCTCCGGAGTGCGAGGGGCCCCTGGTGGAGTGGTGTTTGGAGGGGAACCCCAGAGATTTACTGTGACCGGACGAATGCGCCGTGAACTGAGGCCCCACCACGTCCGTGTTCAGCCCCACGTCCTGGAAACGGGACACGGGACGGGATCAGTGACAGAGCTGGGACCAGAAGGTTTAGGCTCTACTGGTGTCGGAAAATAAAGGTACCGAAAAGAAATATACAATGTGTATATTCAAGTGTTGATGCTGTTGGTCAACAAAATTTTATAGAAATAAAAAAGGTAAACACAAGTTGAAAAAGAACAAATTTAAATATGGAAAAGAACATATAGACATTTTTTGGAAAAATATGGAAAAATGTTGAAAAACAAGTGGAAAATTGTAAACAAAATTAAGTGTGGAAACATGGAAAATTTGGGGTGAAATTTACAACAAAATTGGAAAAAAACATAAATGAAAAATTTTGGGTACATTTTGGGGAAAAAAAAAATACTAAAAATTGGGGAAATATTTGGGGGGAAAAAACATTTGGAAAATTAGGAGAAAAAAACCAAGAAAAACGTGGAATGTGTTTTTTCCGCCCGTTATAGTTAAAGTAGTTTCTTGGTCGTTTCACCTCAAACAAATGATACAAATGCAAAAGAAATTAAATGGAAGGAAAAGGAATAAATATACATGATCTTATTTTCCGTTTCTAGATGACAAATAATTTCGTACAGGTATCGTAAAAAGTATCGTAAAAAGTATCGAAAAAAGTATCGTTCAGGTGTGGGTATTGAAAAACAATCCTTGCTGTTGTGGCTCCGAGTCTTTACCTTGTGTCTGAGCGTGGGGATGATCCGCTCGTAAAACTCCGGGTGTGGATGGGCCTCCTGTTGGAAAACACACTGAATTTACAGCTCCGATAGAGACTCGGGGTAACACTGCCTCCTGGTGGTTAGGAGTAGGTTTGCTCACATTTTAATATCTATGTAATGTAATATTCTCTGCATCATTAGGTTCATGTGGGGGTTAAGAGGGTAAATGTAATATTTCAGATGCTTATTTTAGTAAATAGCGATTAACTTCCATTGGACCCGGAGGTCGAGAGGTCCTTCTCCAGAGCTGAGCCCGGAGCTCTGGACTCAGGAGAACCTCACTGGAGGAGCGCATGTTTATGTTGAAAACTCATGAAGACCCTAAAAGCTCCAAGAGACGTTAACCACTCTGATGCCCCCTTTCACCCCCCGTCACCTTGATGATCATCTCGATCTCCATCCTGAGGCTCATGACCTCCAGAGTCACCGCCGCCACTCGCCCCACGTCCGGCGTCAGGATGTTCTCCGGGAAACTGAGTCCGTCGGGCTCCTGCAGCGAGTACCCGTACAGGGAGAGCACCCCGCGGCCGCCCTGGGACAGACACCAGTCGTTTACAAGAACCAGTACAGCGAGTCAGCGACCGCGCCCCCTCAGACCCCCCTCGGATCCCCCTCGGATCCCGCTCCGAGCCCTCAGACCCCCCTCGGACCCCGCTCTGACCCCCTCGCACCCCCTCAAACCCCGCTCTGACCCCCTCGGACCCCGCTCTGACCCCTCAGACCCCCCTGAGACCCCCCTCGAACCACCTCGGAACCCCGCTCAGACCCCTCAGACCCCCTCGGAACCCGCTCTGACCCTCAGACCCCCCACTGACCCCTCAGACCCCACTCAGACCCCTCAGACCCCACTCTGACCCCTCAGACCCCCTCGGAACCCGCTCTGACCCTCAGACCCCCCTCTGACCCCTCAGACCCCACTCAGACCCCTCAGACCCCCCTCTGACCCCTCAGACCCCACTCTGACCCCTCAGACCCCACTCAGACCCCTCAGACCCCACTCAGACCCCTCAGACCCCCTCGGAACCCGCTCTGACCCTCAGACCCCCCACTGACCCCTCAGACCCCCCACTGACCCCTCAGACCCCACTCAGACCCCTCTCTGATCCCGCTCTGACCCCGCTCTGACCCCGCTCTGACCCCTCAGACCCCCCACGGACCCCTCAGACCCCTCTCTGACCCCTCAGACCCCCTCTGACCCCTCAGACCCCCTCGGACCCCCCTTGGACCCTGCTCTGACCTGGATGGCGTCCACCGTGGCCCTGAACACCGGGTTGTTGTGCTTCACCGTCCTCCAGTACTTGGGTCTGTTGGGGTTGGTCAAGTTACAGCCGTATTTCTCCAGGATGTTCAGCGCTGTGGAGAGACGCTGCATCGACGCCAGAGTCTGGACAAGAACCACAAAAGTCCAGTTTTATTGTTTTTAACCGCGGGAAACACAGCAGGTGCACTGAAAAAAGTGATTTTGGTGAGTTGTAAATATAATCTATGTAAACCGTATATATTTTACTCGATTATTGTAGCCAGCCATGAAATGATAAAATAATGGGTAAATTTTACACATGCTACCTAATTGTTAACAGTAACAACTGTTATGTGGAAAATATGGTAAAATATACCCCAAAAAATGTGGTAAAATACACCCCAAAGACGTGAGCCCTGTGGCCTTGCTTGCGCGTGCGTCAGTCCTCGTTCCCAATTGGGCATGAGTCAAACGATCAGACCACGTTTTTCAGCCATCTTGGAGCTCCACCGTCCTTTAGCGCCGGATGCCGACAGACAAATGAGTAAAGGTAAGCTATTTGCATGAGGCTATTGCTGTATATAATGCAGATGCAAATGATAATTTATAACGTGACGAAATATTTCACTTGGCTTGTATTCGGAGCTAAAGCGGAAGCAGTCCGAAGGATTAGCCTCCACGTGTTAGAAACCGGAGCTCTTTACTTTTACAAAGACGCACATCAGACACCGGGAGATACAGTGGTAATAATTGTAATAATTGCGTCTGGACCAGTGCTGAGACGGTCTGTTAGACGAGAGTTTCTTGGATTATGGACTTTTGTGCAGCAGAGGCAGCGATGTCTTAACCGACAAACTTGCCGCTGCGGTGTTCAGCGATGGAGAAAGAGAGGGTGAGCGACGCTTCATTCGTTACAAGTGCACGTAACCTCTTAACCCCCACCTGAACCCAGTCCCGGCGTCAAGAGGGGGCGTGAGGGGGCGTCGCCCCCTCACGCGGACTGTCCCGCCCCCTCAGTCAAAATCAGTCATTTTTTTATATATTGTTTTCAGTCTATGATGTGTTCAAAACAACCCAAAACTTGGAAGAAACTGCACTGACTCTAATGAACAGTTTTGGAAATTAAAATTCAGAGTTTCCAGTGGTCCTTGAACCCATCACGCACCTCCTTACTATGTCATCAGTGCATCATCCCGCAATAAGGAGTAGCCTGTAGCCAGCAACTATATTTTCTGTTCAAAAGGGACATTCGCAAATGGCTGAAAAGCGACAAACTACACTATCGGTGTCCCTACAGCCTGTGTGCAGTTTTCTCATACTATGCACACACTACACAAACAGCTGATGTTTATAACACAGCACGTCTGTGTCTCTACCACTTCATTTCTCCTCCGGTTTCAAAACCTGACTCCAAATCCGCAAAGATAGGCCTGTGTTTGTGAGCGTGCGAAAGCATGTGCGTGTCCCTCATTGGTCAGGGGTGTCAACAGTGTCACAACATCGCAGTGCAAGGCTGCTACGAAGCCTTCAACTTGGCTATAGTTCTATCAAATGGAGATAAAAGTCGGCGACACGAAGAAGCGGGACGTATTTCAGTGGATTTAATAAGAAAAGGAGACGCGCTCCAAGATGGAGGAGGAGGCGGAGGAGACGGCGGAGAAAGCGGAGAGAGGCGAGCCGCTAGTGACAAGGTGACGCTGAACAGTTCGTCTCCAAACTCAGTAAGTGCCGCTAAACTCTGTTCGCGGTTGAAATGTAGCTTGAAAAGGTGGTTCTCGTGAACTTTTGGTGATATAAAGTTGTGCTTTTTCGTGTGGGAATCGCTGTGGCCATGAAATGAGCCGTTTGTGCCGCTGTTTTGACAGAAATGACGAGGGAGGCGCGGCGGTGTTTTTCCGTCTTTATTTCACTTTATTTCGCTTTCTGTGTGTTCACTTTGGGGTAAAATCACCCACAATTCTCCTGTGCGTCCGAAATCGGGCTTAAAAAATCAAACATGTTTGATTTCCTGCGACTGTAGTCCAGTTGCGTCTGACTGCTGCCCACACTACGTGATTCAAACACGAGTCCAGTCGTGACGCCCCCACACTACAAGACACGACTCTCTGTGACTATAAACACGACTCGGGAATACTCGGCGCGACTGAGAATTGTATCAAAATCGGGCATAAAAATCGTGTAGGGTGTGCTGACCTTAACGTCGTCGCCCCCCCCATGGTTTTCAGCCGCCCCCCCTTCTGTACTGAGCTGGCGCCGGGACTGCCTGAACCAATCTTATTTTGTCCAGTTTGGCCTAGAATAAACCCTCAGGTTTGGCTTTACCCAAACGGGGGGAGGAAGACGAGTCTTTGGGTTAAAAATAAGTTCCAACATTAGATCAATGATCATCAACTCGATTGTCCCCCGCGGCCGCACCGCGCTGTGGGGATGACGAGCCGCGGGTCGCGAGAGCACGAGCTCTGCGCACACAGGCAGCGTGAGTCTCCGTGAAACTCCGCCCACCCTCTCCGCTGCTCTCCCCACGCTGACACCGCGGAGCTCATTCAGTCCAATTGTAACGAGCCGCTTTGTTGACCCAGTAACGATAACGGCGTTGTAACGACGGGGAGAGTAATGAATTAGATTACTCCGTTACTGAAAAAATAACATCGTTACCTAACGCCGTTCTTTTAAACAGCGTTATTCCAAACACTGCTAACAGTACAGACCAAAAGTTTGGAAACACTTTTGATGTATCAGCATTTCTTTACTTTCAAAACTATTTACTTTGTGTGATTCTCATTGAAGGCATTAAACTATGAATTAACACATGGAATTATGTAGGAAACAAAAAAGGGTGAAAAAGCTCAAAATATGTTTTAAATGTTTAATTCTTCAAAATCAGCACTCTTCATTGTTGGCATTTTCTCAATGAGCTTCATTTAATAAGGTCGACATCCAAAATGGTTTAACAGTTTGTGAAGTTCAAACTATTTCTGGTGACGACATCGTGGTGCTCAATGAGAAAATGTCAAAAGTGTAAAGCAGGAATCAAAGCAAAAGGTGGCTATTTTGAAGAATTTATTTTAAATTTTTTCTGTTTAAAACATAATTCCATATATGTTCATTCATAAATGAATACCTTCAATGAGAAACTACAATGTAAACCGTCTTGAACTAAAAGAAAAAACAATTTCGAAAAAAGCGTCTTTTTGTCTGTACTGTATATTCCAGCAACTTAACCAATCATGCAAGATAAACCGAAATGTTGATGTTTAATAAATATTGAAATTATTATGGAGCATAATATGTTTAATGTTTTTTTGTTTGTTTTTTCTGTTGCAGTTAGAATCTGTGTTCATGGACCTTATGGGGGCTGACCCACCCACCCAAACTAACCCCATACACCAGGTATCTTAATATGCAGAAAGGATGGTTCAATTCTTTACTATTTTTTTTTAAAAGAGAAATTTTATTTCACTGTTAAGAAAAATGTTAAGAAAAATGTCAACATTTTTTTTGTATTAAAAACATTGAAATAATATGAAGGCCTCTTTTATTTTTATTTTTTTAAAGGGGGTTATATCTGGCCCTATCTGGGACGGTAGCACAGCGGTTAGCGCTCGTGCTTCACAGCTAGAAGGTCCGGGTTCGATTGCCACCTGGACGGGGACTTTCTGTGTGGAGTTTGCATGTTCTCCCCGTGTCTGTGTAGGTTTCCTCCGGGTACTCCGGTTTCCACTACTACTAAAAACATGTACAATAGACCAGGATGAATGCGAGTGTGTTTGAGAGTGCACATGGGGGACGATGGATGGAAATTAGCCCAAGGCTACAATCCGGTGTGGCTTGTTTACATGCATGAGACCCATGTACGTTCATTAACATGCACTGTCCTGACCAAATAAACAAAAAAATCTGAATATGTAATGGTGAGAAACTGATATTGGTTATTTTGTATTAGTAATGGACCATTTCTGCATTACCTTGGTTGCCATGGTTTTCATACAGATGTGTCAGTTTCAGAACCAGTAAGGGGGGACAGTTTTAAGTACTTTTGCTGTTAACAATGTGCATAACTGTAAGGAAAAGGAATATACAGCACCAAATCTTGACTCGCTTTCATAGGACAGAACAGTACTTAAATGTGAGTTTAGTTTTGGTGCTGTATATTCCTTTCCTTTAGTTATTCACATTGTTCCCTATAAAAAATGCTTAAACTGTCCCCCCTTCCTGGTTCTGAAATGGACATGTCTGTATGAAAATCATGCCAATCAAGGTAATGCAGAAATGGTCTAACTATTTGTTATTATTGGGTATTATCTACTGGTGATTATTGGGTATTATCTACTGGTGATTATTGGGTATTATCTACTGGTGAATATTGGGTATTATCTACTGGTGAATATTGGGTATTATCTACTGGTGAATATTGGGTATTATCTACAAGAAATTAAGAGGTAATTCTACCAAATTTATTTAAGAAATTAAAGTTTTATATTTCAGGTATTTTATACTCCATAAATGAATTAGATCTACCCAAAAAAAGTAGATGCAAATTGTTACCTCAGATTTATTGGGTAAATTCTATAGGTTACTTTTTTCAGTGTGGACAGGAAGTGTTTTAATGACAAATCATAAAATAATGGAGAGAGCCAGGATAGAGATGATGTTTTACTGTGATATATTAGATACCAATATTTGTTTTAGAGGATTTTGGATCTTGCTTCGTTATAAGCAAGGCCGTGGAAACCCAGGGTGCTGAGGGCGCTGCAGCACCCCCTGGTGGATAGTTTGCAAACTGCAGGCAATATTAATAAATAGGAAATATGTTTTATAAGCGTTTTTGGGGTAAATGTTGTCCCTCAGCGCCCCCTAACTAAGATATCTTCTCACGGCTCTGGTTATAAGCGAGTTAGAAGTAAAAAAGTTAACATTTGAATTTCCTAGTTTTTTGGGATTCAAACTTCAATAAATCAGGCAGACATTAGATATTTAAAGGTACACTGCGTAACTTTTTGGACTACACTGTTGCCATCAGTACAAAATAATATGCTCCTAATGAGCAGCTCGACACAGAAAAGGCAAGTAATCAAAGAATGTATCTGGATGAGAACCAAACCTATTTAAATCTCAAATTCTGCCGACTTTAGTCACATCTCCATGGAGACGAGCTGGAGACGCACCCACTCCCGCTGTAAAGTTAAAGTCATGTCTGAGGAGAGCTGAGCCGAGTTTGTTTGTGCATTTATGAGGTATTTTTCAATGACAATATCTGACATGAAATGAATGCTTGTATTTCAATATTTTGTATTGGGTAAAATGTTACGCAGTGTGGCTTTAAAAATGGCTTTTATCATATTCTGAAGTAAAAGCCTGGAAAACGGCCCTATAGTTTAGTCCCTTTGTCAGTATTTGTGGATGAACGAGAGTGGGAAAGACCAGGGAGCACAGACATGTTGGATTGATTACCTGATAAACGATGACTTAAAGGGTAAGTTTGTTATTTTTTTTGTCTTTCCTGACTTATTGAGCTTTGAGCAACAAAAGCGGGTGAAGAGAGATGGACACGTTGGGACTCGCCTCTTTGCGGTTGGCCCCGGCGCTGTTCTCCATCACCAGGGTCTCGGCGTTGATGTGGTGGTACTTGGAGCCGGGCGGCAGGGGCAGGTTGGCCATGGCCATGACCCCGGCCCACACCTCCACCTGCCGCTCCCCCGAGTACAGGCACAGCTCCGTCTGACTGCGCATCTGCTGCAGCTGCTCCGACAGAGAACGCATCCTGCACACAGCGCCCCCGCAGGCTTCAGACGGAACTGCAACGACAAGATCCAGATGAAGCATGTCCTTTTCCTTACCGGCCGTGAAGGAAACGGCTTTTTTAAAAGTAAACAAACGGCCTTTGAGATCTGACTGTCTGGAACTCGGAGTTTGTATGTTCTCTCTGTGTCTACCTCCAAAAACACGCCGGACCAAACATCTGGCCTCGTTGTACACATGTTCTTCATTCATTCATCTCTTCCTTTTCATAGGCCTGAAGCCCTGACCAAACAAACAGCTGGTGGAGAGTCACATGACCAGTGGAGCTCTAGACCTTCACAGCAAATGACCTTTAACTTTAATCACCTTTAACCTTTCACCTGTGACGCCTTTAGTAAACTCCACTATCCCTAAGGTGAGGATTAGGGTTAGTTTGCATTAGTCTGAGCTAATCTGAAGCGGTGATGTCATTTCCTGTGGAAAAGTGAAGCTCCACTGATCATGTGCCCCTCCGTCGGCTGCGTTATAATAATAATAATAATAATAATAATAATAATGCCTTACACTTGCGCTTTACAAGCCTGTGTTAGTTTCTCAAAGCGCTGCACTGTCGTCATTATTCATTTACTCCATACTTGTGGTGGTAAGCTACTGTTGTAGCCACAGCTGCCCTGGGTTGGACTAACAGAAGTGAGGCTTCCAGTCTGTGCCATCGGCCCCTCCGACCAACACCAACCACTCACTACATTCACTCAGGGTTCCTGGTGTTTACAAACGTCTCCCATCCAAGAACCGACCAGGCCCGTCCTGCTGAGCGTCCCAGGTCTGACTGAGCAAAGGCCACATGGTGTTTATTTATTTATGTGACGCGTGAACAATAAACATGTATCACACGACAACATCTCCATCCATTTTCTTCCGCTTTATCCGGGGCCGGGTCGCGGGGGCAGCAGTCTCAGCAGAGATGCCCAGACTTCCCGATCCACGCACACCTCCTCCAGCTGTTCTGGGGGGACCCCGAGGCCACACCAGGCCAGCTCGGAGACATAGTCCCACCAGCGTGTCCTGGGCCTTCCACGAGGCCTCCTCCCAGTGGGACATGCCTGGAACACCTCCCGAGGGAGGCGACCAGGAGGTATCCGGAACAGATGCCCTAGCCACCTCAGCTGGCTCCTTTCAACGTGAAGGAGCAGCGACTCTACTCCGAGCTCCTCACCCCCAGCCACCCTGTGAAGGAAACTCATTTCGGCCGCTTGTATTCGCGATCCTGTCCTTTCGGTCGTTACCCAGATCTCGTGACCATAGGTGAGGGTGGGAACGTAGATCCATCGGTAAATCGAGAGCTTCGCCGATTTAACATTTATAGGTTTAAAACGTCCGTCCCTAGAAGAGCTTTTCAGACCCGTCAACCAGAAAACAGAACCATAATTAATTAATTCCATAAAAGACCATTTCTTTTAAAAGCTTCCTCAGTGCTGTCCAGGGACCAAAACCACTCTAAAGATATTTATTGTTTTCGGTGCCTGCTAAGGGGACTCATCGGTAACTCCCAAAAATATTGAGATACTTGATTTTGTCCCATCACTCTATTGCTGTGACGAGTTTGAGAAAAGGCCTCCTGTTCCTCCTGTTCCTCCTGTTTGCTCTAACACTTCCTTCCAAGGCCGTGGGAACCCAGGGTGCTGAGGGCGCTGCAGCACCCCCTGGTGGATAGTTTGCGAACTGCAGGCATTATCAATAAATAGGAAATATGCACAGAAAAAGCGTTTTTGGGGTATATTTTTTTCCTAACTAAAATGTCTTCCCCCGGCTCTGTCCCTCCTCTGCTCGTGTCCAAACCCTCTCAGTCCTGATGAGGAGGCACTGAACCCCCTTCACTCTCATCCTGAATAACGTGATTCTCTCAATATCCAGATCTGCAACTCTTATAAAGACACATTACAGCCATTTTAGCGCGTGCAGTTTCCACTGATGAAGTACAGCCACGTGCCCCCAAACACAGACTCCCCCCCCCCCCCCCCCCCCCCCCCTGCCTCTCCCCCACAGCCCGGAGGAACCTCACCGCCCGCTGCAGATGTGCCACAGCCCCGGCCTCACTGCAGCAGCATCAGTCTGCTCCCGGGGAGAAGGAGAAGGACCGGCGGAGACACGCGCGCGCGGGTATGCAGATGCTGTCACGGTGAACGCGCCGCTCCGTGCGCGTGTCTCCCGCGGCGCGTCGCGCATAATCGGTGAATTAGCGGGTTCTGGTCACTCACCTGTCTCTCCGCGCTCCGTCACGGTGAAGCACAACAAGCACGCAGCCAGCGACGTACGGCAGTGACGTCACAGCGAGGGGGCTACGCGATTGGACAGAAAATATGAGCATAAAAAATAATACAAAACAAGATAGTAATAATAATGATTTAAAAAATGAGATTATTATTATTATTGTTATTATTATTATTAGGGTGGGGACTTTTTTCCAATTAATTCAGATTGATTATTTACATAATTGCGTTAAATCACATGTTTTATGCTTTTTTGTTGCTTTTTTGTTGAGGTCACAGAGATATTATTTCACAACTGAAATATTATTATTATAAATAACAAAAGCAACAAGATTTATGTATTTTACAAACGTGTTTTTCTGTGAATGTCTTTTATAGACGGAGACGTTGTTGGTAGAGCGGGTCGTCTCATGATCGGAATGTTAGGGGTTCGAGTCCCGCCTCCGGTGCGGGACTCAAACCCTGTCGCTGTGTCCTTGGGCAAGACACTTCCCCCTCCTTGCCTCCAGTGTTCCTTGCTGTAAAGCGCTTTGAGCCCGATGAAGGTAGAAAAGAGCTGAGAATCTGAGACAAGTCCCTCTAGTGTCTGTTCGGGTGTTGGCCTGTACTGCTCATCTCAGCGGAGAGAGTTGACGTCTGGAGACTTGCCTCGTCTCCAGGGGACGTCCCGGAGACGAGGCAACCAGTGGCAACTCGAGTCTCCGACTAGTCTCCAGGCTGGAGAGGAATGCCCTTTAGGCTTCGTGAAAAGTATCGTATATAATTTATATGAGTTATTTTTAGATTTCTGTTTTATTTTTCATGTGTTCAGAAACTACAGATGAAAAAGAGCCTCCTGGTTAAACCCGGTGCATTTTGTTAAGTATTAATAAGACATTAATTAGAGAAATCAATTACCAACCGCTATAGGCCATGAATTAATGCTTATTGTGCTGTTTGTCTTTCACAAATGTCACGTTTACAGTGTAGATCTTTGGTGCTAAATTAAGTTTACTCAACTACTATAAAATGAATCGATTACCACAGCTTGAAAAATCAAAGTGAATTCTCCGACATGAAAACAAGAGACAAAGCCACCGTGACGGGTTTATTGACGAACTGGACAAACAGACCTTGTGCTCGGTTTAAAGTTTAAAGTTCAAACCGAGCACCCACAAAACAATCCTCGACACACAGACGCTACAGCAATTCGACAAAAAAAAGAGTGACACAACTACAACAAAGAAATGAGCCGTACACAAGCGAGGAGCGATATGACCGAGGAGGGGGGGGGGGGGGGGGGGGGGGGAATCTACATGTGTGACTTCTGTGAACCAAACGCCCCGGCAGACTTCTGGGTAAGGCATTTCGTCCGGCGCTGTGTGGGGGCGCTGTGGGGGGGCCTCGGGATTCGAAATAACGCCGCGATGATTCAGATCAGTTTGAAGGAGGAAATGAAAGCATGAAAACACATACACTGGATATTCTGTACAAGTGGAACGTTACCTCCTTTTAAAGCCACACTGCCGTACATTTCAAGCATTTCCTGTTGTTCAGTACGGCTGGGCACCGTTAACCATACCTAAAGTCTAGAACCAGAAAACAGAACAATGTGTGGAAGATCTGCACATTTACAATATTGGGTTCATCTCCAATGCCAGGAAATGTGTCAAAAATGGGGATTGATTTAAAAAAAAATATATATTAAAATTAAAAGAAAAAAATTAAGGAGATTTTTTTTTTTTTTAAATTAGGCAAAAATTCTGATAAAAATAGGAAAAAATATTAGTAATAAAAAATTGGGAAAGGTTTGGGGAAAAAATTAGAAACATTTTTGGTGAAAAAAAAAATCTTTTATTTATTTGTCACTTAACCCCTGTCTTAACCTAAGATATCTTCTTCAGTTTTACCCAAATCTAAAAGCTTCTGGACCGTCTGGACTGGAGTTTACAGACTATATAAGCTCCAGTCCAGGGTAACGCCTCCATTGACTGTGCATAACTTCAAATCATAGCAACGCCGCCCAAGAAGTGACTTCCTGTTTCGACCCAGCACGCCAAAATAAAAGCACACAGCTCGTCTCATTGGTTAGTTCAGCAACATTACAAGAATATAATTAAATACACACATTTTAAGTGTTTTGTCTGTTAATAGTTGGGCAGGAAGAAAGTTGAACTAATGAATAAGACGGTGCTTTTATTTTGGCGTGTTGGATCAAAACAGGAAGTCACTTCTTGGGCGGCGTTGTTATGATTTGAAGTTATGCACAGAGTTAATTGAAAGCTACGACCTAGAAAACACATATTTTTTATCATTGCTTTGTATTGCTTTTTTGTGAGATGTAACTGAGATTAAGCCACAATAATACTGTCAAAAAAGCAACAAAAACATGATGAAAACACAACCAAAGAGGACAAAAACGTATCAATCATAACGAGGAAGAAGCTCTTTACTCCAGCAGGTTAGAGCTGCAGAACATCCAGAACCAGGAAATACCACCATATTAGTCCAGTGCTCCGGTCTCTGCACTGGCTTCCTGTCACTCAGAGAATAGAATTTAAAACAGCTCTGCTTGTTACAAGTCTTTTCATGGTTTAGCACCAAAGTCCATCTCTGACATGTTAGAGCCGTATGAACCATCTCGGGCCCTGAGAACTTCAGGGAGGGGTCTCCTGGTGGTTCCCAGAGTCAGGACTAAACACGCTGAGGCTAAAGCTAAAACCTGGAACAGTCTTCATGAGGATGTGAGACAGGCCTCAACTCTGACAATGTTCAAATCCAGGCTGAAAACAGCTCTTTTTACCCGAGCAGATGAAAACTGAAAGTATTTTATCTGCACTCTTGCCTTTTACTGTAATTGATAAATTTTTATGTTGATGTTTTAATGATTGATTTTTATCTGTTTTCTTTTAATTTTCTGCAACTGTGAAGCACTTTGAATTGCCTTGTGTATGAACTGTGCTCTACAAATAAACTTGCCTGGCTTAGTTTAGTATTGTCGGTCTTAGCTTTCAAATGAGGCGTTAAACTCTAATGCTCAAAAAAAATGCACTTGGTTACGGCGTTTTTTTTTTTTTTTTTCTCATACTAGTACCAGACTGATATCTCTTAACAGCCCTAGTTATCATCGTTCATACAGAGAAACATCTACAGTCCTGTCTGTGTTCTGGGCTGGTTCACGGATCAGGTTTTTACAACAGTCGCTCCGGTGACGTTTCCACGTGAAACCTGGAATACACCGCAGTGTGGCTTTAACGTTCGGGTCGTAATTGGATACACAGAGTCCACATAATCTACAAAGCTGGACATTTCCAGACTCAAACTCAGCCGGTTCTTCAAAACGTCGGACTGTCTGAGCCTGGAAATGTCCAGCAGTTCAGTAAGACTCCTCACATTCAGGTCCATCAGAAAACTACGCTTTAAATCTGTTTTAGGATCACCTTCCATCAGGAACGCGCCTGGAGGATCACACTGTCTGACCAAAAGCGAAGGTCACACACTGGACACATTCAGTCCAAAGAACCGGTGGAAGGAAGAGAAGAAGAACAAATCCTTCAGGATGTCCAAAGTGTTTCTGAACCTGGAGCCGCGGGTCAGAGCAGTTCGTTGGATCCAGGTAAAGGACACTTCTTTTTGGTGGGGCCGTGTATTTTCCCGGGTGATTGGGAATTCTTGTTAAAGGTAAAACTGAAAGCGCGTCGTACGTGTGAACATGGCCGCCGCCTGTGACGACGTCCTGAATGTCTCTTCACCTCCTTCTCCCTGAGCTGTTGCCTCCAAAAAGCCCACGGGCCAAAAAACCTCTCAGACAAACATAAATCACAGAATAACTGAACGTGCGCTTCAAAACACCGCCCGTCCTCTGAAGAGTGCGAGCTCTCGGAAAATATCCTTGTAGTGATGAACTTGTGCCAGTGCTCTCCCAAAGAGAGGCTTAAGGCTTCAGCCGAGCTTCACTGACACACACGATACAAGTGTTTGGCATTACATTACACCAGCGCGTCCCAAAGTGGGGACCGCGGCCCCCCAAACAATGTGATGTGATATGAGCGACATGTAAACACATTCGTTTGAATGAGTATATAGACAAATACTGGAACCTTTGGTGCTAAAGTGTTGTTCAGATGAATGAATAATGTGGCATGTTAAGAGTTAAACAGTGGGGGGGGGGGGGGGGGGGCATGGAATAGAATAGAATAAAGAATAAAGATTATTGCCAAAGCAACACAGTGACACGCCCTCAGGGGGGGGTCTCAAAATAGTTCAGTTCCACTCGTGCATTTGGACTAAAATAAACCCTGTAAATATGATGTGAATGTAACATCCACACAAGGCCGGCGCAGACAGATTCGGGGGAGTCTGTTCTCCTGTCAGGTCTCGGGACCCGGCCCCGGACTCGGACCCTGCTGGGACCTCAGTCAGGTTCAAGCAGCCTGTCCTCCTGCAGCAGGTGGAGGGTTGGATTCCCCGTCTCTGTCCCCTCACATCTGGGTCTCGCAGTGCGGGGCGAGGCATCCCTCCTGGACGTGGTTCCCTCTCCTCTCCTCGCCGTCGCTCTCCGCCCCGTCCACGGCCCTCCGCTCCTGGACGCAGTTGCTTTTGCTCAACGGGGTGCTGCTGCCGGAGGTGGCCGGCCGCTCCGTGTGGTTACTGCCGGGGCTCAGACCCTCCGCCCCCTCTGAGAGGAGCTGGAGGGGGGACTCGTGCTTGGAGGGCAGGGGGGAAAGGCGGGCGGCCGTTTTGTCCGGTGTCAGCGCCGCTCGCTCGGACAGCCGTGAGTCTGCAGAGGCGATGGGGGTCATGACGGCGGTGAGAACCTCCTCGTCCTGGGACCCGATGTAGTCCACCCTCACCCCCCTGGCCTTCCCCTCCTGCTGCGGCGTGTTCACAGCCTCGTACACCCCCTCTTTAATGATGCCCATGCCCGACCGCAGCGCGTCCACCGCCCCCCTCTGCTCCAGGGCGCTGATCTGGCTGAGGTCCAGGGGAGGGGGGACGCGGGTAGCGGCCGGCCGACCCCCTGCGCTCAGAGGCGGCGTCCCTGCTGTTGACGTCTGAGGAGCTCAGAGGCTTCATCTCCAGAGGCTTGTCCAGGAGCGACTCCGGCTCGCCCTTGTTGGACCAAACCTTGGATCCCCGAGGAGAACCTTTTTGGACCACCTAGAGAAACAACGAGACAGAGATTAGTCATGAATAATATCCAATCACAAAAGAGCCTAAACATCAATAAAAACCTCATCACCACTAAGTTTTCTGTTTCCTTTGACTTTTAGAACAAAGAATATTTGTACGAATTTCTTTGGAGAACCTTCTTCAGGCTCAGCTCCTCCTGAAGAGACGAGTTATGCTGCGTTCCAGGACTTGGTAAAAAACTTGGAGCCGCTCGAACTAGTAATAATAAAAGTTAAATGAATTGAATTGAACTGTTTGTCAGTAGGGAACCTGCTCTGATGATGGATTCAATTAGATTCGTAAATCTCATTAATCTTGTGAGCAACACACATTTATCAGCAGAATAAATAAGATATGTAGCAAAGTTTGAGACCTATATTTATTTCAAATATTTGGTTCAAAGTTAGCTAATTGTCTGAAGGTGGCGTATCTAGCGATGCAATGTGAGAAAGCAACCATTCCGGTCCGGAAGAATGGAGCAGCTTCAAACAAGGCCACATTAGGTTTTGTCACAGCGTTCAATATCAAATTATGTATCATGTTTTGAATCATATCTGGTGGAAGAAAACCTTCATATAATGTTAGCATCGTTTGAGCTAATTGTTGTAGCATTAGCGTTTTTTTGTTTAGAGCCCGTACATCAATTTTCAAATGGGAAATGCAGCCATTCTTCTTCTTCCTCTTTTCTGAACCGGAGTCAAGCCAAACATTTATGGGTCACTTAGATCAGAACAGCATTTCTGTTCAAAGATCGATTCAGTTTTGTTGTTTTCACAAATACAGCCTCCCTTACTCCTCTCCCAAACCATCTCTTGGCTAAAACTCTGACCGTATTTCCATCAAAGGTGTGTTTTTATAAGATGAAGATAAACCAAGGCCCGTCTTATAACTTCTTCTTCCTGTTTCCTTCACTTCACCTACCTCCGTGTACTGGGGCTTGGCGTGCTCCGGGCTGGACGCGTTGCTGTAGTGCTTGTGGTAGCTCCACCTGCTCGGCGACAGGTGGTTCTCCACGCACAGCATCTCGCCCTGGTCCTTCTTCTCCACCAGGACGTCGGTGAGCTCCATGCTCCTCACGAACGCGTCCTTCACGTTGATGGAGATGATGCTGCCGCTGCGCTTGGCCCTCTCCAGCGCCTCCCGCCTCTTGATGGCCTTCTCCTGGCGCTTCTGCTCGCGGTAGAACTCCGAGAAGTTGTTGACGATGATGGGGATGGGCAGCGCGATCACCAGCACGCCGGCGATGCAGCACAGCCCGCCCACGATCCGCCCCAGCAGCGTCTGCGGGTAGATGTCGCCGTACCCCACCGTCGTCATGGTGATCGTGGCCCACCAGAACGAGGCCGGGATGCTGGTGAACTTGGTGGCGTCCTCGTCCTTCTCCGCGAAGAAGACCAAGCTGGAGAAGATCATGATGCCCATGGCCAGGAACAGGATGAGGAGCCCCAGCTCGTTGTAGCTCCTCCTCAGCGTGAACCCGAGCGACTGCAGGCCGGTGGAGTGCCTCGCCAGCTTCAGGATCCGCAGAATCCTCATGATGCGGAAGATCTGCACCACGCGCCGCACGTTCTGGAACTGCATGACGTTCTTGTTGGACTCGGTGAGGAACAGCGTCACGTAGTACGGCAGGATGGCCAGCAGGTCGATGATGTTGAGCGGGGCCTTGATGAAGTCCCACTTGTCGGGCGCGGAGACGAGGCGCAGCACGTACTCCATGGTGAACCAGGCGATGCACACGGCCTCCACGTGCGCCAGGCTGGGGTTGTCGTTGTACTGGCCGAACTCGTCCACCACCTGCAGCTCCGGGAGGGTGTTCAGCGACAGGGAGATGGTGGAGATGATGATGAAGAGGATGGAGATCATGGCCAGGACCTGCAGGAGAGACAGAGTGTGAGTCACAGTGAAAGGGAAAACCTTCAGGAAATGATTACGCCCACGACACTGAGGCTTTGCAGATAGTTTTCAGCGTCCGCACTCGTCCACCTAAAGAGTTCATGGTCCATCATCTCCTCCCTTCTGCGCTGAACGTGCCTGGCATCAGCACTGATTAGCAGCTCGTCCCTAAAGTCAGGCTAATAACGAGAGGAGATAGAGCCTTCAGCGCCCTGACCTCCGTCTGTCAGGTCTAGACTAAAACACACCTCTTCTCACTGGCCTTCAACACCAGTGGAGTTCATCTTGGTCTGTAATCTTTTATATTTGTAACTATTTGTATGTGAATTCGGCGGCACGGTAGCACAGCGGTTAGCACACGGTAGCACAGCGGTTAGCGCTCGTGCTTCACAGCTAGAAGGTCCCGGGTTCGATTCCCACCTGGACGGGGCCTTTCTGTGTGGAGTTTGCATGTTCTCCCCGTGTCTGCGTAGGTTTCCTCCGGGTACTCCGGTTTCCCCTACCACTAAAAACATGTACAATAGGCCCAGGGACTGCAGGTGGAAATTAGCACGAGTGCTATAACCTGGTACAATGCATCTCTCCGTTCTGAGGCTAATGTATATTGTACACTGTCCCTGTTCAAATAAATAAATAAATGTGTATCTGAAATGTTATTGGGAAGCATTTTGGTCAGCTGAGGTTGTTTTAAATGCATGATACAAATAAACTTGAATTGAATTGAGACCATGCTCATGCTCAGCTTTACATAATGAGCCCCTGAGGTGGGATGGAAGTTCATTTATGTAGCGTTTTTCACATGACACAAGTCGCCAAAGTGCTTCACACAGCGTAGGGGATCAGTTCTTCACTCACTCCACACTCGGTGGTGATAAGCTACATTAGCAGCTTCAGTTTCCCCTGGGGGAGACTGACAGGAGCGCCACCACCAAACACTCACGCACAGACATCATTCATCCTGGCCTATTGTACATGTTTTTAGTGGTAGGGGAAACCTACACAGACACGAGGAGAACATGCAAACTCCACAGAAAGGCCCCGTCCAGGTGGGAGTAGAAGCGCTAACGGCTGTGCTACTGTGCGTCATGGTGCTTTCCTTCAATAATGGATTTTACATCAGCACAATTACAGTCCCGTCCTGCCAGGACTTTATAAATCTCCTCATGAGGACATTTTCAAAAGGAAAAGTCAGGAGCCGTGAGTGACCGCAGTCAATCCATCCAGAATGAAACAATAACAGATGAACCCGTCCACAGATTTAACTTTGTAAACATCTGTTCTCAGAAACGGACCCGACTCAAACAGCGCTATGAAAACGTGATTTATTTCACCTGTGTGTTTTAACAGACGTTTGTCCCGAAGCAGATGGCGGAGGGCGGCCGTGTTAAATATAGCCGGCTTTGAGACTTGCGTGTTCTAAAAATAAAGGCGAGTATTGTGAGCGGTTAAGCAGCTTCCCCTCCCTCCTCGACCCCGGCCCACAGACACTCTCTGCCGACGCTGCCCCGGGACCTTTATATCTGCCTTCCACACCACGAGGGGGGCAGCTCTGTCGAAAGAGCGCCCCTCCCGGCCTCAGTGTGACCTCATCCCTGACCTCACTGTCACTGCGGCGGCTCAAAGGAAGAGGTCCTGCCCCTCGTCACGTGATCAGGTGGGCCGGTGATCATGTGACCTGCCTGACCCCGCCCTGTTGTGTGAGGCGTCTTATGCTGTGTCTCGTGAGGATCCTCCTTTTTTGTGGAAGTGGCTTTGAAAAGTGCAGCTTGTGCAACGTGAATATAAATGTGTCCCTGTGAATAATTGGGAGTCTAAAAGTATGTTAGGAATGAGTTTTAATTTATTTAAATTTAGTGACTTTTCTCTTTCATTGTTTGTGATAAAAATAAAAATCAGGTATAGCAGCGTCTTAAAGGCCACCGGGATGGAAAGCAAAGCTGTCCACCCAAACTGAAAAGTCAAATTCACATGTTAACTTTTTCTAAGCTTTTTCTCCATAACAAGTTGCATAATGCACCTTTAAACACACATTTAAAAATAGTTACACACATTTGTAGGTGATTAAAAAAAAGCGTCTGATTTTTATTCCCTAAACGTTTGTCAGGGCCGGTGGGGGATCTGCCCCGGGCCACAGGTGTCCGTGCAGCGGCCCTGCAGATACTTTTCACTCTCTGTGGCTGTGGCGCTTAAGAAAAGGCTTTTATCGCTGCTTTTAAAGAACATAGAGCTGAGATATTGTTACAAAAATACGTAATAAGATTAGTTTCATTTCACAAACAACAATCTTCCATCGTCTCGTCCAAACTCCAAAACTAGTTGCTGTTTCTGACCATGAAACCTTGACATGTTTTGTTTCAGCTCTCGGGACGTTTCTCCGAACAGCTCCTGTTCCTATAAGGTCTCGTCTGCATAAAGGTTTGTTCTAACCCACGTCCCTTGAGCAGCGTGTGGCCATGTGACGCGGCACTATTCCGCTAAAGCGTCAGAGGCTTTTCCGGGGTCAGCCCTGGTGCCTCAGTGTCCTCTGTGCTTCGTCCTGTGTCACCTGTGCTGCGTAATTAAGCTCTTGAGCAGATTCCTGCCGGTGCCAAAAGGAGAGACTTAGCCCGGGCCAAGCGCCGTCCGCCCACATCTGCACTTTCCAAAGACCAACGCTACGGATGCTACGGATGCTACGAATGATACGGATGCTACGAATGCTACAGATGCTACGGATGCTACGGATGCTACGAATGCTACGAATGCTACGAATGCTACGGATGCTACGAATGCTACGAATGCTACGAATGCTACGGATGCTACGAATGCTCCCATTTAACCGCACTACACTCAGATAAATCAAGGTACAATGGTTCCCTCACTACAAATGTGTCCAGTTCCTCCTAAACCATCTGCCAGTGGATTAGGAGATTAGATTTTGTGTTAAAAAGAACCAGCAGCTAATTTCAAAGTCAAACTCCGGCTTTACGAATGGAAAGCTCCAAAACGTAACGTCCGCCGGGTGTGGGACTGACTCTGTCCTTTCGGATGAAGCTGATTAATCCAATGACGGAGCGGAGGGTGAGAAATTAGGGCTGACGTCGGCCGCATGAGTCCCGACAGCTCGACCGCGAAGGGCCAAACCTATGCTGGGCTTTGAAGGACAGAAACTGGGCTGAATTCAAGAACCAGATGAACTTGTCCATTCCATTCTGGTGGAAACGTATGAAAAAAGGCCTAGAAAGGTCAATGAAGTCCATACACAGAGTACATAGCATTAGAAAATCGTATCACTTCAGAGATATTTCAAAGTACAGATTTTCAGTTCAGTTTGGGCGGCCATCTTGTTTCTTTATAAAAATGAAACCCACATATTATGTTTATTTTTAAACCTAGAAGGCCAAGATTTCATGTGAGCTGACATCCTGTCAAATCACACTTTGCAAATTTCATAAGAAAATCCTGTTTCATATTGAAGATATTTCATTTTATACGACAGGCAGTACAAAACTTAAATTAAGCCATTTCCATGAATGTTCACATATAAAATTTCATATCATTTCTTTGTGCATAAATTGATGAAGATGAAATGTTGCACCCTGCATCGGGTCAATAAAGTCTAAATACAAGAAAATCTGATATAATTTTGAAGATATTACAATTTAACTGAATATCAACCAGTTCAGTTACGGCGGCCATCTTGTTTCCTCCATGACAAAACTCACATTGTTTATATTTAAACCTATGAAGCCAAGATTTCCTGTGAGGTGATGTAAACTACACATATATACACAAATACTTTTATATTGAATATATTAACATTTTCTGAGATGGGGCTTTTTGTAAATATTCTCTCCTCATTTCTTCAATGAAAAACAAAGGATATTCCCGAGTGGAATATTCATGAAATATGTTCCCAACATCTAATACTAGACTTAGTTCTGACATAATCCAGGAATAAATCATGACAAAAAGTACATTTTACTCCAGTACAGTACACAAGTAGAGTTTCTGAGGATCTGTACTTTACTTGAGTAGCATTGTTGTACTTTTACTCCACTACATTTCTATAAAGGCTCCAAAGTAAAAAAGCCCACGTGAGTCAATGTGTTTTGTTTATTTACAAGCCTCATGATGTGCACTTTATGAACAGTAGGTGGCGCCGCACAGACGTACAGTCAATGCCGCTGACTCGCAATGAGGGAGAAGGTTTGTCCCCGTCGTGTTTCCGTAGAAACCATGTAAGAACTCGTTACTAGCTTTCCAAACATTTCTCTGTGACAGTGACCCTAAAAACTGACCCTGACGCTTGTGCCGAATCAGGAAGTTAGGAATGAGTTTGGACACAACTCACGTTTTAATTGAGTGACTTTTACTCGAGTAACGATCCACGAAACGAAGGAGAACAAACTGAATCTCCACCGCTCCTCTCAAAGACCCGCCCACTCCTCAGGCTGTGAGTGAGTGACAGGCGGAATCGACCAATCATAGACGAGTGTGAACCCATCAGGAAGTTCAGCTTTAGTTCAGGCAGTTTGAAGCTCCTGACAACACTATCAAATGATCAGGGGCCACACTGGTCCAGGTCAGGGCCTCCACACAGAGCAGGCTGTTGCTGTGTCCTTGGGCAAGACACTTCACCCACTGGAGCGAGACACAGATTGGCAGCCATGTTTCTTTCTGACTGAAATCCTTTTTGTAATTGTAACCTACGCTTTGAGGAAGCAAACAGTTGGGGGACAGCCTATTTCCCTGATCAGGGTCATGCATTTGTCTCCAGCAGGTTAGACGACTGTAACGGCTGCTCACTGGCCTTTCTAAACGAGATGTTAGAGCTGCAGAACATCCAGAACGCTGCTCCTCGAGTCCTGACAAGAACCAGGAAATACAACCATATTAGTCCAGTGCTCCGGTCTCTGCACTGGCTTCCTGTCACTCAGAGAATAGAATTTAAAACAGCTCTGCTTGTGTACAAGTCTTTTCATGGTTTAGCACCAAAGTCCATCTCTGACATGTTAGAGCCGTATGAACCATCTCGGGCCCTGAGAACTTCAGGGAGGGGTCTCCTGGTGGTTCCCAGAGTCAGGACTAAACACGCTGAGGCTAAAGCTAAAATCTGGAACAGTCTTCATGAGGATGTGAGACAGGCCTCAACTCTGACAATGTTCAAATCCAGGCTGAAAACAGCTCTTTTTACCCGAGCAGATGAAAACTGAAAGTATTTTATCTGCACTCTTGCCTTTTACTGTCATTGATTATTTTTTATGTTGATGTTTTAATGATTTGATCAGTTTTCTTGTAACTTTATGCAACTGTGAAGCCCTTTGAATTGCCTTGTGTATGAATTGTGCTCTACAAATAAACTTGCCTTGCCTTTACAGTGGCCACGAGGGATCAAGGTTTATTAAAGTTTCATGTGAAAACCCTAAACAACTATTGACCCTAGAGCAGGTTAGGCAAGTTTCAACGTGGAAAGACCAACGGCATAAAGCATCACTTCCTGTCAGGTCACATGGCCTAAATGAGTGTCTGCTTCGAAATGACATATTTGTGTAGATTTGTGTAATGTATTTGTCTGTACTGGATAATAACGGCGCTCTGCTAACCACTGAGAAGAAACACGCACTAATATCAACTTTTGTTTTCACATAAAAAGTTACATAATGCACCTTTAAATGTTAAACTTCTCTTTTTCACCTTCAGCTGAATTAGTTGATACAGTTCTCACACAGAGATGAATCATACTGTGTTTAGTAAACTCTTTTGACCCGGTTTGAGGCCCCTGCCCCGCGTTGAGACCCGTAAGAGCCTCGTCCCGTGCGCCTGAGGCAGCGCAGCAGCAGGAGGGGGAGGGGGGGGAGGCGTTTGGGGGAGGGCCGGGGATGTTCCCGAGGCTCCTGGCCGTGCTGCTGCTGCTGAGGACATTTAAGATGCCGCTAATAGGATTGTCCCGCTAAAGTTAGAACGGATGGACGATGGCGAGGGGTTAGTCACTCGCCCGTCCTGAGGCGAGCGCGCAGACAGGCTCTCCCTGGGACAGTGTTCATGTCTCATAATCCACGTTTAAGACGAGGAGCTGCAGGTGCAGGAACAAGGATTTGAATGTGGAGAGATCGATTTGAAACTCACGCTGGGGATTACTGACACAAATATGAGGGGAAAAAAACTAGAGAGAGATTTCTGTCATTTCATGTTTTCATTTCAACATTTGACAGACCTCGACCACTGACCTCGACCTCGACCACGACCTCGACCACGACCAGAGTGAACTGCTCAGTCAGTACGGACATGTTTGAATCCTGAGTGTGTTTTTAAAGGGAGACACTACAAACAAAACTCATTTACATGTTCAGGTTTTGGGCCTTGGTCTCTAACATAAACTTTCACCTGGAAAATGTATTTTTTTTAAATACCTAATCTTCACAAGAACATGTTTCATTATTGCACTGGTTCATCCAAAGATTTATTTGAGTTCATGTAATTTCAAGAGTCATTTTCTCAAAATGCATTTTTCTGCGACAATATATTTCCACGTAAGTACAAGGTACGTAGTCACTTCTACAGACTTCACATTTTCCATTTTCTTTCAGATGCATTTTTCATATCTAATTCCAAGCCTGAGTTGTTGAGTTTTGAGTTTCAAAAAAACACTGCGATATTTCCTTTTCCATTTATAAACATCTTATTTCACAAAGCTGGGCCGTCCCGTCTTTGCTCTGCCCGATCCCGTCAGACCTCTGAAGCTAAGCAGGACGGGCCTGGTCAGGACATGGATGGGAGACCGTTTGGGAAACACCAGGAAGCCTGAGTGAATGTAGTGAGTGGTTGGTCGAGCGGCCGATGGCGCAGACTGGTAGCCTCGCTTCTGTGAGTCTACCCCAGAGCAGCCACAGCTGCCTCAGGGCAGCACCACCAAGTATGGAGTGAATGAATAATGGCGTCAGTGCAGCGCTTTGAGAAACTTGGTAACAGAGGCTTGTAAAGCGTGTCAGCCATTATTATTATTATTATTATTATTATTATTATTATTATTATTATTATTATTATTATTTAAAAGTAAGCAAGATCCAAAATCCCTTCTGAAAAAGTCTTTGTAAATAATATGTCACAAAATAAAACCCATTTAAACCTGGCTCGATCCATTATTCAGATTTAGTTTAGGAACATATGGAACATTTTGGGCATTTTTCGGCATAAAAGGTTTTATTTTTATATGAAAACATAAACTACATGACTCGTGCAGCACGTTTGTTTTTCTGCAACGGTTTGGACTTGATATCACTAAATGTAAAAAGTTTCCCTTTTTTCCGTCTGTTTCCGTCTGTGAAGGTCATTTTCCTCTCCGCCATTTTTTAACAGGTTTTGTATTTTAAACGGTTTCTTAAAGCCTCTGAGCTTCTGTCATCGGTCTCTGTTTCTGCATCCGGCTCTAATAAATACAAATACGTTAAACGGAGAGAACAGGGTTTAAATGTGTGGTTTTATTTTTTAACATATTCTTCAGAGATTTGCTCAGATGGTGGATCGTGTTTAGTTTTATGAATAAACTATTTATAAGTGAAAAAGTCTAAATTGTGCCTTGGTTTGTTCAGTAAATCAGGCTAGGAATTAGATATGAGAAAATACCTTTTTTTTTAAATTAAAATAATGTAAAGAAAATAACTGAGGTAACGTCTCCTACGGTTCAAAGGGAAATATGAAACTAATGCTGAAATATCTGAATATATTACAACTATAATGAATGACTTTATAACATCACGGTTCTAAGTCTGACTTTAAAAAACGTTTGACGCTGGGCAGACGTTCCGACTTAATGTGATTAAATATGAGAAAAAATATGATGGAGGTTTTCAGACTTTAAAAAAAAAAAAATTATGTGAAACATGCCCAAAATGTTCCATCTCTTTGGCGACGAAATCTGAATAACAGGTTGAGTCAGATTCAAATGTTTTATTTTGTGACACATTAGTTACAATGTTAGGAATTAGATATTTAAAAAAAAACTCCCTCTGAAAAATCTTCACAATATTGTTTAGTCCAAGGCTGTAGGAGTGACTGACAATGTGAGGAAATGCATTTTGGGAAACTGGCTCTTGAAATGACATTGAATGAGTGAATAATTAAACATGTTACCGTGACGATCAGGTGTTTGTTTGTTTCAGGTGGAAGTTCATAAGCCGTTAGTGTCTCTAAAGTTACAGAACTCTGAGAGGCCATGACCTCACAGAGTGACCTGCTCTGCCCCTGAGGCTCACAGACCTGCCCCCGGTGAGTAAAGACTCAAACTGCTCTGCCCCTGAGGCTCACAGACCTGCCCCGGTGAGTAAAGACTCAAACTGCTCTGCCCCTGAGACTCACAGACCTGCCCCGGTGAGTTAAGACTCAAACGGCTCTGCCCCTGAGGCTCATAGACCTGCCCCCGTCATTAAAGACTCAAACTGCTCTGCCCCTGAGGCTCACAGACCTGCCCCGGTGAGTAAAGACTCAAACTGCTCTGCCCCTGAGGCTCATAGACCTGCCCCCGTCATTAAAGACTCAAACTGCTCTGCCCCTGAGGCTCACAGACCTGCCCCGGTGAGTAAAGACTCAAACTGCTCTGCCCCTGAGACTCACAGACCTGCCCCGGTGAGTTAAGACTCAAACTGCTCTGCCCCTGAGGCTCACAGACCTGCCCCCGGTGAGTAAAGACTCAAACGGCTCTGCCCCTGAGGCTCACAGACCTGCCCCGGTGAGTAAAGACAAACTGCTCTGCCCCTGAGACTCACAGACCTGCCCCGGTGAGTTAAGACTCAAACTGCTCTGCCCTGAGACTCACAGACCTGCCCCGGTGAGTAAAGACTCAAACTGCTCTGCCCCTGAGGCTCACAGACCTGCCCCGGTGAGTAAAGACTCAAACTGCTCTGCCCCTGAGACTCACAGACCTGCCCCGGTGAGTAAAGACTCAAACTGCTCTGCCCCTGAGACTCACAGACCTGCCCCCGGTGAGTAAAGACTCAAACTGCTCTGCCCCTGAGACTCACAGACCTGCCCCCGGTGAGTAAAGACTCAAACTGCTCTGCCCCTGAGACTCACAGACCTGCCCCGGTGAGTAAAGACTCAAACTGCTCTGCCCCTGAGGCTCACAGACCTGCCCCCGGTGAGTAAAGACTCAAACTGCTCTGCCCCTGAGACTCACAGACCTGCCCCCGGTGAGTAAAGACTCAAACTGCTCTGCCCCTGAGACTCCCAGACCTGCCCCGGTGAGTAAAGACTCAAACTGCTCTGCCCCTGAGACTCACAGACCTGCCCCCGGTGAGTAAAGACTCAAACTGCTCTGCCCCTGAGACTCACAGACCTGCCCCCGGTGAGTAAAGACTCAAACTGCTCTGCCCCTGAGACTCACAGACCTGCCCCGGTGAGTTAAGACTCAAACTGCTCTGCCCCTGAGGCTCACAGACCTGCCCCCGGTGAGTAAAGACAAACTGCTCTGCCCCTGAGACTCACAGACCTGCCCCCGTCATTAAAGACTCAAACTGCTCTGCCCCTGAGACTCACAGACCTGCCCCGGTGAGTAAAGACTCAAACTGCTCTGCCCCTGAGACTCACAGACCTGCCCCCGGTGAGTAAAGACTCAAACGGCTCTGCCCCTGAGGCTCACAGACCTGCCCCCGGTGAGTAAAGACTCAAACTGCTCTGCCCCTGAGGCTCATAGACCTGCCCCCGTCATTAAAGACTCAAACTGCTCTGCCCCTGAGACTCACAGACCTGCCCCAGTGAGTAAAGACTCAAACTGCTCTGCCCCTGAGACTCACAGACCTGCCCCGGTGAGTAAAGACTCAAACGGCTCTGCCCCTGAGACTCACAGACCTGCCCCGGTGAGTAAAGACTCAAACGGCTCTGCCCCTGAGGCTCACAGACCTGCCCCCGGTGAGTAAAGACTCAAACGGCTCTGCCCCTGAGGCTCACAGACCTGCCCCGGTGAGTAAAGACAAACTGCTCTGCCCCTGAGACTCACAGACCTGCCCCGGTGAGTTAAGACTCAAACTGCTCTGCCCTGAGACTCACAGACCTGCCCCGGTGAGTAAAGACTCAAACTGCTCTGCCCCTGAGGCTCACAGACCTGCCCCGGTGAGTAAAGACTCAAACTGCTCTGCCCCTGAGACTCCCAGACCTGCCCCGGTGAGTAAAGACTCAAACTGCTCTGCCCCTGAGACTCACAGACCTGCCCCCGGTGAGTAAAGACTCAAACTGCTCTGCCCCTGAGACTCACAGACCTGCCCCGGTGAGTAAAGACTCAAACTGCTCTGACATTAACAAGGTCCGTCTGTGGCTAAAGGTCTCGCGGCCTAAAATAAAAGGATTAGGAAAGTATCACGAGTATAAATATAATCCCTTTGTTGGACACTTTCCACTGATCCCATCAGAGCTCACTCAGACTCACACTACTGCAGTAACAAGTACTCACACTACTGCAGTAACAGGTACTCACACTACTGCAGTAACAGGTACTCACACTACTGCAGTAACAGGTACTCACACTACTGCAGTAACAGGTACTCCCACTACTGCAGTAACAGGTACTCACACTACTGCAGTAACAGGTACTCACACTACTGCAGTAACAGGTACTCACACTACTGACACTACTGCAGTAACAGGTACTCACACTACTGCAGTAACAGGTACTCACACTACTGCAGTAACAGGTACTCCCACTACTGCAGTAACAAGGACTCACACTACTGCAGTAACAGGTACTCACACTACTGCAGTAACAAGGACTCACACTACTGCAGTAACAGGTACTCACACTACTGCAGTAACAGGTACTCCCACTACTGCAGTAACAGGTACTCACACTACTGCAGTAACAGGTACTCCCACTACTGCAGTAACAGGTACTCCCACTACTGCAGTAACAAGTACTCACACTACTGCAGTAACAGGTACTCACACTACTGCAGTAACAAGGACTCACACTACTGCAGTAACAAGTACTCACACTACTGCAGTAACAAGGACTCACACTACTGCAGTAACAAGGACTCACACTACTGCAGTAACAAGGACTCACACTACTGCAGTAACAAGGACTCACACTACTGCAGTAACAAGGACTCACACTACTGCAGTAACAAGTACTCACACTACTGCAGTAACAGGTACTCACACTACTGCAGTAACAGGTACTCACACTACTGCAGTAACAAGTACAAGTATAAGTAAATCACTTATTTGAGCAGCATCAGCTTCGTGGCTGTAAGCTAACGCTGCGGTGGAGTGATCTGCGAGAAAATAGTCCCTCAAAATGCGGTAATTCAAAATACAGGTCAGTTATATTTCAAAAATTATTCTATCGACACAGACATTTATATGGTTAGTCTGGCGTTATAAGTGATTTACCTCAGGTGCCCTGTGGAGCGGGTCAGACTGTTTTTAATGCAGGCTAACTGATACCATAGACATGCACTAGCCTAGCATTAGCCTAGCGCCACTAGACTCTTCAAATATAAGAACTGCATGAATTGAAGAAAAAAATATCTCCAGACATCAACAACACTCTGGATAACGAGGAAATGAGGCCTGTGTCAAAAATCCTGACATATCCCTTTAAGGTGGCGGTTCCTGGAGGGTAAATGTAACTAGTACTGAGTAATACCCACCTCTGCCTTTAAGTAAACTTACTTCATCACAAACCACGTCTGAGAACAAGCAAGGACTGACTTTTCAACAAAGGTCACGTTTACAGTTTACAATCCAGCCGTAGATTCAGTGTATTGAGATATTTTTAGGCAGGAAACCACGGGACGTCCAGAATCTCAATAAGACGCCTCCTTAACCTCTTAACCCCCGCCTTAACCGAGTGCATTTCCTCCAGTTTGGCTTTACCCAAATCTAAAAGCAACAGTGTAACACCTCATTTGAAAGCTAAGGCCCGCAAAAGTGATCGGAACTTTTTTTATCTCGTTGTCGTCGCGTTTTTGTCTCTTTTTCTGTCATGTTTAATGTCGCTTTTTTTGTCCCTTTTTTGTCGGTTTTTAATCTTTTAGATTTGGGTAAAGCCGACCTGGAGAAAATGCATTCGGTTCAGGCAGGGGGGGGGGGGTAAGAGGTTAAGGGTTAGGGCTAGTTTAGGTTAGCTTTAGCTTGACTAGTCTCATAGAACAATCCTCTCCCGCCGCCCCCCTAATGTGCGAGCGCGTGGACTCGGCGTCCCCCCCCCTCCCTCACTGCCGCCGCCCTGCTGGCCACACCCCCGCCACCTCTCACCTTGGCGGCCACCGAGGAGCCGGGCTTCTCCAGCAGGTCCCACAGCTTCTGCCTCTGCTCGGGACAGCAGCCCGTCTGCTCCTCCTCCACGTCCTCGCGCAGCGTCTCCGCCTCCTTGCGCAGCTCCTCGTTCATCTGCTCCTTCTTCTGGTGGTAGCGCGCCTGGCAGCACGACTCCAGGTAGATCTCGTCGATGCCCCAGTAGTCCAGCTCCTGGCCGAAGGAGAGCGCGCACATCTCCTCCATCATGTGCAGCTTGCCCGTCCGGTAGAAGTTGAGGATGGAGGAGAAGGCCATGGGGTGGCGGTCGAAGAAGTACTCGTTGTCCGCCAGGTTGTAGTCGTCGCAGATCTCCAGCAGGGACTCGTGGTTGTTGCAGTCGCGCAGGCGTCCCAGGCGGGTGCGGGGCAGGCGGTCCAGGGTGCGCCACAGCACCTCGTGGGTCAGGCCGCCCACGTTCAGGTGCACGCGGCGCGACTTGGCCTTGGTGCGGATGATGTCGATGGGGTCCGGCGGCAGCACGGGGGCCGGGGCCGCGCGGGTGGAGGTCCTGGGGACGCTGGCGCCGCCGCGGTCCGACATGGCTGCGCGGCGGAGGGGGCCCAGACGGGTCGAGGGAGGGGGGGAGGGAGGGGGGGTGCCGGAAGCGGGTCGGATGTCAGGTCCACACGGTCAGGGCTCGGGGGACACGGGACGTCCCGCTCAAACTCATGTCTGCGAATCGAGGAGAACAACAATAGGTTACGTTCGGCACATTCTGGACCGGCCCGTTAGCTTTGTGGCCTCAGAGTCCGGGCGCTAAACGTCCCGATCGTGGCCCAAAAACCCAGATGTCCCCAAAGCCCAGTGTTGCTCATGAGTTCTGTCCTAATGTGGGGACTGGGGACAAACCTCCTCCAGGACGTTGACGGGATTGACAGTATTTATAGTACGTTAGGGCCCTCTCACAGGTATTTGATCTGGGGGCCAGACTTCCGTTACAGGTGGGCCGGATTGTGCCCCTGGGCCTGACGTTGGCTACCCCTGTTCTACATCAACATGCGATACTTTCGGTTGAAACCGGGGCCGATACAACTCAACGGGAGAGACGCCGCTTTGGAAATAAATGTTCAAGTGTTTTGCCCTGATCATTACGTTCAAGCACCGTGTCCTCTGTTGGACGCCATTATGAGTCGGTCATGTGACTTTAGTTCAAATGTGCTGAGAGAGAGGAGACGGAGAAATGCCTCTTAACCCCCGCCTTAACCAAGTGCATTTTCTCCAGTTCAGCTTTACCCAAATCTAAAAGGTCACAGCCTGTCGGCCAATGTAACGGATCATTTTCCTTACATTGTTGCCGCGTAGTCGTAGTCACATGTATCGCCTTTTTGTCTCATTTTTGTTGCTATTGTGACACCTTTTTTCAGGAAGCTTTAAGATTTGGGTAAAGCCAAACTGGAGAAAATGTGCTCAGTGGAGGTTAATACCAGCACAAAAGGAAATTTGCGTGGCATTTTATATAATTAAAGCAGCACTACGTAACGTGTTGACCTTAATAAATCCTCCCCGTCGTCCCTCTGGGGGTGATACAAGTGTTAGTGGGATGATCGGGGGGTCTTTCACCTCCCCCTGGTGTCTCTGGTCTCAGAAAACCCCATTTTGTAACTTCACTGCCACCGGACCGGAGCCACCAATACACACTAATGGAATCACGAAGAAGAAGCTAACAGGCTAACTGCGGGCTAGCGCCACTTAAACAGTATTTACAGCCAAGTTTGAGTAAATAAAATGATCTCCATTGTGTAGTTGGATGAACAATATCCCTCTGTCCCTTTGTCTTTCCTGTCAGCGTAGTATTTACTCTCACGGACGATTAATGAGTAAAAAAACACAACATGCTACGACACCTGCAGTGGCGCTTATGGCCTCTAGGGGCACGAGTTACTGCTTTAACAAACCAGCTGCGGCTTACACGGTTTCCTCCCTCTGAGCCGGTTGTGTAAGGGACAAATCCTCGCTCGCGCGGGCTCGGGGCCGGTCGGCTGCGCTAAAGTCGGACTTACGTTTTAAATATAGCGCGAGGACACGGGCGTCACGTTACGGGCCCGGTGCGTCACGGCCGGGACGGGACGCGCCGGGGCTAAAACCGCCTCGCACACGGAATTAACCGACACGAGGCGGAGAAAGTGAACCTGAAGGCGGAACGGGATCTGAAGGACGAGAGGACGCGGGAAAGTCCAGGTTTAAGACGTTTTAACACAATTACACTTAAGTTTCCCTGGTTTGGATCCGTGGGCACAGGAAGTGACATATAACGAGGCTGAAATCCCACAGACGTCGCCGTGCACCACTTTAAACCAATGAGTCTCTGCATTTACCCTTCTTCTAACAAAAACTGCACTTTGACACAAAATGGCGTCTCTTCTCTGGTTTAAAACTGAGATAAATCCTTAATACAGGAATTATTCTCTCAAACCAAGTAGTTTAATAATTAGAAAAAAAAGTGAAAACCTGTTACATGCACTTTAAACTTCGCTACAGCTACTTTTATAGCATTTATTCCAAACGTAATTAGCATTAAAACATTAAAACATACTTAGAACAATCCTAAATCAGAAAGAAAACTATGGAAGCCCGCAGGAAAGCGAGGGCTAATTTACGCACGCACGACGCAAGGATGATTTCTATTCAAATGCTGCAGCTAATCTCGTAAATCACGCTCGTTTGCATGAACATAGTTTAAATACATGTCTCAAAGTGAATGACCTTGGCGGAACAAACGCAAAAATACAAGTAAAGTCAAAGTAAAGCAACATTAGCGAAACATTTAGTTTAGTTTGAGGTGATAAAGTGTCAAACTCCGGCGGCGTCGGGGCTTAATCCGCGCCCGCCGCAGAGCCACCTACCTTCGGGGTGAACGGGGCGAAAAGGACCGCTGTGCGCCCGGGAGGTGCCACCATCGCCCGGTCACTGCTCCGCTGTTCCCTCGCGCCAAGTCTCCCGGAGCTCCCCGCGACAGCACTCACATTTCCGCCGGGAGAAGCGGAGTTCGAGAAGATCCATGGAGGAGCGGCGGGAGCAGCGCAGGGACAGAAGGAGAGCAGGAGAGAAGGGGGAAGAGGCGAGGAGATAATCGGATTGAGAAGTTTCAGCACCAAGGACAGCGCACACGGAACGCGGACTGACGCGGTCTCTGCCAAAACACCGGAATCTATACGGTCCGGTCAAAGTGTGGGCAAAAACCTGTCCCTCTGTCCCCCTGCCCGGAAATCCAATATGTGTTAAACCAATAAATATTAACCTGAGCACCTTATGATTAGATACAGATCATTTCATACTTTTTGCAGTTTGTAATTTTTTGAATATCCGGTGTATGATAAATGTTCACACCTTTGTGCAGTTAAAAAGAATATTTCCAAAATATTTAACAATATGGTTCTTACCAAAACAGTTTTTGTCAGGTTAAGCGCTTAACCCCCGCCTGAACCGGGCACATTTTCTCCACTTTGGCTTTACCCAAATCTAAAAGCTTCTTGAAAAAAAGTGTGAAAATTACAGAGCGTCAAAAGGTTGATGAAAAAGTGACAAAATGTGGGAGAAAAACACAACAAAAAGTAAAAAAGAGCAACAAAAATTAGATTTTTTTTATTTATTTGATTTGAATATTTTATTTCGAGCTACATAACCCAGGCACAAAAGCGAGAGAAAAAATATATTTAAAAAAAAATAACATTCTAGCTCGAAAAGGACAAAAATGTGATGTAAAAAACATCCATTTAGAAATGAGTTGTAAATGGTAAATGGTCTCAACGTATATAGAGCTTTTCCACCTACATTAGGCTCAAAGCGCTTTACAGCAGGGACCTCTCACCCATTCATACACCAATGTACGCAGACACTGGAGGCAAGGTGGGTGAAGTGTCTTGCCCAAGGACACAACGACAGCGTGCACTTTCAGGAGGCCACTGACCTTCCAATCATGAGACGACCCGCTCTACCATCTGCACCACCGTCGCCCCGTGTTGGTCTTAGTTGCTCTCGGTTAAGAAGTTAAACTAGATTTGCAGTGTAGTGCCCTGACATGTCACTACTTTAAAAAAGCTCATTACATAGTAATACGACATATTTTATTTGAAACACTGTACTTTATATTTCGATGGTAACGGTTCCTTGTAAAACTGTGGCTCAGTAATAACATAGTAATATTCTTTTAAGAACACGAGACACGAAAGGACTGATGGGAAATCAAGTTCATATGTGGAGGATCTGGGCAGAAAACGAGGACTCATTGAAAGTTTCCTAAAACGAAGCAGGTGAGTCTGGTGGTTCATTCCATGGGTGCAACAGTGACGTCTTTTCATCACTAAGAGCAAAACCAGATGTATAAGAGTTTTTTATCTGATTGTTGTGAATGTGGGGGCGACAGTAGCACAGATGGTAGAGCGGGTCGTCTTATGATCGGAAGGTCGGGGGTTCGAATCCACCTCCTGAAGGTGCACATTGTCATTGTGTCCTTGGGCAAGACACTTCACCCTCCTTGCCTCCAGTGTCTGCGTACACTGGTGTATGAATGACAGTGTGAATGGGTGAAGCCCCTTATGAGAGACCAACAGGCCCGGTTAGAACCATGAGGCCGTCCTTCTGTGGACCCACCACCTGCAGGGGGCGCCATAGGGGCTGGTGCAGCTCCAACAGCTGCCCCCACGACCCGGCAACGGACAAGTGGAAGAAGATGGATGGATGGCTGTTGTGAATGTGAAGATTTTACTATTATGAACTTGGTCAATGTAAACGCATTATCCGCGTATCCATGATGTTTTTTATGTATTTTACTTTAACAGTCCAGAGACTACGGGTGGAAATTAGCACTTGAGCTAAAACCCGGTACGAGGCATCGCTCCCCTTGAGGTTAATGTTTATTGTTCACTGTCCCCGTTTCTCTAAATAAATAAACTAAACTAGTAACTTTGCAGCCCCTATTGTGCATGATTTGTTATAATGGCAAAGGAGGAACTCTCGGTGTAAAGAAAAAAAAACAGTCAAAGCGAGTCTGCGTTCGGTGCCATCCTGAAAACAGCTTTAATGCTTCCACAATTTCACAAAATTCTCTCCACATCCAGATATAATTTATACACTTTTGTGCATCATAATGAACATTTTTAAGACTCGACGACATCGACACATGCATTTTTAAATAACAGACAGACTCCTGAACATAGAAAATTGCATCACTTCTTTTTTTTTCTTCTTCTTCTTCTTTACAATACTGTGTATCGTCAATAAAAATAATCGGCTAAAACGGAAGAGCGGTAAACGGGGGGGCAGCAGGTGTTACCGCCTACATGAAAAAAGGGAAATAAAAAAAAATGCCTCGTGGAAAAGGTAACAGTGTAGGCAGGGGCTCAACTCACAGATGGTCCCGGAGAATTAAAACTCAAAACTAAAATCACCGCCCTGAATCGAAACGCAGCAAAAAGGAAAGTGGAACGAAAACTATGGAATGCTCGTAATGAAAGTATGTACAGAGGAGCGCGGGAACGTTCTGCCGAAGCTGAGGTCTTTGTGCTGGTAAAGTGGCTTAATCTTCGTCTCGTTTGGACGTCTCCTCATTTGTGTTCGAGTCTCAGCAGCTGCTCCCTGCCGTTGATGGTTATCGAGCGGAGCTGCCCGTCCTCCTCCACCTCCACGCGCTCCTGCCCGTTCTCTATGATCCTGGAGAGAGTGAGGGAGACGTGAAGGTCAAGAACAAAAGGCCGCTCGGGTGGAAATATAGTTCAGGTCCGACACGGCGTTTAGTTTCAGGTAAAGATACATTTTTGTGGCTGTGTTGGGAAATAAAACCTCTGCCTTTAGCACGTCTCAGATTCCCAGCTCCTGAAGTTTGCATTGAAGATCATTGGACAAAACGGGTAAAGTTTCAAAAAGGTTCTTCATAAACAAAGAGCTCAGTAAATGTGCAAAACCACTGCAATTCATCCACCAGGCCTGTGTGAGGCGCTGTGGCGCTACCACAGATAACAGAACAGGCCGTGATGGGGAGTAACTAAACCAATGGCCGCTGGCTGCTCTGCGTTGTGACTACGACACTGGAGGCCGCCATTGCTCCACCTTTGCTGTAGTTCCTCCATATGACCGCTATCCCCCCATTGGAATGCATTGGACTTTAGACACGTTAAAAACAACTTTAATGCCGGTGCCTAAGGGTTTAGACGTGGCTAGAGCTCGATATTCCTCCTGTGATTACGCTGGGTTAAAAACAATCTGGGGCACCGGGCTGGTTATCGTAGTATAAATTTGAGAAATCTTGCATAATTAATGAGGGCCTGACTTTGATTGACAGGCCGTTTACGCCGCTGCCTGGCCATGGGCGCGATTACAGCAGAAATACACGCCCATTACACGCCCCGCAAGGGCCAAGCAGGGCGGGGTCTACAGTCAAGATCCCGCCCTTATGCCCTTTTTAGGAACATGAGAGGAGGAGCCTGTAAATCCGCCATGATTTCCCCCTCGAACGTGGTCATTGTGGTAAACGGGGAGGAGTGAGGAGGAGTCTATTCTTTTTAACAGTCTATGAACTAAATACATGTATTTAGAATACTCATTTTGAGTAACTGTATTCTGGTAAAGTTACACTTTCATTTGGGAGTATTTAGATACAGTTACTTTCCAAATATCAAGAGAAACGTCCCAATATCAGTCGTTACATTTTAGCTCCACATTGCACAACATTAATAAAATGTTTTAATGTTTTTCCTCCTAAAATAAAAGATTTAAACGCCTTATCCCACAGTTCATACAAACACTGCACGTGTCACATGACGCTGTATCTGCCGCTCCATTGGCCGACAGAGTTAAAGAGTTCCTCATTAATGAGTTTATAAAAGGTGTTCCAACAATCGTAGTCTTCATTGTTGTAATTATACGCCATATTTACTGTTCTCACCGTTATGACCTCGAGGTCATAAACATCCGATCACCTCGGCTCATCGTCTTATTGCATTAAACTGTTTAAATTGTAACATATTTACTGCAGGTTTTTACGTAAATATGAGGCGGATTCTTTCCTGAAGCTGAAGAGCGAGGGATGTTTTTCTCTCTCCCTCAGAGGAGACGGAGCTAAAGCAGAAATGCGTTTACCTTTTGGTCGTGATCTTTCTCCCGTTGACGATCTTGGTGGAGGTGGACACGGAGCGGAAGTTCCCGCCGCCTCCACCGCCGCCGCCGAACGACGAGGAGGAGAAGGAGGTGAAGCCGGCTCCTCCCATCCCTCCTCCCATTCCCCCGCCGATGCTTTGGAGGTGCCCCATGTTCCCCATGTTCCCCATGTGTCCCATGTGCCCCATGTGTCCCATGTGCCCCATGGAACCGAACGCTCCGAAGCCTGAGGGACAGAAAACAAACGTTCATCAAACGAGCTGCAGAAGGAGCTCACGCTGAGGGATCGACCAGAACAACGGGCCCGGCTGCGCCCAGTGTGGAAAGATGGTTTTACAATTACAGAAAAACATGAGACGGAACAAGCCAGAGATCTCCATCCAGCCCTTTCCAAGCAGCACCTCAAAGATTTTACATTCCTACATGAGACTGAGGAGACCAGTCCAGGATGCTCTGCTCCTAAAACCCAAAGCATCTCCAACAAACAGCTTTATTCCCGAGATTATTTCTGTGAATGTGTGGCAAAAAGTTAAAAAAAAAGTATAAACAGAACATGTCGGTGTAGGCTCTCAGTCATACAGGAGTTGTCCATCTTCAATGAAGGTTCTTGAGTCATCTCCTGTACTCTGTGGTTGAAGCCTCTCATCCAAAAGGCTTCGTGTGAGACAAAAAATAGTTTATCCTAAAGATAAAACGCCAAGCCACAAACAAAGCAATGTGGTTTATTCTACTCGACGCAAAGAACATTATATTGGAGAAACAAAACAAGTTTTACAGAAGAGACTTTATCAACACCGAAGAGAAAGCACAGGCGGCCCTCAGTCTGCTGTTCACCTCCACCTCAAAACCACCTCAACATTTTAGCTAAAGAAGAGCGTCGGTTTGAACGAGGAGTGAAAGAAGCTATTTTTGTCAAGCAAGAAAATCCCTCCATGATCCGGAATGGTGGTCTCAGATTTAATCTCTCCACTTTATGCTAATCTCATTCGCAGACAGCCGACAGGGCACGGCCCGTCCAATGAGGCGGCACCTCAGCCAACAGATCAATGGGACAGATAATGGGCAGTGATGATCTGAGATCAGGGCAGACCGAAACTCTGGGGTGAGCGGGTCATTAGAGATGCTCTATTTAAAAGAATCAGAATAGGTTTATTGCCAAGGTTTGTGAACAAGGTTTACAAACTAGGAATTTGTCTTGGTGCAAAGAGTTTACCCACAGGGGAGAGTCGCCTAGTTCGCTGACGAAGCCATTTGGATGAAGAGGCGAAACATTCGAGACTTTAACTACAGAGTACAGAAGACGACTCAAGAACCTTCATTATAAACAGAACAACACATTTAAATGACTAATGCAACGGGAGATCTGAACAAACCCGGGTCAAACGGAGAGAATCCTCCGGCGAACCCAGGAAACCCGACGAAGCCCCCGAAGAACGAGCCTCCTGTTCTGGGACGTCCGCTGCGGCTGTGGGTCCGAGGGCCGCCGAAGAACAGGTCGTCTCCAAACGGACTGGGGCCTAAAAGCACAGGGCGATCCAGAACGCTTTTATCATCGCTTCACTCATTATCAACGTTAACCTGGGGGAAAGGACTGACCGAAGAAGTCGGCGAACGGGTCGCTGCCTCCGAAGAACTCCCGGAACACGTCCTCGGGGTTCCTGAAGCTGAACGGCTCGTGGAAGTGGTTACCGTTGTGGAAGTGTTCACCTAAAAACATCACAATATCAGGTTACATTTCTGATTAATCCTCACACATGGATATTCATTAAAGGCGAGACGCTGCAGGTGAAGAGGGAATAAAACTAAATTTAGGAGATATCCATTTGAAACTTTGCTGTAAATTACTGACATAAAATTAGGAAAAAAAAATGTATAAAAAATAGCCAAGATTGCTTTGACAAAATCTAAATGGATCGAGCCAGGTTTAAATGTATAGTTGTTGGTATTTGATAAAGATTCTTTCAGAAGGAGTTTAGAAGTTTTTGAATAAGTTATAAAGATCTGTAAATATTTAAAATTTGCCTTGTTTTTTTTTTGCAGGTCAAATCCCAATAAATGAGGCAGGAACTAGATATTTTAAAAAAATCCCTTCCAAATGTAGTGGAGCCTGTAAAGTGTGGAGTCTTACGCAGCTCCTAAAGTGCAGATGTTGTTAAAGTTTAGTCTCTTTGTCTGCACATGTGTATGTTCCTCCCGTCTTTAGCCGCCGCCGTCTCCCACAAAAGGAAATGACCATATTTGGATTACAGCGTCATCTCGGTTACAGCCTTTCGTGCTACACGTGGATACCAAACATGTCAGTATTTGTGAATGAATAAGCGCCAAGGAGCGCCGCCATGTTGGAGGGATTTCCTGGAAATTCGCTAGCGACAAAATGTCAACAAATACGCCTCGCGAAAGGGTGAGTTTGATCTGTATTCGAGTCTGGCTGAAGATGTTAAGGGAGAAAACAAGCTAAAAATGTCAACATAACAGTTTCAACACAAGCATCGCCCCCTTTACCTCTGCCTCTGTTTCCCGTTAGCCCTTCTTTTCCGTAGCGGTCATAAAGGGAGCGTTTGTTGGCTGTAAATAAAAACATTACACATGAGTTAAATCTTTAAAATGCTCTTCTTCATTATCATTCTGAAACACTGACCATCGGAGAGGACCTCATAGGCCTCGGACAGCTCCTTGAACTTCCTCTCCGCTTCAGTTTTGTTGTCTGGGTTTTTGTCCGGGTGCCATCTCAGCGCCAACTTTCTGTATCTGTAGAGGAGAATAAAACATTCACGTCACAAAGCTTCATATCTTTCAAGACCCAACGGCTTTGACTGTTTAGTGCGACAGGAGGCGGAGAGTTTGTGTGCGGCGGCTTTAACCCGAGGCCATCAGCGCGAGCGTCTCATGCACAGCTCGAGATTGTGTCTTCAAAGCTGGTAAGTGTTCAATGAATCAACCAATGGACATCTTCAAATGCAAAATACTAGGCAAGCGTTCGTACAAAAGCATCTGGCGTTCCCGGCTTCACTGGGACCTTTCTGTGTGGAGTTTAAAAACATGTACAATAGATTCTGAATCTGAGCCCTTTTCCACTGAGCTGGTGCTGATTCCAGTTTCAGAACCGGTTCTTTTGTTTTTCACTCATAAAATGCTGACTCTTGGTTCCAAAAACTGGTCCCCATACGTTAGTTAAGTGATGACGTCATCGCTCCACTTCCAGGTCCAACTGAACTTTAGCCGTGTTCACTATAATGGGATTTAGCCGAGTTTAACCTGCTGTGGGGCCGACTACAGCCTCTTTCTAAAACATCTGATCGCAAAGAAATACTAAAGAAAATCCAGAGTAAATGTAGTAAGTCGTTTCATACACAATGAAGGCTTATTTTAAATATAACAATATCTTACCACCCTATTCTATATAGTGGAGCTGGCTCCAAAAAACCCTTCAAGCTGCTAACACGGCTGAGCTTCGTTAGCTCATAATAAACGGACACCCTCTGTCCATCGCTATTTAACTGTCTATGATCACGACGCTAGCTCTCATTCTGGTGGAAAACCAAGTCAGTTCAGCACCAGCTCTGAACCAGCACCGTGGTAGAAAAACCCGATGTGTGGTCAAAATGGACACAATATGTTAAGCCGATTGCAATTGTCGATAATTTTGCTATGTAAATCGAAAGGGTACCCCACCTCTCTATTGTTCGTTTGTGCGTGTTCCATATGTAAAAATGGAAGAGCAAAATCGCACTACTTTTTGAAAGAAAATCTGTAATTATCTGTCTCTTCAAAAAAAAAAAAGAAAAACCCGATGTGGGACTTTCCTGGTTGAATAAAGGTCAAATGAATTTGGACACTACAGGTAAACAACGTTAAACAGTTTTACACAAAAGAGTGCAATCGTGATGTCATGTCGCTAAGCATCATGGGATTTGCAGCAATAATAAACGGATAAAATAAATAAATATTGGAGTTATAGTTCAAATCAAAACACTCGAACACTATAGTGTGTTAGATGTAGATGTCGTTCGACTTTTTCTCCTGTTTTAAAGCTAATGTTAGTCTATGGAAAACGTTCGCTAGCACCCACAAACACGGTGGATCTCCATGGCAACAGTGATTTTTCCTGAACTCTATGAACTATTATAAAATGAACTCCTATATCCAGAAACGTAGTTTTGACGACAGACTCCCAAGTTCTGCTGAAAGTTCAGCGTTAGACAGATTTTCTCCGGTGACACTCACGCTTTCTTGATGTCGTCTGGCGATGCTTCTCGTTGGACTCCTAGAACCTGGTAGTAGTCCACCATGTTTACTGCATCAAGGGACACGCGCTCAACTGCAACCTGGAAGAGCGTGGAGGAGACACGAGAAATTAAACACCGTCAACCATAACCCTCCAGAAGCCCTCCCAGTGAAAGCGAAAGTAAACAAACCGCAAAGTAAAAGGCGTTAAACAAGAGAAATAAACACACACTATTGTTTTATAAATTAAGCATTAATTGGCATCGTCAGTAGATAAATAGTTGGTTAAACGTTTGCTATCTGGGTCATGAAAACAAACGCTAAAGCTCACTGCAGAGGTGACGAGTAAAGCCCGAGTAGGAGGCTACGGCTAGCACAAAAACAATCGATGCAGACAAAAGAAAATCAGCGAAGAAACTATGATTTCAGGCCGACTCGGGCGTGTGAAGGCGAGACGCAGTTATTGCATAGAAGAAACGTGAAGACAAACGTTTATTTCCAGTGCAATCTTGGAAACGGTCTTTGTGTACGTTTGCAGGAAGGATAAGCCTTAGCGTTAGCATTAGCTTAGCCTCGCTTTAGCCGCACATTCACCTTCGCGCCGCTCCCGGGCCTGGCCGCCTGCTCCTGTCCCGGGGTAAAGGGGGGTCTCACCGGGGTCGGGGTCCCGCTAGGGTCGGTAAAGGGACGGTTGTTTGTCTCAGAGCTCCCCGTTCATCCCATCAGCGCCGCTCTGTGCTCCCGGGGCTAAGGCTGCGTTGGGCCGGCTGAGCTTCTTCTGCAGAGGCGGAATAGTGGAGCAGCACCGGAGAGCGCCCCCTGCAGGATCCTTCATTGTGCAACAAAACAGGCGGCAAGTTATTTAAAAAAGTATCACAAAATGTAACAAAACAGGAAACAAAAAAGTTACAAAAGAGTGTAAAAAAAAGCTACCAAAATGCATATAACATGGTAAAAAGGTGATGAAAAAGACGAGAACACAAGGATAAACCTTAGACTAGTTTTGTTGGTCTTTCAAACGAAGCTCCAGTCGAGAAGCTTTTAGATTTGGGTAAAGCCGAATTGGAAAAACTGTGCTCGGTTAAAGTGGTTTCAACCATAGACTGTCATCTTAATAATGGACCAATAGTGGCCTACTTTTCCCTGAACCCGTAAGGAAATGGCGGCAGCTCTGGAAGTTTGTGACTCCGATGGACTTTTCATTGAAATGTTTTGACCCTAGCCTGTGTCATTCTTACCGCCATGGGTTTGTCTTGACATGCTATATATCCAGAGGCATAGCTTGCCATAAGGCAAAGCAGGAAGCTGCCTGGGGCCCAGTGACGGACTGGCCATTGGGCAATGTGGGCAAATGCCACTGCGGCCGCCTGGTCTCATCACTTGTTGTGGCCGCATCACAAACAAATAAATAGGCCAAATAAAGCGAGGAAGCGGCCGCCTATTGGCGCAATGGCTGCAAGCGGCAGCACCACCAGCGGCTCGCTCACCGCTCATCACAACTTGTGGCGCACAACCATATAAAAAGGCTAAATAAATAAATAAAGCGGAGATGCGGCCGCCTTTTGGCGGATTGGCCGCCCGCAGATGACTTGAGAAGACAAATGTGGCCTCTCTGCTAAAATTGCCAGGGCCTCTTTTTGGTGCCAGTCCGCCACTGCTGGGCCCCCCAACTGTCAAGGGCCCCCATGCACCAACCCTTTTTTCAGACACCTGCGGTAAACGCTTGATATTCACAGTCTTCCTAATGATATTAGTGATGCAGTTACATCACCTCTCCACTAACGCTCCGTGGCGCTGTTTATCCCCATCCTGCTGCATGCTTTAGTGAGTCATGGTTCCCTAATGTTAATTTATAATAAGCAGTGGACAGACTTTTTTACTCATGGCTCGACCAGATTATATTTTTCTAATAGTGAAACCAGTTTATTGTAACACTCTTCATGACCTAAAGAACCGCAGCCTTCTGTTCTGAGGAAAACGTACGCAGCTCCTGCCCAGATGACGTCCTCTCTCCCAGTGCGCAGTACACCGAGCGGCCACCAGAGGCCCCCTACAGACATTCTTGCTTGGTACCCCTGCCACGCCACTGAATATATCGTCCTAATTTCATGTTCACAATTTCTTATCAATCAACTTCACTACAGCATTTTGCTAATTTAGTCATTGCTGTTTGTTAGTAAGTCATTTTGAGCTGTAAAACATGACAAATTCTTTTGAAAACAGTGGATTGTCGATTTTGGGGGCCCTTGGGATCTTTCATTCGATAAGCATTTCATTCATTAAACATTTCATTCATAAGGGGGCCACGAGACCCAGGACTTTGGGAATGGTCACTCTACTGTAATGTTAAACTGATTAAACTTTACTGATTATGATGCTGTGCTTGTGCAAAGGTGTACATGCAGTTTCACGTCAGTTTCACTGGTGTAGTGAGTGACACGGCAGTAAAATGCACTTGTAGGTGGAGCAGAAAGACACTTCCCTATGAGACGAGGAAGAGGAGGCAGAGCACCATAAACTGTTCCGACAAGAACTACACAACAACGCGGTATGTTTTTACACATTTTCCTTTAGAACAAGCTGTTTCTCTTTACATAAGCTATTATTACAGCCATTAATCGCAGTTAAGCATCATTTATTTAGGAGTTGTATTCATTATTTAGAGGATTCTTTGTATTTTCCTACATTTTACCTTATTTTGGTGGAGCTGTGAGGCCTGTGTGATCATCTGAAACACTTCAAAAACAGACACAGTTAGATTTATTTTGGAGAATTATATTTTTTAATTAACTTTATGTTGGCGCTCAACTGTGTGAATAAACAAGTTTGACGGTAAAACACTGCATTGACCCGACGCAGGGTGTCTTCCCAAGAACGAGCCAGATGTCTTTAGAAAAGGTTTATTGAACCAGGGTGTGTGTGTTTGTTATATATGCACGCACACAACAAGGAAAGGCAGCATTGACAGTAAATTGTTTTTGGCTTTATTCGGCCCTAAGACGTTGCTGCAGGAAAAGGAAACTGAAAAGGTAAAGTGTGATTGGTTTAATCTCTAAACCTTTCAGAATTAATATGAAACGGGTGTAGGACAATTTGTTGATTTCATTGCCAGGCATTGAATGAGGAAGAGAAGAGCCTGACAACTGTGCTCAGCATTAGGAGATTTGTCCTGTTATGAAATGAAAATCATATGTGAACACAGTTTTGAAACTGACTGAACCTGTAACGATAAATACTGCTGATGTTTAAACAGTCATTCATTCATTCATTCATCTTTTTTATTTGAGCATCTGAGTTCCACACAGTTCTACTCATATACAAAGTTCAGCACAGTAATCAAAGTCAAAAATAGGTACAGTCGTAAGTAAATACGTAAATAATTAAATAAATAAATAGTGTGGATATGATGCTCAAAGGGAGTGGGCAGAAGCTTAAGCTTGTTTGCACCTACCCCCTTGTGTACTAAATAATTTGATACATTGATACATACTGCATAATCAAAAAGATATGACAGCTATTATGTCCTATTCCAGTGACTATACAATCAGCAATATAAACATCACAATATTCTACCAATTCCAAGGCAAGGAAAGAAAACTCGAACCTTTTCTTCAATAATTACAAATACCCATCACTGTCAACACAACTAGTCACCAATCTTTTGATTTGATCATTTGTTACTTGATTTGGATTTAATGCTATTAAAAGGTCACAATAGTTATGGATTATGTTATTAACAACCATAATTATATGATTTATTAATGATGTAAGTCTATTTCAGATTTTTAACTATTATATTATCCTTATTTATTTCTTTATACCATTTTAATAATAATAATCGTTGACTTCGTTGTCAGTGGATATTTATTAATGGGATCTGCACCATTTATTTGTGCAACAACATGTACTGTTTTATGCTCCAACTAAATTTCGTTTTTTTTAAATGACAGTAAGCAATTGATTGATTGACGTGTAGAAATGTTTTTTGAGAGAATGCAGCAGTTTCATATCAATGTGCACCACACTGTATTTTATAACTTTCATTCAAAGTTTTTTCTTTATTGATCAGAAACTGTCTTTTTAATGAGATGCATTTGTGTTTCTTTCAGATTTTTGTGAAAAGAAGACATGAATCTTGCACAATTCGCACAACTGCAAATTCAATCAGTGAAAGAAACACACCCGTTAATTGAGAGCATTATCAACAATAAAAAGAGGGAGTTAAGAAAACAGATTTTGTCCAATGACATCAATGTTTTTTACCCATGCAAAGAACTGAATGATTGGATTACTCCATTAATGGCTGCCGTGTCTTTTCACGATGAGAATATTCTTAAGTTCCTTTTGGAGAATGGGGCAAACCCAGATATACTGAACCAGAGAGGATTCACAGCTTTGCATTGGGCCTCAGAAACTAGGGCTCCACCTATTTTTGTAGAACATCTGCTTGAAGCAAAGGCCAACCCAAATGTATGTTTGCCTCTAAGTTTCACTGCTCTGCACATCGCTGCCTTTGATGACAGGGAAGATGTCGTGAAGCTGCTCATTTCTGCTGGTGCACAAGTAACACCTGTGCCAGCAACTGATCCACCAACTGTGTCCAACGATTACAACAGGAAACTCTCTGAGATGATCTGGAAACTTGCTTCACAAGGGGATGAGAAGTGCACCAAAGTCAGGCGCTTTTTGGAACTGGAAACGGCTATTCGAGAGAAAAGTCCAGATGAAGTTTTTAAAACCTTTCACGATGACATGATGAAGGAACATCCTCATAATCACTTAATCATGATAGAATTTCTTCTCATGATAGAAGAAAAATACAGACGATTATGTATCAAATGGCTAAAAGAAACTGACAATCTTGTCTCTTATATTGAGAATCTGGTTACCCGTTTCCCCAAAATAAATAAATTAGATGGAGATGTGACTACACGTTGTGTATATATAGTTTGCTGCACTATGGAGGAAATACCACTAGAGTCGGCCATGGCAATAATCCGTCATTTGTGTGTTTGGTTGGAAGAGAAACAACTGTGTCTGTCAGTGATTGACGCCCTGTACGTCATAACACGGAAAACAACTAAGGAACAGCCATGGGACGCCAACTCTATAGAAACTTTATGCAAAAGTATTGCTCCATTTGTGAAGGATCAACACTCCTTTGAGATTAGAGCTTGCACATATGGTGTGTTAGCCAACTTGCCACTTAAACAAGCCTCCAGCATCTTCACCTCAGTTGGGATCTCCTCTGTGCCTGAAGATGTTCTGACATCAGCAGACATGAATAATAATGACAGACTTAAAGAGGAACTGAGGCGACTCAATCGTCACTTTAACGGAACGAGTTCTGGGTGTGAGGATAATTCAGCAGCTCCTGGATGTGTGAAAAAGAAGTCAAAGGAGCAAGACCAAAGTGAAGCTGACTCCGTCACATCGACAGTTCCAGTTGAAGAATCATCTTCTAATGTTCAGCCATTTTCCTCTCACACCAAACCCTTGTTTGATGAAACTTTGGGAAAACATAAATGGCTCCAGATCAGCAAAAGATGGAGAGAAAAGCTGGAGAAGCTTCACAGCTCTGAGCAAAGTTCCTTCTCTCAAATAGGAAGCATCAGGTATGTGAAGGATGCAGAGTTTCTCATTGCTGATGGAAGTAATGGGACTGAGGTCTTCCTGGGGCTGAGAGACGATGGCACTGAAGTGGCCATTAAGAAAATGATCAAATCCAACTACAGAGTGTTGAAGAATGAGGAGGAGATTCTCCGACTTCCAGAGCTAGAACATCCCAATATAGTAAGATATGTTGATTTAGCAGAGGATGAGAACTTTGGATATTTGGCTCTTCAGCTTTGTGAATGCACGTTGGACGAATATCTGAAAGATAATGTCAGTGCTCAAACCAAAGTGAGTCTGGTGCATCAGTTCCTTGAAAGTTTGGAGGTGCTTCACAGCAAAAACCCTCCAATTCTTCACCGGGATCTAAAACCACAAAATGTGTTGATAGGTGAGAGCACTTCATCATATTGTATAAAGTATAACTGTACTTAATTGAACCTTTATTCTTCTTTGTAGATGTAACTGGAAGAGCAAGATTAGCAGATTTTGGGATAAGTCGACGTATGTTGAAAGGCCAAACCACTCTGAGGACGGCCAGTGCTGGGACAAAATGCTGGATGGCCAGAGAGACTCTGAACGAGGAGGACAAGAACGAGGAGGACAAGACGCCCTACAAGTCAAGCACTGACATCCAGGTTGTTTATTTGGTTTCTCACATTAAATGTTATGTATTTAAACCAGAGTGCCATCAGGGCTGGCGATGCGGCTCTTTTAATTGTAAAGCAGTGCGTTGAGCACTGCCCCAAAGTGCACTCTCTTCCCCTCAAACATGCACTAACACACTTCTCTCCTTGTGCACATTTCAAACACATACAATGAGACATACAGTGAGGAAAATAAGTATTTGAACACCCTGCTATTTTGCAAGTTCTCCCACTTGGAAATCATGGAGGGGTCTGAAATTGTCATCGTAGGTGCATGTCCACTGTGAGAGACATAATCTAAAAAAAAAAAAATCCAGAAATCGCAATGTATGATGTTTTAACTATTTATTTGTATGATACAGCTGCAAATAAGTATTTGAACACCTGTCTATCAGCTAGAATTCTGACCCTCAAAGACCTGTTAGTCTGCCTTTAAAATGTCCACCTCCACTCCATTTATTATCCTAAATTTAGATGCACCTGTTTGAGGTGGTTAGCTGCATAAAGACACCTGTCCACCCCATACAATCAGTAAGAATCCAACTACTAACATGGCCAAGACCAAAGAGCTGTCCAAAGACACTAGAGACACTTGTCCACCTCCACAAGGTTGGAAAGGGCTACGGGGACATTGCCAAGCAGCTTGGTGAAAAAAGGTCCACTGTTGGAGCAATCATTAGAAAATGGAAGAAGCTAAACATGACTGTCAATCTCCCTCGGACTGGGGCTCCATGCAAGATCTCACCTCGTCGGGTCTCAATGATCCTAAGAAAGGTGAGAAATCAGCCCAGAACTACACGGGGGGAGCTGGTCAATGACCTGAAAAGAGCTGGGACCACCGTTTCCAAGGTTACTGTTGGTAATACACTAAGACGTCATGGTTTGAAATCATACATGGCACGGAAGGTTCCCCGGCTTAAACCAGCACATGTCAAGGCCCGTCTTAAGTTTGCCAATGACCACCTGGATGATCCAGAGGAGTCATGGGAGAAAGTAATGTGGTCAGATGAGACCAAAATGGAACGTTTTGGTCATAATTCCACTAAACGTGTTTGGAGGAAGAAGAATGATGAGTACCATCCCAAGAACACCATCCCTACTGTGAAGCATGGGGGTGGGAGCATCATGCTTTGGGGGTGTTTTTCTGCTCATGGGACAGGGCGACTGCACTGTATTAAGGAGAGGATGACCGGGGCCATGTATTGCGAGATTTTGGGGAACAACCTCCTTCCCTCAGTTAGAGCATTGAAGATGGGTCGAGGCTGGGTCTTCCAACATGACAATGACCCGAAGCACACAGCCAGGAGAACCAAGGAGTGGCTCTGTAAGAAGCATATCAAGGTTCTGGCGTGGCCTAGCCAGTCTCCAGACCTAAACCCAATAGAGAATCTTTGGAGGGAGCTCAAACTCCGTGTTTCTCAACTTCAAATCATAACAACGTCGCCCAAGAAGTAACTTTCTGTTTTGATCCAGCACGCCAAAATAAAAGCACACAGCTCGTCTCATTGATTAGTTCAAATACCACCAGACGTCACTGTAAATAACCCCCCCGTGTAGTTCTGGGCTGATTTCTCACCTTTCTTAGGATCATTGAGACCCCACGAGGTGAGATCTTGCATGGAGCCCCAGTCCGAGGAAGATTGACAGTCATGTTTAGCTTCTTCCATTTTCTAATGATTGCTCCAACAGTGGACCTTTCTTCACCAAGCTGCTTGGCCATTTCCCCGTAGCCCTTTCCAACCTTGTGGAGGTGTACAATTGTGTCTCTAGTGTCTTTGGACAGCTCTTTGGTCTGGGCCATGTTAGTAGTTGGATTCTTACTGATTGTATGGGGTGGACAGGTGTCTTTATGCAGCGAACCACCTCAAACAGGTGCATCTACATTTAGGATCATAAATGGAGTGGAGGTGGACATTTTAAAGGCAGTCTAACAGGTCTTTGAGGGTCAGAATTCTAGCTGATAGACAGGTGTTCAAATACTTATTTGCAGCTGTATCATACAAATAAATAGTTAAAACATCATACATTGTGATTTCTGGATTTTTTTTTTAGATTACGTCTCTCACAGTGGACATGCACCTACGATGACAATTTCAGACCCCTCCATGATTTCTAAGTGGGAGAACTTGCAAAATAGCAGGGTGTTCACATACTTATTTTCCTCACTGTATGTCTTAATTGATCCAGGGGCAAGGCTTTTTAAGCGATCCAGAACTATTATTACCAGGTGCTACAGTGTCCAAAACCGTCCGATAATGGCTATTGATGCTTGTCGTGAGTGCTTCAGCGTCCTCACAATTTGTATAAGAACTGGGGTCAAAAGATGTAGCAAAACCATTTACTGCAGATTCACAAATGGTTTGTCTCTGTGTTTTCACAATAAACACAGTAGGTGCCAATGGGAAGGACAGGTTAAACAAAATACAACATTGGTTGCTTATTTGCAAATCCTCAACACTTGCTCGTCAACATTGAGTCCAAAAGAAAGAAACAAGACTAAAGTGTGGCCTTTGTTATGAGTTGGACCAATGACGTGCTGCTCAGAGTTAAATTAATCCATAAGGTTTAACAGTTTTGCTGCCATGGGACAGGATGGATCATCGACATGGAGATTAAAATCCCCAAGGATTAGAACACTCCGCTCCAATAGGACGGAGCGGCCTGCCCGGCACAAGGGTCTATTGTTATTGCAACATGTGCGGAGTGTATGAAAACAGCAAGAAGACATCCAACCCAAATCCAAAAACTAAGACCCCTGAGAAAACAAACAATAAACATAGCGGCAGTGCCAATAATTCCAAGATCTAAGACTGAGGGAGACAAAGGGCACAATAGCGCCCCCTTGCTTTGGGCAGGACGGTTGGCGAGGGCTGATAATCACCGTTTTGCAGCTATATTTATGCTTTGTTTTGTTTGTTTACAGGTGGCTGGGATGCTGATTTATTACATCCTCTCTGGAGGCCATCATCCCTTTGGAAAAGGAGTCCGTTGTGAGGGAAACATTTTAGATGGGAAATACAACCTGGGACATGTGGAGGACGTGGTGGCGAAGGACCTCATTGAGTGGATGATTAATGAAGAACCAAAGAACAGGCCCAGTGTGGAGCAGTGTTTAAGACACCCCTTTTTCTGGAGCAAGCACAAGTAAGGAAGAGTCAGGATACTTGTGCACCATTCACTATTATTAACACGAATCTTGTTACAGGCGTGTTGAGTACTTGAGAAGCTTTGGAAACCGTGAAGAGATTGCCAACTGTCGAAAAGCTGAAGATGAATTCATTTCTGAAGTGGAACAATATTTTGTTGGGGGGTCCCATAAAGACTGGAAATCAAAAGTGAGGACTAAAATAATACTATATATCAAAAAGAATAAAGACATACAAAGAAAACTAAATGTTTGTACAACCATCTCATTTTATAATTTTGAAGTTCCCAGCGGAGTTGGTCGAGGAGATGGACGACTATAGCCATACACCATATCCTGAAAACATACTGGGACTGTGTCGCTTCATACGGAACCTTCGTGAGCACTAGTAAGTATTGTTTCCAGTTGGGTCTGTTTTTTATGCTTTTGAACGGTCACTAATGACTCGTTTCTTTAATGTTCTCCAGTCCTGAAGATGCTGCCCAAGTGGACGTGATGGAATTGTTTTCAAATCTTTTTGGATCAATTTTTCAGTTTGCCAAAAAACGTGGGTGGAATTCGGAGTCACCTCTGAGAGAAATGTTTGAAAGGGAGGAGGGGGCCACAGGCTACGTCACACCAAGCCCTGGTGCAGAGGAGAAACCTGTCCCGCTCTAAGGGCATAGATGCTCCGAGACACACTGATGAATGGAAGTCCTTAATTAGAGGATAATAGGACTTTGAATGCAGATGATTTCATAAGACCATTCTCTTGAGCTATGGGGAAGTTTTAAATATTTTCATTGGGAGTGTTATCTTGGATGTGTGCATGACTTTCTAAATAAAAACTGTGGATCCTGTGTAGTACTCCCTACTTTTGTTTAAAATTGTAGCATTATCAAGTGCAACACATATTCGGTTAGACTTCAGTGGCTTAAAGAAGGTTAGAAATTCAAAGCAGAGGACTTGACTTGAGGCAAAAATCGGTGTGACGCATCGCAGCTGATCATCGCGTCATACGAGGGGGCGTGGCCTAGCCGAGGGAGAATCTTTTCCCTCATTTGGGAATCACAATTTTCACACTTCCTGGTTTGCTCCATGTCTTTATTTTAATTTAGTAGAAAAATATATTCATAATTCAGCATTTGTTAAAGTAATGGAGAAAGTTCTTTTTTTGTTTGTTCTGTTTTCACCTCTGCCTGCTTCAAACATGACCATATATGGGCACTTACAAAGATGCTGTCTGTATCTTATCTGTCCATGGACTTAAAGTCGACAGAAACTGATCAATAGCCATCTCTATAAGTAGAAAATATTGAGAGGTGAGTTCTTCACTGCCCTGATGAAGACGCTAGTCGAACCGCATTGGCGTGGTCTATGTTAATAAAGGACTTTTAGTATTTGTGTACCATGTGCCTCGGATCTCTTGCTTTCCTGCCATCCAGTCACTGAATAGTTTCAGCAAGCTTTTTCTGCTTAAGTATCCATCTCTATAAGTTTGAAATTACACAATTAAATCAAATTGCTAGAAGGCTTTTTACATGGCATTAAAGGCACTATACCTGATTTTTTTCTAGTAACGGAACATTTGTTTTGTCCTTTAGTTTATTGTACACTGATATTTGTGGGGGGAAAACTGTGCATCTAATTATAAAGCATTTAAAACTATTTTATGAACTTGCAGGTTCGTTTTGAAACATTTTTGTGATAGTGACCCTGCAAGTTAAGAAAAGTGCTTATATACTTGTCTCTGTGAAGAATTGGGATGCTACAAATACGTTAGAAAAGTAAGGAATGCGTTTGGGCCTCAACTAACATTTTAATTTTGTGGCTTCCTCTTTCATCGTTTGTTATAATAAAGAATCAAGTATAGTGCCTTTACGTTAGCCCTGTAAGCTAATCACAGTCACTAATCCTTCATAGCATTTTAGGCAAAATAGTTCTTGATCTAAACCTATTTTTATGCTTGAAAATGAGGATGTATTTCGTGCTGTACCCCATTGTTGTTGTAAATCCTGTTGCTGCTCTGAGGGTAAAAGAGTGAGAAAGGCCGGAGTAATGAGCAGTTAGCAGCTTTTGTGATTTCGAATCATTCTCAGTTTCAGCACGTGGCGTTTATGTCACGTGACTCACAGAGAACTGATAGACGGAGCAATTACACATGGAGCAGAGTGGGTTGGAAAAGACAAACCTTGAAAAGTTATAGATAAGCGTCCTTCATTAGTGAGGGGCAGGATAACCACTCAGCCACAGTACCACAGGAAGGACATACGTAGAGGTCGCCATCTGCCTCATAAAACCCATATCGTTCGACCTGTATCGCGTACACCAGTAACCCAATAAAACATCCGTCTGATTTACTGAACATCTTTAATTTATTGATTCGGTGACACACACATAATCAGTCGATCACACACTTTGATTTCTCAGTCCGTTTTCTGTTCTAAGGTGCAACAGTGGCGTTATTTGAGCAGCTTGGCGGTGGCCATGGAAGTCATGGTGGTCATGGTGGTCATGGCGGTGGGGACGGGGATGTCTCTAAAGATGGGCTGCAGGAATCCAGAAGGGGGCGCCCTGTTCTCGCTCAGCGTCCCGATGATCATCTGCCTCATCTCTCGGCTGGCGTCTCCTCGGACGGCCAGCAGCGCCTGGACGTGCTCCTCCCTGTGGGGGACGGGGCGGTTATTCCAAAGTAACGCCATCAACAAATAAAAAACATGACTGTGCAGAGGAAATGTGTAGGTTCCTCACAGATAGAACACAGTATTTTACATGATATGCTGTATGAAACATTATATAAACAGTCTGTGGTTATTGGGGTTGTGACTTAGGTAACGCCACAGAGAACCACTGGGTTCATGTTTATGTCCTGGTTTGAGTGACGCCCTGTAACATTCATGGTCGTACGTTTGTTCTTTGTTTTGTTGTGTTTGTCGTTAGGGTTAGTCGTATGGAAAAACCCAGTTAGGCCGGTCTGACAAGAACAAGATCTTTTCATTATCATTCCAATCAGAGGATCGTCATTCTGTGAGAATTTGTGCTGAGAAAAAAGTCCCTGTGACATCGCAGTGACGCAGCCGCTGTCTCTGCTCAGACTCAAGCGTGGGGGGGGGGGGGGGCGTGAGTCCATGTGACTTTAAGATGGCAGCTCAGGGGTCTCATTTAAAAAGCTCGCTACGCACAAGACGAGGTCAAAACTTTGCGTCGCCGCTGCTCTGCGCCAAAGGTGGTATTTACAGAAAACAAACTGAACGTGAAACATTATGCTCCACGCAAACTATATAGATGGCGTACGAGGTACACACTTTTCAGAAACACTGCTGAGAGACGAGGAGAGGCGAGGTAAAGCCAGTTTGAGGAAGTCATATTTGGGCAATTTTGAAATGGTTCATTTGAAATGTATTTTCTTCAGAAATGACAAAGAATGAAATTAGCAACTTATCACCATATATGTTATACCTGTGCACTGGCTCTAGCTGAATCCTTTTAAACGGCAGGAATGATCTCGCTGTAAACTCCCAACTCTGACTCATCTCTGGTTATAAGTCTGACCAACTGGGTTTAGGTCCAAAGCTCGGGTCACGTGCCCTTCAGACACGAGGCCGTCTTTACGCACCGGCAGCGTGGGCTCCACTGCCCTCCTCCTGTTTATTCGGCTCCGCTACCATCACCTCAGAGCGGCTGAAATGTAAACATGTCTCTGTAAACCACTGAAAAACGGCTAAAGTGAGAAAACTGGAGGATTATCGTTGGACAAGCTGACAGATTTGACCAAACCGAAGCACAAGGACTCGTGCATCGAGTCTTCTGAGTTTCTCACGGATCATCACATGGAGGAGCAGGACTTTTCGCGGTCCTCGGCAGGTGGACATTGTGTCTTCGTCGGTACAAAGAGCCTGACCAGTAACTTTAAGGTGAGGAACATTTGGATGTGTTTGTAAAGCGAGTGATGAAACTGATGTAGCCGAGTTTGGGGAATCTGCACCGGGCTAGCGCGAGTGTTCAACCGGTCAATACGCCCGTTAAACCTCGCTGTCTGGACTCTAACTTAACCAAATAACATCTGAATTATTCATTTGACAGATAAATGTTTGCTTCCTTTACCCCTTGACTCAGTTTGATCTGCGTTTGTGGCAAATGTGAAGATACAAGCGTTGAGATGTTTCTTTGCGATGGCAGGAGTTAAAGGGTGTGGCTGAAGCTGAATAAATGTGGATGCAAACACGAGCGCGACGTTATTGTCATTAAAACAGGAGCGTAAATGAAGTGACTCTGTTGCCCCTCGGTGGCGGGTGTACCTGATGTCTGGGTACTTGGACACCAGCGTGGACACCTCCAGGTACAGCAGCGTGGGATCCGTGAGCTTAAACACCTCGGCGATGGCAGTGATGGCGCCACACAGTCGATCCGTGTCCTCGCCCTGAAAAACAGACCCTTCGTCTCTGTAGCCCGGGACTAGAGAGGTGGTGGAAAATAAGTCAACTCTAATCTCACCGCGGCCAGTTTCCTGAAGAGAAACTTGAACTGCTCCCCCTCTTTGATCATGCGGTCGGCGCCGTCTCGACGCTCGTCCGCGTTTTTGAACGTGACGCGCTTCTGCATCACGGCCTTTAGATACTCCACCACCACACGGCGCAGAGCTTCCCCCGTCATCTCCTGGACACACACGGAGGGAGGAATTAGGTTAACAGCCGTTTCTGGTTGGGGAGTCCTGATGCTTCTCTTGTTTGGAAACATTTACAAAGTATCTCCCACTTGTAAAATCCACTGCTTTGCCGGAGGAATTGTTAAAATGTGATACCGAGGGGCATAGACTTGAAATTAATATAAAAATCTTAAAGCAGAATGAAGTAACTTGTTTATCTTAATAAATCCTTTCCGTAGTCCCTCTGGGGGTAATACAAGTGTTAATGGGATGATTGGAGGGTCTTTCATCTCCCCCTGGTGTCTCTGGCCAGAAAACCACAATTGCAACTTGACTGCCCCCGGATGCAACTAATGCAAACTAATGGAATCATGAAGAAGAAGCTAACATGCTAATGGGCAAAGCTAACATGCTACGACCCCTGCAGTGGCGCTTATGGCCTCTAGGGGCACGAGTTACTTAGTTCTGCTTTAATGCAAAAAGCATCGAGTAGTTCTCACACACTGCATTAACGGCATTAATGTAGCCTCACAGCGCCTCCTGATGGACAATTCTATACTGCTTCCAAAGGCATTTGAAACGCAAACCTGTGGGGGACGACCCTCTTCATAACGAACTGGTCTAAGGTCTGTCCTGTTCCGCTCCAGTCGAAATGGGGCTAAAGAGCTCAAATGAGGCTTCAAGGAACAAAGTGAACCCATGCTTGTTCTTTTGGTCCTTTTCTCAAAGCTTTGAAACGGCCCAAAAGTCTCGTTGTTTCTGAAGATAATAATCTGGGGCCTGACCTGGTTATACGGATTCTTGATCTTGTTGAAGTCGTTGAAATAATCCTCCACCGTCACACAGATGGTGTCGACCGCGTGAGAGCCGCCCAGCCACTTCCGGGTCAGCAGCTCATTCAGGTGGTTCTGGAAGATCAAAAACGTTAACATCACTTTCTTCTTTATAGACTTTTAAAATTGGATCCTCAGCCTTGGCATTTCTGAGGCAGTTTCAGAATTAGTGTGTGACTGAGAATGTCTCAGGAGTCTATTTTTACTGCAGCGATTTCTGATCAAGCTGAGGGAAGTTGGAGAATAAAGTCAGACTCGCACTAACTCAGCTTTTGTCTGGAGCTTTCATCTGACTAAAACTATTTAGAAATGACTAAAATTAAAAGCATTTTCGTCCAAAACACTGAGACAAAGACTAAAACTGAAAGAGCTGCCAATAACAACAGTGTCTGAACCCTTGTCCCTCCTGTCCATGTTCAGACGTTCAGACGCTCAGATGTTCAGATGCTCAGAAGCTCAGAAGCCTGACCTCCAGATCCAGGAAGACCTCGTCCAGCAGGTACAGGCAGCCCTCTTTGGCCACTTCGTTCAGCGTCCGCTCGATCACAGCGTCGCTGTCCGTGAGCTCCGACGCCTGGCTGTACTTCCTCTTCAGGCTGTTTATCGACTCCCTGAGGGAAGAGGAGAGTTCAGCCTGGTCACGGCGCGGCGGGAGACGTTATATGACGCACCTGAAGGTCTGGCAGTTGTTGATGATGGCGATCATGTACTGCACGTAGCACTGGGGCAGCTGCCGGTCTCGGAGATGCTCCTCTTTGTACTGAACCACCTGCTCTCGGTACCTGCCGCGAAAACACACCGTCAAACGAAGCTGTAGGAGCACCGCGCTCCGTCTGAGGGTCTCCTGACCTTAGTAGGAACGTGTTCATTTGCTTGAGGCAGAGCTTGAGGACCTGCTCTCTGAAGTCTCCGTCGATCTGAGCGGCCACCTGCAGGTTCTGCTCAAACATCTGCAGCAAAACAACACAAGAGGAAAAACTATTAAAAAAGCACATTGAGCTCATTAACCTCTTAACCCCCGACTTAACTGAGCGCATTTTCCCCAGTTCGACTTGACCCACATTTTCCAAACGTTTCTTGACTGGAGCTCACACAAAGGCCAGCGCAATGTCTCATTTGAAAGCTAAGCCTTAAATGGTTTGCCTTCGTCTATTTCACTTCCGGTCAGTGTCCAATAAGGAAGTGAAACTATTAACATCATAAAAAATGGTCAAACTAAAGAAAACTGGGGACAATCTTAAATATAATATAATATAAATTAGCAAATATTCTGTCTAATGTGTCAGATGCACTTTAATGCCAGTTTGAAGATTACTATTATTCAAGATATCTAATGCTGCTGATGCCCACTGAAAATGCTTCCCAACCCACTGCTTAAGAACCACTGATTAAGCTTGCGTTTAGACCTGATGAGGTCATACTTAGCCCCGGTCCAGACCTGGAAGACGATGGCGGGCAGCGTGGTCTGGTAGTACCCGTCCTGATCCGCCTCTGGTTCCGTCTCCTTCTGCCAGTCCTTTTTATCGGTCTCCAGAGCCTTCCTCAGCCAGCCGGTGATATTGGACTGAAACACACAGATGCCTCTGTCTGAACACAGGGGGGCAGCACCTCGTGACATCAGCAGGTGGGGGCGGGCGTTTACTCACGGTGAAGGTCTGGATGTATTTGCTGAGCAGCTCGTCCACCACGGCCTGAGGAACAAGAGGCTCCAGGGAGTTGATGTCACGCTCTGCGCTCAGATCCGGGTGCCCCATCATCTCAGAACTACAGACACACGGGACAGAACTCAGGCAGAGACACAAACAGTAGTGTAGTGAACCGGATCCTGTGGACCGGATCCTGTGGACCGGATCATGCGGACCGGATCATGCGGCCCGGATCATGTGGACCGGATCATGTAGACAGGATCATGGATCATGTGGACCGGATCATGTGGACCGGATCATGCGGACCGGATATAAGTGATTTGCCTCAGGTGCACTGTGGAGCGGGTCAGACTGTTTTTAATGCAGGCTACTAGTTACCATAGACATGCACTAGCCTAGCATTAGCCTAGCGCCACTAAGCTCTTCAAATATAAGAACTGCATGAATTTAGGAAAAAAATATCTCCAACCATCAACAGCACTCTGGATAACTAGGAAATGAGGCCCAATTTCAAACATCCTGACATATCCCTTTAAGGTTAAAGGCTCCAGCTCTTCGAGACCGACCCATGACTAACGCAGTGACTTCAGCGTCTTTAACTCACCTTTTGTACGTGTTGAGGACCCACGTTAACAAAGACACGATCTCATTGGCCTCCAGATCCTCGGCCGCCAGTTCAGTGACGCGAGTGGAGACGGCGTTGTGGTACAGGCCGAAAAATCTGCAAGAGAATGGAAGAACGTCTCAGATCTGCATGTGAACCTCCAGGGGTCCCGCAGAGCAGAGGGAGTGCTTCTACCTGTTGAACGTGTCGTAATGCGGAGGGAAACACTGCACCATGAGGTTCTGCACCACGATCAGGTCGTCCAGCACGTACTTCCTCATGATCTCCAACAGTCGAACCAGCCACATTTTATCGGCCTCTCGGGTCACGGACTGAGAGCCCTCGATGCGGGTGCTCACCGTGCCCTCCAGAACCTGCAGCGGAAACGATGCAGTGGAAAGAGCTAGAAATGAGTTTGGGCAGCAGGTAATAGTTTAAGCTCAACTGTCGCCAAAGAAACATTAACGTAAAAGGTTGTAAATCAAATACTTTTCTTGAGTAATCTTTGGAAGTTGGAAATTACAGTATTTTTGTGCACGTGTCGGCTATAATAAATCGTCTACAAGATAATATCGAAATAGCTTTTTGGAAGATATGCAAATTTACGATATCGAGTTTATCTCCGATGTCAAGAAATGTGGAAGAAATTGGTAAAAATGTAAGAATATGTATAAAAAAGTGAGGAAGTAAAAAAATTGGTAAAAAATACATTATAAAAGAAAGTTGGGAAAAAGGAGTTTGTTTTGTTTCTTTGTTGCTTTATTTGTCTTTATCCATGAACTGTACATTGACATGTGTCCTCTGTTTTTAACCCATCCCTCGACACCACTGGACGACCCGTAGAGGGCAGTGCTGCGCCCGGGGAACCATCTCCAGGATGTGGAGCCAGGCTGATGGTCAGAAACACCTGGGTGGAGGATTCAACTATTGTACATGTTTTTAGTGGTAGTGGAGTACACGGAGGAAACCTACGCAGACACGAGGAGAACTCTGCACAGAAGGGCCCGGTCCAGGTGGGAATTGAACCCGGGACCTTCTAGCTGTGGAGCACGATTTAAAAAAGGGGGAAAAATTGTAAAAAAAATATAAAATAAAATAAACCAAGGGAAAAAAATATATAAATTAGGAGGAAAACTATTTATTAAACGAGGAGAAATTGTGAGACAAATAGGGGAGAAAAAGGGGATTTTTAATTATTTTTTATTAAAATGGTAAATTATTTTTTAAAAATGGAAAAAGTTGTAAAAAATATTTTTGTAAAAAAGTTGGAAAAAAAAAATATATATAAAAAAAGGTGGGATTGTAAAACAAATTGGGGGAAAAATGGTAAAAATCATTAAAAAATTAGGAAAGTGTTTTTTTTCCTGCCCTTTTGTCGTCTCTTTTTGTGCGCCAAAGCGATGTACTTTAAGCACATTTTGACATATTTCTGATGGTTTGCAAAAATATCGCTTCCTCATCGTTATCAAGAAAGTCCCCAAAAATATTGCGTTATTCATCCTCGTAAATATCGCCCAACACTTGGTTAATATTTTCCTCTTGAACAATTTGAAAAAAAAAACTGATGAGTCAAACGATTTCAAACGGTTTAACATTGACCTGAAACATCTTGTCCTTCCAGCGTTTGGGACGTCCCGGAGGAATGAAGCCCGTCTGCTTCTTCCGGTCCACCATCCGGCGGTCGATCTTCTCCTCACGCTCGATGATTCGCACGACGGACACCAGCATGGTGGGGTCTCGGCGCACCGTCACCATGGAGCGCTGAAGCACCATCCACAGCTGCTTCGCCAGCTCGTCCGACAGACCCTGCACCTGGAGGAGCGAGAGCCGCACACGTCAAAATAATAACGCCAGACTAACCATATAAATGTCTGTGTTAATAGAATAATTATAACCATTTTGCATTTAATATAACTTATATTTGAGCAGCATCAGCTGTAAGCTAACGCAGCGGCGGAGTGATCTGCGAGAAAATAGTCCCTCGAAATGCGGTAATTCATGTGATACAAGGCCAGTCATATTTCAAAAAAATATTCTATCAACACAGACATGTGTTTCCATTTTACAGTAATCGAGGATTTGGGGAATCTGAAAATAACTCAAATTGCCGGGTTGCAGGTTCTAGAACGTGATGATGTCACAGTGGGGGAGGAGCCAGTTTTTCCTGTTAACTGCATTACACTTTCACAAGTTGTATCTAAAAAGAAAATGTATGAATTACAAAAGTGATCACTAATATCAGTCACTGGGTCCATGATCTCTCTGTACACGACCAAAACTAAATAATTTTACCTCTATATAATATTATAGAACGCTGTGATAAGACCTGAAACCAGCAATTTGAGTTATGTTCATATTCCCCAAATCCTCTATTACTGTAAAATGGAAACAAATGTGTAAATTTAATGTATCTGATTTATTTTTTCTGTTTGGTTAAAAAAAAACCCACCTGAACCCAGCACATTTTCTCCAGTTTGGCTTTCCTCAAATCTAAAAGGCTCAAACGGCGCATGTTTCATAAAACACGCGATATGTCCGATTCTAGAAAAACTAGCCTCTGTTTAGCTTAGGATTTCTCAGGACCTGAGGCACATAGATTTAAACGGTTTCACCTGCTGAGAGCTTAGCGTCTCCCCTTTCCAACGAGCCATAGCATCTGTCCTTAGCTGTAACATCGAATACGCTGTGGTGCTACAAATATCATGAAAACGGTCTGGATTGTTGGCATTCTAAATCCCAGTGTGTTAATGCGTCAATAACTACTTTATCTCACAACACCGTCAATACGACAAAAGCATATCTTGGCTATACACAGATGAACCGTGCAGCCCTGGTTCACACTCACGTCCTCGAAGTAGATGGAGATGAGGTGCATGTCGCTGGTGTTTCTGCTGTCCATCCTGTACTGCTCGTACATGAGGTCGTCCCGGGAGCACTCCAGCTCCATCAGCTTCCTGTGAGCCTGCAGGAGGTCGGCCTGCTCGATCAGCTGCTGCGTCGAGGCCACGATCTCCGGGACTGAACAGATGAACAGAGACACAAGCACACGGATCAGGAGAAGCATCAACCAGGAAATAACAGCATTTCAGAAGAAATACCTTCTTTAGGAGGACAATAATCATAATAAAGATGGAAGCGAGTGCAAAGAGACCTGCAGTTCCAGGTCTGTCTGATCATCTGCATCTACTTATTCCACCCAAGTCTTCTTGAGATTCAGACTTTTTTTAAGTGAGTCCTAGCAACAGAGGGGACCCTATTGTGCATGTTTTAGTGGTCAGGGAAAACCATTTTGCTGCAGAGAGAAATGGTAAACTCCACACAGGAAGACCCACCGTACCACAGGAAAGAAATGGATATAAAAATATAAGAAATGGTTTAAGACTATCCCCTCCTGGAGCCGCCACCTTAACGTGGGGGAGGGTTTGAGCCCGAATGATCCTGGAGCTCTGTTGTCGGGGGCTTCGTGCCCCTGGTAGGGTCTCCCAGGGCAAACAGGTCCTAAGTGACGGGTCAGACAAAGAGCGGTTCAGACGCCCCTTATGAGAAACCAACAGGCCCGGTTAGAACCATGAGGCCGTCCTTCTGTGGACCCACCACCTGCAGGGGGCGCCATAGGGGCTGGTGCAGCTCCAACAGCTGCCCCCACGACCCGGCAACGGACAAGTGGAAGAAAATGGATGGATGGATGGTTTAAGACTATTTGAAAAAACATTTTTTATGGTTGGATCTTAACAAGGTTCCAAGTAGAACTTCAATATGCAGGGTTTCCCCAGAAAATGTGGTAGTTAAGGTGGCGTAAAAAAGAAGTTTAAAAAAAAAAAAAAGGTATTTTTTTAAAGAAGTTAGTTAAGGCCGCCCAAACAGGAAAGCGCTGCGGGAACCCCTGATATGCAAGAAGAAGAAATGGGAGTGAGACAAAATAAAAAATAGTAAACCTTTAATTGATAATACCGCAAGCTGAAATATTTTAGTTTAACAATGCGAGAGGTTTTGGAAGACGCGTTTTGTTTTTGAAGCCCTTCAGTCGCAGATGCCTCTGATGTTATTGGGCTTCATTTGGGTCGAGGATTGTCCAGAGTCTTTCGGGACAGCCATTTGGAAGACATGTGGTCTTAAACTTCTGATCAGCTGCAAAAACAGCCTAGTGCAGTGTATTTGTTGTGTTCAATTAAAGCTACTACATTTTTGTGTCACACTCCTATTTCTTGTTTCATATTAAAGTTCTACTTGGAACCTTGTTACGATCCAACCGTTCACAAAGTGATTTTTTGACATTTTTCCAGTGGTCTTATACTTTTGATCAACCAACAGCCCGGGTTTTAGAACAAATCCTGACTAAACCAGGTCTAAAAAGCAGCAATAGACCTAAACAGAACTAAATTATGCATAAACTAACCATGTCGAAATCATTGATCCCGAGCAGCACCTGGAGAAGCACAAGTAGCTCCACTGGATACTCTGCTCTTTGCTAAAGGGATATTCACCAGAGAAGATGTTCTTGAGGTTCTCCACGGCGGAGGCGAGCTGACTGTGCTGCACCACGGCGTCCTTCACGTCCTTCAGGCTCTCGATGGTGTTGATGCTCTGTCTCCAGTCTTTGCTGACGTCGGCCAGAGAGTTCTGAATGTCCTTAACGTCCACCAGAGCCGTGTGCAGCTGCGTCAGGCCCGTGCGCACGCCGTCCAGCTGCGACTGGATCGCTGCCTGAAACACGAGTGTTTTAAAGTTGCAATTCCAGACTCATTAAAAGAAGATCTACATGTTAATAAAGAGCTGCACAAGTTAAAGGGGGGGTATTATGTAAAATCGACTTTTTCAAGCTTTACGTCATGTTATTATGTCATTCCCTCATTAAACACATGCCTGGAGTGTTGCCGTGGCTCATTCACATATTTTTGAGTAATCAGTAAAAACTTAGACGGCGGCCATTTTAGGTGTAGCTATGCCTCAGTCCTCCTAGGAACGCCCCCACCTCCTGGAGACGCCTCTGGACCTTTCGTCACCAGCCAAGCCCCCGACCACTGCTCCTCAGCTCAGCAGAGCCCCCTCCCCGCACAGTGTTGTTGTTTCAATGCCACAGTAGTGTGCTGAAGGGGGCGTGTCGGAAAGCTTCTTAAAGAGACAGAGGCCTATTTCAAGACGTTCAGTACGGCCATTTTGAGAGAGCAATTTTATTCAAGGCAGTTATTTTAATTTACTGCATATACAGACCAACGGAAGGTTACGTCATCATTGTAGTGCTATAGACTGGTGCTATGTGATTGAAAAAAACATAATACCCCCTCTTTAACACTGAGGTATTTCATCTGACGGTGTGTTTAAACGAAAAAGGCCTGGAAATATAAACATTAGCACAAAAGTTCAGTTTTGTGTTAGTTATGATTTTCATAATTACAGCAGAACTAAACTCTTGCCCCTAGGACAGGGCTCATTCTACACATTAGGACATGGCTGGAACATGTAGGGGGAGGAAAATACTTAATTTTAACATGTTTAAACTCCGTATAGTCCCTTTGAGGTAAACACGTTACTTAGTTCTTCTTTAAGTCCCATTTTAGCCTCGTTTTGGCTCTGGTTTAGTATTTGTTTAAACAAACGGCTAGAGGAGGTCAAAGTAATGGATCTAATTAATTGAGTAAAAGAACAAAAAATACTGGACACTGCTTTAAGTGGACTCTTAACTTTATTTGTAGTCATGCTGGAACAAACGCGCTACTGTAGCCTGCTCTTAACCCGGTAACACACTCAAAGCGGTCCCACTAGGAACATAATTGCTATTGACACAAGTACCAGCGCGTACCCGCCCACTTAAAGCCCTGCCACTGGAGTAATATTACTCAGATAAAAGCAAAAGCTGCTCAACGGGAGAACAGTGTAACGCCTCATTTGAAAGGCAAGACCTACAAAAGTGACCAGCACCACCTACTGTTCACAGAGTGAGCATTATTATGTTTCTGAAATGAACAAAATACATAGGGCAACATTCACTTTATTTTTCCCTTTTTTACAAAAAAGTGGCAAAAATTAGATGAAAAAGAACGTGGAAAAAAAGTGACAACACAGCAAAAAACATCCGTTCAGTACAATCTGTAGGCCTTAGCTTTCAAATGAGGTGTTACAGTGGCCTATGTAAGCTCTCCAGTCAAGATGCTTTTAGATTTGGGTAAAGCCGAAAGGGAGAAAATGCGCTCTGTTCACTCTCCTTCACAGCTCTAACCTCAGCTTCCTCACACGTCCAAACCCAACTTTCACCCACAGAACACACGCGTACTCCACCTTGAGTCTGGCCTCCACGGACGCCTTCTTCCGGGCCTCTCTCCTCCGGTACTGGTCCACTTTGTCGAGCTGGTCCGAGCGCTGCAGCATCCCCGCGACCCGCTGCACGGCCGTGGCCACCGCCTCCCTGCTCGTCTCCTCCATCCCTGTATCTGCCCCACACACGAACACACTGCGGATAAACCCCACAGGGGCTTCGCTTAACCGGTTGCACGGAGCTAAACTTGCAGGGGTTTTGAAATAGTGCGTTGAAAGTATGGATAATGGGGAAACAGGAGGAGCTAGCTGTTAGCCACCCAAGCTAATGTTTATATTTTGACAGCTGGGAGAGGGTACGAATACTGAGATGAACACATTTATAAGGCAAAGTGCCAACAAGTATGTACTGCTTGCATTTTATACTGAGCGTTAACATAAGCATATGTGACCAAAATGCTAAATGGCTAATAAAATACATAGTCCGAGGCCAACAATGATAAAACTTTACCTCCGATTAAGAAGTAGCAGGTCAGTGAATCAACATGTCTCCGTATTATTAATTGCTGTAAAGGATCATGTTACCATCTAGGACTAGATTTGAGATAAAACATTTAGATTTGAGAGAAAACGCTAGTGTAGTGTTTTTACTTCCTGATAATGGCTCACACGGAACACGTGATCCAGATGGATGCGCACGCAGCCGGACGCGTCAATACAAGACGCCATATTGGTCAGGTCAAAATGCACCCTTGTATTACTATTGTACATGAGCAGTGTTGGGGAGATTACTGGAGCTAATATCTAAGGATGTATTCCCTTGACATTTGTCAAGTTCTCGTTTTCTAAATGCTCTCAATTGAAAGCAACTTTCCCGGAGTGCAGTTACTAAAAAATGTGTATTCAGTTACTCCAACACTGTATAATGGGCCTTACTTTGCACAAATCCACCATGAAAATAAGCCTTGTGAAAAATTGGCCAATGATTTTTTTTTTTTTTTTTTTAGATAAATACATCTTTCATTATTATAAAGCAGTGGATTTTTAACTGGGACCATTTATGCTTCAAGTTGGTCAAGTCGTATCACGTGATTACACATTACCCTTCTTGACATGGTTAGTGCCTGATAGTCCGCTGCAAAAACTTTATTTCATGACACAATGGATGGTTACCCTTACACATGGGGGTTATTTATATTTTCAGCATGAACCCTTATGCTGTTAACATTACCAGACAGTAATTTCAATGTCCACTGCCAAAAACACTTTTTTTTTTTAAGAGTTTATTGAAAAACATACAATTTAAATATTTAACACTTAAAAATCACATTAGAAATCTCGTTCACTCAGTGTCTGCCTTTTCCTCCTGCAAAGAACACAAATTCAGGTCATGACAAACTGTACAGTTTAGCTTCAAAATCCTCACCTCTGGTTTGTCCCGGTCGGACGTGGAAAGGGTAAAAAGTTTCCTGTTGACCGTGGGGTCGGTCTGCAAACAAAGAACTGTTTTTCTTTTAGACGCGTTAACCAAGTCATTTGTCTCATCCTTGCTTGAGGAGCGGGGGGTGGGGGGGAAGGGGGGTGAGAGTATATGGACTTATACTGTACCTGGACCTTTGCCCCTGTACTGGTAGTGCCTCTTTTTCGGCCACTTTCCGCAAAACCCTTCAGATTGAGTGCTGGCGTTGTGATAATCTATTGGAAGATAAAACATAGATATTAGGTCCAATATTGTGCATATTCCAGAACCTTTACAAACATTTCATCACTTTAGCGTTAGTATTTGTTGTAGATGTTGATTTGACAATAAAACCGATAATTTCTCAGCATCTAAACCGTTAAGACATTTGTGGAGCATTATAAAAAGGTGTTATTTATTTAAGTGCAGACGTTTAACTTTGTGTTAGTATTAATTTCATAACCATTTGGAAGGTTGTAAAGTCACGTGAACATACAAGGAATACTTTGATTGTCAAGTATAATAAAAAGTGCCGTCACTAAAGCCCGTTTATACAAAAGGCTGTAAGAACATGTGCTGCCAGCCATATTTGGGTTAATTACTTTCACTGGTTTATTATGTATTAGTTTATAATTTAAGGCCGTTGTAAAAATCTAGGGCAGAATACTATGGTATTGAAAAAATAAAGTGTAAAACTATCAAAAGCAGGTATTGAAAAACAAAGTTTTGGTGCCGTTGGTCCAAGGACAGCATTAAAAAAAAATAGATACAAATTTAAATGGAGGTCTTATGAATTGTGTTGTTCTATACGACAAATACGTTAGTGTAGGTATCAAAGTAGTATCGGATCTTTAAAATGACTGATATATGAAAAAAATAAAGAGTGCAACAGTACCCAGCCCAAACTAAATCTACAGTAATAATGGATTATTGCAATAAACATTTCCAGGGACCATTTATGGAAAAAGATTATTCAGATAAGTTTGATTTAACATGGATTTTACATGAAAGAAAACTGCCTGGATTGTTGCATTTTTCAGCCTGAGGGGGGCGCCATCAATCACATAACTTAACAGCTCAAGCTAAAAAAGGCCAGCAGCTAAATTTGGCAACTTTTCACCATAACGATGCAGCTAAAGTGGTGACTCATGGGAAATACTCAAGTGCAGTGATTAAGAGGTTTTCAGTCATCCTCCTCAGACTCTTGCAATGCATTGTGGTTTATATTAGTGTTTCCCCAATCAGGGACACAGGGACACTCAGCAGGGTAAAAGTAGAACAGTACTTTCAATATTAATTCAAAAGGAAAGTTAAGATTTAATTGTGTTTTTCAGTAAAAATGTTTGATTGCGAGTAATATAGCTCATCATTTTGAACACAACACATTAAATACAGAATAATCCTAGTTAAGTTGGTCACTTTGTCATGATATTGGCAAGATCCTCGAGATATGGGGTACTCGAGTGTCAACAGGTTGTGAACCACTGGTCTACAACCCGTCTAGTGACCATAGCTGCGACTACTTTTCAGAATGCATTGTGGGGTTTATGGAGTCGACTACTTTTCCTCTCTCTACACATTCTACTACAAAATGGCGTCACCACGATATAATCCACTATAAAAGGGAATAGTGTGGACATTCAGACGCAGCTCAAGATGTTTTTCGTTTACCTGCAGATTTGTTGAACTGTTTCCGGTTCATTCCTGCGTTCCCCCGGTTCGTCTGCGGCTCCGGAACCTGCACGCCACAGTCCACCTTTGACGGAGACACTTCTATCGCGGCGTGGACGGGCACCGCCAGCTGAGCCACCACGCCCTCCGGACCCTTTTTCGGGGAAGACTCCTCCACGTCCCCCTTTTCCTCCTCCAGTAGAACAGTCTTTCCTTCATCCGAACCTCCACTCTCCTCCAGCTTCTCCTCCACTGTAAAGGATTGCCGTTTGGGGCTTCTGGCGGGTTCAGACGTTTCTTCCCTTTCGATCTCAGTCACAGGATCCGCCATTTTAGTCCCGTCGCAAACAGGCGAGTCTGGCGGATCCACGCGCTTTTGCAGTTTATAAATCACAGGCTCACACGCTGCATTGTTGGCGTGTTTGGCGGTCGCCGGCGTGCTGAAGCTGATGAAGTCAGACTCAGAAATCATCGTCGAGTTGCATCGACTTTTCCGATTCACCGCTTCGTCTCTGGGCGAGGCATTTTCCGCCTCCTCCGCCGTCTCGAAGATAATTTCACGCCCCGCGGTCGTGTTTAGGGCAAACCATTCCTTTGAGGGGATGAAACCAGGAAGCGACTCCACAGACCAAACCGAGTCATCGAGTCTCCTCCTCGATTTGCCGCTCGCCGTTTGAGCGTTCTCCGACGGCTCATCGAGAGACGGCTCGTACACGGAGTCGTGACTCGCGCTGCACATTTTAATAGAAATATTCAGGGAGCGCTCGCAGGGTTTGTGGCGCGGTTTTGGGTCCGCCGTCTGCTCATTCTCCTCGCGGTCGACCGTCTGCGCCGCCAACAGACCCTGGTTCACAACCGTAGAACTCTGAAAACGTGCGACCTCATCCCCGTACGAAGGGAGTTTCGCCTTTTCATCAGCCGCCATCTCATCTTCCCGCGGCGTTCCGTTCCCCCAACTCATGAGGATATCGGGAACAGAATCCCTCCTTTCGTTTGACAGTTCTTTGCTCGGCGAGTCCACCGTCTCCACATTTTCTTGCCTCACCAAATGAACATTGCGACTTTTCAAAGATGGCGATCGCACCGAGCGGTTTCCCACACTCGTCGTCTGAACACTTTCTGCTGGATTCACCGTTTGTAATCCAGGCGTGACCTCGCCTCTGGAGCAAGCAACTCGAAGCTCTAAGCCCGTCTCCTGACTGCAGCGCTCGCCGTCACTGTGCGAGTTTTTCGGATTGCTGGACGTGGAGGAGGTCGGGGAGCTTGGCGCCGTTCCTCGCCCCGAGTCGGCGCAGCTCCTAATCGGACTCTCCCCGTCCCTCGCTTCAGTCTGGACGCCAAAGCTGACGGTTTCACGGACCAGGCCGGCGTGAGGCGGGCGCGGTCTCCTGGTCTGGTTCAGATAGGGGGCGCTGTTGGGAGGAGGTTGGGCCATGCGTCTGTAGTCGACGGTCTGCATTGGAGCGTGAGGAACGAAGTACGCGGGCGGCTCCATGTACGGGGCGGGGGGGAAGGGAGGCATCATCATACCGTAACCTGCCAAACAGAAAAGCCTTTATTCTGGGAAGGATGAGGCACAATGAAGAGTTGTTAATTTGAATGTTCTCATTAAGATGTTACCGCCACTGTCGCGTTCTTGAGACGTACGTTCTTCTGAACTTTGAAAACTTTAAATTTGCTTAAATGGTTTACAAAATACTCAATAGACTTGCACCACCGCCATTAAGGGAATTTATAAAACTGAAATCTTCTGGCAGAGCCTCTCGCTCTAGAGTTGGGGGAGACTGAAGTGCCCTTCAGACTTACCACCTTTGACCAGACTGTTCAGTCAGTCAGGGGCTGGAACATCTGGAACAGCAGCCCTCTCACTACGAGAACACGCCCCACGTTTAACACATTCAGGACGGGTTAAAAAAATTAAAAAAATCTAAACAATGTGCCCATTAGAACCTTTTTCCACCACAAAATGAAAATTACTAATTTTATAACCAATATATGTTTTTTACTTTAACATCTTTATACAACACTCTTATCAAGTCACATTTTAAGCAGTTAAAATTGATTTTAAATCGATTTGATAATCGTTACATCCCCATGAATCCCAATACAGATACGATGCGTATCGTCAATACAATATGTATTGTGATTCAAGAGTATCACGATAGAGTCCATAAGACAAGATATAATCCGTAACATTAAGTTGTTGGCACTACCCAGCCCTAGATAATATTAAATAAATAATCAGAATCCCGGTGCCGTATCTGTGACCAATGAGACGAGCTTTCGTGAGGGATCGAGAGTGTTTAGAAACGTCCCTGTACAGAACCTTCATCATAAAGCAGTGGATGTTTCTTCTTTCACCATAAAAGCTTTGTCAAACACTAAAACTGCAACTCAAGTTTCACAAACACTATAGTTAAAAGTAGGCGGCTGCTTTAACGAAGAGTCTGTGTGTGTTTAAAGAGTCGCAGGTGAACTGAATATCACTTTTAAAGCATAAAAAGCCAACATGACTGACCCATGCCGGAGAAGGGGTTGAAGGGGTTGTAGAAGGGCATGGGCCACTGGTACTGCATGAAGGGCGGAGGCGGCGGCGCGGGGATGTAGAACATAGGGCGGGTCATGAGGTGAGGGTGGGTCAGCCCGGGGTCCTGGCCCGGAACATGCCCACCCTGAGGGACTCCGCCGCTCGGGGTCCCGCTGGTACCGCGAGGGTTTGGGTGCGCCGCCTCTGCTCCGGGCGGAGAGGGGGCACGACTGTACACTGCTGTGGACATCTTCACTCTACAGGAGGAGGAAAAGAGTTACAGAATCACCGTTTATACGAGATGGGTTGAGTTAAAGAAAATGTGAACTCTAGGTAGAGGTTAGCCTGGTTTTACCAGACCCTCGTACATCATCAACATTTTAAAACTGGACTACACACAATCCCATTTGCTGAAGCCGTCAAATGAGTTATAATTTTTACACATTTAACGCACAGGTTTCCTATATTTTGTCATTGTTTATTTTTATAATCTAAGAATTTTTATTTCATCCATTGTCTGCATTTACCATGAATCGCGTCCCATGCTTTTGTGTTTCCTTTATATTGGGAATCACATTGAGCTGGTGCCTGGTATGAAATGTGCTCTACAATAAAATTGCCGTGTCAAATAATTGCCATGTAAAAAAATAAATAAATAAAAAAAAGGGAAAAAAAAAAAGACATAAACAAAGCAATGTGAAAAAGATTGTTCCCAAAGAATACACCATCAAAATGAGATGAAATAAATAATCTTTAAGAGACGCAAGAAGATGAATGGAGGTTTAATTTGATCATATGTAACCAAGCTTAAAATAAAAATAAAGCTAAGCAGCCTAGGCCTTTACCCGGAAGTGCTGTTTGTTTAAATGTAGGAGGGGCTGACAATCCAGGTACCATCAATTATCCCCAAGTAACAGCAAACATGAAGCCAAATTCCTCTTTTCTTTCTTTCTTGAATTGTGTCTGTAAAAGCAAAGCACTGTTAGCATTAGTATTTAGTTGTTTCGCGGAATAGTTTGAGCTAAAAAGTGACCGCACGAGGCCCCGTTAGCTTCCCAGTCGCAGCCGGCCTAAATAGTTTGGCGGTAAAAGGCCGAAGTTTCCCCGATGGCGCTTCTGTTTAGTGATAAATGTGAAAGTTTACCTTGTGTTCCGTGGGGACAGACACACAGCAGCAGTGGATGAAACGCAGCGGGCGCACAGGTGAGTTTAAGTAGGTTTAACGAGCGCAGGTGTGGAGCCGGAAGTCAGTGAATGGTCAGGGGATGCAGAAAGAGGCACAACACCATGATAACTGCAGCTGATAACGCTGAAGCTACGAGGCCACACATCAAATGTAAACTATGAATTAAGGATAAATATAATGCAAAGGCTTATGTTATATTTTAATCAGTGCACACGAAGGAAAACCGTTCCTCAAATGATCGTTTTAATCCTTCCTGTGAAAACAAACAGGCAAACTGCACACATTGTCCACAATGTTTTTTGCAAAATATTCAAAGAGAAGATTCAAACTTTTTAGTCTTTAAAGGCACACTGACACTGCGTAACATTTTGGATTATACTGTGGCTCCTAATGAGCAGCTCAACACAGCAAATTATAATTATGTTTGCAGTGGGTGATCAAAGAATGGATTTGGATGAGGCCCTAACAAAATGAATCTCATCTTTGGCTGCTTTTAGTCGACATCTCCATGGAGACGAGCTAGAGACGTCCCGCTTAAAGTCGGGTCTAAGGAGAGGTGAGCCGCTCATAACAAACACAGGTTAGTTTGGTCATTTATATTTTATTCAACAATTGAAATATCTGTAGTAAAATAAATGACTACGTTCAATCAATATTTCTGAAATTCAACAGAGAGTTACTGAAGCTAGTTTTGGAGGTTTGTATAAAAGGTCTGTCTAAGGTCAAGAATCAGCTACATGTATTTATTTTTATTATGAAATACATAAATAAAATAAAATCGAAAATTGAGATCGATCAATATGAGGAAAAAATCGTAATACAATTTTTTGCCAATGTCGTCCAGCCTGATTTTTTTCCCCTTTCATTTCAGAGCATAAAATCGTCATGTAAAGTATATTACATTTCCAAGAATTAACATCAGAAACAGTGAATAAATGCAGTGAGGCCTGTGTAGATTCTTCCAAGTCTAAAGTAACCGCCCAACTCTGATAAACGTTTAGAAAAAGCCGTTAGATAACAGGGACCCGCCCCGCTATCACTAGTCCTTCAACAAACTGACATTTTACTAACTTACCACTACAGTCATGGAAATAGCTGCTCAAGGAAACCACTGGCGTAAGTTCTTTAATATTTTGTGAGAAAAACACACAGAATCAGGACATTTTCAAATTCACATTTTATTATTCGTACATTTGTCAATAAATATAAATATTAGGAAGAATATAACATTCTGGAGAAAATGGCAGTGCTGACAATTCATCCCTGAGAAAAATAAATATGTTCACTCCTTTGTGTTGCTCCATCATCTAAACTGATTAAACTCTTATGTTTTTGAGGAGCGTGCACTAAGAAGCAAATGTGAAATCTGTGTCTCTGCAGCTGGAGGTGTTCAGTGTAAATACGATAATCTCACACAAAAACAGGCTTAAAAATATCACACGTTACATCTAGTTCATAAACAAAACGTCAAAGCTAAGTCTAAAAATCTGTTGTACGATTTAAAGCCACACTGCGGAACGTTTAACCCGACGAACAGGATAAACATCAAGTATTTACTGTTTTATTGCTGACACTGTGGCTTTAAATCCGGATCTTGCGCTTTTAAAAATGCTTGTAAATAAGATGTGCTATAATTTCTTCATTTCTCATCCGAGGAGCTGCTTTATTATATTCTGAAGTTGGCGCGGAGCGGGCGGCCCTTGAGCGGCTGTGGGGGTCTGAAGTTGTCCACCATGTCGCACTGGCCCTCCCCTTCGGCGCAGAACTGCAGGTTACGGAACATCTCCATCTGCGGGATCAGACACCAGGTCAGAAGTCAGGGGTCGAGCTGTGTTCCCCTGTTGCCCCTGTTCCCCTGTTGCCCCTCTCCTACTGTTGCCTTTTGTTGCCACTGCACTACAGCACTAGAGTTCTCCTAATAAAGCAGAGCTGGAGCTGCGCGATACTGACAAAAAGATCTTATATCTTTAGGGGACTTTTTCGTTAACAACGATGAACCGATGTTTTTCAAACCATCTGAAAGACGCTGCAACCATCTACACTGACTTCACTTTGTCGCTCAAACAGATAATGTTCATACACCAGTGTCTGCGTACACTGGTGTATGAATGGGTGAGAGGATCCTTGCTGTAAAGCGCTTTGAGTGCCTAATGTAGGTGGAAAAGCGCTATATAAGTTGAGACCATTTACCATTTACCATAATTGTCCTGAACAGACGACAAAACGGGAGGAAAACACTTTCCACATTTTCCCCCAATTGTTTATCATTTTTTCCAATTTTCCAAAATCTCTTCCCAATTTTCCCCCACCATGTTCTATCTGTTTTTTCTCTCACAATGTCCCAATGTTTTTTCCTCTTTTAATTCTCTCTTTTTCTCAATTTCCCTCACATTCTCCCAATTAAAACAAAACAAAAAAACGTTGAAGGGGTTGTAGAAGGGCACTCGCCCTCCTCGTCCTCACACTCGCCCTCCTCGTCCTCCTCCTCGTCCTCCCACTCCCCCTCCTCATCCTCACCACTCACCCTCCTCGTCCTCGTCCTCCCCGTCCTCCTCCTCCCCGTCCTCCTCCTCGTCCTCCCCGTCCTCCCCCTCCCACTCCCCCTCCCCGTCCTCCCCCTCCTCATCCTCCCACTCCTCATCCTCCCCCTCCCCCTCCTCGCCCTTCCACTCCCACTCCTCATCCTCCCCCTCCTCGCCCTTCCACTCCCCCTCCTCGTCCTCCCACTCCCCCTCCCCGTCCTCCCCCTCCTCGTCCTTCCACTCCCCCTCCTCTCCCCCTCCTCGTCCTCTCCCCCTCCTCGTCCTCCCCCTCCCCCTGCGCCTCACCTGGGCGGGGCTGACGGTGATGGCCTGCTTCAGAACGATCCAGGTGACGCTCTCCAGCAGGGGGGGCGTGGTCAGAGAGCCGTCGTACGTCCAGTACTCCAGCGACGGGGGCAGGAGGGTTTTGGCGTCGAAACTGCTGAAGCTTCTCTGCTTCCCCTGAACGCAACACGACAGACACACAACCACAACAGAATAAATGCTGTTTAAAGGTGGATAATGTAACTGTTTATCCAGAAAGAAAGAACCATTTGAGGCAGAATAGTTTCCATTTTTCCTCATAGTCAAAAGAGTGCAGTGAGCTGTTACTGCCACAGGGGGCACTAGACCTGTCCATGATAAACTGTGATAACATTAGTTCGTGCATCTGTTAGGTTTTTTATTTCTAAACTCCTTCAATAGCTTTTTTCTAATCTGTTCAAGCTGAACTTCAGTCAGTAACTTCTCCGAGGGTATTTTTTATTTCATTTCGCACAAAACCTCAAGGCCTCAACCTACGTGTCTTATTTATTCATCCAACAGTTTTATTTAAAGCCATTGGTGCCGAATTCAAGCCCTTTCCATCCCTGTGATTGACATTCGAATGACTCACTTTTAATAAATTGTATACCAGCTTTCTTTTCGATTTCCCTTGAGGTTGTTCCTTTTTATGAGTGGGAGTTTCTTTATGACTTTTAACATGTTTTTCTCATAACTATACTTTTTGCCTTTTTAATACGGCCACGGCGTCTTACCTTGTTCTTGATGGCGTCGAAGCAGTCGAGGACCTTCTGCAGGTTAGGGTTTGCTGCTCCGATCTGACCCAACACAAAGAGCAAGTTTAAAAAGAGTTTTCTAAAGATTGAAGTATGTTTTAATATATTGGTGGATTTGCTCGTTCAGTTCGGGACTAGGGCCGGGTACCGTTATAGTTTTTTTCGATACCAGGTTTTTGATACCGATATCCGAACGATGCTTTTTCCGATACCTATACTAAAATATCTGTCGTCTAGAACCAGAAAACAGAACAATAATGTGGAAGATCTGCAAATTTACAATATCAGGTTCATCTCCAATAGTAAAAAAAAAATATAGTAAAAATGAGAGAAACATTGGGCAGAAAAATTTAAATTTAGTCACTTGAGGCCCTGTTCCTATCACCCACGGACACCTTACATTAAGAACACAAAGGACACAAAGTGAATACCACAGTAACGAAAAATAAAGCAGAGGGGAAGAATGAAAATTAAAAACAAGAGTGGACCTAATACTGAGCCTTGGGGAACCCTGTGATGGTGATGAAGATTTGATGTTTTTGACCTGAATGTGTTTTTGTTATAGTGAACAGAAATATCTGGAGATTTTAGTCATAGTTTTAGCCTTATTAACTACTTATATATATATTTTTTTTTAATCTAATTTCAGTCAATGTACGTTTTGACAAAAATTAACTAAATATGAGACGTGTTTGAAATGCGCTCTGTGCGTCTAAAACATAAATCGCAAATCTACTCGTAATACTCTCCAGAATTATCACCATGAGATATTTTTGCCAGGCTGTGAAAAGTGAAGAGCAGCGGTGGAAATGATGACGTGAAACCATGACGACAGACGCTCACCCGGAGGAAGACCCCGACCACGGCCAGTCCGTCGGGCTGTTTGGCCGCGTCGCCGAAGCTCGGGTACTTGGTGTTCCAGTGAACCAGGTGGAGCTGCGGAGGCACAGACAGTACGTTTATCCATTTACCGGGACTGTGTGTATCAATCCACATACAATTAAGGCTGCATAACATATATTGCAAAAAAATATCATATCGCGATATTAGGTGATGCAATATCCGCATCACAAGAAGCCACAATATATCACTAAAGGCTTCATATGACGGCGGTGCAATTACCTGCCCTATATACTGGACTGGACTCCTCAAATGGGGTTTCCACACTTGTCCATCTGTACCTTATGTATCTATTTATTTTATTCTGTGTGTGGGGGTGTGTGTGTGTGTGTGTGTGTGTGTGTGTGAGGGAGGGAGGGTGTGTGTGTGTAGACGGTGGGGTAAAAGTTTGAGTGTGTAATGTTTGTATATATTCGGAGGGATGGGAGGGGGTGCCGGGCGTATTGTGTTAAATGTTGTAATCTGTAAAGCACTTTGAGATACCTTTCGGTATGAAAAGCGCTTCATAAATAAAGTTTGATTGACTGATATAAGGGGGGAGGAAGGGGCACTCAGGTTTGGCAGCGTGGAGGCAAACATCTATTGACCGTGTCTATGGAGTCTGAAACCTGCGTATTTATCGATGGCGTTGAGGTTTGCCAAATAAACCTTTGGAACACAGTATTTTTCTGGTTCTTTGTGGAGGAAGACTCCTTTAACACTGGAATCAGAGCAGACCTTTGCATAGGGCAAATCCTGGCCGCTACACAACCAATGAACAGAACTTAAACATGTGGAAAAGTTCTAGTTAAACATTGACTGATTTAGTTCAATTTGACCCTTGTTTTGATCCTGATGTGTTTTTGGATTTCTTCTGCTCACTGAAAAAGTGCCGACTTGTGTTTTAATTTGAATGGATCATGTCGTGTTGAAATGGTTTAGTAAAAACTGTATCGCGAGTCATTTCAATATCGTGCAGCCCTGGTTACTATTGCTGGGTTTTAGGCGACATCACAGCGTTCCAGAGGCCAATACTATTATATGGAGGAAAAATTATTTTGTTTTTGAGGACATGTTTGGTCTTGTACAGAGAGATCATGGACTCAGTGACTGATGTTAATGATCATTTTTGTAATTCGTACTCTTTCTTTTGAGCTACGACTTGTGAAAGTGTAATGTTGTTAAAAGGAAACACTGGGTCCTGCCCCCCCGGTGGGCCCGGTGACATCATCACATCCTAGAACCTGCAACCCAGCAATACAGGTTTACAGCTGATCCATAAAGAGCAACAAGCTAATGCTAGTTTCCTTGTCTCTTGTTGGGCCTTTATTTTTTTTTTAACAATCCAGGATCAGGATCTTCTTGTTCACAGGTGTCCTGGCCCTAAAGCAGACCCTATTGCATGTGTTTTAGGTCCTGGGAGAAACCAAGTGGCTAGAGTGTCACCGGGTTAGTTCTGGGGCTAATGTCTGTCAGAGGGGCTGATGGTTTAGTCCTGGACGAGCCTGCTCTGTGTCTTTGTAACGAATAGGAAAAGTGTGCAGTCGGGCTGGTTGAGCAGACCTGATAAAGAGAGTGTAGAACCTTACAGAGGAACGCTGTATCGTTTGAGTGTGGGGATGAACCTGTGAGATGATCTATCGGTACAAAAGGATGAGAGAGAGTACCTCGCAGGGGAAGCTGATGCCGTTGACCGTGTGCTCGGAGCCACGGTCGTTGCTGCCGCCCCAGTGACAGTGGAACTGCTTCAGACGGTACACTCCCGAGATGGGCCCTCGGGTCAGCGCTGGGACAGACGGAAGAAAGTCACATGTTTCTGTTGAACTGCGTTTACGGCCAGAGAAAGCACTTTACGTTCATTAAACGGCTCCATGTACTTTTACTTGGTGTGTTTGTGCTGAGAACGGAATACTTTCTACTCCACTACATTTCTATAAAGGCTCCTAAGTAGACAGTCCAATTTGCTCGTTTTAAAATCCTAATAGTGCACCCTCTCTGAACAGTAGGTGGCGCTGTGCAGGTGTACTGTCAATGCAAGGAAGAGTGTGTGCCGTACGGGTGGTGAATTCAGACGCCATTTTTGTTTCACTGCTTTGAACTGATTTGTTCTTTTTACTTTGAATAGGTATTTCCTACAGCAAATACTTAAGTACTGGGAGGGGGGTTGGGGGTGGGGTCTGATGGTTGCAGTAAACAGCGTTATCTCCAGCCGCATGCGAGGGGCGAGGCCCAACACGAGCGGAGATAACACACCTCTCATATCAGGGGCAGAACTTTAATACTCTGCACTGAAACCCATCTATAGACCCGGTAATGTGCCGCTGCTCTTATCCTTTTACGGGACAGAGCGTCTTCAGTCCGCTCTGTCCTGTTACGGGACAGAGCGTCTTCAGTCCGCTCTCCTCTGCCCCCGTCTCATCTCAAACTGGACTTTAACCTGGACAAATGATTCCACTCATTGATTTGTTTTGTTAAAAGCCGCACTGCAAGATTTATTGCTATGAAAAATTGCAGTTTGAACCGTCATTTGCACTTGAATGTGTTTTGGACCACACATTTAGTATTTCCCAATTAATTTATGGCAGAAAAGTGGAAGAAAAAAAGATTTACTATCATTTTCATGCTTTAGAGTGAATCGTATCTTCAGAGTCGATAATATCGTTTATCGCGATATTTTCCTGCCTCAATATATCAAACCTTTTGCTTTTTCGACAGGTCGTTTTATTGTAGAGGGACATTAAGCTTCAAGAGGCTTCGTCAGCAACTAATGAACTCCTGTCTAGGACTTTGCTGTTTCCATCAAAGTCATAATGAGAGAAACATCTGAAGTGTGTTGAGCGCTCACTGGACGAGTCGGTGTCGTCCACGTAGTTGACCTGGAAGGAGTGGCCGTTGTTGAGGATCCCCATGGCGTCGCTGGGGTCGTACTCGAGTTTGAGGGGCTTCAGCTCCGGGTCGAACACCGCCTCTTTGGGCACGATGTTGATGGGAGACTGGCGCGGCCCGTTCGCCACAGGGTACCCCTCCTCCCAGGTGTCCGGACCTGCAGCAGGAACAGTCCAGCCGTTCATAACATGTTCGGGGTCAACAGCCAACCAGGTTAATTTAGTTTTGTCTCAGTCTTTTGACGATGATTTCATACATTGTAGTCAAGAACAATTCTTTTTAGTTCTATTTTAACTTTCATTTAATGGGTCAACCAAAGTATCTGAAGATTTTAGTCATATGTTTATCCTCCTTAACTGATTTACTCCTAGTGTGTCTATCTTATCGCGGCAAAAGAGGGTGTTCTCTCAATCGCATCCACAATTTATAAAGTACAATTAAAAGTCAAGAATCTAGAAAGGTCAGAATGATTGAAGAGTAAGGGAGTATTTCTTGCCATGTCACCTTCATTTCGAAAACCTCACCTACAAGATAAATGCTCAAAGTACATCTTATCAAACAGAAAACAAGCCTTTTGTTCGTTTAACTGTAAATAGGAGACGTGTCCCTGAATCCCAGCCACACAAAACAACATCATTACTTGAAATGAGAGGAAATGTTCGTACCGTTGCTGGGTCCGTAGCCCCACGCGTGAGACATGCTGCTTCTGAAATCGCAAACACAGAATTGACAGACTGAACTTATCTCACACAGCAGCAGCTCTCTGACCAGGACTGGGCCGGGGGAGGGACCACTCTGCTCTGAGGCGGGACGGGGTTGGGGTCCAGATAGGAGCTAATAACTTGGGGGAATGTTTACTTTTTGTGGGGAAATATTTATACAAAGTATAATACTGTGTTTATACATCTGAACTACAGGATTAGCCTTTCTAGGCATACAACCTATTTTGTATGAATTAACAATTTGGCTTCTTGACCTGATAACGCAAGTAAATTATTGATTTTAATTGTCCATCCATCCATTTTCTTCCACTTGTCCGTTGCCGGGTTGTGGGGGCAGCTGTTGGAGCAGCACCAGCCCCTATAGCGCCCCCTGCAGGTGGTGGGTCCACAGAAGGACGGCCTCATGGTTCTAACCGGGCCTGTTGGTCTCTCATAAGGGGCTTCTGAACCGCTCTTTGTCTGACCCGTCACCTTGGACCTGTTTGCCCTGGGAGACCCTACCAGGGGCACGAAGCCCCCGACCACAGAGCTCCAGGATCATTCAGCTCAAACCCTCCACCACGTTAAGGTGGCGGTTCCAGGAGGGGTGATTTTAATTGTGATTTTTCTTTTTTATAATGAAAGACGTATTTGTATACAAGGGCTACACAATATATTGCCAAATGATTATCTCAAGTACGTGGTTATATCCATGTTGCAATCACTTATTTAAGTAGGAACTCCAAATGTTAAAAGTCTTTTTAAAGTGTTGTTCTGTCATAATTTGCTGAAAATACAAAACGGCTTAAGCTTTGTGATTGAATTTAATGGAGCGTACTGTGTTTAAATGGTTGAAATATTCAAGGCAGTTACTGAATGTCATGATAGCTTTTTCAGTCATCATGCAGCCCACGTTTTAACGAATCAAAACATTTGCGAAACACAGAGTCCCTTATTAAAAAAGGGAGCGTTTCATGAGATGCTTATGGAGGATAACTTGGACGTACCTTTCATTCTGAAACAAGGCCTTAAACATTTTCGCTGGACAACCGAGTGAAGCCACTGTAAACATCCCAGATTAATACAGTCAGGCATACAGTGAAATCCTCTGTGAAATTACAACATTTTGTCTGTAAGAGCTCAGACTAATTATTTAAATGTATCGCTGAATCAATAAACTTTGACAGTTTTGGCTCGACGGTTGTGAGAATATATTTCCTGTCTACTCAAAGCCTGAATGATGTGGAGAGACAAAAACATTGTCACTACTTTTCTACTCTTCTTGGGTGCAGAAATTGTCTCTCTTCATTGAAATGATGTTAACTTCCTCGGGTAAGCACTGTTTCCTGTCCCAGTTTATTCCTATGGAGAGTTAGCCGTGTCTTGTTGAAATACATACTGCTCTCTGTTTTCACTACTCGGACTCGGGTCTGCATCGCCACACACTCATTTAAACTCTTCTGATTGTCTCTAGCGGAGAATCAGGACAGTAGTTTGGCGAATAGACGAGAGTAAAGCCGCACACGTGGCCTTTTTGTCTCAGAGGAGTTGAATCCACACGGTTCTCAAGAGCACAGTTACTTACAGGAACTCTGGTTCTCTGAATGTGCACGGTCTAAAACGAATTGGGCTACTCACGGGCTAATTCTCAGCGGTAAGACAGAAATAACCGTCAGGTGCAGGTTTCAGTTGGTTTTAAGTCAGCGGTTCCCAAACTGTGGGTCAGGAACCAGAGGTGAGAGAATGTGACAATTTACCATTTTAAAAAGTGGGGACAATAGACTAGTCGCCCTGAATCCCAGTCTGTTAGTGGTTAGTGGTTCTCACACAAAGGAGCAGGGCCTGAATTGAGGTTATTATGTTCCACTTCTGCCCTGCTCTACTGCACAGGGGGACTTTTTTTGACCATAAATGGGTTCGCTCTTCGTCGAATAACCATGGGGCCCCGTGTGAAGTTTTGCTTTTGGCCCCAGAAGGGCCGGCACCGGCTCTGCTCGAAGCTAAAGGCTAACGTTAACCTCTTAACCCCGACATGCTTGGCTATACCCAAAACTAAAAGGTTTACACACAAAAAAAGCATCAAAATAGCAACGAAAACGCAACAAAAAAGTGCAGATAATGCGACAAAAAAGAGACAAAGACACAACAAAAAAGTGAAAGCTGTCAAATGAGGCATTACACTGTAAGCTCTCCACGAAAGACACTTTTAGATTCGGGTAAAGCCTAACTGGAGAAAATTCAGGCAGGGGTTAAGAGGTTAATATGATGCAAACAAATGTAAAATAGCACTACTGTCTGAAATATTTTTAGGAAAATATAACTTGGCTTAACCTTTACTTAAATGTTCTTTAAAATATATATATATTTTCATTATTTTATAATATTTACGTGAAAATGTGGACAGGAAGTCAGTTAGTTGCTAATGCTAATGATGCTACCCTACACTCGCCAGGAAGCTAGCCAAAAACATTCCATCAATGGCACAGAGCTAATTGTTTTTTAATGTCTACTTTTTACTTATAACGTAAAAATAAATAAATCAGATGAAAATAAGGTTAGTCTTGGCCAATAACGTTACTTGAATAACTTAAATACTTCGGCCTCTGCGCATATATAACCTCATTGATTGCGACGCGGGGAGATTTTTTATAGATGACAGTGTGTGACAAACCTTCACTGTCACTGTTAAATAGTTATTATTTTCATTGTTCAGTTCTAGAGTAACTCTTTCCTACATCTACAAACCCCCCTTTCCTTCAGTAAATGTGTAAAATATGATAAAATCTTTACCTTTTGCGATATTGTTGTCGTCAAATTAACCTGATTTTCCCCGTTGCCATGGTGAACATTACTCCGTCTCCTCATCAAGCGGCGTAGATCTGCCGCCATCTTGTGGACAAACTGTGAACGAACGCAGGAATATCTTTTCGTGAACTACATTTTTATACATTTAACTGTATTTTAGATTTACCAGTGTGCAGTAAATGGTAGATAAATAATAATAGATATATATAATAGATAATAAAGATAAACAGCATCCTACCCCATTTATATTACACAGTACAACATTTTGGGGGTCATTTATCAAGGCAGGTGCTAAATAATGGGTGCAAACTGAAAAAAAAAAGAAAAAAAAATGCTATTGTGTGAACATGTTGCCCTCAATTTACCATTTGATGTCGTATTACAGTATCAGGCCCCCAAACCTGATATGTAAATAAGACCATTCTCGCTGCTGATCCACTTTTAGACGCGCTACTCACTTTGCGCATGAGCAAGCGCTTGGTAAAAGACCCCACAGACTTTTAATGTTTTGGCTTCAAGCTCATCTTTCTGGCGTGTCCTTGGGCAAGACATTTCACCTTTTTATGAATGCAGTGATCACGTGTGGGTGGTTGGAGGAACCAATGGTGTGATGCTCGCCCGCTCCTGTCTAGCACCACCAAGTACAAGTGTTGTTATGGGTTTATTATGTTTAGAAGCTGTTTCGTGTGTTTTAAGTTCTCCGCATTGAGGACGGCTGTATTGTAAACTATTACCTCCCACATCCCACTGTTTATATTCATTTATAACATTCAGACTATAGTTTCCCCCGTGGCTCCCAAAGCTTTGTATCTCTGTGTGGCAGAGTGGTTTCCCTGTCTCCTGCCCCCGGAGCTTGTTTCATAACCGCATAGTCTTTCTTTAAAGGGATTTTGTTTTTATCAGTCAGGACAGGTCAGGGTGAATGGGGGTGAAGAGCAGTGGCGGGCGGAGCAGCCAAAAATATTTACTCAAATAAGAGCAACGTTACTTTGAATTCATTCGACTCAAGTACAAGTAAAACGAAGTGACCCGAATAAGTAAAAACAAAAGTACAGAACTGTGTTTTTCCATATCGCACACAGTCTTTTCCAAAATGTGCCAGACTCGTGTCGAGCTACGTAAAAACAAAGATTGTAGGGGGGCACGCTATTATTATTATTACTACGGAACTTTTCGATAACCTACAATTAAACTAAAATTATTATTTTTTAAGCAAACAAGATAAAAAAATAAATTACAAAAACTAATTGAGGAGCAAACCGAGACTAAAATGGAATTAACGGACTAAATCTGAACTTTTGCCGATGTTCCCAAGCGTTTCTTTTATTTAAAGTGCGACACATTAGACACGTCTTTTGCTAAAACATAGTTAATACAATTATGTTTGAGATTTTGCAACAAAAAACGATTGACCCGACTTTCTTTAGTTTGAGCTTTTTTGTGATGTTTATAGTTTCACTTCCTTATTGGACACTGACAGGAAGTGACAAAGATAGGGGCAAACGATTTTAAACCGTTGCCGTGCCGACCATGTATTCTCAATGGGAAATGAGTCAAACTGCTGTGGGACTTTACCTCTATCTATGTCACTTCCTGTCGGCTAAAACATAAATAACTTTTTTTCATTAAAACTGCTGCTTCACACAATTGTGTTCGCTGTGGGCCAACCCGACCAGCATGTTTTTGGAGGTAAGGGAAACCTGATTTGGACCCTGTTTCAGAGCGTGGTGTCCTGCACTGGTCAGCTCCTCTCCCTCCTCCTTCCTCCTGCGCAGCTCCCTCCGCCCCAAAGCAGACTCAGCAGTCGATCTGTTTTATCCTCCAGTGAACGACCATTAGCCAGAACAATAGTACGGATATAAAGCATCTGTGGCTTAGCTGTGAGTCTTGCCCGGATACCTCCTCCTTTGTCTCCTTTGTCGTTTCCTGGGGCTCCTCTTGTGACGCCTCCACTGTGCTGCGGGTGTGGAGGGCTCTTGGTGCCTCCTCAGTGTTTCAGAAGAGGACATTAGTAGGTCTCAAATGTCATTAGCGCATAAGCTAGCGTTTTGTTTACTTTCATAAAGCTGCTTCTTCAGGACCTCCACAAAAAGACGCAAGACGGACACGGCACAGACAAGGCCGTGGGAACCCAGGGTGCTGAGGGCGCCGCAGCACCCCCTGGTGGATAGTTTGTGAACTGCAGGCAATATTAATACATAGTAAATATGCACAGAAAAAGCATTTTTTGGGTAAATTTGGTCCCTCAGCGCCCCCTAAACTAAAATGTCTTCCCACGGCTCTGGGCACAGATGTAAAAAGCATCCGGTAACACAATGTGGAACACAAAAAACACAAATGCAGTCCGCGCAAAAAGGCACACACAAAAACCCAGCTGTACCGAGAGAGAGAGAGGTTGCAACAGATGTTATCCATCAAAATAAGTCATAATTTGAAATGCATTAAAACCTGCCATATCTAAAGCTGTTTGCCTAATATGAGCAAACGATCCCTGTAAAGATCGGAAAACCTCTGTGACTCTGCAGGAATCGAGGCTTTTGTGATAAAGATCATTTTTATCACTTTGCGACAACACTGCGGCTTAAATCTCAACATTTTAATCCAACATTTGCAAACAAACCGATCGTAAAACTGGACATAATTACCCGCCACTAATGAGCTAATCACTGCGACCACTTCCTGGATTATTGTCTCGAGACCCCTCTCCACTTCCTGCGCGCGCTGCGGACACGTTTACCTTGACGTTTCCTCGAGTCGCGCATCTCCTCGCACGCACACGCACGGCAGCGGAGGCGCATTCCAGCAGTCTCCCTCTGTCTTCCCCCCCCTGCTCAGTCTCCCCCCCCCCCCCTGCTCAGTCCCGTCCACCAGGACCGAGACCCGAGGACCGGCCAGGACACGGCACCGCGCGCACACGGCGGGGATGTGAAGCGCTTCAGGTGAGCCCGAGGAGGAGCGTCATCTGCCCGCTGTTTTCGGTCTGATCTCCGGAGGTGACGGCGCGCGGGGGTCGCGCGCGGCGGATTTAGAAAAGGGAAAAGGACGTCGTCTTGTCGTGTCGCCGTGTTTTGTAATAAGCCTATTATTATCCGCGGGTGTTTTACTGCTGCGCGCCTTGTCATCTGCAGTGGCGCTCCGTGCTCCGTGCGTGGGGGAGATGCCCGCTGCCCCTGCGTGTGTCGCCTTTACCGGGACTAAACCGGCGCCAAATCCGCTCCAAACCCGGGATAAACTAGTGCGGAACCATGTCTGAACCGGGGCTAAAGCGTAGGCGTAAACTCGGACTGAATCAAGGCTAGAAACCCGGGACTAAACGAGGACTATAAACCAGAGATGCCCGCAGCCTCCGCGCTGCCTCGCCAGGATCAGACCAAGCCTGGACCAGAACTTCAGGGCTAAACGAGGACTAAACCCGGGCTGCAAACTAGACCTGTACCAGGACTAGAGCGGTGCTAGGTTAGGGCTGACTAGAGCAAGGACTAAACCAGAGGAGATGCCCGCAGCCTCCGCGTTGCCTTTGCAGGATTAGACCAAGACTGAGCCAGAACTTCAGGGCTAAACGTGGACCAAACCAGGGCTGAACCAGGACTAAATTAGGGCTATTAACCAGATCTATACCAGGGCTAAGCCAGGGCTGAATTGGGGGCTGAATGAAGCTATAATCCAGGACTAAGATCTGCTGCCTGCGTGTTTCCTTACACCGTGACTACCGCGTCAAAAGCCAGGATTAAACCGGGACTAAATCAGGCTAAAACCCGGACAGAACAGAGACTAAACGCGGACCAAACCGGGGGAGATGCCTGGCGGCGCGGTGCGCGTGTGTGTGCGTGTGTGTGCGTGTGTGTGCGCGTGTGTCGCCTACACGTCTTACGCATTTCTTCGCAGTGGTTTCTAAAGTGGCGTTTCTCGAGGGTTAAATCGATATGGGAAATGATGATGATGATGATGATGGCGATGACCCCCCCACCGCGCGAGGGCTGTTTTTGGGTCCGGTTTAGGGGACGGTTTAACCCCCTGATCATGTCAGGGGGTTAACCCCACGCTCAGTGACGCGTCCATTCAGGTCCTCGCGGCGGGAGGAGCCCGGTCACGGGGATTCAGGGACCGGGACCTGGGTTAGGGTTACAGGTTCACCCCTGACTGTGGTTTCCATCAAATCGTCATGTTTTATGGCAATATTTATAAAGTTATTTCATGATCGTTGCATTAATGTAATCACCATAGTTGTGAGGAGCGAAGCAGCAAATGTTTGGAAGCAAAGTTATTTTTATTAGAGTTTTGAAGCTGCTGACGTGACTTGTGCTGCGTTCAGGTGCACTGGTGGAGCTCGATGTCCCCGAGACGTGACGTCATTGGCCCCAGTTGCTTTTTGTTGAAAGTGTGGATTTTGACGTCATCAGATCTTTTATCTCTGGTTAGCGCGTAGCTAAGCTAATCATTTAACTGTGTTGTTAGCGTCTCAAAAGCTACACGGTAGTTTGTGAGTTTCGCTGCCAGTGATGTGACTTCACTGGTGACTCCGAGGATGACGACAGCTCACAGTAAACTCAACAAAGTAGCAGCGTGTAACTAAAAGCACTTTAGACGCTAACAGAACAAACCAGGGGCAGGAGTCAGGAAGCTCGCTGTGACCCGAGTCCCCCAGGGGTTAGCCTCGGCTGAGTGAGCGTTCATGTGCGTTTCCCCAGAGGAAAGGTTCCAGAGAAGTTTGACTCATTTCTCATTGATAATACACGGTTGGCACGGCAACAGTTTAAAATTGTTCTCCTCTATCTATGTCACTTCCTGTCTGTCCAATAAGGAAGTGAATCTATAAACATCGATACATGGCCAAACTAAAGAAGCTGGGTCATATTTTTTTTTAGAACAATCTTAAATGTAATTGTGTTAAAGCAATCTTGAATCTTGAATCTTGAGTTAACTTTGTTTTAGCAAAAGATGTCTCGTGTGTCATATGCACTTTAAAAGTCACTGAATGCCAAATTAAATTCCCTTTGAAATAGTGACATCGCTCGCCACTTTTGTTCCATTTTTACTCCAGTCAGTGCGTCGAAAATACAAAAACATACGGTTCAAAGAACATTCGTTTGCCGCAGATTCAGAATTTATAAGTAAAGTTTCCCTTTGTCCAATTCGCTGTTGAAGATCTAAATTCTAAAGGTCGTCTCACGCTCGAATATTGGATTGTAGCGTCTTTAGCTTTGATTCCAGCACATTCGCTGCGACGTTGTTTCAATATAAGCTTCTGCAACGTCTCAGTGTTGCATTAATGTTTCACCAAGATCTGATGGCAGAGTGTGACCACTGCGCAAAGCCTTCTCCAGCACATCCCAAAGATTCTCAGTGGGGTTGAGCTCTGGACTCTGGTGTGAAAATGATGTTTCCGGTTATGAAAGCATTATTGAACATGAGCCCCATGAATCCTGGCATTGTCATCTTGGAATATGCCCATCAGGGAAGAAGAAATCCACTGATGGAATAACCTGGTCATTCAGGAGGTTCAGGTTCATTCTTTGGGCACAAACTGTTACTGAACCAAGACCGGACCGACTGCAGCAGCTCCAGATCAGAACAGTCGGAGTAAAAGACACTTTTATTATGGTCTGCCAGTGCGAAAATCTTGAAAAAATTGTTTACAAACATTTTGTGGCATTAGAAATATAGTGTTTGGGCAATAAAGCAGTACTAAGTAACTCTTGCCCCTAGAGGCCATAAGCGCCACTGCAGGTGTCGTACATGTTGTGTTTTTTTACTCATGAATTGTCCGTGAGAGTAAATACTACGCTGACAGAAAAGACAAAGGGACAGAGGGATATTGTTCATCCAGTTATACAATGGAGATCATTTACTTAACTCAAACTTGGCTGTAAATACTGTTTAAGTGGCGCTAGCCCACAGTTAGCTTAGCCCGTTAGCCTGTTAGCTTCTTCTTCGTGATTCCATTAGTGTGTATTGGTGGCTCCGACTCAGTGGCAGTCAAGTTGCAAGCATGGTTTTCTGTCCAGAGACCCCAGGGGCGATGAAACACCCCCCAATCGTCCCATTAACACCTGTATCACCCCCAGAGGGACGACGGAGAGGATTTATTTAGGTAAACACGTTACCTAGCACTGCTTTAAACAGCTGTGCAAAGTTATTTTTAAATCTGACATATTGATTTCCTACTTCCCCCTGACTCATTCTGAAACCGTGGTCTCCGGTGAGTAAACTCCTCTGACGACGCAGGGGCCGCCGAGCCTTTAGGGGAAAAGGCTTCAGCTCGGAAATCATGAAAGAACAAGGAGTGTTTTATCTCGGTTTTGAATCAAATCTACAAATATCAGCGTTTTTGTGATATTTGGATCTTGTGAGGAGATCCAGAGGCTGAGGAGGCTCACGTTTCTGCTGCTGCGGTGGAGATGAGGCAGCGGTGCAGTCTGTATAAGTGTTGTGTTTGACGCTGATGAGCTAAACCCGGCTCTTTGGCGACGGACATATGAGACGAGGCTGGATTTTACATTTCTGTCTTCGGTACAAACTAATATTAGCCTGAGGTTTGAGCCAGGAGGTCTGTGGAGACTTTCAGCATGAGGTCCGATTGTGGAGTGACACGTTTGCAGGACTTGTTATAACTAACCTTCGATGTCGACCTTGAGTTAGTTTGCGTTCACATGATGTCGCCAGTTCGAAAAAACAGCCAATATTTTAAAATAGAGTTGGAGCGGCTCTAATGTGGTAACTATGGTAACCATCAAGATGCTGAGTTTCAGGCTTGGTTTATGGTTAATATCTCCGTAACGGCTGGACCGATCCACCCGAAACAGAACTACGGTCACATGACCGGCTCATAAAGGCGTCCCAAAGAGGAGACGATATTCAGAACGATGAAGGGACTTTCACACATGAGATAAATGTGTCAGGTTTGTGAATCCAGTCACGTCCCAATAATGATCAGGGAAACATTTGGTAAATAACTATAACGGTGTCACTCCTGTTTGTTTGTTTCATCCCCTGCTCCAACTTAAACCTACACCTGCGGAGCATTGACGTGCAAACGGCAGGTTTTTAATTATTAGATGGATAACATGTAATTCAGTGAAGCCGTGATTTAATGAAAAGTTATTTTTATAAATACTTTTAAGTTAATGACATGGATAGTGGGAAAGTTACAGAGAATTCTGACTCACGTATTTCTCATCGATATGACATGGTCGATATATACTTTCACTTCCTTATGTGTAGTAGTGACATAGATAGAGGCAAACCATGTTGCCGTGCCGACCAAGTTATGTCAATGGGAAACTGCTATGGAACTGTAGCTCTATCTACGTCACTTCCTGTTAGGAGCTTAAAAATTCAAAATAAAAACATCTTTACTGCCCAACATTTGTTCATTAAAATTGCTGCTTTACGAAAAATAAAATGATAATTATTACTTCTCTTTTATGCTCTGGCTTTGAACACGAGCTGAGTGGAACCGTCACACAGTGTTGCTCACATATATAATTTTTATCTTAGTACCTTATTTATATTTGTGTCTCTGGTTTGAAACATGTGCAGCACTTTGGGCAGTGTCGACTGTAACTGAAATGTGCTACAGCAGATAAACTTTGACCTTGACCTTGACTGGGATGTTATCCATCTGTTATGGTGACATGAAAACAGGAAGCGACCTCCCTCTCTCCTGGTACAGCTGATTTTTTTGTGCCTTTTTCTGCGAACTGCACGTGTGGTTTCTGTTCCACACTGTTTTTCTGGACACTTTTGTTCGTCGTTGCTGTGGTTTTGAGGAGGTTTGGTGGATTTGTTTATTTTGAGAGTCCAAAATGGTCCTGAAGAAAGAAGCTCTTCAGGAGCTACCTTTAAAGAAAGAAGCTCTTTAAAGGTAAACAAAAGGTAAACAAAAGCTAAACCCATTTGAGACCGACAGATTTCTTCTTCAGGACTAACACCTGAACACTATTTCGTCGTACGCTTGGACAGTGACAATAACGCACTTACTTACTTACGTAAATAAGTCATATTTTCAAAAGCATTAAGTTAAAGCAGTACTAAGTAACTCTTGCCCCTAGAGGCCATAAGCGCAACTGCAGGTGTCGTAGCAAGTTACGATTTTCTAACTTATTAAATGTCCGTGAGAGTAAATACTACGCTGACAGAGAAGACAAGGGGACAGAGGGATATTTTTCATCCAGTTATACAATGAAAATAATGTTTTTCACTCAAACTTGGCTGTAAATATTGTTTAAAGTGGCGCTAGCCCGCAGTTAGCTTTGCCCGTTAGCCTGTTAGCTTCTTCTTAGTAATTGTATTGGTGTGTATTGGTGGCTCCGACCCGGTGGCAGTCAAGTTGCAATTGTGGTTTTCTGGCCAGAGACACCAGGGGGCGATGAAACACCCTCCAATCATCCCATTAACACTTGTATCACCCCCAGAGAGACTACGGAGAGGATTTATTTAGGTAAACCAGTTACTTAGTATTGCTTTAAGTCATATGCACTTTAAGTACATGTAACTGGGTACTATCCGCCTCTGGCAATACAAGTGTAATTGGGTTAACTATGTTTTAGCAAAAAAATGAGTCTAATGTGTCATACGCACTTTTGTACATTCACTTGTTAACAGACTCTTACCGTCTAACCCACTAAAACTATCACCTACAGAAGTGACTAAACTGTGACTAAAACTCAAACGCCTTTTCCTCCAGCAGACTAAGACTAAAGCTAAGATGGCTGCCAAAAACAACACTGGTATAAATGTTCCTGGTCGGTTCTGTCGAGTCAGAGTTTTCGTGTCTCGAGCTAAAAAAGAGTGTGAAGTGTTACTGACGAGTGTGGGCCGAGACTGTCGCAGCCAAACGGCCTAAACCGGGATCCAAAACCGGACCAAACGGTGGATAAACCGGCGCTGACCGGAGCAGATCCAACCCGGGCTCTCTCTGCTGGCTCTTCCTCCCGTTTCCTCCGGAGCCGACTTCAAAGTGACTTTATCAGCAGCAGGTCGCTCCACGGGGCTCACGTTTTCACCGCAACGTAAACAAGATTAGCATGAATTATGAGCCGCCGACGGAACAGCTCGTGTCAGGGCTGCCTCCCCCCCCCCACCCCCCGAAAGAAAAAGATCTAATTGGACTTTTCTTTCCTGTTAAGCACTGAGACGGCGTTTTAATTCAGGATTTATGTTTTAAAATCAAGAACCATTTCAGAAAAAGGGCACATTTTAAACACGTCACAGGCGTTTACTGAAGAAATAAGGCTTTAAATGTCATTAGATTTAAATGTCTGTGAAAATAATGACTTCACTCGACCTTTTTGCGCCGCACATCAGAACGAAAATACAAATATGGTAAAAAATATTTTCATCTGAAGGTTTGGCTGAAAATCTTTTGGTCATTTTTACCGAAACGTTTGGCAGAGATATTATTAACCAAGTCCGAAATTCAGCATTTTGACGGTTGCCGTAGCTACCGCACGAGTCTTCTTTATCCGCACCAGCTCTATTTTGCATCACAGGCTGTTTACGATGTTGTAACCTGTGCGTTAATGAAGATATTTTTATATTTAAAGTAAGCTGTGATTGTGTAAGGGGGAAAAAACATAATTCGCTAATTTAAAAAAAAAAGACGATGTATAACGATGCGTAACATTTCGGACTCTACTGTTGCCATCACTACAAAGATGCTCAACACAGACAATGCTATGACTGCAGTGGGGAATCAAACAATGGATGTGGATGAGAACCAAACAAATTCTGCTGACTTTAGTCACAGCTCCGTGGAGACTTCCGGTAAAATCACAGTCATATCTAAAGAGGTGTTTTTCAATGATATAATAAATGCTTGTTTTTCCATTTTATTACATGGTGTGGCTTTAAAGCTGACTTTTTGTTGTTGAGTAATTTTGTTTTGCCACCACAGAGTCTGTCGTAAACACAGCAGGAAAACGGTCTTGTTGCTTTGTCTTCACCGCATTTTGATTGAGCGATGGAAGATTGAAGTATAGTCTTTATTTGAGGCCTCGCTTCTTCACTTTAGCGCCGCTCAAAGCTGCACGCGGGAAACGTGTATATAAGGAATTTGCTTGAATAGTCTGGATGTGCTGGAGGGATTGTGAGAGCTAGAAGCGAGTTTGGGCCCAAACTAAAAAAATGTACAGGAAAAATAAGATAAAATAAGATAAGATAAGATAAGATAAGAGAGCCTTTATTGATCTCACAATGGAGAAATGTACTTGTTACATTCAGCTCTTAGAAAATCAGGTACTCCAACTTTAAAATGTGTGAAAAGAAAAGTCACGTGTCCAAAGTTTATAAACCAAATGCCATTTGACATTTATTAAAGTTTTGAGATTGAAAAGTGCATTAACACAAACGTAACAAAGTGCTGTTTAACTCACTGGAGAACAAAGGAGTTCAGGATTACAATGCCTCCATACACAAGTATTGAAAGTACTGCGATCCGATCTGATATTTTGTCCTTTTTTTGCTATAAAGTGTGTTGTGTCTGATTTACTTCCTAAATATCCTCATTCCTCTACTAGGGAAGTGCTTTCAACATCTTAAGGAATCCTAAATGCGTGTATCTGATGAATCTGTGGCGTGGACACATGGGGAGGGATCACACTGGCATCCCCCGGCGTTCAAACGGCCTCGTGGCACATCTCTGGTTCTGATGCAGATCTCCCTCTCGTGTGAACGGCGTTCCTGTTGTATAATGTTACAGTGGAGCGTGTCAGACTGGAGGAATTGGTTTCTGCATCTCTCTCTTGTGCACCGTTCGCTCCCACTCACGGCTTCAGACGAGAGCGATCCGTTTGTGGGACGGGTTTGAACACAGACTCTGCGGCTGAAGGAGAGTTCTGGATCATCGCAGGTTTGACAGTAGCTCCATCCGGCGACAGAAACACTAACCCTGCAGGTCACACGTCTCCTCACCCCTTAGTGCTTTTGCTCTTAGTCATCCAGGAACAAGGGCATTGACGACGTAGTATCTGTCAGTAAAGTCGAGTAGTCGTGTGTGGACGTCGTCATTTATAAGGAGTACATTCTGTCCACGAGCGTTGTATCACACATTTGAGTTCCCGCTGTGTCCGTACAATATATCGGGGCTTATTTCCAACGTTTTAACTCAAATGCTCAGTGTTTATGTATGAATGAGTCCGTTATGGAAAAGCTTTATATCAAAGTTTGTTATTTTGCCCAATGTTTTGGCAGGTGACGTGTAGGGATGGGCACCATTAAACCGTTCCTACTCGGTACCGACCGAAAAGCTCCGGTCGGGGGCGGTATCGAAAAGCGAAAATTCTTTCGGTGCCAACTTTCGGTTCTTTGTCTCTCCAGACATCGATATATACGACCCGCAGCGAGTCTAAGAAAAAACTACAAACGTGTGGGCAGATAATGAGCCGCTTCAGCGCAAATGGAGCGAAGCAAAACTATAGCGTACTAAACTTTTGTAATAGAGACGGCCTCGGTCTGCGGCCGCACTGAGCCAGGACTAAACCAGGACCTACACCGGTTGTAAAACCCAGAGCTAAACTGAACCGGTTATAAACCAGGATTGAAGAAGAAACTTCTGCGGCCTGTGGAGCTTCTGTTGTGCTGTTTTAGGACTTTTTCCAGAACGATTTTATACACCATCCATCCATCCATTTTCTTCCGCTTTATCCGGACTTTTTATACACGTTATTTTAATTTAAAATAACCGGTATCGAAAAAAGCACCATTAAGGCACCGGCACCGAAAAGCAGGTATCGTTAAAGTAGTGGTATCGGAAAAAACCGAACGGTGCCCGTCCCTAGTGCCGTGTGAAGCCGAGGGCGCGCTGTGCGATGTTTGTGTCTGAGACAAACAATCTCATCTCAGGTCGCAGGTCGAACAGTGAGACGAGGAGAAAGATTTAAAATCAAGCTACGGCCGACATCGGGCAGTGTCTGACACTTTGGAAGGCGAGTCGCAGAGTGAGCCTCCTCTCGCTGCAGAGAGGATCTCTGTCAGTGTCCCGTCAACAGAGGCATGAGCGGGTCCGACTCCGCCTCTTACAGGACTTTCCTTGCACTCTTCGGTGGAAACAAACCCCGCTAGCATGTGGCGCTCGCCTCAGCTAAACACACGCTGTCTGACGCCTGAAACGTCTACGACAAAACCAAACATCGGTCGTAGCTGCGATTGTCTCTTTGAACCAGTGCACAGTGGGGCCCCTCCCGGAGCCGCCACCTTAACGTGGGGGAGGGTTTGACCTGAATGATCCTGGAGCTCTGTTGTCGGGGGCTTCGTGCCCCTGGTAGGGTCTCCCATGAAGCCCCTTATGAGAGACCACCAGGCCCGGTTAGAACCATGAGGCCGTCCTTCTGTGGACCCACCACCTGCAGGGGGCGCTATAGGGGCTGGTGCAGCTCCAACAGCTGCCCCCACGACCCGGCAACGGACAAGTGGAAGAAGATGGATGGATGGAGGGACAATGGTCCCGTGTTTTTTCCAGACACACGGCCGTTTAAAAGTCGTACTTGTAGACTTTTCCGTTAATGGCCTATACCAGGAACTATACATCATACATTTAAGGTGCTTTGTGGGACTTTTTATGCGACAAAAAAAAGAAATGCGTGTGTAATTGACCTGGGCGGTTATGGCGCTTTTACTTTCCATCACAGTGGCTCCAGAATCTATAGTTTTTAGAGTTTCTGGTTGGTTTTCACTGCTTAGTTACCGTTCATGTTGCCCTTACTGTCATTATGAGGCGAGCGTTCATCGTCATATTCTCCAAAATCGCAGCAGACCGTCTTTGATCTTCAAATGGGCCACGTCAAGTCTTTAACTCTCCTCATGCCTAGGTCCGAGGTGGGATTCTCCGGCAAACCACAGTCTGGAGAACGAGCTGCGAGGCACAGCTTCTTTTATTCAACAGGATACTCTCGAGAAAGTAGTTGCAGTAATAGAAGTACTGGCGTTGGTTTAAGATTTTTTATTTTGGGTTTTGCTGTGGTGGATGTCGATATCTCGCTTGGGTCCGTTTCTTTTTCGTGCAAACTGATCTAAGGGCTGTCGCTGCGGTGAAGCGGCGGAGAATCCTTCGGAGGTGTCCTCAGCGGGAGGGCACAGCGTTGGCCGAAACGGTCCCCGACACAAAGACGGAGAACGGGCTCCTGGGGCTGCAGACAAAGGGGACCTGAGACAAAAGGCTTTTATTGTGAAAAGGCCGATCACGCTGTGCCCCCGACAGCAGCAATTAGACACAAGACAGGAGACACGCAGACGGAAAGATGATTCAGAATCTGATAGAATTTGTTATTTTGAACGTCTCGGTTTGACCCGGGACGCCGTGGGGTCGTCTGTAAAGAGCTGCAGAGGGACGTCTGGGAGTCCCTGCTCAGACTGCTGCCTGACCGCGGATAAGTGGAAGAAAATGGAGGGATTGGCTCCAAAAACTCCCTGTATTTTACAAACCTGTCGAGTGGCAGCTCTCAGGTCTAAGAGGGAGAGTTACCTCCACGTCCTGAGCTGAGAATAAGAGACAGAGAAGATGTTCCACTTTCTCCAGTGTCGCGAACTTTGGGTTTTTCCACTGGCCACGAAACAGACTTATAAACAGAAAATGTTTAAAAGGAGGGAGTTTCAGTGGGTCGCAAGCTTTACCCAGAAAAACATCTCTCAACAGTGTTAAAAGGACTGTTATTTGATTGTTCTTCTCTAGATGTTGGCTTTTTAGGCTTATTAAATACATAATTTGTAATGAAAATACAATATTTGACATTATGTTCAAGAAATGCAACGTTTTAGAGTGTAGACTGTTTAGACTGTAAAGAATAATCGACAGCGTCTGCTCCTCCCCGATTTACAGACTCCTCCCACCGCCTGAGCATGTTCCTCAAAAGGGCGAACGGGCGGGATCTTCACTGTAGACTCGGCCCTCGCGGGGCGTGGAGTTCGGTGGTAGCTGCGCCGTTAGCGCTGAGGCTAACGGCCTGTCAATAAAAGTCTGACCCTCGTTAATATATGAGATTTCTTAAAACCCGCCCGGTCCCTTTAATTGTGCCTAGCCCAGCGTTATCCCACGAGCAATATCTGGCTGCAGAAAGTTTAACAACATTAGAAACCAGGCTTTACAGGTGTTTAAAACGTGTGTAAAGAGCAATGCTTTCTAATGGAAAACTGTTCTGCAGCCGCTCGATGGAGGTATTTCAGCAATGGCGCCCCCTGCGTCGTAGTCACGGACCATTAGCAAATAAATGCTTGTATGATTTCTTTTATATTACAAATACGGAAGGACATTGGCTTTTTATCCAAGATCTTTAAGGAATATTAGAGTTTATTGACAACGCCGTTAATGAGCAACTTGTAATACAATATTCAAAACATGATAAGCTCAAAGTGTATACATTGGGAGATGGGTTTACATTTCCACATGTTAAAGTCGACGATTATAAATGACTTATAACCTGTGGAATCAGGGGTCACTGCTCCCCCTGCTCTTCACTCTCACGTCCAGAGAAAAGACGAAGCCCTGTTTGTATTTTATTACCGGGACCCGAGACCTTTGAGTCCAGTTCTGGAGGAGCCGTCAGCCGCTCCACCTGGTTCATGTTTAAAGAGCTCCTTATGTACAGTATGTGGATCTGTCTCGTGTGAGGGCGTGTGTCACTCACTGCCACATTAATATCTGCTCCGACTCTCACTCTTTTCCCGTTCGCGGCGTGTGATATCCCTCCCGGTTTAGGACCCCCCCCCCCGGGTCCGTACTTAGCTCAGACTGAGCCCGATGGGTGAGTCACGGTGCGTTCGCTGTCGGCCGGTCGTTTCGGTCTCCACCTCCGTCGCACGTCCCACCTCTGAGCTGCTCCTCCGTGTCTGCTTCGACTCGACTGGCCGTTTTCAGGGTTTTCTGACGGTCGCCCGAGTCACGAGTTCATTCTGTCCCGGGGTCCTTGAACACATCGCTGCATCGTGAAAGTGATGGGATTAATTTTAGAGGCGGTTCATGTTTGTGATTTACTTAATACAATAAGCAGGTGCTATTTCATGAGCGTGTTGAAACTGAATTAACTTAAAAAACGCTTTAGGGACCACCTCGCCATCCATGGTTTACAGTTTATAAGTAGAAAACTGCACATCTCGTCAAGGCTTTATTGACTTATTCACTTCTCCTCCTTCTCCTTCTTCTCCTTCTCCTTCTTCTTCTTCTTCTTCTTCTTCTTCTTTTCACCACAGCAGCCACTTTAAGAAAGCCTGTTGGTATTGGTTGGTATCGGATATCAGTAGATACTCAAACCTCCAGTATCGGTATCGGAAGCATAAACAGCTGGATCTGTACAGTATGTACCCTCAAAGTACTAATACAGCCACAGCTGCCCTGGGGTAGACTGACAGAAGCGAGGCTACCAGTCTGTGCCATCGGCCCCTCCACTTTTCTCTCACCGCTTTAACCTCTTAACCCCCACCATAACCGAGCACGTTTTCTCCAGTTCAGCTCTACCCAAATCTTAAAGCTTCTTGACCTGAGAGCTTACAACCTATAGGCCAGGGTAACGCCTCATTTGAAAGCTAAGGCCTTCAAAACTCAAGTGAGCTTCTTCCTTGTTTTTGTTGTCAAGTTTTAGCCATTTTTGTCACATTCTTGTTGCTTTTTTGTAGCGTTTTGGCCGCATTGCGTTTTTTGTTAGTGTAATGTAACTGTGAGCTAGCGGCTACATGCTAATGCTAATGGAGGCTAATCGGGATGAAACTGTATGTGACCGCTTTGGAATTTCTCGCACTGAACTGCAGCCGTTTTGTACAGAGGAATGGTAGAAGAGAAAAACTTCGCACATCAATTACTTGAGGCAGGTGCGTAGGAGATGACCGAAACGTTGACCATATCCTAATAAACCACTTTTGCAAGGTTGGTAGTGTGCGGGAAGTAATTTTTATTATTGTAAAGAGGAATGGTCCAAGATGGATTCACCTTTGGGTCCATCAGTCCACAGCATATTTATCCAGTGCAGTGGAGGATCTAAGAGCTCTTTCACAAACCAAGTGGAACAGTTTAGGAGGAACACACAACGTCATGTGTGGAGGACAACATCTAAACCCTCTCCTCAGTGTGACGTCTGGAGCAGGAGCATCAGGGTGGGGGGCTGTTTTGTTTCCTCAGGGCCTGGACAACATGCTGTCATTAATAGAAAAAAAATATTCTCAAGTTTATAAAGATATTTTGCAGAAAAACCTGAGACATTCACAACATGCACGGAATAAATAAGTGAACCCCTGTATTAAATATCTGCTGATCCTTCAGGATGAATCTCGGATCATTCCTCTTTACAAAACTGCTGCAGTTCAGCCAGATTCCTGGGTTCACTTACTTTTTCCTCCCTGTCCTGTGAATGTTTACATGTTACGGCCTTTAAAAACATGTTGGGTGGTATTAGTTTAAGCAGACACTGTTTATTCCTTCTTATGATTTTGATGAAGATCAGACATTTTATGACCAGTTTAGGCAAAAATGCGAGAAATTCCAAAGCGTTCACAAACATTTTCATCGCACTGCGGTGCAGAAAAGACCAGTTACTCTTGTTGATGTTTTTCCATTACTGTTTATTAATAAATAGCTCCTAATTGAAATCATCAAAAATAGACTCACACTGGGAAAAAAAGTGTGAGTCACAGCAACTACTTTTAAGAAAGTCTGTTGGTATCGGTTAATATCGGATATCGGCAGATTCTCAAATCCTCAGTATCGGAAGCATCTAAAATAAACGTATTGGAGACAGAAACTCACTATGAAGAAAGTCCCAGTAATCTCTAGATATGAACATTTCTATAACATGTATGTCCCGATAAACAGGCCGTGCAGTGAAACACAGTTCGCTTGAATTGTTCAGTGAATCCAAAGACAGAAGAAGAACGGGAGAACCTAAATGTCCTCAGAGTCCAGTCCCTGTCCCGCCGTGTTCCTCCAGAGTGGGACGGAAGTGCAGAGAGTCCCACACTCGCTCTGCGCTGAAGCAGCAGCAGATTTCTCAAAGCGTGTGAGTAGATATAAAGCGCGTGTGGGCGGCGGACGCTGCTGACGCGAGCGGCTCAGGGGGGGTCGGGACGGGAATAGAACCCGCGCCTTCGCTTTGGAATCGGAGACAGAAGGAAGTCAAGAGGCAGGAGGTGTCACATCTATACCTTCTGTTTCTCAGGGCTCCTCCTGACCTCCAAAGACGTTGGTTGAGGAATAGTTTCTTTATGCCACAAGGATTTCCCGCAAAATCCTGGATGGACTGGCTGCAAAATATCTCAAAATCAGTGAGAACTTCACGTCCACCTGCACCTGATCATTTCATGTCCTCGATCCGATATCTGATCTTTGTCCAGTCGATTCCGATTGATAGGTTTCATTTTTGTCGATACTTGAGTGATGAAACACTTCCTTTAATGCAGTGCCTCCCGCCTTAACCGAGCATGTTTTCTCCAGTTCAGCTTTACCCAAATCTAAAATAATATAAATGTGACTTTTTGACATTTATCTTTGTATATTTTCATTGCCTTTTTGTTGTGTTTTCGTCACATGTTTGTCTCCTTTTCAACACTGTTTTTTTTTTAATCACGTTCTTGTCGTTCTTTTGGAGAAGCTTTTAGATTCGGGTAAAGCCGAACTGGAGAAAATGTTGAGAGGTTGACGTAAAGACCTGTTGATCTTATTGATAATAAAATGTACCAGAAAAGGCCTTTTAAATTCCTAATAAATTCAGGGGGAGTCGTCCCGGACCTCTTCACTTATTTGATGAGGCCGATTCGTGCTCGCCGTCCTCCAGGTCTTTGGTGTTTGTGAAAGTGGGCGGAGTTAGATGTCGACGCCCACTTTCATTCTGAAGCGTAATCCGCATTTCTAATCAGAGGGCGGGGCCAGATCTGACTCAAACGTGAATGAATCAAACGAAACACGATCCTGTAAAATCATCCACATGCAGATCTCCCCTTAATCCCCCTAATCTCCCCGCCAGCGCCCGGTGGCCATTTTGCTCTGGCGCGGCCGACTCTGTTAATGACGGCGATGCGAGTGTGTGGTGGGGGGGGGGGGGGGGGGGGGCGGCGGGGGGGGGGGGGGGGGAAGCCAGATACCTGTCTGCGGCCGCCGTGACTCAAAGGCTTTTTGTTCCTTCTCTGTTCGGCCAAAAATAACCCGAGCTGCCGAGTTCTCCGTCCTCCTACACGGAACATCAGCGCTGCCTTCCACTCTGCGGCGCCCGGGCGGCGAGAGAGGCGCAGATCTGCACCTGCACAGATGTTCCCTCAAAAGTCACTGTTTTTAAATGCTCCACATCACAGCCACGCTTCATTATTCAAATCCATACGTCGGGAACGCTGAAACTAGAAGTCAAATATTAACAGTGAAGCTGAGTGTGTTAAGCTCTGAATGGGGAACTGGGGGTGGGATTAAATACGTGATCTTCTTCCCACTCCCTTTCAGGTAGAAATGGATCATCTGATTTCATACTGTACTGTATATATTCTTTCTTTGTTGCCCATTGCCTGAAATAAAATCATCAATCAATCAAATCAATCAAATAGTACTCCAGTAAAAGTAACAGTAGCTCAGTCAGATATTTAAGGCGTAACACTTTGGATTCTGCAGCTCAACTCAGAAAGTGTTTGCAGTGGGTGAAGAGGAAGAGGAGGACCTAATTCATTCATTTCTGCCAGTACGAATTCCATGGCGTAACTATAGTAACGATCAAAAGCAGATTTCTATGTTCTCAGTCATTCCTGGGCCAAGTCACGTGAAACTAAAGCTAAGTTCAAAGTCCTCTCTTCTCATGGTGAACTCTGGGTCTCCGTGTGCGTGATGTTCAGTAGAAAGGACCTTGAGCCAGAAGGATCACGTCAGGTTTATGAATCCAGCCGCAATCAAATAATGATCAGGGGAAACATTTGTTAATTTTCGTTTTGTAAATTTCCTTCAAAAACGGTTCTTCTCCCGTAGAGTTGTATTGGCACCTGCTCCGACTGAAATAGAATTTTTAAAACACGAACGCAACCTCTTAGAGCTCATATTTGGCGCCTTTAGTATCTCCATGGCGACCAGCTGCCCCTGGTCTCTGTAAAGTGACAGGTCTGAGGAGAGGAGAGCAACAGACACTTGTTTGTTTGGTCATTTTTTATTTTTATTTTTCAAGCTCGAAAAATACCTCTCACGAGTACATGTTTGCATTTCATTTCATCTACTGGGAGAAATGTTACGCGGTGTGGCTTTAAGTGAAAGTCCTGATACACTACCTGAAGAAACATGCTCTGATATAGAGATGATGTTGCCTGGAAACCGGACTCACCGCTGGACCAGCGATTGAGTGACTAATGGGTTTAAGATCTGGCCTCTGAAGCACTCTTTCACAACGTGAGCCCTGTGAATCCTGCCATTATCATCCTGGAATACGCCCGTGCCATCAGGGAGGAAGAAGTCCACTGATGGAATAGCCTGGCCGGTGTCGCTGAACCTAGACCGGACCAACTCCAGCTCCAGATCAGAACAGTTACCTCCAGGTTAAGGACACTTTGATTTTTTGTGTTTGTTGTGAGTCGGCTCAGCTCCTCAGACCTCAGCGGATTGTTTTGTTTTTGGAGCTGCAGAGTTATTATTCACAACATGTATTTAAACGCATTAGTACTTTCTACTTGAAGTAACGTTTGAGTATCTGTGCTTTGGCGGCGTTGGGGCAAATGTGGAGTGTGTGGAGTGAATGAGAAGCGTTAGCATGAGAGCGACTGGGCTGATTAGCGCGGCGGTCGCATTACGATCGCAGCAGTGAGGGATAAACACGCGGTGTGGGAGCGATTGGAGCATCAGAACGCCGTTTCAAAACTCCGCCGCGGGTTCAGCTGTGCCAGACGGCGAGCTGGATCCACCTCCAAAGGTCAGGTGATCAAGGCTTGACACGGGCAAATGTTTGTAATTCTCCGTGTCCCGTGATGGAGGCGATGACGAGGTTATCGCTAAACATTCAGAAAGATCCCTTTAAAAAATTAAATTCGTTTTATTGAAAGTAAAAACATTTTTACATAGTCGCCCGACGTTTCCAACTCTCTTCTTCAAACATCTCATGGGACTTAACATCTTTAACTTTCAGTGTCTACCTGGATGAGATCCACCTTCGTAAGAATGTTCTTTTATTCCTTTCTTTAGTTTTAAAGACTGAACTCGAGCTGGGAAACATGGCGTCTGCAGGATGTTAGCGATTGTAACACTTCCTCGCAAAAACGTGTCGACGTCTCTGAGCTGGTTCAGTCTGTTGGAACACTGACCTCTTGTGGACGAACTTCATTATCGCGACTTCCCATAAACACTATCACTAGAAGATTTGCAAAGTTACAAGATCGAGTTTATCTCCAATGGAAAAAAGAGGAAAATCATTTGGGCAAACACTTTTACTTAAAACACATATGGGAAAAATGGGGAAAGTGTTTTTTCTGACCTTTATCTTTCTGAGCGACAAAGGGATGTAAATTTAGCACAGTTTTGCATATTTCTGATGGTTTGCAGAAATATTGCTTCATCATGTTGAGATATTATGATATATTATGTGGCCAGTGGCACAGCAGTTAGAGCTGGTGCTCCACAGCTGGAAAGGTCCCGGATTCGATCACCGTTTGAGGCATGTCTGTGTCTGTGTGTCTGCATAGGTTTCCTCTGGTTTCCCCAACCACTAAAAACATGTACAATAGACCAGAATCGATGCAGTGTGTGAGTGAGTGGTTGGCAGTCTCGCTTCCGTCGGTCTACCCCAAGGGCAGCTGTGGCTACAATAGGTTGTTTTCAGGTTCTAGAGGCTGTAGTATCTAATAGCAATAGTATCTTACCACCACCGAGTACATTAGCTTCATGCTACATACGCTAACGCTAGCAACAAGTGCTTCTACTGAACAATTTACTGTGAAAAAACAACCACATGGACCTGATTTTGACTTTACTTTATTGGTGTGTGATTAATATGTTTATAGTCCGCCAGAAAAACAACTAAAAAGAGGAAACATTGTGATCCCCATGAGAGGTTTTTCTATGACGTGTTGCCGGTTGTATCTATGGTCAGTGAACAGGTTCAAAACTATAAAACTCTAGGGGCGTGCATACAAACAGATAAAGATGGATCCTGTGCCGGCCCTTATGTCGACGAGGACAAACGGGAACATCTCGAGCAGAATCTTATAATAGTGTTAGCCTTGTCCCGTCATGAGGACCATTAAGCTTCTTGTTCTCGTTCCCATTCATTCCTATGGCGCGCGTGGATTGCTCATTTAGTGCCGCGCTTCCTGACCTTCCCGCGGTGATTCAGCGCTTCGTTCTGACATTACGGAGCGGAAAACTCGATTAGCTCCGACCTCCACTGACACCACCGGGCTTTAGTCACATCCGGCGACAATGAGACGCGTCTTCACCCAGATATAGAGTTATCACGTCCAGGCGGCAACGTGGACTATTTTTATCATCACCCATACAAAGATCTACTACAGGACTGTGAGGAGAGTTTGGAGGATCTGGGCTTAACTTTAAAAGCCTGACAATGCAGCAGGTGCTCAGCTCAGAGCAGGAGTGCTGCCTCTAGAGGTGGAGGTGGGTCATTACAGAGGAGTCCCTGAAGAGAATAGACTTTGTAATGTTTGTGATTTATGTTTGGTGGAGGATGAATTCCACTTTATGTTCTATTGTCCATATAATGATTTAAGAACAGCTTCGTTTGAAAGAGTGGAATGCAATAATCCTGATCTAATTTGGTTGGGAAAGTTGAGTTGGTTATTTAGAAATAAAATGTTTTGCTTGGCAAGATATGTGGAGAAAGCCTGGACACTGAGATTGATTTTTCTGTGAAATGTATATTGAACATATTGTTTAAACGGTCGTCTTCTAAATTATGTGTATAGTGTCTTATAAGCCCATGTGGGTGCATGACACTTAAATAAAATATTAATTCATTCAGTAGGTGGCGCTGTGCAGATGTGAAACCTTTTATTTTTCCAAAGGTGGCCGTGTCGGCGGAGTATTTTTAGCGGCGTCACTTCCTCCAGCCGCCTCTAAATACAATACTTTGCTAATTCTGGATCTTCCGACTGTAATTATCCACCGGAGACTCCTTAAACTCCCACCAGCGCTTAAACGTCCCACAGATGCAATCAACCGCGAACGCAACACTAACAACGCGGCGCTTAATGAAGGGAGAAAGTGTCCGAGGATAGAAAGACACAGACGTAGTTGGGCTGCTCCGGAGTCTTTAGCTTTTAAAAGCTCTTAATGGGATTGTGCCTGAAAGAGAAGTAATGGAGACCGCAGTTACAAGAAAGTTTAATATCCTTCAACAGGTGTAAGACGTTATCCGTCCCCCTTTCTCAATGGATTCCTCAAATCACCCCAACGACCAGAAGATCCTGAGAACAAAGGTTGTTTTAGGAAACAGTCTCCAGGATAACACAGCGGTCTCATCTTCTGTTGATGATATGAGGCGTCAACAAAACCCATTTGAAACAAACATCTGCAGTGCACGCCTTCATCCAGCAGGCGGCGCTGGAAGACAGAGAGAGGAAGACGGTATAGCCCTGTGACAACTTCCTGAAAACCTTTGGATGTTGTGGCGCTAAGAGGAAACATAAAAGTCATTACAAATTACTTACAAACTGTTATTTGATAAAAGTGATGTGTCTTAGAGCAGCGGTTCCCAAAGTGGGGGTCGCAAGATGATTTTGAGACGATATGTTTTACATTTCTGACACTGAATTTGATGTTTTTATGAAATGAAGCCAAATATCAAAATGCAGTATCCAAACTAACATCTTGAAGCAGATTTTAATTCTCATAAATGCACATTTAAATGCTAGATTTTACAGACGGGGGTCCCGAGTTGTTGGTTGAGTGACTTTGGGGGTCACGGCCTGAAAAGTTTCCAAACCCCTGTCTTGGAGGATATCTGAAAAATAGGCTCGAATCTGTATGTTTGTTTGCCGTCAGTGCAAGACGAGGACACATTGCACTAATCTGGCGTCATACTGACATGCCAACGTTACGGAAGATACTTTTTATATTTAAAATAAGCCTTCATGGCGTATGGAAAATAATATTTGATCATTAACGTCAGAAAGGCCAAAATAGAAGAAATCCTGAGTAAACGTAATATTTCTGTGTGATCAGATCCTGTAGTCGGCCGTGCAGCAGGTTAAACTCAGAGACGTCCCATTACAGTGAACACGGCTAAAGTCCAGCTGGACCTGGAAGTGGAGCGATGACGTCATCACTTAACAAACGTATTCAAAGCCTGGTGTAAAACACCAATAGCACCTGGGATGAGTCATTATACAGCACCGGTCTATTTGTCGTACATTTGAAGATGGTGATGAAGGAGCTGAACTCGCCACAGATAATGACTGGGGGCCAGAGAGAGTCCTTTTCAGGCCCTTTGCCCTTGAAATATCCTGCATGTTCCTCCACAAGTGCGCTCAAAACTCTTCCAAGTCCCATGTTCTTCTCTCAAACCATCTCCCCTCCTTTGCATTTCCACCCCACTGTCGCCAAAGGGGAAGTTACCGCCCGGATTTCCTATGTTTTTCAAGTAGCGCTCTTTACATGGGTTTCCTATTGACTCTGATCATTTTCTAAGTTATGTAGAACCTAAACCAGACCGAATCGGCTTGGAAAACTCCTGGATGACGGAGAGCTTCCGACACGAACAAGTCTAAGTAGGATCTCGTTCGGCTCCGATATCTGTGCAAATGAAAGTCGTCTGAACGGTATTAGTCACGGTGTAAACGGTGCCAGAGTTTTCTCTCCGTGACATTTCTGTCCCACACTCGTCCTTCACATCTCTGCTGTTGGAACCTGCAGGACTGAAACTACTCGAGTAAAGCGAACACAAAGCTGGGCCGTGAGAGTGGAGTGTATTTAAGACGGTACTTATTGCACTTTATCAGCCTGTGTCACATGTTTCTCAAAGTGCTGCATAAAGTCATTATTCATTCACTCCACACTCGATGGCGGTAAGTTACTATTGTTGCCACACTGACCATTTACCACATGGCTTTAATATGCTGTTTATATCTTGATCTCTTATTATGTCAGTGCCCCCTAGTGGCTATAGTGAGCATGGCTATTTAAAAAACGCTGCACAGGAATGGGCTCGAGACTTGCTTTTTGTTTGACATACTCAGAAATGCATGCTCTGCAAAGGGGCCACATTAAATCATCCCGCATGTGGCCCGCAGTCCTTATGTTTGGCACATGCCGTTTAAATCAGAACTAAGTAACTTGTTTACCTTAATAAATCCTTTTCCGTGGTCCCTCTGGGGGTAATACAAGTGTTAATGGAATGATTGCGGGGTCTTTCGTCTCCCCCTGGTGTCTCTGGCCAGAAAACCACATTTGCAACCGGACCGGAGCAACCAATACACACTAATATAATCACGAAGAAGAAGCTAACAGGCTAACGGGCTAGCCCTACTTTAAACAGTATTTACAGCCAAGTTTGAGTGAAAAAAATATTTCCATTGTGTAATTGGATGAACAACATCCCTCTGTCCCTTTGTCTTTTCTGTCAGCGTAGTATTTACTCTCACGGACGATTAATGAGTTAAAAAACGCAACATGCTACGACACCTGCAGTGGCACTTATGGCCTCTAGGGGCACGAGTTACTTAGTACTGCTTTAATGTATGATCTAACGTGGTTCTCCTGCCTTCTCTTGCAGACCGCGGTGCTCCTTTCTCAGGGATAGTCCCAGCCCCTCAGCCTCTCGTTGGACCCCCGTCTGCCCCCCTCCAGGATGAAGGGTCTCTCCAGCAGCCGGGCGCATCACCAAGTGGTCTCCTACGAGCCGTCCTACGACGCGCTGGGGCACCACATGGACCGCAAGCCCTTCCTCATCAGCCAGATGGACATGCCGGTCCCCGTGCAGATCCCCAACCCGTCCGAGATGTCCTACTACAACCCGCAGCACGGCCCCTACCCCTCGGAAAGCAACAGCATCGTGCCGTACGGGACCTTTCCGCGCCGCTGCCACTCTACCTCTTCGTCCCATCACGCGGACAGCAAAGATGAGTCCATGGCCGTCGTCCCGTACGTCGGAGGCGGCGGCGGGGGAGGGGGCGGCTACGGCGGCAAGACCCCGACCCGAGTCCCGGCCAACTACGAATTCGAGCGGCAGTCGTCGTTCTCCCGAGACGGATACCACACGCTGCAGTACAAGCGGGGGCTGGTGGCGCACACGAGCAGCAGCGGGGGCGGGGGGATGGGCCCACACAACACGGACAACGACAGCCCGGGACGGATACGGCACCTGGTCCACTCCGTGCAGAAGCTCTTCACCAAGTCGCACTCGCTGGAAGGCCCGCATCACACGCCGTCCGTCAAGGGGCCCAGTAACGGCACCGTGACCGTGATCGGCGGGGACCGGGCGGGCGGGGGCGGGTCTAGGGCGAGCCCGGACGGCGAGTCGACGCCGGGCGGGGCGGGCAGTCGCCAGCGGAAGCGCAGCAAGAGCCGGGAGCGCTGCCGGTCGGCGGAGCCCAAGCACCGCGCGCACTACCACCACCACCAGCTGCACGGGTCGGCCTCGGCGCCCGGCTCCGGCTACTGGAGCTCGGACGACAACCTGGAGCGGGAGCTGTGCCTGTACCACCCCCACCACCACCCGCAGCAGCCCCCGCCCTCGCCCACGCCCTCCATGTCCCCGTCCCCCATCGCCATGACGATCAGCCGCTACCCGGGCCAGCCGCCTCCGCCCGACCTCGGCTACCCGCACACGCCGCTGACCGCCTCGCAGTCGCAGCAGTACTTCGGCATGATGGACCCGTACGGGACGCTGAACGAGCACCAGCCGCTCACCCACTCGCACTCGCACCACGGCCACCCGCACGCCACGCACCACCACCACCACCAGGGCCACCATCACCACGGACACCACCACGGACACGCCCCGCCGCAGCAGCACCTGCAGCAGCACCCCGGCCACGCCCCCCTGAAGGTGTCGCGGAGCAACGACGTCATCAGCAAGTATTCGCCCGTCGCGCCCGCCGGGATGGGCGCGGGCAGCAATAACGCGGCGCCCCCGATGGAGCGGGGCGGCGAGCGGGGCGGCGAGCGGGGCAGCGAGCGGGGCGGGCAGAGCGGGGCGCTGATGCCGCTGAGCCTCGCCGACGGCAGGGAGAAGAAAGGGGCGTGGTCCTCGAGTCTCACGGTGAGCAGAGCCAGGGAGGTCCACCACAGCAGCAGAGCCCCGAGCCCCGCGGCCGGGACCCTGAACCTAGATAGAGCGCTAGTGAAAGCTCAGGCCAGTCAGCAGCCGCATTTCCTCCAGGTAAAGGACTTTGTGACCGTCCTCACCCCCCCGCCCCAACCAACCCCCATTCACCCCCTCACCACAGTGTTTCCTCTCGGCCTGTGGAGCAGCCCACCGCTATCCAGAGTGTAGGGCCGGGTACCGTTAAACAATATGGTATCGGAAAAAATTAACTCTTTAGATCCAAGTTTTGATAATTCATTTTTCCCTCATTTTTACTTACTAATAATTTCCCTATTTCCCTACATTTTCCCCCTAATTTATTCCCCATTTTTCTATTTTTTCCACACACTATTATCTTATTTTTGGCCCAATTTATTCTCGTTTTCCAAATTTCTCATCTCATTTTTTCTATTTTTTTAATTACTAATATTTTCCCTTTCTCCCTACATTTTTCCATTATTCCCCCAATTTATTTCCAAATGTTCCCTATTTTTGCCCCATTTAAAAAAAAATGTTGTACTATGTTTGCCCTATTTTTTATAAAATAATTTTACCATTTTTTACTCACAAATATTTTCCCTATATCCCTAATTATTATTATTTTTCCCCTCATTTTTTTCAATTTTTTTTCTAATTTTTTAAATTTTTCTACACCATTTTTTACTTACTAATAATTTCCCTATTTCCCTACATTACCCCCCTAATTTATTCCAAATTTTTAAATTTTTTCCACAAAATTTTTTCTTATTTTTGGCCCAATTTATTCTCGTTTTCCAAATTTCTCATCTCATTTTTTCTATTTTTTTAATTACTAATATTTTCCCTATCTCCCTACATTTTCCTATTATTCCCCCAATTTATTCCCAAATGTTCCCTATTTTTGCCCCATTTTAAAACATATTTTTTTATTATATTTGCCCTATTTTTTACAATTTTTTACTCACAAATATTTTCCCTATATCCCTAATTATTATTATTTTTTTCAATGTATTTTATTCCCCCCCCCCCCCAATTATTCCCCATTGTTCACACGTTCCTTGACACAAATATTTTAGTACCGGTATCGAAAACATTTAACAGTACCCAGCCCTAATCCAGAGGTGGTCAAAGTACTCCATTCCAAATATCTACTCATCAAATACTACTAAAAGATAATTATAATACAAGTTAATTTATTACTAAAGTACTGAAGTGTTTTCTGCAGAAAATGTAAAAAAAGTACAAATCAGTTTAAACAAGTGTTCTTTTTCTAAAATGGAAAAAAATCGCGCCCGAATTCCCCTCTGTTTGTCCTTGTGAATCAGTGGCACCTGCACAGCGCCACCTACTGTTCATAGAGAGTGCATTGTTAGGCTTTTGAAATGAACCGAACATGTGGAGCAGAATTACTTTTTACTTTGGAGCCTTTATAGAAATAGTGGAGCAGAATTATCTTTCACATTTGGAGTAAAAGTAATAAGTTCTCGACACTAATGCTACTCAAATAAAGTACAGTACATAAGTAAATATGTTTATTACTGACCACCTCTGCCGCTCTCTAATCACAATGCAATTTAAATCTCCGCATTCAGCAAATTGCGATGATATAATGTCCTCTGCGAACACCTACATATCTGGTCTCCATCTTGCCTATAAGCTGTGGTTTAGGGCTCGTTAAATATGCTCCGGTAAGCTTATATCTCAGTCTTGATGCTCCTGGACGATTATAAATGTGCACTTTGAACTTCCTAATTGCAAATGACCTCAGACATACTTCATAGCAACCGTTGCCACCAGACCTTCTCCACACCTGCCGTAGAAAACAGTATTTTTCCTCTTTAAATGCCTGAAGAAAAAAATGAGAAGCGGAGCCTGCTGTTAAGCCAAGGTCAGACTCGTTTACCGTCTTCTTGTCTCTAAGAGTTTCTGCCGCTGGAGCAGAGCCTTGATATTTCAGCCGTGGGTGGTTTTGTTTTGATCAGAATATAGCGCACAGGACACTGCGGCTGGAGCGGGGAAGACAGAGCCACTGCAGTCAGAGGTCTGTGGGCTGATTGGCTCCTGTAGGTTTAGCTAGCAGCTAACTGAACAATAATGCTCATATGTTTGACAAGAAGAGAACTTACTCTTCAGTGCAAGAGAATAAAGGAACAGGCCACCGTTTTCCCAGACTGAGACATGTTCTTACCTGAGCTTAGGCGAGTTGATACGCACCTGTCGTGGTCGCTTCCAACCTCACCCCGTTTAGAGCCATTGAAATATACCGGGAGAGGCCAAATGGCTAAGAAATATCTTTGGTCAATTTGCGTGACTGAGGGCACGGATTAAGACCAGACAGGTGCGCGTCAACTCGTCTGAGCTCAGGTAAGATCATATCTCACTATGGAAAAACGGTGGCCTGTGCCTTTAAACAGCTTCAGGTTTTTTATTCTGATTTCACAAGAGGCCGGTGCTTTATCCTCGATAGTTGTGTCGTCTTCTTTGCTGCATATTTTGAATATATTCCTCCACATTGCAGCCCAGCCTGGATCTGGAGGAGACCGTGCTGGTGTTGCACCAAAAAGAGTCAATGCCACGTGTTAAACTCCACCTCTCGACGCAGCTACAGCTAACCGTTGCTAAGCCTAAGGCTTTAGCAAAAGGTCAATTGCAAAAAATAAAAAAATCCTGTTGTTCTCCGACTGGCTTAGTCCTAATGGTCCGGGAATCAAAGGCGAGACGAGAGTATCCGCTACGGCAGCGCCTGTAACTCCCTGAGCACACAGATCAGATCCTCCGTCGAGCTGTTCCCTAATCCTGAACAAGTCTCCAACTCAACGCTGAGCCCAGACAAATGTCGCCCGCTTTCCTCAAACACTTCTAGCTTATTTCTTTAGCAAAAAAAAAGGCACTTCCCTTTTTTAGGCGTTATCCTGTAATTATTAGGACTGTAGTTTTTCATGTGTCTCTGGCATATTACGAGTAACGCTGGACAAAGCTTGAATCTCAAAGGCTCTTTCCTGGATAAACAAGATTAGAGTCTGATTCTGAAGCGTCTGAAAAACAAATCTCAGCAGGACATTCCCGTTTAAACTCTCTCTTTTAACCCGACGCATCTGTCTCCAGTTTTGTTCCCGGCGATCAGTGGCACATCCTGCAGTGTCCGTCACAGCCGGGAGAACATTTCGGCAATTGTTTTGTTTTTTTGCACATTTTCTCTTGGATTCTCTTTCCTTCTGCCTTTCTCCTCCAGCTTCTCTTCGCGTTTGGACAAATTCTGCCTTTAGACACTTCGGCGTGCCCATTCGCGTTGGCGCTGCCCGTTTGTTTGTTCGCATATTCAAATATTCGAAGCCCCTGCGTTTGGACAATCGGTAGTTTTGGTGAAAGTTTCATGTGGTGGATGTGTTTGACCCATCCTTTAAACAAACTGTCCCCAGTGCACATTTCAAATACGTCCAGGAGCCTTTAAGGAGCATTTGATTCAGATCAGTACCACTTCTATTTGATATTTGAGCTTCTAAGTCCCACCAGGCCTAAACCAAGATCAAATTAGGACTAAACCAAGATCAAATTAGGACTAAACCAGGCCCTGTACTGTGCTTAAAGTGGAGTAAACCATAAAAATAGTTACCGAGCGGGTGTTTCATAATAATGTCTAACACATCTTTGTCACTGTCTGTGTCCGAATGTCCAGAGAGAAAAAAGTAGTGCACTCAAAATTCTCCACAATGCATTCTGAAAGGTAGTGAGCAGCGGTGGTCACTAAACGGGTCAATATAGCCCACAATGCATTGCGAGAGCCGGAGAAGAATGGCCGACAGCGACAGGTCTTTGAACTAAACAACACGACTGAATGAAATCAGCCGTTTCAATCGTGTGTTGCGTATTTATCATGAATAAACGACGTAAATATAAACGGCTACGGTGAAAAATGCTAACGTTAGCTGCTAACCTTTAGCTCGAGCTGTTAAATGACCGATCGCTTCCTCTCGAATAATCCAAGCCATTCATGTAAAATCCATGTGAAATAAAACTCGTATTTATCCATAAATATTCCACTGTCTCATGAGTTTGGTCGATCTTTATCGCAGAAATATACATTATTATTATAGTTTAGCGACTTTTAGCAGATGTAGTCGCTCATTCTGCTGGCGCTTCGGACTCCGGGCTTTGACCTGCTTTCTGCACGTCTTTGAGCTAATGGTGGAGTATTTATTATTTATTTTTATGATTTAAGTTTTAATTTGAATCCAAAACTGTCATTCTGCTTCATAAAATTAACGTTTGTACCAATAAATAAATTGACGTCACGCAGCTCGGAGAAAGTAGTGGCTTTTGTCCAAATATATAGAATATAACTATATAGTCTACTATATAGTTTGGGCCTATGTAGTGCATGAGGGGTTAGGGACTAGTGCATGAGGGGTTAGGGACTAGTGCATGAGGGGTTAGGGACTAGGGTGGACATTTGGACACAGCCACTGTCCTACACTTTGTTGGTTACAAAATGCAATAATGATCTAAAAAACTTGTTTAACTTCCTGGTTTTTCAAGCGAACAAACTCTAAGCTCCTCCCACCCCCTCATTTAGCTCCCCTTCGCTGCGCAGCGGTTTCAATAAAGAGAAGAAAATACAATCCGTGCGGCTTTACTGAAGCTATGGCGAGTGTTTTTGTCCTGCAATTAAAGGATTGAGCTCAGGAAGGAAATGCATGTTACAGTCTATGGTTGGAGCTTTCTCTGAGCTGCCGTCCCTGGGGAAGATTCAATGATTACTCAAAGCTGCGTGAGTGGCTCCACACACAGCTCCAGGTCTGTTTTTGACTTTGTAACGTGGACAAAAGTCAATTAACGTGTCTTAGTCCATGAAAAAGGATAACTTTCCCACAAACTAGTGATGCTTTCCTCCCCTCTTCATCTCTGGCTAAACTTAATCCTTTCATCTCGGGGTGAAAACGCTCCCCGTGGCTTCACCGCAGCCAGACGGGCCGTGATGAAGATGTGTTAGAGATTATTACGCAGAACCCGCTCTTTAAACACTTCCCTGCCGCTCGTGAACTGTCCTTTTTTTTTTAAGTCGCTGGTTTGGAGGGAATCTATCGGCGTCACACTGGGTTAAAAACAGAACGGCTTTGTGAGTCACGGAGAACAAGCGGTCATTGTTCCAGAGAACAGTTTTTAATAGAAAGTCCACGCCGTTTGTGACTTGAGTTTTCACAGATGGAGAGGTGTGAGCACAGAACCGCGTCCAGACATTTTGAATTAACGCTTTTAGATCCGCGGGTTATGTTTGCGTCCAGGTTGGAAGACCCAGAGCTCGATTCTTTTAGTCTGTTTAGTTTTAGTCCGAGGCTGTGTCCGAATGTCCGCACTTTTCCCTGTAGTGGACCATATCCTGGTCACGCCGTCTGGTCCTGGTGTCCGGATGTCTAAGAGAGAGAAAAAAGGCCCTCATTCTGAAAAGTAGAGACATAAATAAAATAAACACCGGCTTTTTAATCACGAGTTTTCACTTAAAAGTTCATTTTGCAACTTTTTATATATATATGTGGAAGAAAAAAAGTGACCCAGCAGCTGTGTGAGTGGTTAACATGGCCGCCTTTGCTTTCCATCCTGACGGCCCCTAAGACGCTCCAGGACCAGTTGTTTTTCAGGGTTTCTGGTAGGGTTTCTCATAGAAGCGGCGTTTGATCCTAACACGCGGACAGTTAGCAAGCCGGCTATAGTCCGTTAGCCGGCTCAGTGTACTTTTCTTTAGTAGCTGATCTAGTAACTGTTCATAGGCCATATAGCTAAGTACAAATAACACAATACGACTAATTACAATAAAACACTATAAAATGCCAATCCATTATCACAAGTTTGACTAGATTTGAGCCATTGTTTGATTTTACAGTTAACCTCGTTCAGACCTCCTCAATGAGAAACACATTGACAGGGTTCTGGAGCAATTTAACGGCAAACAATGACCTCAGCCTCAGTGCAGATGTTCGGAAGGTCGCTGATGTAAAGACAAAATAAAATGGGACCCTGGATGGAACCTTGTGGTGCACCCATTTTATATTCCTGAGGTGCGGATGCCCTTGATTTTCACACTGTGTTCTTGACTCCAGATAGGATGTAAACCAGCGGAGAGTTCGATGGGAAAATTAACTTATTAATGAATGTTCAGACCTTTTGAGATTTTACTTCAGATACAAATAAAGGTCTAAAAGTGTCCTCTGAGGCTTCCATCTTCACTCCTGGACCAATTTGAAACGGGTCTGAGATTCGATGGCTGACAAAGTGTGCGCATTGTTAGGAAACAGGCTCAGAGCTAAAGACATTTTCTGTGATGGAACATGTGAAAACCTACCAGAAACCCTAAAAACACCAGGCCCAAAGCTCAAATACGCACTAAAATCTCTTTTTTGTGGCATAAAAAGTCGCATAGTGCACCTTTAAAGTCATTGAAAACATACTGTAGGTCTTTACGTGTCTTATATCGATTAGTATCGGCTTATCGTGAGCCGTGTGTCCCGAAACTAAAATCCTAAACTTCTCTCTTCAAAATAAAATGATCTAAAACGGCGTCCACAGCGTCAGAGGAAACACTGCCTTAGCGTAGCCCCCGCTCTCCCCCACTCACCCCCTCCACGCCCGATCACCTTTTACTTTCAAAGCACCGAGTCTCCTTATCCTCTCGTCCTTTATTTTGAAGGCGCCTGCAACCTCCCCCCTTCCTCCCACCCGTGTTTTACTTTGACGGCGCCTGGTCGTGCTGTGTTTCCTGTGTGGTGTAGAGCAGTAAGTGCAGTAGCTCAGTAGAGGCCTTACTCTCTGTAGGCTCACATCTACTCTCTCCTAGTGTTCTTTTGACTCTCGTGCACCTCTCTGACCCGGGACGGATTCACAGCGGACGCATCGGGCCAGTCTCGGAATCACACCCGCGAGCAGAGAGGGCGCTCGTTCCTCTCTGGCGTTTCCCAAAGTGAGCGCGTCGGTCTGAGGAGCGGGTTTGACTGGCCGGACGCGCCTTTGTGAAACCGTCTCATTTTGCATCGTGTCTGATTTAAACTGCTGTGTTTCACTTGTGTGCGTGTGTGTGTGTGTGTTTGTGTGTGTGATGAAGACTTTATAAACCTGCACTAACACACGGGAGGTCCTTTAATAAAACTCTAGATAGGACATCACCATAGTAACACATTGGAACGAATGGCAGCTCTGGCGGCCATATTGTGATTGGCCTTTTCGAACCAAGTGCAATGTAAACCAGTGGAAACGCCTCTCATTTTTTTTCTTTAAAGGGACTAGATGCAAGTTGGTTATTTTTATGCTCACTACTGCCACCTCAGGTCTTACGCGTAACTGCAGCTTCTATATTAAGCTCGTGCATGACGGCACTTCGGATTCGAAAGGACATCTTTTTGAGTGACAGAGCAGGTCTGGGATAGAGTGCGGATCCGAACCGAGCCCGATTGGCATTAAGGTATTTGTGTCCGAGTCCGACCGAGCCCGACACAATATTATTATTATTCGTTTATTTGATATGGACATAACAACTGCATTGGACAAACCAGATACATTGTTTTTTAGTGTTACAGCAAAACTGCTCATTTGCAACACTTGTCCATAGGAGGCTTCACATTTCACAAAACACAATACAACACAGCACACATTACAATAAAAATCAGGGATGTGGAAACTGGGAACATTCTACACATTAGGACGGGGCTGGAACATGTAGGGGGAGGAAAATACTTCATTTCAACATGTTTAAACTCCGTATAGTCCCTTTAAAGGCGAGACACGGCATTGATTTTTCACGCCGTGTTCAAAGTGGAGCTTGTTTTGCTAGTTTCCTCCCATAACATCTTAGTTTTCATGTCAGAAGAGTATAAAAATGATGTTTATTTTTTGGATATTTTGAGCAAGGTGGAGACGGCCCAGAACTACGTCGCTTCACAAACCTGGGTATTCATTCACAAATATTGACAGATTTCACACCCGCGTGTCCTGAAGGCTCCGGGAGACGACGCCATGATCCAAATATTGTATTTTTTTCCTTCTGCGAGACGTATTTTTTTCCATATGAACTGAAAGGAAAACAAAAAGGAAAACTCAAGCGCGAGTCCCGTCAGGGCACACGTTTCCTTAGTCTGTTCATCAACATAGTAAAGTTTACCATCGTTTTTGATATCCTTGACAGTCCTGAAGCCTGAAGAGTGTGTACGAGGTCAAGTATTGAAAATGTTTTTTAAAGACAAAAACTAAAAAGTCAAAAATGTGTAGTGTAGAAAAGTCCAGTGATCCTGGTTTAATGTTTAATGATTCAGACTCTAGTTTGTCACCGGGAAACCCCCCCGCGATATTGTGCGCAGCCCTATAATACACAAACATCCCGTGAAAGTGTGATGCTTCGTGCAGTGTTGAAACATGCCCCCACTTTGGCCGTGTTTTATTTATATCTCTGAGGATAGCAGCGCGAGTATGTGCAGCGCTGGCTCTTCTGTCACCTGTCCACACTCTCCCTGCCTCGACACATCTCCCCTGCTCTCACGCTCTCATCCTCTCCGTTCCCTCGCTCTCGCTCTCTTCCTCGTCTTCAACCAATCGCAAAAAACGCTCTGGCGTTTCCACAGCAACCGTCTCCAGGCCGTCGCATCCCCCCCCCCCCTCCTCTCTCTCTCGCTGTACATTATCTACACTTAAAACGGCCCCAGTGACGCCTGCAAAGCTATTCTTGTTAATTACAGCATTATGCCGGCGCTGTCCCCCCCCCCTCCAGGGCACCCCCCCCCCCTCGCCGCAGCAGACGTACCCGGGAACGGAGCGCTCTCGCTGGGGCCCGGGCTGCGTGGGCGCTGATGCTAAAGCTACCGCAGCTGGTCCGGTGCCCACATCGCGCTTTTTATAGCAAACTGTTCATTTGTGTCCGTTTGACGCAGCAGCGGCGGCGGCGTTAACCCCCCCTCGAAGATCAGCCCCGCCGGCCCCCGGAGTCAGTCAGAGGGAGGTTCTGACGAGGCGCAAGACGACTTCATGAAACATTACTCACTGAGATAACCGTCCACCTCATGATACGACGTCCTGATATATTGGTCCCATCACGACTGGAACCGGTGTCTTAAAGGGACAGGCCCCCGTTTCCCCCACACTGAGATGTTCGGACCTGAGCTCAGACGAGTGGACGCGTACCTGTCTGGTCTCTACGCGTGCGCTCAGTCACGCTGTTGTTAGCATTTAGCCTCTCCTCCGCTCCGCTATGGGGCCAAACGAGGGTGAAGTTTCCCCTATTTAAATACAGTTATGTGAGTAGTTACACTAAATTAAACATATAGATTTTCTAAGTGGATAAAAAGGAGGAGTATATTGTGAGGCGACTTCCCTTTACTTCGCTTTACTGTGCGGACTGTGAAGTGAAACTAGGCTCTTCCTTGTTTGCATGGGGTGTAACGGTCTAGCCTGGCGGGTCCAGCAAAACCGCTAATAACACCACATCAGCCGATTGGTTTACTCCACTTCCTGTTTGCTTGCGTCTGTTCCGCTGTGGGAAATGGACTCGACGCAGCGGTGATTTTTCCAGGCGAAAGAACGAGACTCCAAACTTTCCAGGCTTGGACTTAACAAGACTTTTGGAGAGATTTTTTAATATCTAATGTCAAACTGTTTTCATCTTATCATATTTTACCTTTTATTTTAATTTTCTTTATGCATGCCCTTATAGCCTTATAGTTTTAACGTTTTTATATACGACGAGAAAAATTCCTAGTTTGTGAACCTGTTCTCAAACAATGGCAATAAATGATATTCTGATTCTAAGACAGGACACCGTTTTTGATTTTACAGATTTTTTCACTCATTAAAAACCTCAACAAGATCCAAAATCCCCTCGGAAAAACATCTTTGTTACTAATATTTAAATAAAATAAAACCATACATTTAAATCTGGGTCTATCCATTGTTTAGATTTTGTCGCCATACATAAAATGAAAGAAAACTTGCAATATTTCTTTTTTTTTAGTAATGTTCAGCACAAGTTTCAGTTTAAATGTAATTTTTGTCCCTATTCACCTGCAGTGTCAGAATCAGAATCAGAATAGGTTTTATTGCCATTGTTTCAGAACAGGTTCACAAAACTAGGGATTTTTCTCGGTGCAAACGTGCGACATTAAACATATAACACAGAATTAGATAAAAAATAAGCTAAAGAACGTTAAACTATGAGGCTATAGCGGCATAAACAATATTAAATAAATAAGATAAAATAAAGTGACGTGTGGTAAGACAACAACAATTTGACAATGAACAACAGCGGGATTGCATTTACAGATGTGTAGCGTATTAAGTGATGAGTGAAGCAGCGGGTCTGAGTGTGGACTCACCAACAGCAACAGAGCAGAAACATCCATGAGTCTGTGACTGAGCTACAGAGACTTGGTATTGTTCATGAGTCTGATGGCGGAGGGGAAAAACTGTTCAAGTGGCGGGAGGTCTGGGTCTGGATGGACCGTAGCCTCCTGCCTGAGGGGAGAGCTGCCGCAGGCAGAACATCCTCTGCTGGGCCTTCTTGATGAGGGAGCTGATGGTTGGCTCCCATCTGAGGTCCTGGGTGATGGTGGTGCCCAGGAAACGGAAGGAGTCCACGATGGAGATGGGGGTGGGGGAGAGTCTGTCAGGGCGAGGGGGGACGGTGGGGCTGTGTCTTTCCTAAAGTCCCCGATCATCTCCACTGTCTTCTGGGCGTTCAGCTCCAGGTTGTTGTGGCTGCACCGGGACGCCAGCCGTGTCCCGTGTACAAGTTCAGAACCGGCCGATCCCAGAACACAGTATTTCTTCTCTTCATTAATGAGACGTAACGAACTGGAGAAACAGATGTGTTCCCGCCAGAGGGTTCCTGACCCGAACTCGTTAGCGTCAGCGTCTGATCTCTCGACGTTATAGAGACGTTGCTTTACTCAAACCGCGTTGGCGTGCGTGTGTGTGAATGCTGAGCTAACGTTTTCCTTTCACAGCAGCGTCTCTTTGTGTTGTCCGGCTGCAAAGGAAGCCTCGGCCTTGGAGATATCAGTCCCGTTTCTGACCCTGGTTTTTCCCTGGCAGGCGCCGAGTGTGGCCTGAGCTCAGTGCCCTGTTTACGGTGTGGTGTCTTTGCCCTGGGTTTGCCCCGGCAGGTGCCTCAGGACGACTGGGGCGGCTTCTGCCCGCTGGTGAAGGAGGACGACATCCCGTGCAGGCGGATGCGCAGCGGCAGCTACGTCAAAGCCATGGCGGAGGACGACAGCGGCGACTCGGACGGAAGCCCCAAACCCTCGCCCAAGGTCCAGGCGCGGCGGGCCAGTTACCTGAAGGCCACGCAGCCCTCGCTCACGGAGATGACCACGCTGCAGTAAGCACCAGCCTCAGGCTCTCACTGGTTACCATTAGCAACACATCCTTATTAGTCTGAATAAAACCTTAATCAATGGTTGAAATCTGTTTCACTGAACAAAGTTTCCTCCAAAGATTTATTTAGCAACTTGTAAAAAATGTCAAAAAGGCCATTTTCCCAAAATACTCTTTTTTCTCCAACTTTTTGGACAGCAGCTCCACTTTAAATAGCCCACACGGAGAACCTATTTGTTTTTGTTATAACAAACTGTTGAAGTTTTGTTCTTGCAGAAGGGTTATTCTATAGTCTGAATTATTGCACTTTTAATTAAAAAAAAAAAAGACAAGGCAAAATTATGAATTAGTCAAAATAGTATATTCACTTTAATCCAAACCACTCTTTTTAACCTACTCACTTTATTCCGCCCACTTTTGCCTCTTCTTGCTTTGTCTAGGCACTTCCGGTCGAGCGCGAAGTCCGTTCATTAAGAGAACTTGGGAAAATGATGGAAGTAGATTGATTTGTGTAAAATGTTCATTTGCACCAACGAGTCAACCCTGTTTCTCTGCGCGGCCTGAAAACGGCTTTGTGTCTGTGGTTCCCAAAGTGGGGTCCTGGGCCCCCTGGTGGGCCTCAGAGGTTCTGCAGGGCCCCCAAAGCTTGTCTCCACATTGTGAATAATCAAGTGTGATTGATTTTCGCATTTACATTTCAGGCTGTGATGGTTTGTGTCGGGAAACCGTCGGATACGTTTGAAATGGTTATTGTTAAGCAAATGTTAATAATGTGACACTGACAGTTATTTGTAATGTGTGTTTTAATATTGTGCATCTGCCCGAGGACTGCAAATTAGCATGAGCTAAATCAACAAAGCAGCTTTTTGTCAAGATTAATGTGTTTTGTACATGGTCCCTGTGAAATGAGCTAATCAATCAATCAATCAATCAGATCAATCAGACCAAAGTAAAAAATACAGAGAAAAACCATTCAGCATAAAATGACACAAAATATAATAAATAATAAACTAAACTAAATTGGAATTTTAAATCTGCTTTTAGCCTGTAGTAATAGATACCTGTTTCTTTATATGTCTTTTTAAGCTGTGAAACATGACTAATTATTTTGAATGGAGTGAATTATTTTCATTTGGGGGACTGACTTTGGCTTTGGACTTTGCACATTTAAAAGTGCATTATGGAACTTTTTATGTGACAGAGTTGATTTGACCTTGTAGTGACCTAGTGTATGAGCCTCTACTCTCCGTCACAGTGGTCTCTACAACGCTGCAGGATCAATTGTTCTGTAGGTTTTCTGGTCGGCGTGAAAACCTACAGAACAATGGAACCTGGAGCCTCCTGGAGACTTCTGATCAAAAGTGAAGGCGCCATGCTGACCCCTCACACAGCCGCTGGGTCACTACAAGGTCAAATACGCACAAAGATTTATTTATTTATTACCACTTAATACAATATCCAACTCTCTCTGTCAACAAAATAAACCCATCCATATTTATTGTATGCTGTAAAATGAGTAATTTACAGGAGAACATTCAAAGTGATATCTGTGTGGACCCATGCCCCCCCCCCCCTGGGTTCGGCCTGACCTCCGCCCTCCCCCCGGCAGGATTTCCACGGAGCACTCGCCGAAGCTGCAGATCCGGAGCCACAGTTACCTCCGCGCGGTGAGTGAGGTGTCCATCAACCGCAGTGTGGACACGCTGGACCCCAAAGCCCTGCTCGACCCCAAGTGTCTGCTGTCCTCCCCCCAGTACCGCTCCCGCAACGAGAGCTACATGAGGGCCATGAGCACCATCAGCCAGGTCTGTCCCGAGCCAAGCCGCCGCCGTCCCGACCGTCCCGTCTCCATACGCCGTGTCCCATGGTTGGTGCTATCTGTGTTTGTGCTCAGTGCGCCATTCCATAGCGGGAGGGGGAAAGGCACGGTTGGGGTAAAGCCGCGCTGCTGCACTTTTCAAGCGCTGGCCTCGTCTTTGTTGTTCTTTATTTCTTTTATTATTTCTTTTCTCTTTCTATGAGGGGGGACAGGAGAGGCCACTCGAGTCCCGTTCGATCAGGTGGTTTGAGCGATGGGCCTTTAGGATCATCTGCTCTAGACCGATATGCCAGTGACCAGCGGGGGGCGCTGTGGGGCTACGTTCATGCCCGCTAATGCAGAGAGAGACCTACCTCCTGCTCAGAATGCAATACAATTAGACTAGGGGGCGCTCTCTGCAATCTTCAGCTCCAGACCTGGCGCAGTCAGTAATTGCATTTCCATGAGAAACAGGAGGACGATCGGGCCCTTATCGTTTCCAGATTTGGATGTTGCTAATGAACTAGCTTTATGTTGCTAACCATTGTAGCTCTCACCGAATACGACAGTGATCGCCGAAACACTTGGATAATAGTGTCAAATGTTTTCTATACTTAGGTTCTGGAGTCCTCTTCTGTACTCTGTAGTTGAAGTGCGTTTCGCCTCTTCATCCAAAAGGCTTCGTCAGTGCACTAAAGTTCAGTTGAGCCAGCAGACTAGACATAGACCGTGGGGAGGAGTTCCGCTTGGTTAAGTCCCTCCCCTCTATTTACAGCTACTGTAGGTAAACATCTTTGTAGTTTAAGGTTTGAACGAGGAGTGAAAGAAGCAATTTTTGTGGAGATGGCGAACCCATGTTAGAACGATGTTCTTCCCGCCCAGCCGGCAGGGCTCGGTCAGGTTCATGAGGCTCAATGAGGTAATGAGCAGCTGAGATTAGGGCCTTCAGACTGAAACAGGTGTCATGTAGGTCGGTAGGAGTTAGAACAACAAAGACTCTTAACTCATTGACGGCCCATGTCAGTTGGGTTTTTTAATGGGGGCGGGTGCATTAAAGCCTCTGGTGTAAAGATCTTAGTTGTAGACATTATTGTATTGAGTCAGCAGGGGGCAGCAGTGCTCTTTGGATGCGCTCACAGGTCAGGTCACAGGTCTGAAGTTTTGATCTGACGTGGCCTCAGTCACTTTGAACAGTGGTTGATTCTGTTCCTGTCGTGACGTCTGTGGTTGGATCGATGTAAAACCTTTAGAGATGTGATTGGCTGTGAACGGCTGGACGGGCCATGTATTTGGTAGAGTCACTGCTGCACTGTGCCCCCCCCCACCCTCACTGTCTTCTTTGGTGCCTCCAGAACAAACACTTGTTTACGTGGTGTCCCGTCGCATGTCCTCTTTGTCCTCCTCGTCCACTCTGAGTGATCTATTCTCCGCTCGCTAATGGACTTCGCCTCCATCTAAAAGTTCCTCCATGCAATATTCATCCGCCCACTTTCCCCCCCCTCGCCCTCGCCCTGAAGCCTGTCTATTTGTGCCCCTCTCTCCCGTCCCGTGGGGGTGTGCAGCTGAGCGAGGTGGAGGTGAACGGGCAGATCGAGCAGGTCTGCGAGCAGGTCTACAGCGAGATGAAGTCCCAGGCCATGGAGCGAGCGGCCATGGAGCGGCAGCACGGCATGGACAGCCTGGAGCCCATGGACACCCTGCCCATGCCCGGCTGCTTCCGCATGCGCAGCCACAGCTACGTGCGGGCCATCGACCAGGGCTGCGCCAGCGAGCACGAGGGCGAGGGCGGGCGGCCCCTGCTGCTGCTGCCCGCCTCGCCGCCCCGCACCACCGCCACCACCGTGCGCACCATCCAGAGCAGCACAGGTAGGACCAAAGGTAGAGACATCTTTTTACTAAACCTTTTATACGGACATTGTTCTTCGGTCGCTGCTAGATCGTCGGCTCGGGGGGACGGGCATTCTCCCCGCAGTGTTTCAGCCGCACGGACAAACTTTAGCAGCTTTGGAGAATTGAAGAGACAGAAGAAGAAGAAGAAGCTACTTTTGCTCAGTGACAATCACAGCAGAAGCATCAATATTACGAGAAGCAGCCAGTTAGTATGAGCTATAGCTCTATGTGCTGGGTCTGTAGGGCTGACAGTTCCCTGTAGGTGTATACGAGGTGAGCTCAAGTGAAACATGTTTAGCTTAATGTAGCCTCTCTATTTGATTAAATATTTCGTCTTATTCCGTCTGCTGCTCCACAGCTCAGAAACCCTGCGGGGAAAGCGACGATCTAGCACCAACCTTGTTCTTTGGTTGTTTCTTCTTCTGCTGAAGCGTTTCAGTCTGTGTTTCCCAAACTTTATTGTTTTGTAAATGAAACAGGAAACTGTCCTCCTCGTCACGATGCAAAAACTTATCTTAAAATTAGTTTTGTTTTCTTGAACTGACAACAGAGTTTCCGCGGGGCATTAAAAGCATCACATTTGAAATGAATTACATTTGATTCCAACAGGCATTTCATATGAAGTTTGTTGAAAATAATGACATTGCTTGATCTTTTACTCCATTAATTAATCCCAAATTTTAAAAAATCCCAAAATAGAGCTCGAACATACTGCCTGATGATTATCCATTCAGCCCCAGTAATAATCCCGTATGGCCTGTGGAGTTAACATGGCAGCTCGTCTCCTCCTACGAAGCCTGGTCCTTTACCAAGAGGCCTTTAGAGTCTCCCCCGGGCCACCAGGGGGTGGTATTACAGCAGTGTCAGCTCCCCGCCATGAGGACCATAGAGAAACGCTTTCCTTGCCCATTGCACAAAACATATTAAACTGTTTGTTTCGCTGACATTTTCTGTAAGTTCTGTGCATTTTTTATTTTCAGTGTTTCATAATGTGCCATTCCCACCACTGCCTGCAGAGGGCACTAGAGTAGAGAATGTTACATTAAGACCATTTTGTGGTCCCTTGTTGACCTGGAGCTGTGTTTGGAGCGAGTAGCGCATGTTTGAGTGATCTTTGGACCTTTCCAGTTCCTCCATCTCTGGCTCTAAGCTTCGCCCTTTCACCGTGGAGTAAAAACACTTGTCGATGAGCGAGATGAACGGGGTTCATGTTTTCACTCATGTCGGCTTCATCATTTGGAAACGCCGTCTCTCGGTGCGATGCCAACGGGAAACAGCTGCCGCCAAATCCCTCCGTCCAAACCGTTCTGTCGCGGCGCTCTGTGGAGGCCGTTGTAATGTTGCTTTTTTCGCTCGCTGCCTGTTCGTGGATTTGCTCAGACTGCGCGGCTTTGGCGTTGGATCTGCAGGATCTGCACACATGTCTCTGCTCTGATCGCCAGTCTGACTCTTTGGGACGAGGAAACGCTCACTCACTTTGTTTAGACTTGAATGTGTAGACTTTCATTCATTCATTTTATTTTTGCTTCAATAATGCATTTCCGTTATGTGCGTTCCGTGGCTCACACACAGTTTAAGGCGGGACCCTGCAGGTGAAGAGTGGATGATCCCAGTGCGTCCTGTTCCTCTGAGGCTCCTGCGTGTTTCTGTTTCGCCCATTAGACGGGTTTATAGCTGATTTTAGACGTGAACTCACCGGGTCCTCTCAGAGCCGTGGGAACTTACTTTGGTCAGGTGATGCTGAGGGGCAAGATTGTCCCAAAAAAGGCTTTTTCTGAGCTTATTTCCTATTGATATTGCCTGCAGTTCGCAAACTATCCAACAGAGGGTGCTGCATCCCCCTCAGCACCCTGGGTTCCCACAGGTTTGGGTCCTCTCCTTATTGCCGCATGTGCCATGCTCCTGTGCTTCCTGTTTGTTTGGGCCGAGTGTTTCCCTGGGATTGACCTGACAGGCGCAGCAGCGTCGACAGGATTGGCCAATTCTCCTCAATTAAAACGAGATTATCGTGATCGACCTTTATTAAAATCACGATTAGATTAAAGGGGGTTAAGAGGTTAAGGGAGGAAACCAGCTGTGTTATAAAAATCAATACTTTCACCTGATGTGTCTCGCCTTAAACATGACACAGTGGGATGTTGTGCTTGGAAAATGCATCAGAAAACACTGACAATATAATCATGAAAATATTTCCCACATTTTGAGAATATTTATCAGGTATTTGATTTCTTCTTGGGGTCGAGAGGTTCCGTGCAGGAGGGCCGGATTTGGCCCTCAGGCCTGACGTTGCCTCGCTGATTCATGGGCTGTTGAACCACTGAGCTCCTCTCCATGTCTCTGTATGTAAAACATATTCATAATTCAGCATTTGTTAAAGTAATGGTGGAAAATGGGAGAACGTTCAGTCGCCTCCTCTCTGTTTTCCCTCTGGCTGCTTCCAGCATGACCATATATGGGTGATTCCTGCCCAGCGTTCGTGTACAGGGAAAGTATTGTTCAGGTTCAGGATTCGCAAACCAAGCGGCGTTGATGAAGTTCCGGTGCTGAAAACTTTAAAACGTTTTGGCGAAACCCCGTCTCGTCCTAATTCTGTAGATAAAACAAAGAGCGTGGTTTTCCCGCCGCTCCTCGGATATTTGCGCCTCTGCTCTGAGCCGATAATTGCTGTAAGTCCCCGGAGGAAAAGGCTGTTTTGGCTCGTATCGTTTCCCCGCGACTCTCTGTGATGGTACGGCGTCCGCACCGGCCCCGCGGCGATGCCTTCGGGCGCGGGACACGCGGGGGAATGTTTGGTATTAGCGCTGCCTTTATTTTTAAATCGCTTAAGCACAAAATGACCTACATGAGCCGCCTCCCCCGAGACGCCACGGTTACCCACGGAGACGGGAATCCAGGATTAATATCAACCCTCAGCAGAACGTCACACATTCTTATTCATAATAATCATGTGGCTTTGAGTAAAACACGTTCCTCTCGACTTTAGGGCGGCGGGACTTAAAGGACACAGGACACATTAGTTACAGCCTTTGCTTAAACATAGTAACACCATTATATTCAAGAAACTGCTTGAGTAGATCATATTTGGAAGACAATTATGCCGTAAAAAAAAAAATGAATAAAATATCACTGAATGAATCTTCCCAATAGGCGTGAGGCTGGGATTTTGAAGTAATTCGTCCATTGTCAATTATATCGTCAAATATATCGTTATCGTGATATTTATTTTTTCATATCATGATATAGATTTTAGGCCATATCGCCCAGCCCTACTTGGTACTCCTATTTATTAATTTTTTTATACCTATACTAAAATATTTGTCATCTAGAACCAGAAAACAGAACAATAATGTGTGGAATCTGCAGATTCTCCAATGCCAAGAAATGTGTGAAGAACGGGGAATAATTTGGGGGAAATTGAGGTAAAAAATGAGGACAAAATTAGCCCAACAAAATGGTGTAAAAATCGGGCAAAAATGGGAGGAAATAGAAAATATATTAATAGTGAAAAATTAGAAGAACACATTTAGAAAACGAGTAAAACATTTTTTTTTTTATTACAATAATTGGGGCAAACATTGGGATAAAAAAATAAATAAAATGCGGAAAAAATAGAACAAAAATATATAAATAAATAATAATTTATTTGAATTGAAACGACCAAGTCACTTCCTTTAATGCACCCGGCCCCAGTCATTTCTGCAGAAAATAAAGCTGCAACACGACTTCCTCAAACCTTCCTCCTCTCTCAGCTCGGCCGCTGTAGTTTGAGCCGCATATTGTTTCACATTCAGCTTGTTTCCTATAAATGACACCTTTGGCGCGGAGGAGCACCTCATCTTCTGTAGCGAGCCTTTAGACGAGGGCCCAGCCTGTCGGTCTTTTACCCACGTACACATTATTTCCAATTATAAAACAGGCTCTTCGTTTACGCAGCTGTAACCGGGACCAGCTGACATGTTTCTGTCGCTCTTATGTTGGAGGGAGATGAAGACGTGATGTTTATTCATTGGTCCTAAAGTCTCAGAGGCACGTACACACTCGGCCCGGGGCAGTGCTGAGGAGGCACATCTGACTGACCCCGTCCTGCTGAAATACATGAAGCCCCTGAGACGGCCCGGCATTTCAATCAGACCGACTGAACGGGAACCTCCTCCGGACCAAGATCCTGGAGTCGAGGGCCTCCTCCGTGACGTCCATGTCCTCAGTCAGCGCGGCGTGCGACTGCAGTGAGGCTACGGCGAGTGTTTTTACTCCGCAGTGAAAGGACGAAGCTTAGCAAGAGATGGAACGGTGAGAAAATCCCTCCCTTGATACATAGGAGCCCAGGAGGAGCTTTTTCTGAGCCGCTGGGGAAGACTCGTCGATCACTCAAAGGGGCGCGAGTGGCTCCAAACACAGCCCCAGGTCTGCTTAAAGACCGAATTAGTAAATGAGGCCCAGTGAGTCAGTCTGTCCTCCCGGGGTTGGTATCCGGAGCGTAGCCGGCAGATGTTGGTTGCCGCGGCGATGACTCTGCGTGGTTTTCATGAGGCGCAGCCGTGAAAAATGTCGTCTGCTTCTATATTTAGCCGTCCTGGTCCGAGCGCCTTCAGATCGGTGAACAATGAGGACATGATTCTGTGCTGCTTGGTTTGGTAACGGGGAGCTTCTGTACGGAGAGTCTGAGGGAGAGGGTTTCAAGAGGAATGTGTTGATCTATAGGGACGCCATTGTTGTGAAGGTTAAACATCATGGGGTTGAGGATGTTTCCCAGCTTCATCTTCTTCCTCATCTTCTTATGCTTTCGTCTTTCTCTCCCGTTCTTCTCCTCGTCCTTCTCCATCTTCTTTTTTCTTCATATTTTTCTTCTCCTCCTCTTTCATGTTTTTCTCCTTCCCCATCTTCTACTTCATCTACTTCTCCTCCCTCTCCTTCATCTTCTTCTTCTTCTCCCTCTCCTCCTTTTCCTTCTTCTCCGCCTCCTTCTTCTACTTCATCTACTTCTCCTCCCTCTCCTTCATCTTCTTCTTCTCCCTCTCCTCCTTTTCTTTCCTCTCCGCCTCCTTCTTCTACTTCATCTACTTCTTCTCCCTCTCCTCCTTTTCCTTCTTCTCCGCCTCCTTCTTCTACTTCATCTACTTCTCCTCCCTCTCCTTCATCTTCTTCTTCTTCTCCCTCTCCTCCTTTTCTTTCCTCTCCGCCTCCTTCTTCTACTTCATCTACTTCTTCTCCCTCTCCTCCTTTTCCTTCTTCTCCGCCTCCTTCTTCTACTTCATCTACTTCTCCTCCCTCTCCTTCATCTCCTTCTTCTCACTCTTGACTCGTGTGGTCAGAGAGGCAACCGAGCGCCCAAACTCGAGGTCTTCAAGAACGGGCACAGAGTCCCAGACCTTTGGATTTGGTTAGGGCTGTTCATAATTAATTGTATGGCTGGTTTACTTTCCATCACTGCGGACGTGGATCAATGACACGGCCGCCGGGTCACTCGGAGGTCACTCAGAGGTCACTCAGAGGTCACTCAGAGGTCAACGCACTAAAAGTTCCATAATGCTCCTTTAAATGCCGATGCGAAGAACAAGCTTCTGATGCGTTTGTCCTCGGGAGTCCCACTGAAGTCTCGTGTGTTCCTCTCCAGTGTCGTCATGCATCACCACGTATAAGAAGACTCCGCCCCCGGTGCCGCCCCGCACCTCCACCTGCTCCACCTCCAAACCCTTCATCTCCATCACCGCCCAGAGCAGCACCGAGTCCGCCCAGGTACGATACAAACACACGACACCTGCAGTCCCTCGTAACCCCCGCCTGAACCGAGCACACGGTCTCCAGTCTGGCTTCACCCACGGCACGGCTAGAAGGTCCCGGGTTCGAGTCCCACCTGGATGGGGCCTGTCTGTGTGGAGTTTGCATGTTCTGCCTGCATAGGTTTCCTGTGGTTTCCCCTACCACTAAAACATGTATAATAGGTGAATCCTCCAGCCAGATGATTCTGACCGTCAGCCCTGCTCCTTACGGGTCGAAGGACGGGTCAAATGCAGAGGATACATTTCCCTACGGGCAAGGCAAGTTTATTTGTAGAGCACAATTCATACACAAGGCAATTCAAAGTGCTTCACAGTTGAATAAAGTTACAAGAAAACAGATCAAATCAATCATTAAAACATCAACATAAAATTAATCAATGACAGTAAAAGGCCAGAGTGCAGATAAAATACTTTCAGTTTTCATCTGCTCGGGTAAAAAGAGCTGTTTTCAGCCTGGATTTGAACATTGTCAGAGTTGAGGCCTGTCTCACATCCTCATGAAGACTGTTCCAGATTTTAGCTTTAGCCTCAGCGTGTTTAGTCCTGACTCTGGGAACCACCAGGAGACCCCTCCCTGAAGTTCTCAGGGCCCGAGATGGTTCATACGGCTCTAACATGTCAGAGATGGACTTTGGTGCTAAACCATGAAAAGACTTGTACACAAGTCGGGGACAATAAAGTAAACAAACAAACAAACAAAAAGACAAACAAAGTGCTCATCACCGAGTGTGGTGTGAATTAATAAAGTAGTATTAAAGTTGTAAAGCAAGTTTGAGCGTCTGGAAAAGACTACTGCAATTATTATTAGAAGCTTCTTGAAGAAATGGAAAAGTGACAAAAGCAGCAACTAAAGAGCGACAAAAAAGTGCAGGAAAAACAACTATAACACAACAAAAAAGAGACAAAAGAGCAACAAAAAAGTAGTGAAAACACAAAAAAAGTCTCATGAAAACAAGACAAAAATGCTTCAAAATGTGACAACCCTGCACCAAATAACACGATGAGTCAAGAAGCTTTTAGATTTGGGTAAAACTGGAGACAATGTGCTTGGTTATGGTGGGGGTTAAGAGGTTAAAGATGATTATTATTTTTACCGCTAAAGCTAAATCAGTAATACCAAAGTGATGTTAGCACATTTAACTACAGTTCAGGCTGTGCTCAGAAGTGTCCCGTTGTTTATATAATATAATATTGATGTGACTTTTCCGTTCGTGTAGAGATGTTGAAATATTGTCGACACAGTTGTTTTGTGGTTGAGCAGAGGCTAATGTAAAGACACTCGGCAGGTTTGACCCGTGTGCTGTTGCAGGACGCCTACATGGAGGAGGAGGGGCCTCGCGGGGACATGACGCTCCAGTCCGGACTGTCCAACTCCACCGAAAGCATCGACAGCATGAAGGCCCTGACCGCCGCCATCGAGGCCGCCAACGCTCAGGTACGAGCCGCCGTTATCCCGCCGCCAAACTGACCACTTTTCAACACAATCGCACAAACGACGGATCTCAAAACCAACATGTGTCAAGTCGAGACATGGCGAGAACAAGTAAAAATGGACTCCGACATGTTTCCCACGCGGATCCATCCACAAACACTGACATGAGTGTTTGATCGAAAGGCCGTGACGTGTAACTATGGCAACATTCAAGAAAAACACAACTGTTTAAGGCGAGACACGGTTTATTTATACCGTGCATTTCGTACACAAGGAAACTCAATGTGCTTTACAAAAGAAGAGATGCCATTCCAGTCAGGTTAAGTTAATCCTCCCGTTATGTTCATTTGTCAGGAACATCAATGATGTTCAGGGTCAATTTGACCTGGTACAGGTTTAATTATTCAAAAAATTCTAACAAGCTGTCTGAATATTTCATTACTAACTCCATTACTCATTATTTTATCAATCATTATTGAATCATGACCAGCTACAGGCCGAGCAGCGCCGGCTCCAGAACAGACTGACTGAGGGGTATTGGAGTTCCAAACCACAGATTTATCAGACAGATTTATGCTATTATATATTGTGATGCCACTAAAACTGAGGGTGCAAACATTCCAAAGTGAGGTTGCAATGCACCCTTTAGCCCCCTGTGGATCCGGGCCTGCATCCTGGGGGGCCCTGGCACTGTCTTCATTATGGTTTCTGCAGACAGTTATGCCTGACACACATTTGGGGATGAAGACCAATTCCCTCATCTGGTTCAAAATAATAATCATTAGAATCAGAATTTAGCTCAAGACAGTCGTGGTCTTCAGACACATCCTCCTCTACTTCACCGTCATCAGCGAGGTGGCGCTAGGCTAGTCTTAGGCTAGCACATTGGTATCAGTTAGCCTGCATTAAAAACAGTCTGACCCGCTCCACTCCTGAGGCAAATCACTTATAACGCCAGACTAACGATATAAATGCCTGTGTCGATAATTTTAACCATTTTGCATTTAAAATAACTTATATTTGAGCAGCATCAGCTTCGTGGCTGTAAGCTAACGCAGCGGCGGAGTGATCTGCGAGAAAATAGTCCCTCAAAATGGGGTAATTCATGTGATACAAGGTCAGTTATATTACTCGATCAACACAGACATTTATATGGTTAGTCTGGCGTTCTAAGTGATTTGCCTCAGGTGCCCTGTGGAGCGGGCCAGACTGTTTTTAATGCAGGCTAACTGATACCGTAGAAATTCGCTAGCCTAGCATTAGCCTAGCGCTACTAGACAAATATAAGAATGAAAAATAAATAGAAAATCTCCAGAAATCAATAACACTCAATAACTAGGAAATGAGGCTCTATGTCAAAAATCCTGAAACTCATTTGAAAACTGAACAAAATCCCTCTTTCCTTTTATCCATTATGAATATTTGGTCATCGGGGGAAAAGTGGAATTTTCCTTTTTGTCAAATATGCAAAATGACAGAAAAAAATGTCGTACATAATTTTCCCTCATATTTAATCTACAGCGAAGGTTTCCAGTGGATCTGTACGTCGGGTTCGCCTGCAGCCTCAGCCTCGCTGTGGTTTGACAGTGGTAAGGTTGACTGTATGAATCACTCGTCATTTTGGCCCCACTGCACTTTACAATCTGAGCGATATATATATATATATATATATATGACCCGGAGCAGAGGATTGTGGGAGGTAATAAAGTGATCAAACACAGACGGCGGCCATGTTTCTGCTACTGTGGATATTAAAGCTCGGATCCTGCTCCACTTTTTCACCTTTTCAACCCCGGTTCCGTCGCGAAACTCCAACAGCGGCACAAGGTTCAACCGACCGGCAGCTCAAATAGTATTTCCAACGTTTTCCGCTCAGTAGTGTTCAGGACTGGATACTTTAATGGTACTGCGTATGTAATACTGGCGCCTGAACGGTACTGTTTCCAGGACCCATTTTACATTTTTCATTACCTGGAACCAGAAAACAGGAAGATAAGGCTCTTTCCTTAGAAAAGGTAAAGAAAAGGACTTTCACAGAAATAGTTTAAGCTCTTCACATGGAACCATTTACATCCACTCGAGGAAAGCTACTAGGCAGATTTATAAATTGTGCTCTACAAATAAACTTGCATTACCCAGTAGAAGAGAGGCTGCCATTCTGCGCCATCGACCCCTCCGACCACCACCACTCACACACTCACTCACACACTAATGGTAAAATCATTAAAACATCAACATAAAAATTATAAATGACAGTAAAAGGCAAGAGTGCAGATAAAATACTTTCAGTTTTCATCTGCTCGGGTAAAAAGAGCTGTTTTCATTCTGGATTTGAACATTGTCAGAGTTGAGGCCTGTCTCACATCCTCATGAAGACTGTTCCAGATTTTTGCTGCATGAAACTGAAACGCAGCCTCACCGTGTTTCGTCCTGACTCTGGGAACCACCAGGGGACCCCTCCCTGAAGTTCTCAGGGCCCGAGATGGTTCATACGGCTCTAACATGTCAGAGATGGACTTTGGTGCTAAACCATGAAAAGACTTGTACACAAGCAGAGCTGTTTTAAATTCTATTCTCTGAGTGACAGGAAGCCAGTGCAGAGACCGGAGCACTGGACTAATATGGTGGTATTTCCTGGTTCTTGTCAGGACTCGAGCAGCAGCGTTCTGGATGTTCTGCAGCTCTAACAGCTCGTTTAGAAAGGCCAGTGAGCAGGCCGTTACAGTCGTCTAACCTGCTGGAGACAAATGCATGGATGAGTGTCTCCAAGTCTGGTTTTGACACTATTCCTCTGATCTTAATGTTTTTCAGATGGTAAAAAGCTGATGATGTCATTGCTTTGATGTGGCTGTTTAAGTTCAGGTCTGAGTCCATGATTACTCCTGATGTTTTGGTTTTAGAGAGAGACTCGAGGTGACTGATAACACTTTGTCTTTGTGTCTGTGGGCCAAACACAATGATCTCAGTTTTGTCTGACCTGACTCACTCCCTGCACTCAGGCTCCTGCTGTTCCCCAGCTCAAGAACCAACCAGGACCTTTCTGCTTAGCCTTTGAGATCTGATCGGGCGCACTGAGTTTCCTTGTGTACGAAATGCGCTGGAGAAATAAAGCTGCCTTGCCTTACAATTTATATGAGCTGGAACATCCCGGCCTCAGGGGTCACAGGCATCAAAATAACATTTTCTATTTCTAAGATTCTGTTTACGATACCATCCAGATGTTGGTGTCGCTGTTCTTCTTAATGTTTTTTGCCGAAACCACTTTCCCATCTGATACCGATACAATACTTGGGTTCAAAGTATTTGTCAATCCCGAGTAACACTCTGATACTACAGCAAGTGATTAAATACAAAAATAAAGCCTGTAAAAATATGCCAAAACCTACAGCACATATCTCATTATGCAGATTAAACAAAGTCTGTGCACCAGGCCCATTGGCTGTAGTACCTCCATATGGCCGCTAGTCCCCCATTGGAATCCATTGCACTTTAGACACGTTAGAAACAACTTTAATGCCCGGTCTATTATGACGGTGTATTAATAATATGTCCATGACTGGGACTTATGCTGGTTTAGTTACCACAGAATTTCCTGCTATCGGTGAGTATCAGCATAAAATCCCATACCAGCATCAGTATTGGAACAACTCTAGCTCTCCTATGACTCTTGCAGTGCATTGTGGTCTGTATTCTCATCATCGCTTTACTTTCCACTCCCTTAGCAGCTACACACCACCACAAAATGGCGTTTATGCTTTGAGTTTCACAACGGTTTCAGTCGTGCTCGTGGCATAGCGACGTAAAACCCGGGACGTTCCTTTAGCGTGGCTTTAAAAAGTCTGAACAAAGCTCCATAGAGGATTTGTAGCAGTGTCTAAAACTTGGCCTGGACTTCCACAGCTGGGCCACACTCCCCTCCCCTCCAGAGAGCGCAGGGCAGTGATGGATGTCCAGCGAGTGGGATCTGGGGCATTGGGACAGTATCAGTGAGTTAGTGGAGAAGGAGGTTACTGGAGATATAGGGCAGGACTGATTATAATTGCACTCTCAGCAAACTTTCAGGAGACAGATCCAAGGCAGCGCTGAATCTGAATGACTGTAATTACCAAACTGCAAAGACTGCACTCCCTCGGAAATGACAAATATCCCGTGTCCTTTATGTTCTCAAATACTTGTGATTCTTAGCCCCATAGTCCAAGAGAGCCACAAAACGCTATAGAGTTCTGGAAAATTCATTGTTACCATGGAGAGTCGCCATGTTTGTGGGTCCTAGCATCGACTAAGATTAGCTAAAAAACAATATAAAAAGTGGAATTAAAAGCCGCTAAATGCATGTTTTAACGTGAACAAAATCCAGTTTTGAAAAGTTTTAGTCCAACAGTTAATGGTGTACAATTGTGGAATAAACTGGAGATGGAATTGAAACGATGTCCAAACATCAACCTGTTCAAATATAAATACAAACAAAAGACTTTTGAAATATACAGACAAGAAGAAATGCGTTGCCACTAAGGGGAGCAGTGGGATCAATTATGTGTATTTTTCCTCTATATTCAAGGAAGGGTGTTGCTGCTTGGAACGGTTGTCATTCTATTGCTCAAATTCACAAACGGAGAATTAGGGTTGGCAGGTTATGGATCTGTTGAGAGGGATCCTCCCAACGGGCTCTAAACCTTGTCTTTTAATGCACCACTCAGCATAGGAACATATTCTACAAAATCAGCTGTTAGGGCAGCTGTGTGGGGGTTTGTTGAAGGGGAGTTACTGCCCTCTTCAACTGGCCCGCTCTCTGGCTTTTTAATGCACCACACTGTGCAGGGCTTTCATCATACTTCACATATAACTCAATTAAATAAATATATAATAATGATGATGATAATTAAACCCAAATTAAAATTATACTGAGAATGGTAATGACAACTGGAAAGTATCAAGATCTCAGATTATAACATCTATTAATGTACCTTTATACCATAAAAGTAACTCTGTAATCACGGGTAAAAATATGCAAGCAATATATTAAGTAACACATTTTTTTGACTTGCTTTGTATTAGACATCGTATATGAAACTAGATTGTTGTTGTAGCTGTGCGTTGTTCCAATTAATTATATAAACAGTTAATATATTTTTGTTGTTTGTTGTAAGTTGGTCTGTACGAATGTAGCTGCTTGAAATGTTTTGAAATGTTCTTTTTTTATTTATTGCACTTGGGGGTGGGGGCTCATAAGCTTTTTGCTTTAGCCCACTCCTTTTGAGCACAATGTGTATTGCTCAAATAAACAAATAAACAGTATTTCACCTTTCAAAATCTCCATTCGTTTATTATCTCTGCAAATCCCATGATGCGATATGACATCACGATCACGAAAAATATATTGATAATTCAGCGTTTGTTGCTAGTGATGGTGGAGAAATGGGAGAAAGATCCGTTTTCTTTAAAGAATGGAAAATGCTAACCAGGAAGCTAACGTTAGCATCAAGCTACATATGTTAACATTAGCAACAAGTGTTTTTTTTTTCAGCTTCTACTGAACAATTTGCTGGGGAAAAAGATCAGTATGGACCCGATTTTGGCTGGACTTTATCTGTGTTGGATAAGTATGTTCATAGTCCGCCAGAAAACGGCTAAAAAGAGTGAAAAATGTTGATTCCCATGAGAGTATTTTTCTCCTTAGGCCACAGTGACTTTCCTGACCCGTGGCTGTCTGCATTTATATAAAAGCTGTGGGAGACTTTAATATTCCTCTTTATTGATGTTTGCTCCTTTTTCCCGCAGGTGCACGGTCCGGCCAGTCAGCACGCCAACAGCAGCCCCCTGAAGGTGAGCCATGGCCAGCGCGGCCACGCCCACCAGCCCCACCCCTCCCACGGACAGCACCCGTCTCACGGCCCCTCCCACTCCAGCCACGCCCCTCACGGCCCCGCCCATCAAGACTCACACGGCTCCTCCCACTCGCACAGCTCCTCCCACTCTCGCGGGCCCGCCCACTCGCACGGCCCCGCCCACTCCCACTCTCACGGCCCCACCCATCAAGACTCGCACGGCTCCTCCCACTCCCACTCTCACGGCCCCACCCACTCTCACGGCCCCACCCACTCTCACGGCCATTCGCACGGCCCCGCCCTTCGCTCGCAGCACGCCCCCCACCACAGCGCCGCCCACGCCCACCACAGCGCCGCCCACGCCCACCACAGCTCCGCCCACGCTCATCAATCCCACGGCCCCGCCCACTCGATTCACTCTCACGGGTCTCATCATGGCCTCCAGACGTCCCACGGCCCCGCGATGATGAGCAGAGCCTCCGCCATGGACGAGCAGGACGACTACAGGAACGAGGCGCTGAGGAAAGGCAAATGTCTCTCCATCGGGATCCAGGTCTGCGCCTTTTCGACTCACACTCATGGTTTCATCAAGTTCACAAACTGTTTCAACATGAGATTCTTTATTCCTTCATAAGTCCAGATGTATGTCTTCTCTCGAGAGGAAATGCTCCTGGACGTGGATAAAACCGCGACTGGATATTTTTCCAGAATTGTGCAACGCAATTGTAGTGATGGCCTTTGAATCTATACAATATACGATACCGATACTGGTTATCATATATTGAGCACTGCATTTCAATCAAAATACATATTTAAAACTGTTTATTTTATATTGTTAATATGTAGGATACATAACATTTTTATTTACACTTAAACAAAGTATAAAGAAGCCCCTTATGAGAGACCAACAGGCCCGGGTAGAATCATGAGGCCGTCCTTCTGTGGACCCACCACCTGCAGGGGGCGCCATAGGGGCTGGTGCAATGTGACTTCCCACGACCCGACAACGGACAAGTGGAAGAAAATGGATGGACAAAGTATCAAATTAGTACTTTAAAGTGTATATGACACATGTTTTGCTAAAACATGGTCAACACACAGTTAATGACCCAGTTTTCTTTAGTTTGACATTTTTTGTAACGTTTATAGTCTCACTTCCTTATTGGACACTGACAGGAGGTGACATAGATAGAGGCAAACAATTGTAAACTGTTGCCGTGCCAACCACGTTATGTCAATTTGAAATGAGTCAAATGTCACTTCCTGTCAGTAGCTTAATTTTTTCTTTTTATAAAAACTACTTTTCTGCCCAACATTTCTTCATTAAATTTGCTGCTTCACTGAAATAAAATGATAATTATTACTTACAACAGATGTTATCCATCTAAATAAGCCATATTTTTAAAAGCATTAGAACCAGTTAGAAGTCAGATGTACTTTAGACAAACGGAGCATAAACTCGTGCCTCCTGTCGCCGATATATTGAGCCGATATATTGAGCCGATATATTGAGCCGATATATGGGGTATTACAATATTGGCCGAAATAAAACTGAAAGGCCGATATCTCCGTAACCGACCATGATAGACACCGCCCACCACTCCCAAGGACGTCTGATGGTATTTTATATATTTTATGTAGCAGACTTTTGCTCATCCTTTCAGAGACATAAGAGATATAAATCAGCCCTATGCCTCTAACACAGCGCCCCCTACTGTCACACCTCAACACTGAGACATTTCACAGTTTAGACGCTTCATACACAGGATATAGACCAGACATTTTGGCCTTAGAAAAACCTGTATCGGTCGACCTCTGCTCCTGTGACAATATGAAGAATGCTGTTGTCCTTTTGTATCTATATGGCTGTCGCTCCTTTTTATTTCACACATGCTGCTCTTTTCTCAAAGGAACTAGTTTCAGTTTAATATTTACCGTGCCATGCTCCAAGTGTTTTAGCTCCATGATCTGTTTTTCTCTCTTCCAATGATCAGAGACGGCGGATTTCAGTTGTTGGTATTGAAATACTGTGTCCTTGTCTTTGAACATTGTTGTGTTTCACAGGTGGACGGGCCAGAGGACATCCCAGAGCCAGACGACCCGTCCAAGTTTACCTCAGTGGGGGTGCAGGTGGAGGACGACAGGGGGTGAGGCTCACTTTCCTCTAATTTAACCGTCGCTTTGGATGAATGATTATTTTTTGATTCATCGTGATTGAAAACTTTACCTTTGTCAGCCTTAAAACAAAGACCCTCGATAAGACACAACAGAACGTCCCCGCGCCACACGAGGCTTCTGTTCGTTACAGATTCACTGGCTGTGTATTTATAGGAGCACAGAGTCTGAGGCCCAAGTCTAAGGCCGAGTCTGAGGCCGAGTCTGAGGCCGAGTCGCGGCTCTGGCCTCACGTCAGCGCTCGGATTGTAAATTCAAGCACAGATTTCAGGAGGAAGCTGCTGTTTTCCCAGTTAGAAATGTTGCACTACTGAGCGCTCTCTGCCACGCCGCCTCTGCGGCTGAGGCCCAAGTCTGAGGCCCGAGTCTGAGGGCCGAGTCTGAGGGCCAAGTCTGAGACCGAGTCTGAGGCCGAGTCTGAGGCCGAGTCTGAGGCCGAGTTTGAGGCCCGAGTCTGAGGCAGAGTCTGAGTCCGAGGCCGAGTCTGAGGCCCGAGTCTGAGGCAGAGTCTGAGTCTGAGGCCCGAGTCTGAGGCCCGAGTCTGAGGTCCGAGGCCGAGGCCCGAGTCTGAGGGCCGAGTCTGAGGCCCGAGTCTGAGGCCCGAGGCCGAGGCCCGAGTCTGAGGCCGAGTCTGAGGGCCGAGTCCGAGGCCCGAGTCTGAGGCCCGAGTCTGAGGCCCGAGTCTGAGGCCCGAGTCTGAGGCCGAGTCTGAGGCCCGAGTCTGAGGCCCGAGGCCGAGGCCCGAGTCTGAGGCCGAGTCTGAGGGCCGAGTCCGAGGCCCGAGTCTGAGGCCCGAGTCTGAGTCCCAGGCCGAGTCCGAGGCCCAAGTCTGAGTCCGAGGCCCGAGTCTGAGGCCGAGTCTGAGGCCGAGCTGCGGCACAATGTGAGCGGGAGCAATTAACTACTCACAAAAACGCCTCTTATGTAGGCAGTACAGAGTCACCTGCAGAGAGCTGAACAAGTCTGTGTGCGAGAGAGGCTCATTATGTAGAAAACACGCTCTACAAACACGCTCTACAAACAAGCTCTACAAACACGAAGTCGTTGCAGAGACTGTTGCGACTGGCAGTCTCCGCAATGTCTCCACAACTCGGACTGATTGCGAGCATGTAGAGGGCATGTAGAGGGCCTATCTCCCCGACCTGGAGACGAGTTGGAGACTCCAGTTGTTGCTGGTCATGGAGATGTCTCCGAGTCGTCCCCTGGAGATAAGGCGAGTCTCCAGGTAGTCTCAACAGGTTTGAGTTCAGCAAACGCTCCGCATGGTCCCCAAGAGACTACTCGGTGTCATGTAATTGTGTCACAAATACTATCTGTTGTCCTCAACCTGTGAGACGTTTCTGTCTCACCGAGACCTGCAATGTCACCGAGACCTGTCGGACACCAAGGAGATCTCAAGGAGTCGTTATGGAGTCTCTTTGTGGTCTCCTTGGTGTCCGACAGAAACAAATAGTATTTGCGACATAACTGCCTGAGACCACGCCCACATGCCAGTCAAGGCAGTCTCTCCATTGTCTACGCAACTCTCCTCCGGTGGGACAGGCCCTTAAGTTTGGATTTCTCATGTCCTTCCATGTCCCACTTTCACTATTACAGGTATTCACCCAAAACTGAATATAACTTTGTACAGGTCAGACTCGGAAAATTAGAATATTGTTAAAAAATGCATTTACTTCTGTTATTCAACTTAAACTCGGAAACTAATATATGACTCATTACATGCAAAGTGAGCTATGTATAGAAATGCATTTGTTATAATGTTGATGATTATGGCTCAGCTTGTAAAAACATAATAACAATAACATTAGAATATTTTGCAGCCTCTCGCCTTCAGAGATGAAACATGTGCAGACAGATATGCACGGGGCCCTTTTAGCCCCCCCCCCCCCCCCCCAACCCCCCCCCCCCCCTCCGTGACCGTCCTCTGGGAAGGGCGTCTTTTCGTCTTTTCGCCGGGGGAAGCTGCGGCGTTTGTCCGGGCGCGTGTCACTCTGTCATTGACGGCGTGATGCGGGGCCCGAGCGCCTCTCTCTGACTCACTTCCTGTTGCCAAGTAATGGTGGGTCACAAGCCGCCCACTCATCTGTGAAGGCTGCCTCTCTCACTCCTCGCACTGCGCTTCGAGACGGAAGAAAACCCAGTAACCACGAGCAACCCACAGCCTCCCGCACTACAGAAAACCCAGTAACCACGAGCAACCCACAGCCTCCCGCACAGCAGAAAACCCAGTAACCACGAGCAACCCACAGCCTCCCGCACAACAGAAAACCCAGTAACCACGAGCAACCCACAGCCTCCCGCACAACAGAAAACCCAGTAACCACGAGCAACCCACAGCCTCCCGCACTACAGAAAACCCAGTAACCACGAGCAACCCACAGCCTCCCGCACAGCAGCCGCAGTTTCTGTCCTCGCGTTCTCGTTTGGGGCCACGGTCCTGCTCTCAGACGGGGCTCCTGTTTCCAAATGTCCTCAAACGAATCTTACCGTTTCAAAGCAGCCGGGCAGGAGAATACGATTTGTAATTGTTCTGTGTCAAATGTCCAGTTGATTAACACCAAACGAAATACTATTGAACACGATCATTTATAAAACAACACAGTTTAAATGAATTGTTTTGTAGAGCCCAGCGTCACAGCGGGGTACTCCAGGCCCCACTGGGCTGCTCTCCTATATCGGCATCACCGTCTTTCCCTTGTTTACATCGCGCCTTCATCAGCTAAACTAAAAACTCGACTTAACCTCTTAACCCCCACCCGGACCGAGCACACTTCCTCCTGTTTGGCTTTACCCAAAGCTAAAAGCCTCTTGAAAACAGCGATGAGAACGTAACAGGAATGCAACAAAAACGAGACGAAAACACGAGAAAAAAGTAACGGAGAAAAAAAACACAAAAGCTAAGGAACAACAAAAACATGGCGAAAACATAAAAAAAAGTAAATACATAAAAAGAAACAAAAAACACGACAAAAACGCTTCAAAAATTTGACTCAGTTTTCGTTCGAATGAGGCGTTATACCGGTGTTTCCAGACAAGCAGCTTTTACATTTGGGTAAAGTCGGACTGCAGACAATGCGCTTGGTTACGGCGGAGGGTAAGAGGTTAAACACGGTCCGTGTCCCGAGAGAAAGACATGTGCAGCACATGTTCACCCCCACAGCCCCTCTCCCTCGCCCCGTCCCGGCCGCGGAGTCTGGTGTTGTACATAACATTGGCCACGGGAGTCTGTCCTGCCCACGTACAGCCCGATGAATGGTTAAAGATCTCACCGAGCGCTCCTCACATTAAATCAAAGAACCTAAACTAAACAATGTAGTGTCCTAGAGTCAGCAGCAGATGGACACGAGCCCCGGGGCGCCCCCGTCCTTAGACTCGAGACAGATAAGATAGGACTGTATTGATCTCACAATGGAAAACAGCAAAACAGAGGTGTAGCTCGACCCGGGGCTGAAGGTCCCACTGCAGACGGGCCGAGCCCAAAGGAAGAACGTCCCGTCCCTGTGGGAGCTTCAGTTCTTGATGTTCCTGTTTCCGAAGAAATCATAGATTCAAAATAACGAAATACAAACGTTCAACGACACTTAACTTGATGAATGTTGCTGATTTAAAGATTTGTAAGATTTGTATTTTAGCAGGTTATTATTAAGTGTTATTATATGATAACGATTATAATAAATTACATTATGAACTTATATTCTGAAATACGGCTCTGCGTGCACTCGCTTCGTGATGGGACGGGGACACAGGTCTGATAAATTTGCTAATTTGAGGTGTGGGTGGACAAATACAAATCTAATGGATTTCGTCTCTGATACAACAGTTCAGGGATTTTTCTTTTGGATATTTCTCACGATGTAACTGCAGAATCCTGGCTCCTGCTGCATCTTAACAAGGGACACCACATTCATACCCATACATTTTTTTCCTTCCATTTTCCCCCCCATCTTTGCCCAATTTTAATTATTTTTTTTCCCATAAAAAGAAAAAAACATCTCTAATTGTTTTCTCTCATTTTTGCTCATTATTTACTACTAATGTTTTCTCTATTTCCACCCATTTTTTTCTTATTTTTTCCACAATTTCTCCCCAAATGATTCCCAATTTTTTCCACACATTTCTTGACATGGAGTTGAACCTGATGTTGTAAATGTGCAGATCTTCCACACATTAATGTTCTGTTTTCTGGTTCTAGATGACAAATATTTAAGTATAGGTATCGGAAAAAAGTATCGTTTAAGTACTGGTATATTAAAAAGATCCCGTTACCCTCTCGAATTCTTTATTCCCTTACATTTCCCGGCCGTGCCTGTGTGGATAGTCCCATCCCGCTGTAGTTCACTGAGGGGGGGGGGTCTGATGGCCTCGGCTCTAACGCTCACTGACGGCGTGTGCGGTCAGCGCTTTGTATCTGCCCCGCTCTCGTGTTGGGACAGCGAGGTATCGCCTCCTCCGCTGTCCTGTTTGTGGATGTTTGTCCCAATGTCCAGTGAGCGTTGTCTTGACTCACTGCTCCCTCTGCTGGTCAGGTACCGCCGGTTCCAGCGCTCCAACAGCGTGACGGCAGCTGTGCAGGTAAGACTTCACAAACACACACACACACACACACACACACACACACATCTTTGTTGTGATACGCGTTTTGATACTGCTATTATTGCTGATGCCATTCGCAGTTTTGAAAACGCTTGTGCTTCAGTTCAATGAATTCAGGGTAAAGTTTTGTAGTTTGTTATAATGACAAATGATAAATATATAATACTCAGAGGGTCCTTTACCCAATGTTTGCACAAGTGGATCAGCAGCAGAGTCACCTGCGAATAGTTTTTCTCCCAATTACATATTACATAATAAAACCTAAATACTGCATAAACACTATTGGTAAAATGAGGGGCCCACAAATCGCTATATGCTATTGTACTGCTAGCACTCACTATTTAGCGCCTGTCTTGATAAATTGCCTCCTCTTGTCCAGGACGGGGTTTTTAATGTCAATGGGGCTTCCCTGGTTAAATAAAGGTTGAATGAAATAAAATAAATGACCCCATTAGTGCATCAACATATTGTATCGGGCGCTGCTGTGATACGTGTAGTATTGTAGCTAAAGTGTGTTGTCCCAGCCCTAATCATTTCACTGTATGTAAATGTGATTTTATAATCAGGAAGACTATCCATTATAAAGACACACACTTTCTCCCGTCACTCTGCACTGAAATGTTACTTCAGTGACTTTAACTTGGGCTCGAGCTGTAAAACTTAAACACAAAAAAGGCTCTGCAAACTATATACGTATATTACTGGATATGGAGATCCATCAAGCCCACTATTCATCAAATGTAAGTCACTAAAATCTTCAGGTTTTGTATTGACCCTTTAACTGGTGACATCATCAGTGACATCATCAGTGACATCATCAGTGACATCAGCCGGAGGTAGGAAGTGATCAAGAGAAATAAGAATAAACTAAAACTAGCGATTTTAACAAAATGTGGTACTGTTGTGGCTTAAGGAGCAAGAACAAGAGGAGTGACATTTGAGACGATAAAATAAGATTGATCTGATCCAAAAACAGTTAGACATTTGTTTATCGTCACTATGACAACAGCTACAATGGAAATAGAGAGGAATCGAGCTTCCCGCCTCCAGCTAAGCCCGGAATGTTTACAAACAGTTAAAGGGAAAATACTGCCAAGAAAGGTTTGAAAAAAAAAAGAAAGTCTCTCAAATCTGAAAAAAAACAGGTTCAAATCTAAAGCAAAGGAACGAACCGCCACATAAATGAGTTTATGGGATAAACTTCAGAAAGAAGTAAAAGAGTCAGGAACTCTCCTAGCAAGAAACACATAAAAGCTACAATGTTAAAAAAGTCTGATCTTTAGAACTGGAAACGGATACTGTGAGATATTTGATTTGAACAAACTATTTGTAAACTGTAAATACTGTACAAACAAATATCTGTAAGTCCATGAACACAAGATGGCGCCGCACACAGCGAGCTCCTGCATAAGGTGACCTGAGGTTCATCTGTGTGGCCCTCAGGCTGACCTGGACATCGCGGACCTGCTGGACACCCCTCTGACCTCCGACACGGACCTGGAGGTGCTGTCGTCCGGCGCCGTGTCCCGGCAGTTCTCCAGGGAGTCCCGGGACTCCGCGGCCCCTCCGGCCGCCTCCACCGTCAGCATCCAGGGCTCAGGGAACCACTACCACGCCTGTGCCTCCGACGAGTACGACGAGGTGGGCTTCGACCCCTCCATCCTGCCCCCGCCCGACCCCTGGATCGACAGCGTGTCCGACGAGACCCTGGACGTGGAGTTCAACAGCTCCGCCCTGCTCGAGGTGAGAGGGGGAGAGAGGGGAGGGCAGAGAGGAGAGGGGAGGGGAGGGGAGAGAGGAGAGGGAAGGGGAGAGGAGAGGGGAGAGAGGAGAGGGAAGGGGAGAGAGGAGAGGGGAGGGGAGGGAAGGGGAGGTGAGAGGGAAGGGGAGAGGAGAGAGGAGAGGGGAGAGAGGAGAGGGAAGGGGAGAGAGGAGAGGAGAGAGGAGAGGGGAGAGAGGAGAGGGAAGGGGAGAGAGGAGAGGAGAGGGAAGGGGAGAGGGGAGGGGAGAGGAGAGGGAAGGGGAGAGGGAAGGGGAGAGAGGAGAGGGGAGAGGGAAGGGGAGAGGAGAGGGGAGAGGAGAGGAGAGGGAAGAGGAGAGGGAAGAGAGGAGAGAGAAGGGGAGAGGAGAGGGAAGGGGAGAGAGGGAAGGGGAGAGGAGAGGGAAGGGGAGAGGAGAGGGAAGGGGAGAGGAGAGGGAAGAGGGGAGGGGAGGGAAGGGGAGAGAGGAGAGGGAAGGGGAGAGGGAAGGGAGAGGAGAGGGAAGGGGAGAGGGGAGGGGAGAGAGGAGAGGGGAGGGGAGAGAGGAGAGGGAAGGGGAGAGGAGAGGGAAGGGGAGAGGAGAGGGAAGAGGAGAGGAGAGGGAAGAGGAGAGGAGAGGGAAGAGAGGAGAGAGAAGGGGAGAGGAGAGGGAAGGGGAGAGAGGGAAGGGGAGAGGAGAGGGAAGGGGAGAGGGAAGGGGAGAGGAGAGGGGAGGGAAGGGGAGAGAGGAGAGGGGAGGGGAGAGAGGAGAGGGGAGGGGAGAGAGGAGAGGGAAGGGGAGAGGAGAGGGAAGAGGAGAGGAGAGGGAAGAGGAGAGGGAAGAGAGGAGAGAGAAGGGGAGAGGAGAGGGAAGGGGAGAGAGGGAAGGGGAGAGGAGAGGGAAGGGGAGAGGAGAGGGGAGGGAAGGGGAGAGAGGAGAGGGGAGGGGAGAGAGGAGAGGGGAGGGGAGAGAGGAGAGGGAAGGGGAGAGGAGAGGGAAGAGGAGAGGAGAGGGAAGAGGAGAGGAGAGGGAAGAGGAGAGGAGAGGGAAGAGGAGAGGGAAGAGAGGAGAGAGAAGGGGAGAGGAGAGGGAAGGGGAGAGAGGGAAGGGGAGAGGAGAGGGAAGGGGAGAGGAGAGGGAAGGGGAGAGAGGGAAGGGGAGAGGAGAGGGAAGGGGAGAGGAGAGGGAAGGGGAGAGGAGAGGGAAGGGGAGAGGAGAGGGAAGGGAGAGGAGAGGGAAGGGGAGAGGAGAGGGAAGGGGAGAGGGAAGGGGAGAGGGGAGGGGAGAGAGGAGAGGGAAGGGGAGAGGAGAGGGAAGGGGAGAGAGGGAAGGGGGAATTAGGAAAAAAGAACATTTCGTGAAAAGTTGGGGGGAAAACAAGAATTGGGGGGAAAGGGAAAAAATTGACACAATGGATACAAATTGAAAACAAATTACTTGGAAGGAAAAGGAACATTATTGATCTATTTTATGGTTCTATAGGACAAATAATTTGGTATAGTTATCGAAAACTAAATATCTTTAAAGTCCTGGTATCGAAAAAAATGTAACGATACCCAGCCCTAGTCAGGGGGAGGAGTCAGGGCCACACCTGTCTTTAATATAATAATAAGGAAGTACTTCAAAGTGTTTTTATGAAAGATGGAGAAATGAACTTAATGACATTAATGAAGCTCGAGCTGCAGAGACACTGGGACCGAGTCAGACAGATATGAACCTTTGTATAATAACCCTGTCCCGCACGTGTCCTCGTGTCCCTGTCCCGCACATGTCCTCGTGTCCCTGTCCTCACTCCCGTGGAGGAGGGACACGCGGCTCTGGAATAGTTTTGCGTGGGCATTTTTAATTGTGTGTTTGGAAATAAACTCCGGGCTGTTTCCTCGTCACTTTCTACGTGTTCAAATATTACTCTCATAAAGCGGGAAATACTTGAATATTAAAGTACTGGTCCGTTTGAATGAGGCTGAGTAACGGGCCACAGTAAACCCTCGTGTTTGATGCAGGCGGTGCAGCGCTCCGTGTGCCAGCGGGACGGCCGCTGGTTCCTGAAGCTGCTCCAGGCGGAGACGGATCGGATGGAGGGCTGGTGCCGACAGATCGAGCAGGACCAGAGGGACAACTCGCTCCCGGAAGACAGTGAGCTCCAGCGTCCCGCCGCAGAGACATCACACTTTAGTTTAGTTTATTTGAGCAGCAAACACTCGGCTCAAAGGAGGGGGCCGAAGCAAGAGCACATAAGCCCCGCCCCCAAATCAATACAATTAAAATCATGATTTCACAAGAACATAGTGGAACAACAAAGGAACAAAATGGACCCTCCACACCCCACAACGGAGCAATACTGATACGTAACAACTATGATAATGCTACATATTTACAAAGTATTTACAAAGAACTATAACTACAACCACGGTCTAGTTTCAAGTGCGAAGTCTAGAACAAAGCGAGTAACAAAAGGCGATCATTACATTTCTTTCAGACGGTTACCACGGTTACCAGGCCTAACATTGTTAGTATTACCAAAGGTCACTAGTTTTATGTTAAACAGATGGATTAATACACATATTATATACATATACTTATAGGAGTAGAGCGGGCCAGGAGTAGAGGGCAGTAGCTCCTCATCAGCAAACCCCTACGTAGCTGCCCTAACTAGCTGATTTTGTAGATGATGTTCCTCTGCTGTGTGGTGCGTTAAAGGACGAGGAGTACGAGCCCGTTGGGAGCAGTGTTCGTGTCGTCGACTGAAATGTCTTGCTGAAGGAAATTAGTCTAAAACCAAATTAAAAGTAGTTAACGAGACAAAAGTATCCCTGAAGCTGGATGTTTATACGCTGACTAATAAAAGTGTGTTCTGTGATTGTGTGATTGTGTGATTGTGTGATTGTGTGTTCTTGTTGGTCTCTGATGTGTTTTGTGTGATTGTGTGATTGTGTGATTGTGTGTTCTTTGTCTCTGACGTTGTCGTCTCTCTCTCAGTCCTGGGGAAGATGCGCAGTGCCGTGGGCTCTGCTCAGCTGCTCATGTCTCAGAAGTTCCAGCAGTTCAGGGAGCTGTGTGAAGAAAACCTGGTGAGTGTGAAAACAAATGAGACCAGGGCCGGATCCACAGGGGGGGGAACATGGGGCCTCATTTTAAAATGTCCGTGGCATCGTTTACATGCCGTCAACATCCAGGTCAATACTATTACAAGTTACTATTCAAGATGATTAATAACGTGGCCCCTCCATCACTAAAAAGGTTTGTCCAATTAACCTCTGATCAGACGGCCAACGGCCAACGTACCAAAAACAGCATTAGGACATTTTCAAACAAACTTCTGCACTAAAACTATGCAAAGACTTAAAGACTTTGCCTGGGTGCGAAACAACATTTTCTGTGTTTTCCCTTTGATGAAATGAACTTTTTCAATAACATTACACATACAGTGTAATTGTCTCGAGGCCTGTGATGGAGATGAGCTCTAAGAGCTAAAGTCTTTTCATATGCGGATTAATGCTCCTGCGCGTGTCCCTGTCAAATAAATAAAATAAAACTAAAAACTAAACCCGTTTACGTACAGTACAGTTGTGCATACCATGGCAGAATTTTTGATTTTTTTTTAACCATTTTTCAGAGAATATGAATGAACACAAACAAGAACATTTCGCTCATAGTTACTGGTCGTGCAAATCCATGTATGATCAAAAACTGAGTTTACTGTTTTTAAATCATGATGACCCTGATCAACAGTCGACACACACGGGTTTGAACGGCTGCTAAAGGAGACGCCTCCATAAGGAAGGCAAACCAATGGGAAAGATATTCAAGGTACTGAGAGTTCAAACTCTAATTAACCTCTTAACCCCCACCTGAACTGACCACATTTCCTTTGGCATAACCCAAATCTAAAAGCTTCTTGGAAAGAAAAAGCGATAAAAACAAGACAAAAAACGTGTTCCAAAAGAGCGTCAAAAATGTGAGAAAAAAGTGACAAAAATTTAACCTAAACGCAACAAGAAGTAATGATGAAAAAAGTCAAAGTGACGTCAACAACACGAGGAAAAAGATCGATTACGTAGCTTTCAAATGAGGCGTTACTCTGGCCTAAAGGCTGTAAGCTCCAGTACAGAAGCCTTTAGATTTGGGTAGAGCTGAACTGGAGAAAATGTGCTCGGTTAAGGCGGGGGTTAAGAGGTTAAGAAGTGGATAATGTGGGATTCTGTAGAAACCAAACCATCCGTTTACAAAATGCCAAACAGCACAGAGACGAGCCTCCGCATGTCTGAAACACTGCCATTAGGAATGAGGAACCAAAACGGGACTTTCTTCTCACATGTTCTCCTGCAGACTCACATGTGGCGTCTCCTCCCGCAGAACCACGGCGCTCACCCGCGGCCCGTGGCCTCAGACCTGGCCGGCTGCTGGGACATGCTGCAGCTGTCCATCGAGAACATCAGCCTGAAGTTCGACGAGCTCCACCAGCTCCGGGCCAACGGCTGGATGGCCCTGGAGGTGCCCGACAGAAAGGTACGGCGCCCCCTGCCTGCCGCGGGCCGCTACCGCCTGTGGTCGTGTGTGTGTGACGAGAGGAAACTCTGGGAGAGCATCCGCCCCGATACTACTGCTCAAATATCACTGCAATGAAGTACAGCCCGGTCCAAGTATTACTGACGTGAAAGTCAAATACAAATCAGTTTGAAGTGTTGTGAAGGATAACTTTGCGGCTTCAAAATAAAAAAACTAGCCCCAAATTCCCCCAAATTTTCTTCCTTGTTGACAAAACCCATGGCCAACTTTTTACTTCGGAGCCTTTATCGAAATGCAGATCTTTATCTCTAAATGTAGTGGAGTAAAAGTAGTTTTCAACACAAATACTCCTCAGGTAAAGTACTGATCCTCACATACTCAACTTAAATGCAGCACAAGCTTCCACATATTTTTTCAAATCTCAAAGTCGCTTTACATTTCGATCATTTTTCATCACCTCCTCGTGCACAATAACAACTGGTTCAACGCTTTTGTAGTCACTGCTGCCCTGGGGCATGTTGACGATAATGTGGCAGAGAATGTAGATTCATTCATTTAGCCTCTTTTAAAGGTGCATTATGCAACTTTTTATGGGGGAAAAGAGTTGATATTTGTGCGTATTGGACCTTGTAGTGACCCAGCGGCTGTATGAGTGGTCAGCATGGCCCCTTTACTTTCCATCACAGTCGTCTCTACGACGCTCCAGGATCAATTGCTTTGGTTTTCTGGTGAGAGGCTCCGGTGAAAACCTACTATAAACAATTGATCCTGGAGCGTCATAGAGACCACTGTGATGGAAAGTGAAGGCGCCATGCTGACCACTCATACAGCCGCTGGGTCACTACAAGGTCAAACACTCACAAATAGCAACTTTTTCTCACATAAACGTTGCATAATGCACCTTTAAAGGGACTATACGGAGTTTAAACATGTTACAATGATGTATTTTCCTCCCCCTACATGTTCCAGCCATGTCCTCATGTGTAGAATGAGCCCAGACCTGTTCACCACAACTGCCTCTAAAATCCTGCACTGTCGCTCAGAAAGGTGTTACTTTGGGTCTACACGAGCTTAATATAGAGACTGCAGTTACGCACAAGACCTGAGGTGGCAGTAGTGAGTATAAAAATGACCAACTTACATCTAGTCCCTTTAAGCATTTTGACAGTGTTGGAAAATTCCCCAAATTTCCATGAGACTTAGCATTTTTGTTTTGGAATCTGCTGATTTTTGTTTTTAAATAGGTAGCCGTACCAACTAAACATGAGCGTCCTGAATAAATCAGGTGTGCGTCTCATAAAGCGCCCCCTGCTGTCACAATTCAACACCGACACATTTGACAGTTTAGAAGCATCACACACAGCAGACGTTTTTAAGTATCGGTATCGGCTTTAGAAAAACCCATATGGGTCGATCTCTGGTGGACGATCACGCGGCGGCCATCGCCTCATCGTCACACGTCAAAGAAAAGTTAGTAATTCCTAATCAATCATTTTGAAATAGTGGAATCTTCAAATATCTTCGCACTGAGGACGTCTCGCCTCCATCTGCAGAAGCTTCTTCTCGCTCTCGTGGTCAGAGCGAGGTCTAATAAACCTCTTCTGGGAGCCGCCCTGAGCACTTGTTTACAGTTCCACTCATTAGTCTCGTCTCGTTTCTCCTGCTGTGGGGTTTCTGGTATGTTCTGGCATTTGGAGGCCCGTCCTCAGTCTGTCTCCTGTCTCCCGGCGTGCCGTCTCCTCTTGTGGATGTTTGTGACTCCACATCTGTTTCCTTCCTGGAGCAGGTCCCTGGGCTCAGCGTGCTCCTCCTGCTGCTCCTGCTGCTCCATATAAATAACGTTCTTCTTCTCTCCCACGGTCCATAAACACGCCGTCCCAATGAATATCAAACAATTATTCACCGGTTTTTAAATCATTGTATTCTGGCGATAATGGCAGCCACATCTCTGTCAGGCTGCCCCAGGGCAACAAGGATCATTCACGTTTCAACAAATCAAGCTTTCCTTACACTCACTAGCAGCTCCTACAGAGGAATTATTTGATATCTAATTCCTGCCTGATTTATCGAGGTGAAATTTGAATTTTTACAGATTATTTTCACTTATAATTATTTTATTCAAAATCCCCTCCATATTTGTAACTAATGCGTGAAGAGCTCATTTGCAAAAGCAGATATCCAGGTTATTAGAAAACAGAATAGTCCCACAGTTTAACAGAGTATCCTGGTTTTCCATCATTACGGACGTACTGAGCATGTGCAAACCTGTGAAACAGATACGGCAGGAGCAAAAACTATAATAACGCCATTTTATCTTTTAACACTTCTAAAAAGTAACTTTAAAAAACTCCGTGGTGTCTCCGGTGGAAGTCAGTGCTGCTCTCAGGACAAACAATTATTTATTTAAATGTGTTTTTATTTTTATTCTCACGTCTGTCGGTGAAGCTCGGAAAGAACTGTTTTAAAGCTTCCTTGGAGAGTTCTTTCCCCCGTGCTGGAGAAATGTCCGAAAAAGCCATGCGTTAGCGACATTGCTAAAGTATTTAGCTCTTCACCGTATTTGTCATTAGCTCCGCCCCTCTCTAGCCTAAATATCCAGAATACTGTTATAACCAGGATACTCAAACACACCCTCAGAGGCGGAGCAAACTGCACCGATCCACGGAGCCCCTTCCCACTACAGGCTCACGGGCCATCGCTCACGGGCCATCGCTCACGGGACATCGCTCACGGGACATCGCTCACGGGACATTGACATATTAGCAAAATAAAACCCTTTGCAACAGTACTCGTTCCACACTCGTCACATGCAGTATGAACACACTCTCTGGATGCTGCTCCCAGGTTCTCCTCGATATCGGCTCCATTGTTCTTGTACTTCGGGCTGTTCCTCATCGACTGCAGCTCCATCTCATCGGACGTCCCATCGTCTCACGTTCTCTCCTGTGTTTTCTGTCGACAGTGACGGCCAAACTCCATGCTCCACCTCCACGCTCCGCTCAGGCTCTCCATGCATCCGTATATGTGTCCCGTCTCCTCTCTCCTCTGTCCCGTCTCCTCTGTCCCGTCTCCTCTCTCCTCTGTCCCGTCTCCTCTCTCCTCTGTCCTCTCTCCTCTGTCCCGTCTCCTCTCTCCCCTCTCCTCTCCTCTCTTCTCTGTCCTGTCCTGTCCTGTCTCCACTGTCCCGCCTCCTCTCCCCTCTGTCCTGCCTCCTCTGTCCTCTGTCCTGCCTCCTCTCCCCTCTGTCCTGCCTCCTCTCCCCTCTGTCCCGTCTCCTCTCCCCTCTGTCCTGCCTCCTCTCCCCTCTGTCCTGCCTCCTCTGTCCTCTGTCCTGCCTCCTCTCCCCTCTGTCCTGCCTCCTCTCCCCTCTGTCCTGCCTCCTCTGTCCTCTGTCCTGCCTCCTCTCCCCTCTGTCCTGCCTCCTCTCCCCTCTGTCCTGCCTCCTCTCCCCTCTGTCCTGCCTCCTCTCCCCTCTGTCCTGCCTCCTCTCCCCTCTGTCCCGTCTCCTCTCCCCTCTGTCCTGCCTCCTCTCCCCTCTGTCCTGCCTCCTCTGTCCTCTGTCCTGCCTCCTCTGTCCTCTGTCCTGCCTCCTCTCCCCTCTGTCCTGCCTCCTCTCCCCTCTGTCCCGTCTCCTCTCTCCTCTGTCCCGTCCGCTCCGCCGGGCTCCTCCTCCTGACTGTGTGCGTGTCAGCCTTCACTCGCTCACGTTTCCACGGCGAGACGGGACGGGGCTCGACCCAAACCGCTCCTGTGGAAACGTTCTCTTGTGTCGGATACATGGGAATAATTGTCCCACAATCCGATCCCGTTTGTCCCCCCCCCCTTTTAAGAGCAAACAGTTTACAAGGTGCACGATAATAACTCTCAAAATGTCAAGAAACGAGACGCTCTGAAAACAAACATTGAAGTTCCCCGTCCCACAGGTTCAATCAGACTCGGGGCAGAAACCAGGCGCTTCCAGTGTCCCGTGTGAGTCATTTATATTCATATTAGATACGAGTCGTTACGCTGGGATGAGGCGATGAATGAACCGCTGTCAAGGCTCGAAAATACTTCATACGGGAAAGAACGTCGGACCTGCACCACCGTGTTTGAGAAGGCTCTCGTTCATCCAGGGAATATCCATCGTAGAAAAACGTTAAATCATCGAGTCTGTGAACCTGTTCTCAAACCATGGCAATAGAACCCATTCTGATTCTGAATTTTCCTCGATTCCGCAGATCCCAATCGTGGGGCGTTTGTTATAAAATGATCAACAATTCACACGATGCCAATGTGTTGTTTATATGATAATAAAAGTCAATTCCCTGTTTAACTAATTTAGTCTCCATACATGACATGAAACGGGTCGATGGATGGCGCCCCAGGACACTGCCTTGGCCGCCCTGAGTTTGAATTAACTTAATCTTAACAATTATCGCAATAAAACATAACAAATCTTCCTCCAAAGTGTCATACAGGCTTTACTCACGATCCAGATCAATATGAAACAAGAGTAAATGAGGAAAACCGAATCAAACTCTCACTAAAGTCGTGTAAGAAGGAAGTGCAATAAAAAAGTCTGAAATCTTTCTCGAAGTCACCGGAGCAAAGACTTTGTTTCAAGCGACAAATCAGTTTCCATGGCGCCCGATAATCAGCTCCGAATGTGTAATTACGCGGCGTCTCGGCTCGACTGTCAGCGGAGTTCTATTGAAACTGTCGAAAACTGTACGACACGGGATACAATCGTCCCAAAACAACAAAGAGCCAGTGAGGGACGAGAGGGAGGAACTGTAAAAGAGTTTATAATGGTAACTCGGGCTGAAAGGTTTTAAAGAAGCCACAAATTAACCGTTCAAGACTTCAGGGGAAGGATCATGGAGTCACTCACAGTGACGAGGGAAAGCGAACACTGCCTTTTGACTTTTGAAAATGAAACACGTGGAGATCCGACAATAGAGGTTTGCAGAGATTCCATCTGCAGAAACACTAAAGGCTCTGTTCACGCTTGGTTCTGGTTATTCCTAACTCGTCCTCAGCCTCATGAGTCTTCACAGGCTTGAGTTTATAATCACACTCCAGTCTGTGGTCTCTTTTCTGAGATAAACTGAAATGGGACGATAAGGATTTTTACTCTGCTGCGTCTTAACGTGAGTTTGTGAAGCGGTGCAGCTCCTTTAATGTCACTCAGCTCTAGAGGTGGGAAGAGTCGCCAAAATATTTACTCAAGTACTGTTGACCGTTGCCGGGTCGTGGGGGCAGCTGTTGGAGCTGCACCAGCCCCTATGGCGCCCCCTGCAGGTGGTGGGTCCACAGAAGGACCTCATGGTTCTACCCGGGCCTGTTGGGCTCTCATAAGGGGCTTCTGAACCGCTCTTTGTCTGACCCGTCACCTATAGGACCTGTTTGCCCTGGGAGACCCTACCAGGGGCACGAAGCCCCCGACAACAGAGCTCCAGGATCATTCAGGTCAAACCCTCCACCACGTTAAGGTGGTTCCAGGAGAGGAATTAATCTTACTCAAGTACAAGTAAAAAGTAGAGCCCCAAATAAAAAGTACTTGGAGAAAATGTTACTTGAGTACTGAAAGTTAGATTTATCTTTCAGTTGTGACATTTAAAAAAAAATCTGTCCCCCTATTTCCAAAGAAATGACCATAAAATGTATTGAAAATATAGATTCGTGAAAAAAAGGGGGAACGAAACACAAGCCACATATATCGACATGAAGCGTTTGTAACTTTAAAATGTACTCACAGTGGCACAAGTAACTTTGTGCCACTTCTACTCTAGTAGAAGTGAAAGGTACTGGTTGATATAACTACTCATACACTCATGTACTAATAAGTACAGTACATGTTCTTGAGTAACTTAACTTTTTGAAGTAACTGTAGTTTTTGCTTCTACTTGAGTAACATTAAAATGAAGTATCTGTTTCTTACAGATTTTTTTTTAACTCATGACACAGTTAAGTGACAAATCTTCCTTTTGACGCGTGAAATAGATGTATTTTGTGTTTTTTACTTAATTCTTTATAATGATTTGTGTTGGTATGTTTTATTTTCTTAATAATTCCATATTTCCATAATTTATGCCACTTAAGTAAATATATTGGCTACTCCACCCACCTCTGAGTATTTGCTCATCTCCAACTTTAAACGTTATTACTGGAGTTTTCTAGTGATTTTGTCCATCCCATAAAAAGGCCCAACCAGGGACAGGAGTTGAACATTGGCACTGGCTTTAGGCAGAGCATCAGATACAAACCTTCACTGTAACTTATCAGGTTGATTACGTCGTCTCTGATAAAGAAATAAAATAAGACGGTTGAGGAATTTAGATTAAGTGTTGCAATAGATTATAGGGTATAAAGTAATTAAAGCTTCATAAAAAAGCAAATATCTGGACTTGTTTTTATCATTATTGTCCCGAAAAATGCTTGTACAGCCAAAATATCTGTTCAAACAGAGCAATAAATGTATTTTATATAATACTGAAATATAAGTAACAGATCACAGCACATGTAGGAAGAACGTTTTAAGAAACACTTTTTAGTTTCTATTGTCAGATGTTAATAATACAATAATATTGAATTATATAGCACTCTTGTAAACACTTTTGCTCAGTTTAAAAAAACCGTCAAAGCCCAAAACCAAATATGTTCATGAAAGCATCATCGTCTGTCGCTTCTTTCCTGCTTAAACAAACGTCCATAATCCTCTGACACGCGCACAGTCGCCTCGTATCCGCTCTGTTCCTGAACTCTTCCCTCTCCCCGCCCCACCCCCCGCTGCAGGAGCGACGCCTGCCCCCTCCGGTGCCCAAAAAGCCGGGCAGAGGCCCCACGCACCCGCCCCTGACCCGCGACCGCTCGCTGGAGAGCTCCGACCGGCAGCGGCACGACGCCCGCAAGCGGCTCCTCGCGGCCAAACGCGCCGCCTCCGTCCGCCAGAACTCGGCCACCGAGAGCGCGGACAGCATCGAGATCTACATCCCCGAGGCCCAGACCAGACTGTAGGGGGCGCTGTCACAAAGGACACCCACCACTGTACCATACGCCACAGGAGGGGGCGCTGTTTGCACTTGCGGGTCGGACCGGGACGGAGAACGGGGTGAAAGTCTGAATCATCCAGGCCAGCGCTGGTGCTGGGGTTCGGTGCTTTAAAGGAGACAAACGTTACACTGGATTGGGCAGGTTTTAACGCCAGATGCCCTCCCTGTGGCTACCAGCCTCATCACTGCAACAGGAGGGGGCACTGGAGTGAAGTAACGACAACATGGGTTCAAACTGGAGACCCTCCTTTTCAAACGCTTACACCAGTTGTTCTTTTTCAATATTTATCACAACAATCTGTGGTGGAATTACAGTAATTGACATTATATATAACACTTTTCAATTTAAAGCTTGTCATTTTAGGATTATGATGAATCCTGGCTTAGACTAAAGCTCTACTGCAGACCATTCAAACTATTTCATTTAAGAAACAAGTGAGTGATGGGCTGATAATACCAAAATATCTCCATCAAGTATCAATACTCATGTGTAAATATCGGAACTTTACTTTCTGTTATATTACGTTTTGAATCAAATTAATTGAATCAACGTTTATCAACTTTTTTAGATGTTTTTTCTGTTTTAATGCATCTGTTTGATGGATTGAAACCATCACTAAAATGCATCGTTGTAGAGATTTTCAAATAGTCGACTGGACAAACACATTTGGAAAGTGGCATTTCACTCCATGAGCTGCAGATGACTGCCAAGTAACAAGTTAAATACAGAATTATCTATGAGTTAACCTTAATTGCACAAAACAATCTGATTCCTACAAATGTGTCCAGTCCAGTCGACGATAATTGAAAGTCTCTACTAAGACGGAAAATTCTTGGACAACAAATTGAAATTTTGTTAGTCAGATAATTCTTTACGTTTTTGGTCGAGTTTTCTTGATGAAAAACGTATGTAAATTTAGATTAAACCAAAAAATAATAATCTAGTCAAGTTAACATTTGTATTATTGTATTCAAACATATTAAATCATATTCTCTCCCACATGGACAAAGCGCAGACCTGTCCCATAAAGATTAGAATTTAAAGTTCTGAGGGTCTTTCAAACTGCCTCAGTTACATTTGTTATTTGTTGATTCATACAGTGGGAAAAAAAGTATTTGTTCAGTTCCCCATTGACTTTCCATTGGATTTGGGCCAAATACTTTTTTCCCCACTGTATATCTGTACATTTTAGTCTCATTAACTAATTTAATTGTAGTTTTAGTCTACTGCTTTGACGAATAACACTATAAAAACACCAGAGTAAAGTGTTCTGTGGGTTAAAAGTTGTCTAAAAAACGTTCCACTTCAGTCTCCTGTACTGTCGAAGTACTACTACTGCACTGACCACACCCCAGTGCTGCATCGCGCCTGCTGGTCCTCCCTCGGTACGTCCGGTTTAACCCGCCGTGCAAACGGGGCTCCACTTTCACACGAAAAGCGCATCTTTTTTACTGTTTCTTGTTTACATCTAACCCACAGCCAAATGTGTTGAAAAGCCATTCGAGATCCTGCTCACGACCAATACTTTTCTACGTGTGATCGAAGCGCGGGACATGATGCATCGCTATAGAAAAAGTACTTATACTCCTATTACTACGATGTCTCCCCCTCCCCCTGTAACTATAGACTAGATGTTCAAAGTACTGCTGATATATGGAGTCTATATATTTTTAACACAGACGTGGAATCCAAGCCTTAGTTCTATGGATATATTTGTAAATCTCAGTGTGCCATATGGATATTATGATTATTATTATAACTATTATTATTCCCAATCATACTGTGAAACACATTTTGTACTTTAGAACATGTAAAGGTAGAGTTGAGTATAAAGTATCGAAGCAAAAAAAATAAACTTACTCTGTGTCTCGAATAACCAGTCGCCAAATACATTTCAGTACGACTTCTTGAGGGTTGATTGCATTTTAAATAGCAAATTCTGTTGTGAAAGTAGTGGTCTAAATGTACTTTTAGAACGATTTTCTGTTTTATGAAATTAGTTGGTGGTAGTCGAGAATGGAGCACAACAGTTTGAAGCCCATAGTGTTTTCTGAAGCAAAAATAATATTAAGAGTTTAAAGAGGGGGGCGGATAAAAGTGCGGAGTGCAGGCAAGGGTGCCCTATATCTCCTCTTCTTTTGGGGATAGAAACGGCAGGATTTCCAAGGTCATTTTTCACATTTAAACCTATAAAAAGTTTGAAGAGGTAAAAACACCAGACCTAGTGATGCTATTTACTTACTATCTTCATCATCTCAGGATATTTTGGACTAAAGTGTGTCATAGTGGGTCCAAATGTAGTTTTAGTCAATATTTAGTGGAATAATTGTTTGAGATTTACTGTGATTTTAATTGATGAAAATTTAATGTAAATCTGAAATTATTTTAGCTGAAATATATTTCTTATCTTGTAAAGGCTTATCTTATTTCATTGTATTCAAACTTATTAAATTACATTGTGTGCTTCATGTTTCTTGTCCCTCACAGACAAAGCACAAACCTGTAAACCTGTTCCTTTCGAACGAGAGGCTCTTTCAAACTGTGTCACTAAAGTTCACATTTTAGTCTCTCCTTTCATTTTATTTAGTTTTTATGAGTGAATGAAAATATGTTGAGATTTTAGTCATAGTTTTAGTCTCATTAAATACTTTTAATTTAGTTTTAGTGAAATGTTACTTTGACTAAAATTATGACAAAATATTAGAGGAAATTAACATCGCAAGGTTTGAACTTGTAATGGGCTGAGGTGACTTTAAAAGAAAATAGATTAAAAAGTAAATATAGTTATCTGGGGGCTTTTCCGAGACATAGGGGGCTTTTCCAGATGAAGCCAAAGTGAACCATTCGGCTTCATCTGCTCCCATTATTTCAAAAAGATGGAAGCTAAAAATCTACTTTGTGATAACACATGACCACGGATCAAATGAATCCAAATCATAGTATTTTGCCGTATTTGATCTATTCAATAGATATAGATGGAATAGGTCAAATATAGATATACCACAACATCGAATCAAAAGTAAAGGTCCTGTTGAAATAGTTATTTTTTCTAAAGGATCTATTCAATGGTCGTCACAGAGTTGTTTAGCCTCCATTGAGCCTTTAAACTCTTAAATAAATACATTTTTGGAAAGGTTTATGGGATGAACGAATGGGAATTGGGCTGCTGTGCTCCAAAAGGTGTGTTTATGAAGTGTGGATAAATATCTGCGTGTTTCCCTCGTCTCAGTGAGGAGGTGACTCCATCAAAGTCTTTCTTTAGGAAAACATTGTGCATTCCCAACAAAAAGCTTTTAACCAGAAACAATTCCCATAGGCGTATTAAAATCGGATAAAACCTCTTGCAAACTACAAAGTCTTTAACTGTTTACTTTCCTTATGCAGTGATGAGATTTGTCCCGATAACCATCATAGACTTGCCTATACATTATCAATACTTCATGAACATGCCTTATTCCAAAATGTAATATTTAAATTGTACTTCTTCTGCATCATTTTTATTTAACACAAAACAGGCCCATGTCAATCAATTCTACTGTTGAAAAAGTCCCTTTTTTGCTTATTTTAAACCAAAACTTTTGTACATATGGGTTCAATGCGCAGAAACAACATGTGACCTCGACTGGACCGCCTAGACTTCTCAGCCATTATTTTCCCCGATAGGCTTTTGCAGCGTTTCGCACAAATACACTTAAAGTATTGAGATTTGGCAGAGTTCAAAAACATTGCGACGAGGAAACATGCGTGTTCATAACGATCCGTGTTTTTGTCTCGAAGCTATTCACTATTCACTTTCATGTTGCCAGTGACGGATCTTCAAATATTTATTTATTTGTGCAAGACACGACTAATGCCTCATGGGAAGTTAAAGGAACAGGCCACCGTTTTTTTACATATGTTCTTACCTGAGCCTAGACGAGTTCATCTGTACCTGTCCGGTCTCCACGTGTGCCTTCAGTCACGTAAACATAGCACAGACGGCGTTAGCATTAGCATCTTAGCCGTTAGCATTTAGCCGTTAGCATTTAGCCGTTAGCATTTAGCATCTCTCTTCTCCTCTATAGCTCCAAACGAGGTGAAGATAGAAGCTGCCAAACTCTTCCACGTTTTCCCTATTTAAATATGGTCACGTGAAGTCTTACACTATAAAGTATATTTACTTATTACTTATTAAAAAGGGGGAACTATATTGTAAGGCTTTATAATACCAGGAGTAATTTGGCATGCCGAATTACTCCTGGTATTATTCCCCCTCTACAATATAGTTCCCCTTTTTATCCGCTTAGAAAATCCACATTGTTTCATTTTGTGTAATTATATTTAAATAGGGAAAACATGGCTTCTATCTTCATCTCGTTTGGAGCTATAGAGGAGAAGAGAGAGGCTAATGCTAACGGCTAAATGCTAACGCCGTCTGTACAGTGTTTACGTGACTGAAGGCTCACGTGGAGACCAGACAGGTACAGATGAACTCGTCTAAGCTCAGGTGAGAATATCTCAGTGTGTAAAAACGGTGGCCTGTTCCTTTAAGGGAAGAGAAAACCAGCGGCCATCGCAAAGTCCCGCCTGAAATGCCGTGTCGCTTCAGTGCATTCAGCCAATTCAGACCAAGGCAAACTAATATTGAAAAGCTTTATTTATTTATTGTAAACTATAATCAAAATAATGACTATTAACAAAATGTGAATTGAAGTTCTTAAGTTGCTTTTCAATTAAGTTTTAGGCCAAATCTTTGACATGTGCCTGTTTACAATTTTTTTTTTTTTTTATCTATACTGAAATAAATTAATGAAAATGAAAAAACACAATATATATATTTTAAAGGGGCTTGTATTGTTGTTTGTTTCGGCCACAAAATTAACTCTGGAAAGACCGATCGGAGTAAAAGTGTTGGCGTTTCCTCCCGACGCGTTGGAGGCGACTTGTGACCAAACGTTTTGTACTTTTGTAAGCGAGGGGCTGTGCGGAGGCGAGCGCTACACCTCCGGGTCCGTGATGTCGACGAGTGTGAGCCATATTCAGCTGAACATCAGGGCGCCACGAGAGAGAGAGGCTGTCCCCAAACGTCAGAGTCACCCTGTTACGAAACACTAGGGCATATCCGGGAACATGTGTATGAATATGAACTGACATGGTGCCGGATCACAACCAGGAAAGAGTTCATACGTCGGATGTAGTGACCCCTGCTGGCCGGAGTACAGGGCGTTTGTAAAGATGGCTCTCACTTTTAGAAAATCTAGTCCCCCAACAATATGAGTTCACACTTTTAAACCTGATATCTAAAAATCAGAAACGGAACAGGGTCATTGAATGAATTGTGCCAAAGTTAAGGCCTTCATTGTCATTAAAAAAGCATTATTGAGCTCCAACAAGCAGTACAGAGAAACTTCTTTTAAATCACGGACATCGCTTGACTTTTTTACATCAAAAGTTTAACACAAATACAGGAAAACCCAGTCAGATGCAGGTTTTAATGAAAGTTTGTGTATAATTTATGTCATTTATGCATTTAAATATCCAATCTTTCCATCGTTCCTCTGTTTATTGGGAGGTAGACACATATTTAGCCTACAGTATAGTATATAAAAGTATTATATTAGATAACATGGCATTCAATTTCACTTCGACAATCAGGGCTCACTATATCTGACAAAAAATTTAATATTGCTGTCTCCTCCTTTGTCTGCACTGGGGGCCTTTAGGGGGATTTTGAGGGACGTTGGGGTATTTTTTGGGGGGATATCGACGTGATTTTGGGAGACTGGGATGACTTTGGGGGGACTATCGTATTATTTAAGGGGGTTTGGGGAGACTTCGCTGTGATATTGGGAGACTTTGTGGTTATTTAGAGGATTTTCGGAGACTGGGGTGATTTTTGGAGACTTTGTTTTCAGTTTGGGGGACTTTGGGGGATTATTGTAGGAGACTACAATGATTTTGTGGGTCTTTGTTTTCATGTTGAGTAATTTGGGAGGGGACTTACGGTTGACTTTGGGAGCTTCAGGGGTGATGTTGGGAGACTGGAATGATTTTAGGTTGTTTTTTTGTTTGTTTTTTCCTTTGTTTCGATTTTGGGAGACTTTGGGTGGGTTTAGGGGATATTTACGGGGATTTGGGGAGACTGGGAAGACTTGGGGGTTATTTTGGGAGAATTCAGTGATTTCGGAAGACTTCAGGGTGATTTCGGGAGACTTTGGGGTCATTTTAGGGAATATTAACATAATTGCGTGAGACTGGAAAGGCGTTGGGGTCATTTTGAAAGACTTCGGGGTGATTTCTGGAGACTCCGTGGTGCTTTTGAGGGACTTGGGGGGGGTGCTGTAAGTGTACTTTATGAAGAACATGGGTATAATCAGGGTTCCACTGTGTGCGTGTGCTCGTGAGTTCTCTATAATTCATAATAACCGTGTGCGTGTGAGAGAGAGACGTGTCTTGATGAAGTGCTTCCTGTTACTGTTTTCCGTTAGACTTTTTTTTAAGTTCCTCTCCGGGATGTGGCGAGTGTGGGACCCCTCCTCTCTGTACAGACCCGTCCGGATTTGCATGCACACATCCACCCACGTCCCGCCGACTGTACGACGACATAAAGGTTTTCATTTCTACATTTTTCTAAACGCCGGGTTCTGTCGCGCTGAACAAGTGTTCGATTTTCTGATCTTTGGTTGTTATTGTAAAGAAATGATTTTATCTGTTCAATAAAAACACACAAGTCTTTGCTTCTGTTGGTGCTTCACTGGGGCGTCCCACTATGGGCTTTAGGCGGGTGCAAAGGAACACATTATAAGGATTTATCAACATTAGTGTTTTGGATTTAACTTATCAAAGTGAAAAGTTTAATTTCCCCTTGGAAAACAATGAATAGCCTGTATTTCTTTAGAGAAATATTTAATTCAAAGTAAATTCACGTCTATTTATGTAGTCCTAATTATATATTTTGTGTGTGTGTGTGTGTCTGTGTGTGTGTGTGTGTGTGTGTGTGTGTGTGTGTGCACCTGTTTGTCTGTTTATTATCCGTAAAGCACTTTGTGATACCTTTCGGTATGAAAAGCGCTTTATAAATAAAGTTTGATTTGATTTGATTTGATGTATAAATGCGCCCAAATAGAAGTAAAAAGTAGAGACCCAATAATTACTGGTACTCATGTAAAAGTAATAAAGTACTTGGAGAAAAGTTCAGTGAGTGCTGTTAAATTCCTTAAACAGCGTTACATTTGGATCCATCACCTGGAAGTTATTTCCAGAAACTACAAGGTCTTAGCTTTCAAATGTGGCATTGCATCGGCCTCTACAAAAATTTGACAAATAAAATAAAAAGCCACAACATAGTTATGAATATGTGACAATAACACAAGTGTCACAAATTTGACAAAAATGGGACAGAACCGCACTGAAAAAGCGACAATAACAATAATTTAAAAAAATAACACTATGAAAAAAGGCAAAAAAAAGACAACGCAGCAACAAAAGTTTAGATCAGTTTTGTAGGTCTTAGCTTTCAAATGAGGCGTTACACTGGTCTATAGGCTGTAAGCTCCAGTCGAGAAGCTTTTAGATTTGGGTGAAGCTGACCTGGAGAGAATGTGCTCGGTTAAGGCGGGGGTTAGGAGGTTAAATAACATTATTACCACTGTTGAAAGAATAGATTTTATATAACACTTTTTTAGCTTTTAAGTCTGATTTTTGTCCCAGTGTCATTTTATTCTGGCAAACAACACAATCCTACAGAAATCTTCCAAACCTTCTCTTCTTTGCTATTGTTGATTTTATCTCTAAATAATCCCTCTAATAACCTTTAAAACGAGTTTAACTCCGGGTTTTTTGGACATACAGTACAAATCCTTGACATTAAGGTCAGCGCTGTTCTCATTATGTCCATGCGAGGGCGCCATATCCCACCGCATTCACCGGGTCTGCGCTTTGATTAATGTCCAGCAGAGGGCGGTGTCACACTGATAACCGGAGAGCGCTGCTGCCTCTTCATGCGTTTAGGCTTTTACAAAAAAGTAATATGTAATAAGGAGATCGCCCGCGTCTAAGATATCGGAACGTTCTTTCAGTAAAACATTTCAAAATAAAAGCCCTAAATGTTTTAAAATTACATTTCTATGGTTAAACTAAACTTTTGCACATTTTCTCTCAGTTCTATTAACCTCTTAACCCCCGCCTTAACCAAGTGCGTTTTCTCCAGTTCAGCTTTACCCAAATCTTAAACGTTCCAGCCTATAGACCAAAGTAACGCCTCATTTGAAAGCTAAGACCTACAGAACTCATCTAGAAGGATATTTTTCCTTACGCTTTGTTGCCCTTTCATCACACTTTTTTCCCCCACTTTTTTCTGTCACTTTTTGTTTCTATTTTGCATTTTTGTGGCTTTTTTTATCCTTGTTTTTGTCTCATTCCGTCGCTATTTGACACTTTTTTCAAGAAGCTTTTAGATTTGGGTAAAGCCAAACTGGGGAAATGCGCTTCGTTAAAGTGGGGGTTAAAAAGTTTCGGGTTTGGTCTAAATTCCCCCCGTTCCTCTTTCTGAGTAATGTTTCCACATCTTTATAAATATAATAAAAGCATAAATCTCTGACTTGTTACTTCTGGAAGTTTTTTTATTGTCTGTGATTTAAGATGTTTATCCTTCTGTATATCATGAACTCTTTATTTCCTTCATATTCAGACTTTATTACATGTATTCAGATATCATGGCTGCAACGATCAATTATTTCAGTGGGAGTATAATGTTCTCTGACTTGTCTTTCTGCAGGGCATTAAAAATCATTAAATGTCATTTGTTGGTGGGGAGTTACTGCCCTCTTCAACTGGCTCTACAGTATTCACTGCAGAAAATACTCATACAGAACAAATCAGTTTAAATGTGTTTAGCGCCACCTTCTGTTCATAAATGTGCATAATTATGACGACACAGAGATTTGCTGCTAATTACATCCAGTGCCCTTCCTGAAGCTCCGCGTTAAAAAGCCCTGTATTCTTCTTCTACTGTTCTTCTTCTTCTACTGTTTTTCTTCTTCTACAGTTTTTCTTCTTCTACTGTTTTTCTTCTTCTACTGTTATTATTCTTCTACTGTTATTCTTCTTCTACTGTTATTATTCTTCTACTGTTATTCTTCTTCTACTGTTTTTCTTCTTCTACTGTTTTTCTTCTTCTACTGTTATTATTCTTCTACTGTTTTTCTTCTTCTACTGTTTTTCTCCTTCTACAGTTTTTCTTCTTCTACTGTTATTATTCTTCTACTGTTATTCTTCTTCTACTGTTATTATTCTTCTACTGTTATTCTTCTTCTACTGTTTTTCTTCTTCTACTGTTTTTCTTCTTCTACTGTTATTATTCTTCTACTGTTTTTCTCCTTCTACAGTTTTTCTTCTTCTACTGTTTTTCTTCTTGTACTGTTTTTCTTCTTCTACTGTTATTATTCTTCTACTGTTTTTCTTCTTCTACAGTTTTTCTTCTTCTACTGTTATTCTTCTTCTACTGTTATTCTTCTTCTACTGTTGTTCTTCTTCTACTGTTATTTATATTATTATTAATGTGTGATTAATCCCGGTCTAATCCCGCGGCCCAGACCACAACAGCCCCTCCGGACAGTCCGGCCCTAAAGTCCCGCTCGGAGGCAAAACTCTGGATTAGCGCCTGAAGCAATTAGGCCCCGGGGCAACGACGAGTCAATACCTCTGTCCTGCCCCGACCCCCCCGTCACCCCGTCCCAAGAGGTAATCATACAAAAAACACACAAGACACTGGAGCTACATCGACATCCCTTTTCCCAGTCTCGTACTTAAAGGTACAGTATGAAACTTTTTTAAAGACGCGTGTCCTGTGGATTACTGACGGAAATAACAGAGAAAAAAAAACCAAAATGTCCCAAATTTTCTGTGAAGAAATCGGATTGAGCCAGTTTCATATTTATGCTTTAATTTTGTTGACATTTTTGGCAGAAAAATCTGTAAACATTTAATTTCGCTTTGTTTTTTATAAATTCAAAACTCCATAAATCAGGTTAGGGATTACGGTAGATATTAAGAAATCTTTTAAATATTGTTCAGTCCGAGGCTGAACCTTTTCTGGAGTTACTGAAATTATTCAAATGACAAAGTCTCAAATACGTCTCACATTGACTTCAACGTCTTATTGTGAAAATCACGTTTATTTTTTGTTTCCAGGTGAAATCTTAAATGTTCAGAGACCACTTTGGCCCAAAACCTGAAAACTGAAAAAAATTCTATAAATAAATAGCCTTAAAATGATTTTTTTCCTGAAATGATACAAAATAATCTGAATTCAGAGAAAATGTGTCAGTTGGTGAAAAGAGGTTTAATGTTTCCAGAACAAATGTCGTGTCTTCGTTCCCGGCGGACGCTGCAGGATATTTTAGAGCAGATATTGAAAAAAGTATTGTTAAAATACCGGTATCGGAAACTAAAGTACCCAGCCCCGTCCAGGTAGTTCTGTTTCAAAATCAGCTCCAAAGATCCAGTGTCATATTCACCTTTCACCAAGATCTTGTATCGATGATGGGAGAGTGTGACCACTGTGCAAAGCCTGAAAATGTAATAATAATAAATAAATGATGATAATAATAGTAATAAAGTGGATAAATACATATATCAAAATATCATAACGACATCTCCTTGTTTTCAACCTTGTGAATGTGACAAAACGGGTAAAGAAAGAAAAGTCAGGAAAACAAGTGAAGAGAAGGAAGAAAAAAACTGGGGTAAATTTGGGAAACATTTGAAACATTTCGGAAATAATGTGAACATTTTGGGGCAGATTGCGACAAAAAAGTTTTGGGGGAAATTTCATTTCACATTTTTAAAGAATTGGGGGGGGAAAACGTGTGAAAAAATGTGAAGGAATTCAGGGGAAAAAAATATGAAACATGTGACAACTAACCTAGTGTAGGAATCGGAAAAAAACTCTGTTCAGGCTTCGGCACCGGAAACCAAGCATCGCCAAATCACAAAAAATAAAAAACATGTACAATACCAACAAATCACAGCATGGCACAAACTCCATGCATCAGGTTGACTGAGACAATTGGATATCACCCTGTAGCAGTGGTTCCCAAAGTGGGGCCTTGGAGACACTATAGGGGCCCCACAAAGCTTGTCTAGGAAACAAGTACATTAAAAATATATATTTCAAAAGTATAACTTGAAACCGGTTTTAATTCCACTCATTGCTACATTTTGCTTTTGACGTAATTTTAGTTTTAAAACAATGAGAACATTCCAATCAACAGGATGAATTATTTTCTATTGGGGGCCCCGAGAGAATTTCGGACCGACAAGGGGATGGCTTTGGGAATGGCGGCCCTATAGAATAAAATAAAACACTGTAAATAAATGGTTTTGAAGTCGGGACGTCCACAGCAGAGAGACTTTTGGGACGGGCGGGACGTCGAGGGAAATGTGCGACACTTGTGGAGCAGGTGTAAGAGTCTGGTCCTGATGGAGTCCCTGAACCAGAGGTCACCCCCCTCCTCCCGCCCCGTCCCGCTGCAGCCTGCTCCTCTGTGTTAATGCGTGCAGCCCCTGTGTGAGACTCGGTCCCATGTGCAGCTTTTCCCAGGACGTCCCGTATCAGCTCCTCCTGTTCCCCCTGACCTGCATTCGTCATCTACAAGTGGCAAATACTCATTCATGGTCCACACATTTAAAGTCCAATGGTTTGTGCCGATACCAGGACGTTTATTATGGGACGATACCAAACCAACCCCCCCTCTGTGTTAAAGGCACATTAAAGGGGAACAGGGGAACCTTTCAAACGTCTGCTGTAGAAGTGATTTAAATATGAGGAAATATTCAGTCATTTGAAAATGAGGATTTTATGCTTAAACATATTTTCAGCGACAAAATGTGAAAAATGTATCGAGCCAGATTTAAATGTGTGGTTTTATTTTAATAATAATAATAATAATAATAATAATAATAATAATAATAATAATGGTAATTGGGCTCAACTCACGGGGGGGGGGGGGGGAGTGTCCTGCCCAAGGACACAGAGACAGTGTGCATTTGCGGGAGCTGGACAAGAAACCTGTGAGATGTGGTAACTACGGTAACGGTTTATGGTTCTGGACCGAGCCACAGAGTTCAGACTCTTCTCTCTCAGCACAGGTGGACTACGGTCACATGACTGTCTCGTGGAGACGATTCAGAACAATGAGACGACCTTCAGCCGTGGGACGGATGTGTCAGTGAGTCCAGTCACTTCCAAATAACGATCAGTGTCTTGCCCAAGGACACAACAAACCAGCACTTTCTGATTATAAGACGACCCGCTGTCTCCTTTATGTCCTGGCTCATCGCAGCGGGACGGTCCCGACGCCTGAGCTCCAAAATTATCTCCTGAAGTCATTGAGACTCCTCCGTGTCTCCTGGACGTGTTGGTTCTTTATTTCAAAACTAAAACTGCAGTTTCATCCGAGTGTGAGAAGTTCTGATCCGGCAGTGACTTTGTGACTCGAAGATCTGGAGCATTTATCTGCAGATCCTCTTTAGCGGCACATCTGAGCCCCCGGGAAGCCCAGACGGGGGCCGCCCCGGGGCCTGCACAGATTACACGGATTACAGCGAGGCGGGATTAGCTCTGGGGTAATCCAGTCACTTTCAGACCTCTGAAAACAACAGGACAGGCAATCGATGACAACGCGGGGTCGAGGTTTCACCCCGTCATACATACATATATATACATATATATATGTATATATATATATATATATGTATATATATATACACGCACACACACATATCGACTTGTTACAGCAGCTCTGCACACACAGGGCAAAGAGGAAAGAAAAGTGCTACGAATAATAATAAAGAATAAAAACCTTTAAAACAGCTCTGACATGTTGAGCCGTAGGAACCGTCTCAGGGAGGGGTCTCCTGGTGGTTCCCAGAGTCAGGACTAAACACGGTGAGGCTAAAAACTAAATTCAGTCTTCATGAGGATGTGAGACAGGCCTCAAACCCAGGCTGAAAAAGCTCTTTTCTTTTTATTGGTGTTAAAAGTCTTTCTCTGAAGAGGATCCGAGGAGACTGAAGGAGTCAAAAACATCCTGCTCAGGTCGGCCCACAGCGGCTCAGGACTAACACCTGAACACTAGACAAATAAAGCACTTACTTATGTTTTATGGATTGTTGTATCTGCTTCGAATTACCTTGTGCTCTACAAATAAACTTGCCTTGTCAATCGAACAAATGTTAATCCGCTTGAAATAAGATTAAATTCACTTAAAAAAAGAGTCAAAGTCAATGATTCTCGTCCCACTGGCAAAAAAATAAAAAAATAAATACATCAAATAAACTCTACATATTCAAGCACTTTTGAATCATCTAAGACACGACACCTGTCTCCCAGGACAGAGCTCCTGAGGTCCCGCTCAGAGGGAGCCGGCCCAGGACAGAGCTCCTGAGGTCCCGCTCAGAGAGAGCCGGCCCAGGACAGAGCTCCTGAGGTCCCGCTCAGAGAGAGCCGGCCCAGGACAGAGCTCCTGAGGTCCCGCTCAGAGGGAGCCGGCCCAGGACAGAGCTCCTGAGGTCCCGCTCAGAGAGAGCCGGCCCAGGACAGAGCTCCTGAGGTCCCGCTCAGAGAGAGCCGGCCCAGGACAGAGCTCCTGAGGTCCCGCTCAGAGGGAGCCGGCCCAGGACAGAGCTCCTGAGGTCCCGCTCAGAGGGAGCCGGCCCAGGACAGAGCTCCTGAGGTCCCGCTCAGAGAGAGCCGGCCCAGGACAGAGCTCCTGAGGTCCCGCTCAGAGAGAGCCGGCCCAGGACAGAGCTCCTGAGGTCCCGCTCAGAGGGAGCCGGCCCAGGACAGAGCTCCTGAGGTCCCGCTCAGACGCCACAGGGCCATAGAAGGTCCTGAGCAGAGTCTGCCCTGAGGAGACTGAGGTCCTCCTTGTGCTGTGAAGCTTCAGTTTGCCCTAAAAGTGCTGTCTGTACCTGACCCCGCGCGCACATGGATCTGCGCGCGCACCGGGCCTGGGAACGTGAACACTTGTTCGTGCGCAGGTTGCGCCGCTCAGAGAAAAGGCAGCACGTTCATCAATGCGCTGCGTCACGGCGCGTTAACGACTTGCACGGTCCGAATTAGCGCAAACCGCCGGGGGTGCGCGCGCCTCCAACAAGTCACTGCCACGCGCACACTCCCGCGCGCACACAATGCTGTCATTCGGGTTAAAAAGACATAAAAAGACACGGCGTTTATGAATGAACGGGGGCCGCGCCCACGTGCTCCAAATGCCCCAAAACCAACACGGAAGAAAAGACGATTGTCTTTCATTGACTCCGCGCAAACAACTGCTACTATATACTGCAAATACTACTACTGCAACTACTACTACTGCAAATACTACTACTGCAACTACTACTACTGCAACTACTACTACTGCAAATCCTGCAACTACTACTACTGCAACTACTACTACTGCAAATCCTGCAACTACTACTACTGCAACTACTACTACTGCAAATACTACTACTGCAAATCCTGCAACTACTACTACTGCAACTACTACTACTGCAAATCCTGCAACTACTACTACTGCAAATCCTGCAACTACTACTACTGCAACTACTACTACTGCAAATCCTGCAACTACTACTACTGCAACTACTACTACTGCAAATACTACTACTGCAAATCCTGCAACTACTACTACTGCAACTACTACTACTGCAAATCCTGCAACTACTACTACTGCAACTACTACTACTGCAAATACTACTACTGCAAATCCTGCAACTACTACTACTGCAACTACTACTACTGCAAATACTGCAACTACTACTACTGCAACTACTACTACTGCAAATACTACTACTGCAAATACTGCAACTACTACTACTGCAACTACTACTACTGCAAATACTACTACTGCAAATACTGCAACTACTACTACTGCAACTACTACTACTGCAAATACTACTACTGCAAATACTGCAACTACTGCAACTACTACTACTGCAAATACTACTACTGCAAATACTGCAACTACTACTACTGCAACTACTACTACTGCAACTACTACTACTGCAACTACTACTACTGCAACTACTACTACTGCAACTACTACTACTGCAACTACTACTACTGCAACTACTACTACTGCAACTACTACTACTGCAACTACTACTGCAACTACTACTACTGCAACTACTACTTCTATTTTACTGCTACAGCTGAGACCAGAGGCCAGGAGTTAGACCGGGCCCAGCACTTCTACATTAAATTCATATTGATTATTTTATTGTATTTGTTTAAATGTGTCTGCTTATCAAATACATAAATGTGATGAATCTTTGAGCTGCGTCACTGTGAGAACCTGCTGCGTCACTGTGAGAACCTGCTGCGTCACTGTGAGAACCTGCTGCGTCACTGTGAGAACCTGCTGCGTCACTGTGAGAACCTGCTGCGTCACTGTGAGAACCTGCTGCAGGTTCATGGTGCAGATGTTTGATGAAGTGTGAAGAGCAGTATTATAACGCGCTGATCGTCTGATCGCGCAGAGATTGATGAGTCTGAGTCGTTACTGAAGCTGCTCTCGGGTCTGTGCGTCTGAGTGTCCAACTGTCACACGCCCTCGCGCTCTGCGCTCGCGTGAATGCGTGAATGGTGGTGCGTAGCCCCTGCTCGTGCACCTGGTCGGTACCGGGGCGTCCCGCTTTGTGCTCTCCTTTCACGGCCTCCTCATCATTTCTAAAGCGACATGTTGCACAGACTGCGGCGGGACGCATGTGCCGTTCTTCCCACGGCCGCGACGCACCAGCTCTGCGCGCCCCCGCCGCGGGGCCGCGCGCTGTTCACAGAAGTGCCCCCTTTGAGCGCACACAAAGGTCCGCTCCGAGGGACACCACTGCGCCTTTATGAGCCTCATGGACCGACCTGCTGCAGAGCAAACCCGGGACAGGCACAAGTGCGCACCGCACACTCCGCTGGTGCACCTATACAACTGCGCCATTACGCACCGACAATACAACTGCGCCATTACGCACCGACAAATGACCTGCTCCAAAGGCAGCGCCATTATGTCCCTGCAGCTCGTGCTCTGGTGATGGACACAAACACACTTGAAGGATCGGTGTCTGTGAACTCTGGGACACAAAGGCCTCACTCCGAACTGAGCCTCTGAAACATCTGACACGTGATCATTATGGCACAGGCTCGTGATGGTTTATTACTCTGTGGGCGGCCCTTGAGTTTATAATGACACAATGTTTAAGTTATTATTCTGTAATTAAACAGTAATGAATGTTTGACCCGGGAGCCTCCAGCGCAGAGGCCTCCGGGAGCTGCTTATGTTACAAAGTGAAAGAAATGACTTGACTTTAGTCCCGATTTAGTTTGAATATTTTGTTCAAAATGTTCAGAACAAAAAACAAAAATAAAATGTGACTTACAGAGAAATGTAGAAAGTTCGCCGTGAGCCCCCAAAATAGACCTGGCCTGATCTGAACGCGTGTCTCCATGTTTGTTTGTTTGTTTGTTTGTTTGCCTTAACCAAGTGCATTTTCTCCAGTTCAGCTTTACCCAAATCTAAAAGCCCACAGCCTATAGGCTCATTTGAAAGCTAAGACCTACTACACTCATCTAAAGGATCTTGTTCCACATCCTCGTGTTCGTCTCATTTTGACGCTTTGCTCGTGAAGCTTTTAGATTTGGGTAAAGCCAAACTGGAGAAACTGCACTCGGTTCCGGCGGGGGTTAGGAGGTTAAATCATCATCCTCCGCTCTCTGGGACAAGGGGGCGGGGCTCGGCTGCAGCCTCGCGCTAATCTCTCGAGCGTCTGTCGGACCGCGCTCTGATTGGCCCGCCGTGCGTTGCCGCGCTGTGATTGGCCGCGGCGGTGGCCACTCGGCACGCGCCTGTCAGTATAAAGGCCCTCGTGATGCTGCCTCGGGGACGCAGAGCAGAGATGGAGCTCGAGCCCTTCTCCGGACTGACCCCGCCGTACTTTGACGAGGAGGACTTCTTCACGGACCAGTCCCCGGACGACTTCCTGGACGAGGACGTGGACTTCCTGGACTTCACAGACTATTACAAAGAGACCCGAGACTTCAGGGAGCGCGATGACGCGGACTACGAGCTGGGGAACCTGTCGTTCTCCTCGTCCTCCTCCTCCGTGTCCTTCTGCGCAGACTCCACGGACCTGTCTCCCCTGGGGGCCCGCGAGCTGTCTTCCCACCGCGCGCTCCTGAAGCGGCGCCGGCGCTTGAGGTCCGAGCGCGAGCTGCAGCAGCTGCGCCAGGCCGCGAACGTGCGCGAGCGGCGGCGCATGCAGTCCATCAACGACGCCTTCGAGGGCCTGCGCTCGCACATCCCCACGCTGCCGTACGAGAAGAGGCTGTCCAAGGTCGACACGCTGCGCCTCGCCATCGGCTACATCAACTTCCTGGCGGAGCTGGTGCAGTCCGACGTCCCGCTGCGGAACCAGGGCTCCGACGCGCCCGTGCCGCCCAAGAAGGTCATCATCTGCCACCGCGGCACCCGTAAGTCCCTCCGCACAGTCCGCTGCTCTTAACCTCTTAGCCCCCGCATGAACCGAGTTTGGCTTTGCCCAAATCTAAAAGCTTCTTGGGTAAAGCGTCAACATGGCGACAAAAACACGAGTAAAAAGTGACAAAAACAGAAAAATATAAATATTAAAAAAGTTGTCACATTTGAACGCTTTAGGTTTGGGTAAAGCCGAACTACAGAAACTGCGTAAGAGGTTATTATGTCATTGACTTCTGGTTGGTGACTGACCGCCCCTCCCTCTCTCCCCCTGCAGGATCCCCGTCCCCCAGTGACCCGGACTTCGGCCTGCCTCCCCTGGCGGGACACTCTCTGTCCTGGTCCGACCACAAACAGCTGCGGGACCAGAGCGTGATCCGCACCGCGAAGGTCTGGACCCCGGAGGACCCGCGCACACTGCACCAGGGGCTGCACGAGCTGCCGCTGGGACTCATGGTCTGACCCCTCCCCCCCTGGGCCCCGTATATACTGTTTGTACAGAGAGTAATTTATAAAAAGAGTATTTAATATTTTTGTAACGCCGCTGCAATCTGTATTTAATGTGCCGATGAGAATAATATATGTTTATTTAATCTGAATCAGAGTCGTGTTTTTATGAAGAACCGCTCACGGACGTGTGTGCGCGAGCTCCATGTGACAAAGTTGCTTTTGTCTCCTCGTACTTTTATTTAAAAGGACATTTTTCTGAAATATTTTCAATAAAAGAAAAAATCACACGATAAAGATTTTGAGTGTTTGTCTTTCAGGGGGAAAACTTTAGAAACATTCGTCCCAAATGTGTTTTCAGAATAATTAGGCCAATGAAATGTGCTCATAAGTATGCACGCGCATGCCTGTCTTCCGTCTCCAAGAGCGCACTGAACGGAAACGGAGGCTTGGGCCCCGTTGGAAACATGTCCATATTTGTGAACGCGTAACGGGTCGGGGCTGTGATGTGAACTCCCGCCGGCACGTGGCTCCTGACGGCCTCATACCGCTCTGGGACATTCGCTAAACGGTCTCCAATAACGGCTCAGTGCGCGCGGACTGTGGTTAAGGCGCAGCGAGTTGGAAACGGTTTGGCTTTTACGCACCGGTCACTGCGCCAAAACGACGCCACGAGTGGATCAAGTTTGCGTTTGGAGCCGAGTTGATGTAATGATACAAACATCACAGGTCCAAAGGCTCCGGGGCATTTGGTAGATATCGGTTGTTGCCTTTTGGTCGATCTTTGTGTACTTTATCATTTAGACATAATAATAATCGACATAATGAAATGACCCTCTTTTTGTTAGACCTTTATCCCCCGTCTTACTAATGTAGATAACGCACGATTCAGATTGAACATGGGGTTCAGTGTCAGTGAAGGTGCATTCACGAACTATAGGATTTATTTTCGGTTCTTTGTGCAACATGAAACACGAACACGTCAAAAATACGTCTTTAAATATAACAACACATGGGATGAAAAATAAACATACAATTTGGAAAAGTTGGAATGTACAACATATACAATATAGAGCCGGGAGATGAGACGTGAATGAAAACCTACAGTGCAAATATAAACATGTATAACATCTAAATGCACAAAAGGTCCAAACTTTCTGGGTTGGAATATTTTGTTGCCGTCGCTTTGTCTTTTTTGAGGCACAAACGCAAATCAAATGGTTCCATATCGGCCTTCACCAAATATAAGTTTAAATTATTCAACTGGCCAAACAACCTGTCCCATTTGCTCTACTTTATCGCGCGCCGTACAGTGTCTCGGCGATGCACCTGTGCGTCGACATTGGCCCAAAGACTGTACATCGTCCAAAACAAAAGGCCCCTAAGCCGAGGGGCATGACTTTACGTTTTAGACCGAATAATGGCGGAATGTCCGCGTTCACGCCGCACAGCACCGTGTGAAAGCAGTCGCTCTCAAAGCCGCGCCGTGCGTAAAAACGGGCCCTGGGGACTCTTGTGGACTCTTGCGGGGGTAATGGCGCGGAAAGGTTTGGCACCGCTCCGCGCTCCCCTCCCTCCCCGCCCCGAACAGCTTTGATCGCAGCGGGGGTGCGCCAAAAGAGGGTTTAAAACCGTAGCCGTGGAGTTTAGCGGGACTTCCATGGAAGGGTTTTTACGCGGGGCGCGAGGGAGCGTTATGGAGCTTTTCTTTGGCGCGGCCGTTTGTCACACGCGCAGAGGACACGAGCTAAAGCAGCGGGGACTGGAAACTAATCTTGATTTATTTACTTTATTTATTGTTTTGTTTCGGAAAATGACTGATATGGTAAGAAGATTTGCAGAGTCAACTTTAAACTTTACGCGCTCGGTTGGTTTTGAAGGAATGTCCGCGGCATTTATGATTTATTGTCCCGACGTGTTCCCAGTAAAGACGCGTTAACAACATGTGCACGTGGTGATCCGGCGCCTCGTGTTGTGTGTTGTGCACGTGGATAAGCTTTGCTAGATATGTGTGAAACTGACAAGGTTTTAATGTTTCTGTTTGTTTTTGCTCATTTGTAAGGGACGCTCTCCGCGTAAACTGTGAGTTATCGTGTTCTAAGGAAACGGGGACATGGAGAAAAACAAAAGCGTGATCTTTATTGTGAACATGTAAACGCAGCCTTATGAACACATTAATAAAATATCACACCAAGAAGAGAAGTTGGTGATTTTTGTGTGTGTAATATTTTATGTTTCAGGCAAAACATTAAGAACAAATACAAATACAAATAAAAGTTCTCGTGTGGAACACATGTTGTTTTGTCCTCCTTTAGTATCTCGTAAACACAGATTTGTGGGAAGATCACTGCACATCTAATTACAAAGCATTTGGATCGATTTCATGAACTCTCAGTGACAGTGACCTTGAAAAGTGACCGTGTAAAATGTGACGTGTTGCTGTGTATTCACTTCCTCTTTCATTGTTTGGAATATAAACACGGAAATCGGGAATAGGGCCTTTAAGCTGCATAATAATTGAACTCTATGTCTATGGCCGCCAATTTGTTTAAAGCTTCCATTATTATTGCCATCTGATTTCGATACTGACATTTGCTGTAACACAAATGTTCCAGTGTTAATGGACTCTGTTTGGTCTGTATGAGTCCAACCTTCTCAGTGTTCATGTGAGTATTGACTCTTCAGAGTCAGACTGAAGGAAAGAGAATCTGAGAATTATTATTTCCTTTAATCTAACTGTTATTAAATGATTTTCAGTTTTTCCTTTGTACTTCCGGCTGAAGTCCTGCTTCTTTACCTCAGTCTAGGACAGACTGTCTAGGACAGACTAGGACAGTCTAGGACAGACTGTCTAGGACAGACTAGGACAGTCTAGGACAGACTGTCTAGGACAGTCTAGGTTAGACTGAGGTCCAATGAGGCCTCAGTCTTATTATTGGAAATAAAGAACACATTCTATTTAACGTCATGTTTCTGTCACTCATGGTGTCAGATTCTCTTTCCTTCAGTCTGACTCTGAAGAGTCAATGCTCACATGAACACTGAGAAGGTTGGAGTCATAACAGAGTCACATTAACACTGGGACATTGTCTGACTAGATGATAAAAAAGAGGCCAAATACTTAAGAATAAAAGCTACAATTACCCAAATGGGCCGCACACATGATCAGACTGTTGGTCTGAATATTTGGCATCGTTTCCAAACTCATTTCACAAACTGGCCAAACATAAAACGAGCCTGTCCTCATTTGAATATTGAATCACAGACAGTAGATCAAAGGCACTAAAACCCTGAACAGTGGGCTAATGGAAACACTAAACGTGGTGTTTGGCTGCGGACTGACATTCCTGTCCGCGTGTCCCCCGGGTGTGCGGGAGGAGGAGGAGCTAAATCTCTCTGGATCTTCGGAGATGCACCTGGTTCAAAGTTCCTTTCAGCCCCGGCTCGTCCCGGAGCAGCTGCCCAAAGACGCGCGCGCCTCTCGGACACTTTGGCACCGTCTCCTAACGTCTCCTAATGTCCCCGCGGCTTTTGTCCGGGACACAAGGCGACAGTGCGGACAATGACGATCTGCAAAGGCGACTCGAGACACGTTCGGGACAGTAGACTCTTTGGACACGCCTCTTTCTGGGCAGGAGCCAGAAACTGCGGCGAGATCATTTCCCACAGTCATAGATTACAGGAGGCAGCGTGGTGGAGCATAGAGAGAATAACTTTACTACAATACTACACATACATAAAACAGGTTGTTTTCACTGTCGACCAAACAGAATCTGGCCTGTGTGTTGCTAAACAAACTCACCCATTCACACACGCAGACACTGGAGGCCAGAGGGGTGACGTGTCTTGCCCAAGGACACAACGACACGTGCAGGAGCCGGGACTCCAACCTCCGACTTTCTGATCATGAGGCGAGCATTACCTTTGGAGGGAGACCGTTTGGAAACATCAGGAAGCCTGGGTGACTGGAGTGAGTGAGTGAGTGAGTGTGTGGTGGTCGAGGGGCCAATGGCACAGACTGGTTGCCTCACTTCCGTCAGTCTACCCCAGGACAGCTGTGGCTACAATAGTAGCTTACCACCACCGAGTCTGGAGTGAATGAATAATACAATGTAAAGCGTCTTTGAGTGTTCAGAAAAGAGCTATATCAAACCAATGCATTATTATTATTAATAATTGTATTAGTATTATTATTGTTATTATTAATGATTATTATTATTGTTATTATTAATGATTATTATTATTCCGCCACTCTTGCCCCAAAACTTGTTCCAGGGCGGATTATTTTACTGTTTACTCAAATCTGGCCCCTGCGGACCGTCTGACAGTGATAGTTTATGAGCACTTTTCACTCAGGTCATTTAAGCCAATATTGATGAAAATGAATATCAATATTATCCGAAGTTTTCTCAATAACGATGATGGTGAAGCATTTCCATCAGAAATATGTAAACGTGTCAAACATCTGAAGTGTCACTCTAAAGATCGTCTTTACAGTTTTTATGTATGGATGAACTCATGGGATTATGTAGGAAACAAAAAAGGGAGAAATAACTCACAATGTGTTTGTATATGTTTCATTCTTCAAAAATGTAATCCAGCCGTTTTTACAACTTTTTTGTTTAGTTCATGAAGTTAAACTCGACATTATCTTCCAAAAACATTGCCCCCAATCGACCGGAAAGGTTTGACATTATCTCCAAACGTGTTATTATTCCTCTTCACCTGCAGAGTCTCTCCTCAAGTGTCTCCTCTTGACAAAGGCTGTACAAACACAGAGTGTGCTTAATATGGCCGCGTGTCAAGTGCTGTGTGCGCAGGGGCCCCGGGTCACTCTTCCACAGGGGCCCCGGATCACTCTTCCACAGGGGCCCCGGGTTGTTCTCCGACAGGGGCCCCGGGTCACTCTCCCTCATGTCGGAGGAAAGGGAATGTTAGATAGAACTCCATTTAGTCGAACGACTCGCGGTACTTTCAGGTCCTCGGGAAGTTGATCTGAAATGTGCCCCACATGGAGCCACATCTGCAGTGGAGGTGCCTGTTATACACGTTTTAGGCTCTGCAGTGTTGCTCCTCCAAACTGAAAATCTCGAGACATTGTGAAAATACTACACGTGGAAAATAAACATCTAATGAGAGGCCAAGACAACGGTGAGAGACCTGCCCCCGACCCGAAGGCGTAGGGACGTGACCCTCTCGTTCACCGGGGTAAACTCCAACACGTGACGGCTGAGCTGGGGGGCTATGAAACCCACCCCAGCCCGCCGCCTCTCCCCGCGGGCAACTCCAGAAAAATGGAGCGTCCAGCCTCTCTCCAGAAAATGGGATCCAGAACCCAGGCTGTGCGTGGAGGTGAGCCCGACTATATCTAGCCGGTATCTCTCTACCTCCCGCACGAGCTCAGGCTCCTCCCCCTCAGCGAGGTGACGTTCCATGTCCCGAACGCCAGAAGCTGCGCACGCGGACCAGGTCGTCGAGGCCCCTGCCTTCGACTGCCACCCAGTCCTCTCTGCACCCGACCCCTACGGATCCCTCTGAGGGTGGTGGGTCCACAGGAGGGCGGGCCCACGTCGTCCTTTCGGGCTGTGCCCGGCCGGGCCCCGTGGGCAGAGGACCGACCACCAGACGCTCACATTCGAGCCCCAACCCCAGGCCTGGCTCCAGGGTGGGGCCCCGGCTGCGCCATACCGGGCGACGTCACGGTCCTTGTTCTTAAACTGTCCATAGAAGTCTTCGAACTCTTTGTCTGACCCGTCACCTAAGACCTGTTTGCCATGGAAGACCCTACCAGGGGCATAAAGCCCCAGACAACATAGCTCCTATCATTCGGGCACTCAAACAACCCCACCACGTTAAGGTAGCAGTTCACGGGGTTGAACTGGGTGGGGGTGATGGGGAAGAACGGCCTCCCCGATCGGAACCCGAGTGGTGTTCTGTTATTGGACTTCTGTGCTAGTTACGGTTTGTCCATAACGAACACCATGCTCGAGCACAAGGATGTCCATAAGTGCACGTGGCACCAGGACACCCTAGGCAGGAGGTCGATGATCGACTTTGTAGTTGTGTCATCTGATCTCCGGCCGCGTGTCTCGGACACTCGGGTGAAGAGAGAGGCTGAGCTGTCAACCGATCACCACCTGGTGGTGAGCTGGATCCGCTGGCAGGGGAAGAAGCCGGTCAGACCTGGCAGGCCCAAACGTGTTGTGAGGGTCTGTTGGGAACGTCTGGTGGATCCCTCTGTCAGTAGGGTCTTCAACTCCCACCTCCGGAAGAGCTTCACCCAGATTCCGAGGGAGGTTGGGGACATGGAGTCCGAGTGGACCATGTTCTCCTCCTCCACAGCTGAGAGGTATCGGCAGGCCAAGCGTGCTGCAGCTCGTGCAGTCGCAGAGGCAAAAACTCGGGTCTGGGAGGAGTTTGGAGAAGCCATGGAGGAGGACTATCGGTCGGCCTCGAAGAGATTCTGGCAAATTATCCGGCGCCTCAGGAGGGGGAAGCAGTGCTTCACCAACACTGTTTACAGTGCGGGTGGGGGGGCTGCTGACCTCGACTGGGGATGTGGTCAGGCGGTGGAAGGAGTACTTCGAGGATCTCCTCAATCCCACTGTCACGTCTTCCGATGAGGAGCAGAGGCTGGGGACTCGGAGGGCAGCTCGTCCATCACCCAGGCTGAAGTCACCGAGGTGGTTAGAAAGCTCCTCGGTGGCAAGGCCCCAGGGGTGGATGAGATTCGTCCTGAGTACCTTAAGTCTCTGGATGTTGTAGAACTGTCTTGGTTGACACACCTCTACAACATCGTGTGGCGGTTGGGGACAGTGCCTCTGGATTGGCAGACCGGGGTGGTGGTCCCTCTCTTTAAGAAGGGGGATCGGAGGGTGTGCTCCAATTACAGAGGGATCACACTCCTCAGCCTCCCTCGTAAGGTCTACTCCAGGGTGCTGGAGAGGAGGATCCGGCCGATAGTCGAACCTCGGATCCAGGAGGAACAATGCGGTTTTCGTCCTGGTCGTGGAACTCTGGACCAGCTCTATACCCTTCATCGGGTGCTCGAGGGTTTGTGGGAGTTTGCCCAACCAGTCCACATGTGCTTTGTGGATCTGGAGAAAGCGTGTCCCTCGTGGTGCCCTGTGGGGGGTGCTCCGGGAGTATGGGGTCCGGGGCCCTCTACTAAGGGCTGTCCGTTCCCTGTATGACTGCAGCAGGAGCTTGGTTCGCATTGCCGGCAGTAAGTCAGACCTGTTCCCGGTGCGTGTTGGTCTCCCCCAGGGCTGCCCTTTGTCACCGGTTCTGTTCATTACCTATATGGACAGAATTTCTAGGCGCAGCCAGGGGCCGGAGGGTGTCCGGTTTGCAGAAAATTTTGTTCTGTTGGCTTCATCAAATCAGGACCTTGAGCTGCACTGGGGCGGTTTTCAGCCGAGTGTGAAGCGGCTCCAAATCTGAGGCCATGGTTCTCCATCGGAAAAAGGTGCTTCCCCGCTTCAGGTCGGTGGGGAGTCCTTGCCTCAAGTGGAGGAGTTCAAGTATCTTCGGGTCATGTTCACGAGTGAGGGACGGATGGAGCTCGGAGTAGAGACGCTGCTCCTTCATGTTGAAAGGATCCAGCTGAGGTGGCTAGGGCATCTGTTCCGGATACCTCCTGGTCGCCTCCAGGCATGTCCTATTGGGAGGAGGCCTCGTGGAAGGCCCAGGACACGCTGGTGGGACTATGTCTCCAAGCTGGCCTGGTGTCGTCTCGGGGTCCCCCCAGAACAGCTGGAGGAGGTGTGCGTGGATCGGGAAGTCTGGGCATCTCTGCTGAGACGCTGCCCCCGCGACCCGGCCCCGGATAAAGCGGAAGAAAATGGATGGATGACCTGAAAGACAAAGCACTTACACGCAGACCCAGCGCCACCTCAGTACAGAAGGGGGGGCGGCTGAAAACCAAGGGGGGGGGGGGGGGGGGGGGCAATGACGTTAAGGTCAGCACACCCTACACGATTTTTATCCCCGATTTTGATACAATTCTCAGTCGCGCCAAGTGGTTTTTATAGTCAAAGGCAGTCGCACAGAGTCGTGTCTTGTGTGGGAGGCCCCTCTTGACGCCGGGACTGCTTACACGGTAACACTTAATAATAACTACACCTTATTTAGCCTTAATACATGATGAGTGAGCACTTAATTAATCATGAACAATTCATCAGTAAAGTAAACTTAATAACACTAAACAAATGAAGTATGTGAAGAACTGTCCATTATGAGTTAGGCATTTGTAGTTCATCATGAACACTTCATTAGTTAAATGTGACTAAGTGTTAATTAATCATTTATTAAGGCTAAATAAAGTGTAGTTACTATAAAGTGTAACCAAAATGGTGGGTAAAAATAAAAGAAGCTGCTATCAATAGTAATAAACTGGGCGTGTGCTTTCTGATTTAATCCATTCTGGGTTAAACGTCGCAGTTTGTTACAATAAAAATCATAAACTCAATATTTTGTGCACTGCAATATATTGTATCGCAGACGTATCGAGGCCTCATATCGCGATACATATCGATCACCACAAAACTGTATCGCCCCAGACCTATCTATTCGAGTATATATACGCACAGAATTTAAATAAACAATTTGATCAAATATAAAAACGGACATTTTAATTAAAGAGTCCACTGTGACGTGGTTCTTTGATTTAGATCGAGGCACGAGAATACATGTTCTCTAGTTTTAATTCACTTTTAAACCAAGAACACGTCTCGCTGCTTTGTTTTGAACCTCTTGTCGTTTTGTGAGCGCTTTGCTTCAGAACAATATGACAAGTGGCACAAACTTAAAGACTTGGTAATTATTTCGAAAGTGTCTGAATGGCACGTGCGATCTCATTAACAACGGCATTCATGAAAGACCATCGTCACTTATACTTGTTATGCACTTTCCCTGCAAGGTTTCATTTTGATTTAGTCCCTGTTTTTGTTCTGACCTGATATACTTTCAGGATGATGTAAAAGTCGTTTTTGTAAAGCTGATGTAAAAACCCTTACAGACCCTCCCTGATGTGAGCGAGCACCTGTCCATATCACCGCCTCATTAGCCCCCGGTGTAGTGTCTGAGCTTCAGGCCGGTATGGCGAGCCCTGCTGCAGGTAAAGCCGCGCTCTCCTGCCGTAACTTTGTTTTTTTAACCAAACCCAAACTCGCCACTGAGCCGCGCTCCTCCGCCAGCGCCCGTCTCGCCCCTAATTAAATGTTTTGCGCTGTAAAGAAAGCCGCTTTTGGAGACGGTCACCTGTTGCTCTCCTCGCGCCTCGTCTCCATACGGCGCTCTCCATTCGCGCCTTTGTCTCCCCCTCTCTCTCTTTCGTCGCTTTTGGGGGGAATCCTCATTACGACCCCCGATCCCGTAAATCCTCCATTAACCCTTGTTTTTGTGTCATATTTTTTTGTGTGTGTCGCGCAGATCGGGGGCAGATGCGTCGAGTGCGCAGCGAGCGGGCCCTGCACACTCCCCACTCGCGCGTGCCAGCTTGGCCGCGTCTTCAGACAAAATGAAACGTCGCAGGGGCCATAAACAGACTTCAACCTGCTCCGTTTCAGCCTTTGTGCTCGCGGTGAATAATTCATGTTAATAGGGACAGGTTTTGGATGGTGTGAATGCGGGGGAGCACAGGTGCGGAGTGACAGCATGAATGACCGGCCTTGATTTTTGCCAAAGCTCGAGGGCTCTTGTCTGCTTCTCCGCGCGGATGGAAAATATTGTTATCTCTTTGATTCGCGGCATTACTTTCAGCGCGGACAAAGGCCCGTGATGAAAAGCTTATGGTTGAAGTGAAACGGCGTCGACGGTGGCCGCTGCTGAAAGGGACAGAGAGGCTCGAGTCAATGGCGTTGCGCGGGGACGGTTTTGTGCGCAAGTGCTCCATCTAACTCAAATAAAGGAGGCTATCCAAGTTTTAAAGGGGCACTTTTTGGCGCTGATAAAGGCTGAGCGGCTGTAGCCATTAAGCATATGGTGCTAAGGCGCTGGGCTTTTGTCATTGTCGGGATATTTAACTTCTCAATGGGGCCAAGTTTGTGCGTCGGAGCAACAAGTGGCTCTGAGCGCGCACGCACGCACACGGGTCCCCGCTGATGACGCGGGCCACGGGACCACGTGGAGCGGGAGTGTGGGCGAGTGCTTCGGTGAGTTATGGTGTTTGGTCAGGGCAGCGCGGGCTCTTTGTCCACGAGCCAGCTTTTGTCCACGAGCTGTTCCCTCTTTCTTCCCTTTTACGCGCTGACACTCACCCGCGTTTGCTCCAAAATACGCGATCCAAACGAGCCGAGCCACAGCTGAGTCCCGCCGCAGAGTCTTAAAGAGGCCACGGCCATCAAACTGGTTCAGAAGAAACGGGGCAAACGCCGCCGCGAGGAGCGGGGAGCCCGTGCGTAAAAGGGAGCACTCCGCTGCGTAACGGTGCGACTGGCGCGCACTGGCAACGCTGCGCCAAGGCACGGGGTACGTGGTCGGTCACGGTGGCATTAGTTTGGGTAGCTTTTGAAGGGGCTCAGCTCCAGTGAAAGCGACACGTCTTTAATGACTGTAGGTTTGTATTAAAGGAAACATTTTCCAATGATTTGATGCTTTTGTAAAAGGGCTAAAGGCTAAAGGCTAAAGGCTAACACTTCATGCACCTGCACATCTGTAAATACACTCACGCTGTCGTTGTTTTTATCATAGATGATTTTAATCTTCGTTATTCATGCCCTTATAGTCTTATAGTTTAAACGTTATTTTTACATGTGTTTTTTTATTTATCTAAGTCATGTGTTATATATATATAACATTGGCAATAAAAACTATTCTGATTCTGATGACGCAAAGATAAAGTGTTTATGTTATAACCAATAATCTTTATGTTTGGGTTTGTGCACATTTGTGACACACAATGATTTACAGGTTCTAATTTGCTCAGTTTTCTCACATTTTTATACCAACATCAAACTAGGACCTTAACTCACATGTTTCTATTGTCTTGTTTCCTGTCCATTCGCATAAGTTTATGTTTACACACATTTATAAATTACGACGAGACACTGTCCCTAAACACACCACGTGACGGTGGGCTGTGGCAGCACGTTTTTTGCGCAATAGGAAAAAGAGTGTCTGTGCTGGTTCGCGCGGCTGGACTGTGCGTCTATAAATAGTCTGGGGTTAAAGTGCGTCCCTGAGGTCCTCGCGGAGGCGGTGGGCATCGGGCCAATACAAACGTTACACTCTGAGGTTTATCTTATCACTCCACACACGCCGCAGCAGCGACGCGGGCCTCGGTCAACAACAGCCGAGCGAGGCCTTGTTTTTGAACTTATTATTCATTTATTGGCTCTGTCCCGTATTTGGGGGAATTAAGCCTGGACCAGGGCGGGGCTGATCTTTCACCACAGACACTTTAAGGTCATTTACAAAGCGTTTGCTCACGCGCAGAACGAGGAACACGTGGGGCAGCATTTGACTCTTTCACGCTTTTTTATATATATATATATATTTTTAACTTACGCAGCATTTTCTCATTTATAAGATTTGGAAATTCAGTGCAACAATAGCTATGTGTTATTTTCCAGTTTGCACTCGTTATTTAGCACCTGTCTTTATAAATGACCCTCTTAAAGGCACAGAACCACTTTTATTTTTCTCTCTAGTGGAACGCAGTTGGTTTTGTCCTCCTTTAATATGGGCCTATTGTAAACTCAGAGAGAAACGCCGTGCATCGTAATATAAAGATAAACTTATAGCTACTTTTCTAGCATTTCTGTGAAAGTGACCCTGCAAGTTGTGAAATAAACTCGTCCCTGTGAAAAACCGATGCTACAAATATAGCAGGAAAGTGAGGAATGAGTTTGGACTCGGCTAACATTTACATTCGGCCTCCCCTTTTTTGAAAATGGCGTCCTGCTGAGTCAAAGATCCTCCGATTAACAACATTTCCCCATAATTCAGTTTCATTCTGACCACTTTTTATTCACTTGGAGCATAGTTTTGACTGTGTGATTTTGCACTTAAACATGTGAGTGCCGCTGTATGAAGACGACATGTGTTGATATCCTTGTTTGATCATCTTTAAACAGTTTCCTCTCATCACATGTTAGTGCATCTGGCTGACTGTGAGTTAACCTGCACGTGGCAAATGCATCATCGAGGAAGTGGAGATTTATATTAATGTCAAGAGCAATGATATGATTAAAAGGAAAACTTTAAAGGAAAGTCTAGATGACATTGAGCTCTTTTTGTAAAGAACAAAAGCCGAAACCTGGTTATGGTCGTCAGTTTAATACATGGTCCAGATGTGAAGCTCCAGAGTAAGGCAAGGCAAGTTTATTTGTAGAGCACAATTCAAAGTGCTTCACAGTTGCATAAAATTACAAGAAAACAGATCAAATCAATCATTAAAACATAAAAATTAATCAATGACAGTAAAAGGCAAGAGTGCAGATAAAATACTTTCAGTTTTCATCTGCTCGGGTAAAAAGAGCTGTTTTCAGCCTGGATTTGAACATTGTCAGAGTGGAGGCCTGTCTCACATCCTCATGAAGACTGTTCCAGAGTTTAGCTTTAGCCTCAGCGTGTTTAGTCCTGACTCTGGGAACCACCAGGAGACCCCTCCCTGAAGTTCTCAGGGCCCGAGATGGTTCATACGGCTCTAACATGTCAGAGATGGACTTTGGTGCTAAACCATGAAAAGACTTGTACACAAGCAGAGCTGTTTTAAATTCTATTCTCTGAGCGACAGGAAGCCAGTGCAGGGACCGGAGCACTGGACTAATATGGTGGTATTTCCTGGTTCTTGTCAGGACTCGAGCAGCAGCGTTCTAACAGCTCTAACAGCTCGAGTAACATTTCGATTGGCATTTTGAATCTGCCTTGTAAATGAATTGTTTTCTACAAACTTGCCATAAGGAAAGAATTCACTGCCAAGACGTTTTTAAATACGAGAAAATAATGTGTTGCAAGAATTCTGTCATTTTATGTTTTTATATAGAAAATAAGGCGTTTTATTCACAAACATGGTCAAAATTGCCAATATTATTGTCGACAAACTGTGAATAATGGACAGAGCCACATTTAAATGGATGGGTGTATTTTTTTGGTAGATTAACTACAAATACTTTTTCAGAGGGGATTTGGGATTTACATGTTTAGTTTTAAAATAGTGGAAAAATCTGTAAAAGAAAAAAAAATCACATTTTGCCTTGTTTTTTGAAAATCAAAACTCAATCAATCAGGCTAGGAATTAGATATTGAAAAATCCCTCTTCAAAAAACCTCCATCATATCGTTTCGCCCAAGACTGGAGAATGTAAAGTCTGTATGTGCCACTTAAAGCCACAGCGCATAACATCTTCCCCCAATAAATCAAACTGAAATACAAGCATTGATTTTATGACGGATATTTTCATCATTGAAATATTCCTCATAAATGCACAAACAAACTTGAGCTTTTGCTGTGAGCGGCTCAGCTCCCCGAAGACCTGCCTGGAACTTTCCCAGGAGAGGGTGCGTCTCCGGCTCGTCTCCATGGAGATGTTTCACTAACGTCAGTCGAAAATGAGGTTAGGTCCTCATCCTTCCCCACTGCAGTAAAAGCATTTACTGAGTCGAGCTGGTCATTAGGAGCATGTTTTGTACTGAGGGCAACAGAGTCGTTCAAAATGTTACACAGTGTACCTTTAAGTGAGAACGTGAGAAAAAATGCATCTTGGAGAAAACGGTCCGATATGAAACAGTTATTGTGAAGATTAGGTTTTATTTTGTTTCCAGGTGAAAGTTAATTTGCCAACAAACCAAATCAGCCCAAAGCCTGTAAAGAAATTGGGTGTTGCCCTTAAAGGGACAGGCCACCGTTTTTCCAGACTGAGATGTTCTGACCTGAGCTTAGACGAGCTGATACGTCTGGTCTTTGTGCGTGAGGAAGAGCGTGGTCGCTTCTAACTTAACCCCCGTTTGGAGCTATAGGGATATACTGGGAGAGGCCCAATGCTAACAACATCTTTGGTCTTTTTGCGTGATTGAGCGCACGCACAAAGACCGGACAGGTGCGCATCAACTCGTCTAAGCTCAGGTAAGAACAGATCTCAGTCTGGAAAAACGGTGGCCTGTTCCTTTAAGTCCAAACAGCCAAAGTGGACAGAGTGCGCCTTTTACGCACACACGTCCGCACTCTTATTGGACAACAGTCAAAAGTCAATTGGCCGCGTCTGAGTCCTGGCACCGTCACCCCTCCCCCCCCCCCCCCCCCCCCCGTCACCTCCCCCCTCTCTCCCCCCGCTGGATCCACACCATTCTGCGGCGCTGGCGTGGGTCTCGCCGCTCGTGCTGCTCCGTGCGCGCGCCACAGCTGCGTGCCTCTGCCCCGCGCACGCACGCACGCACGCACGGACGCACGGACCCCCCCCGGCGGGACGGAACACGGCGGCCTGACCTCCGCGCTCGGGACGGGGGCCAGTGGCTTTGACTCCCGCCGCACAAAGGCGTCGTGCTATGATCTTTGTGCGCGCTGAAAGCCGGGTGGATATGAGGGGCATTGTGCACAGCTTTTGCGTGCCCCATCGTGAAATATGACTGCGCCTTTGACGAGGGGCCGCCGCGGCTCAATGGGGTGAAAATGAACGGGACAGCTGAGCGCGGCCTGTCACGATCAGCCACGGACGCGCCACAAAGGAAAGGAAAGAGTGGATTTATCTGAGTCCGGGGCGGAGCGAACACGTCCCCAGACTCTCAGGCATAAAGTCAGAGGGTCATTAAGAGATGAGCCGCAAAATGAAGAGGGATGAGACTCAGCATGTCTGAGATCAGCGGGTGGAGGTCAGGTCTTCACGTCATCGCCTCCCTTAGACGTAAATCTCACGTTCTGCACTGCAAAAGGTCCTCTTGAAATAAGTACTGATATCTGTCCACGCTTCTCAGGGAGTGTCTTTACAGCCCATTTAGTTAAATAAAAACATTTATAATTGGTACTAAATTTGCAAAACAAGTGAATCCTAAAGGGCTTATTGTGGCATGAACAAGAATATTCCAGTAACCATCACTCAACCAGTTTAAGTTCAATGCATCGGGTTTACAAACTATTCCAAGTAATCGCAATGAGCCGGGACGGGGCCTTGGATCTAAACAACTGTCAGACAGATCAGCTACAAAACCCGGTCCATAAACCATAACACGAGGCAGTACATGAGATTTACATACATTCGGTCAAAGCAGATGATTTCCCCGACTCTGGCCTTGGAGTTCACTGAACAAATAACAGGTCAATAGAATTAAAAGGTTCTCTTTGTGTTCTGAGAACTTCTCAGATATTTAGGTTTAAAGTTTTGACTTCTCGTAGAACAAAATAGGAAGTGAAAAACATGTTTTTGCTCAATAGTGTCCAGGAGGAACAATAATGACATCGTCATAAAGACAGCTTGTATTGCACTTTACAAGCCTGAGCGCTGTAGGCACAGCACTCATGAGGGTTAGCTATTGTAGCCACAGCTGCCCAGAATGGCAGTCTGCGCCATCGTCCCCTCCGACTCACTCAGTCTCACTACACTCATCCTGGCCTATTGTACATGTTTTTAGTGGCAGACACGGGGAGAACATGTAAACTCCACTGAAAGGTTCGTCCAGGTGGGAATCGAACCCGGGGCCTTCGTGCTGTGCCGCCCGACAAGAGTGAATATTATTATCAGATATAAACCTTTAAGGGGACGTTTGATAATTGTATTTTACATTGTTATTATTATTATGAGGGTTTTACATTTTTAGTTCATTTACTTTTAATTCATATTTTAATTGTTTCTAGTTTAGTGTAAAGTTATTCTGAAATAATTCACTTTTTAATGTTTTTTTATGACTTTTTACAATAGGCTATAACTCTGCGAGTAAATCTTTTTCATTTAAATCATTTGGACGCGTAAAATAGATGTATTTTTTTACTTAATTCTTCATAAAGATTTATTTTATATGTTTTTATGGGTTTAGTTTTAAAATATTAAAATGAAACATAAATCAGACTTTTCCGCTCGAACAGTTACTCGATTCTCACAGCGACATCTTCTCTGTTGGGCCACTACTTTTTACTTTGTACTTGAGTAAAATGGTTTAAAGGTACATTACTCTTACTTGAGTAAATATTGTAGCTGCTGCACCTCTGCACGTGGGGCATGAAGGAGGAGGTTTTGTTGAAGAGCAGTGACTCACACATGTCCTGAAACTGCAAAGAGCTGATTCTGAAGACGAGGAATTTCAAAACATTTCTTTGGAAATTTGTTGTTGTTTTCCAGATTAACCTCTTAAGCCCCGCCCTAACCAAGTTTTTCCAGTTCAGCTTTACCCAAATTATTTTCTTTTTATTGCTTTGTTGTTCGTTTTCGTCACATTTTCATGGCTTTTTGTCGCTTTTCTGTTGCTCTTTTGTGGCATTTTTAAAAAAAAATTCCGTCAATTTTTTTTACAACTTTTTTGTCACATTTTTGTCACGTTTTCGGTCACTTTTTGGTCTTATTTTTTATAAAGGGCTCAAACAAACTAAACTAAACTATGTTGACACTTTTTTCATGAGTTTTCAGTTCCTCGTGACGCCAGACTCGGGGTGTAAGAGGTGCATGACATGAGTCAGATGTTTCCACTAAAGCCTGCATATAACCCATTATTATCACTATTACCGCCTTGAATGAGTTGCGTGAGCGTCCGCGCGCGCGCACACTGGCCCCTCCCCTGGCCCCTCCCCCGGCCCCTGTCAGTTGCCAGGCTCCTAAAGGTGAAGCATGCATCATTTTTCAGCCGCGGCCGGGGCTCGGCTCCCACAAAGGCTGCGCGGGGCTCGCTCGGGAACAGCCTTTTCCGCGCTTGTTCTCCGCGGGGCTGAGCGTGTTGTGGGGCTGTCCCGGCTGTGAACGAGGCGCAGCGGGAGCGCGGAGGGCCAGACAAATGCAGCTGTGTGCGCGCGGACGAGTCAAGTGGCACAGAAAGGCCGTCCGAGGCAGCGCAGCGCACGGGCCCAGTCAGCTTTATGTGCACGTCACATCAATCAAAACAAAGGGCACAATGCGGCGCTAAACGCAAACTTGACGCTTTTGAAACGGCCTCTCCACAGCCGCGGCCCGCGCGTTAGAGACGGTCTGTGTGGCCGGAAACTCCGCGCGGATATTATTAATGGATTCTATGATACAGCAGCGGCATTAGCATATCAATTATTACAATACAAGAGAGAGGGACACGGAGCAAGGCCCGGGGCAGAGTCGTGTTTTTTTATGGGGAAAAGTTTGGACTGGACAAAGATGCAGAAGGTGATTCTCTCCGGGACAGGACTGGGTAACAGTCCCGGGACAGGGCTGGGTAACAGTCCCGGGACAGGGCTGGGTAACAGTCCCGGGACAGGGCTGGGTAACAGTCCCGGGACAGGGCTGGGTAACAGTCCCGGGACAGGGCTGGGTAACAGTCCCAGTGTGGTATCGGGGATATCCAAAGCAGGTACAGAAAAACAAATATATATTTAGCGGCAAGGCAATTGTAGAGCACAGTTCATACACCGTGCAATTCAAAGTGCTTCACAGTTGCATAAAATGACAATAAAACAGAGAAAATCAATCATTAAAACATAAACATAAAGTTAATCAATGACAGTAAAAGGCAAGAGTGCAGATAAAATACTAATAATAATAATTTTCAGCCTGGATTTGAACATTGTCAGAGTTGAGGCCTGTCTCACATCCTCATGAAGACTGTTCCAGAGTTTAGCTTTAGCCTCAGCGTGTTTAGTCCTGACTCTGGGAACCACCAGGAGACCCCTCCCTGAAGTTCTCAGGGCCCGAGATGGTTCATACGGCTCTAACATGTCAGAGATGGACTTTGGTGCTAAATCATGAAAAGACTTGTACACAAGCAGAGCTGTTTTAAATTCTATTCTCTGAGTGACAGGAAGCCAGTGCAGGGACCGGAGCACTGGACTAATATGGTGGTATTTCCTGGTTCTTGTCAGGACTCGAGCAGCAGCGTTCTGGATGTTCTGCAGCTCTAACAGCTCGACACATTGTTGCTGTTTATTCGCTGACCCAATGGAAGCCGAGGGGTCCCAAGACCACTAACCACTTTAACTGAGCTCTTTTTCTCCAGTTCGGCTTTACCCAAAGCCTATAGGCCAGAGTATAACGCCTCATTTGAAAGCTAAGACCTACACAACTGATCCTGACTTTTTTCTTGCATTGTCGCAGCGTCTTCGTCGCTCTTCTTCTTTGCTTTTTGACGCTTTTTTATTGTGTTTTTGGTAACACTTTATTTTACGCTGCCCAATGCAATCTGCTTTGTAACAATCTGTAATAACTTGTATGTTGTCCATACACAATAGAGTAACGTGTATTAGTTAGTACTTTGCAGGTACATCATGTATAAAGACATGTGACCTTAGAGTTAGGGCTAACCCTTTGTAGGGAAGCTACTTACCATAAAGCAGTACTAAGTAACGTGTTTACCTTAATAAATCCTTTTCCCTCTGGGGGTAATACAAGTGTTAATGGGACGATTGGAGGGTCTTTCATCTCCCCCTGGGGTCTCTGGACAGAAAACCACATTTGCAACTTGACTGCCACCGGGTCGGAGTCACCAATACACACTAATAGAATCACTAAGAAGAAGAAGCTAACAGGCTAACGGGCAAAGCTAACTGCGGGCTAGCGCCACTTAAACAGTATTTACAGCCAAGTTTGAGTGAAAAAACATATTTCCATTGTGTAATTGGATGAATAACATCCCTCTCTCCCCTTGTCTTTTCTGTCAGCGTAGTTTTTACTCTCCAAGACGTTTAATAAGTTAGAAAATCATAACTTGCTACGACACCTGCAGTTGCGCTCATGGCCTCTAGGGGCATGAGTTACTTAGTACTGCTTTAAGATCAAGCTGTAAATGATCGATAGTTTCCTGTCTCAGAAAAAGGCAATAATCCATCCAGGCCGTTTTCTTCATTCCTGTGAAATAGATCTGACTCATATTTATCCAGTAATCGTCCTCTGTCTCTTGAGTTTGGTTTTTATCGCACAAATACATTATTCCCAGAGTTCAGTGAACTTTAGCAGATGTAGCGACTCTGACCGACTTTCTGCACGAGCAGCGCCCGGGACGTCACGTAGCGAGGAGGAAGTTCTGTCCGAAACACAAACAGAATCAGTGCCTTAGAGTCTACAGTCAGGGTGGGCCTACGTCCTGAGTGAGGGGTTCATTCACTACACTCCGCGGGACACTGCGGGCTTACCTGTCCCGCAGTTTTTTTTCAGCCGCCCATTACCACGAGATTTGTGTTGGGTCCTGTGGGACCCAGCGGGTCTCCAAGTGCAGAGGGAGGCCTGCAGACAGAGTGGTCAACGTGGACGTCTACGTTCGACTGACTGAAGCAGAGGAGAGGAACAAAACGCCGCTGCCAAAATACTGACGGGCTTTGGCTACAACTTTCTCTGTGTCGGACCAGAAAACACAAAGGAAGAGCTTCTCCTTCTGACAGAGCCTGCTCCTGCTCAGGACGTCCCATCTCCGCAGTACCTATATAAATAAAGGTTCTTCTTTTTCTTCTTCTACCTCAGGACACTCCTGTTCAGGATGCCCATTCCCAGCTTGAGGAGGTCCATTCTCCAGTGGCTCCTCAGGACAACACACAGTTGCAGATCCACAGACTCCTGAGGCTGAAGTTCCTACATCTCAGGTTGAGGCTGATGATGAGCCTCCAGACGTGGAGCTGAAGGCTCAGCTCGCGCTCGAACTGCAGGAGCTGTTGGCAGAAGTCCAGCCCTTGTTGGACTTCATGGGGGAAAATCCTCCCCAATACTGAAAAGTCTCCACTTGAGGCCAGTCCATCAGCGGTGAAGAGAAATATATTAACTGTTGACCAGCAGAAAGAGTCCCTCAAAGATGGCGGCTCCACAGTAATATTCCAAACTCTATTGTACATGTTTTTATCGGTGAGAGAAACTGAAGGCTGTTTCTATTATTAAGCACGTTTGTTCCCGGCCCGTGCGAGGGCAGGTGACCGCTCTCGTTTGGCGCTGAGCTGCGGGTCTTTGTCCCAGCACTTCTGCGTCGCCGTGGAAACAGGCGTATATATTTTACTTCCTGTCGGCCTCTCAGGAGGGATCCCACTCTGCTGCGGTCCAGCACCAGCCCCGGCCCGGGCGCAGCATAAAGGGGGGGAGGCTGGTGCTGGGACGTCCCGCTGCGGCGCACTGCTCCTGGGTCAGTCACGCTCACTCTGCCCTGGAGGAGGTCCAGGCAGCGCTGGAGCTCAGCCACGGAGACCATGTCAGCGCTTTCTTTCTTTCTTTCTTTCTTCCTTTTATTTTGGGCGACGGTGGCACAGTCGGTAGAGCGTCTTGTCTCGTGATCGGAAAGTTGGGGGTTTAAATCCCAGCTCCCGCAGATGCACATTGTCGCTGGTCCTTGGGCAAGACACTTCCCCCGCCTGTTCCTTTCCTTTAAAGCACTTTGGGCCTGATGGAAAAGTTTAGACCAATCTTTCTTTCTTTCATTATTTATTTATTCTCTCCTTTGCCCATCGACACATGCTGGTCTGATTCATTATTAGAAGACTTTATCGCATTAGTCTGATTATGATCGGATTTCTCTCATCACATAAACCTACTTTTATGATTGTTTCTGTTCAAACTGTGACATTTTTCCTCATATATTATATAACATTGTATTTTCCTACACAGGTTGTGATTGAACAAGCTGTAAATGGCTTTACCCCCTTTACCCCCTCCTGGAGACGCCCCCTTAACCACTTAACTGCCACCCTAGGGTTAGGGTCAACAATTATTTACATTCAAGTCTCAAAGCGTATTGACTGGAGAGCTTATATGCCAGTGTGATACCTAATTTGAAAGCCAAGACCTTCTAGTTTTTCAAAATATGTGTGAGATCTGTGTGAGTGAAACACAACCTTCGTTACATTTGCCGTTCTCAACCCTAATTATATCCTGATGAGCGTTAACTAACCCTAACCCTAACCCTAGCCCCCTGATCAGGGGAGACGCAGTTAAGGGGTTAACGTGGTTTGAGATGATCCTGGAGCTCTGGTGTCGGGGGCTTCGTGCCCCTGGTAGGGTCTCCCAGGGCAAACAGGTCCTAGGTGACGGGTCAGACAAAGAGCCCCTTATGAGAGACCAACAGGCCCGGGTAGAACCATGAGGCCGTCCTTCTGTGGGGTCACCACCTGTTGAGAATCCCTGATATAAATAAAGCCACTGAAAACATCTGATCTTCTCTCTTCATGATGGACATCCCTGTTTTAAAGGTCGTATTTGCTCTGCTCGTGTTTGGCCTCGGCTTCAGACGCTGTATCTCCTGTTTCCAGTCAGATTTCGCCCCCTGGCCCAGAGGAGCGGCGCGTTGGTCCCGTTGGCGAGCGGCCGGGCCCCTGCGGAGCGCCGTGTGCTCGGGTCGTGCTCGGGCTGTGGGACGTCAGATGAAGTCGTCCTGATTGAGTTTAGGCGCAGTTAGCCGGGAGTCGGTGAGCGTCTGCGGCCCCCCCCCCCCCCCTCCCCTCGCGCTCGCTCTAATTGACAGCCTCGTGAGGAGCGCCGCCGTAATTGATTTTAGGCCTGTCCCGTTCCCACACACTGCCAGCGGATGGGAACGCTTTGGGGACAGAGGCTCGGAGGCTGTGACGGGAATGTTAATCACTCCGGACAAATACTGTTCCCCAAAGCTGAGCCTCTGTCCCGCCTGAGACGTCCCACTTTCTCTAATCAGCTCGTAAAATATACACGTTTGGCTCTAACAGGATATTTGGGGGGGGGTTGCGCTTCCGGTTCATGTCGGTAGTGCTGTAGTTTTACCTTTTTAATAAAGAAATGGTTAAACAATCAGTATTTGTGTCGGAGTGAAGCCTCGATAACATGATATTACGACTGTAGCCGAAATGTACACATTAATATACGGTTCAAAGTACTTTTACCATCGATGTGGCCCTTATTAATACTTCATGTAAAGCGCTTTGTGACCATGTCTGTGAAAGGCGCTATATAAATAAAGATCTTCTTCTTCTTCTGCTTCTTCTTCTTCTTCTTTATTATGTTGGTTTAGCCTAAAGCTAAACATCGGGGTGAATCTGACCTTCCAAATGCCTGACATGGCAGATTCGCACGGACATAGAAGCTCCGAGGACGTTAATAATATTGACTTTTTACCTGAGGTCTGCAGGTCATTCTTATCCCGTGTTCTTATGTTTTGGCGCCCTGAACATGTTTATATGTTTATCTCTAAAGCTTCACCTGGTCCATGTTCCTCCGAGCGGCTCTTTAAGGCGCTCAAACCGCTCACTAGCACTAGCACGTGAGTAAAGTTATCGTCTTCAGTGCTTCCTATGGTTGTACAAGAGTCATATTTGTTTTTGTTTGTGACCACAATGTTCTCCCTGCAACAAAAACAAACAAACAAACATTCAGGGTTGTTCCTGTGCACGTGCCTCAGAACATGAGGGTCCCGGGTTCGAGGCGGTGATCTGTCAGTCTGCCCCCGGGAAAACTCTGACTACATACTTACCTCCGCCAAGAGTGAGTGTGTAATCCTGTGTCTGTGAAAGGCACTAAACAAATAAAGTCCTTTCCTTTATAGATTCCCATGCGTGGCCTTTTTTATAATCCCTGGATCATAGGCTGAAGAAGAACGATGGACTGAGGGCGTTTTGGAGCCAGCTCTGTGATTTAGAACAGGAGGGAGAGGAAACCCTGCGTTCAATAGTGACTTAAAGAGGTAACAAGGTTTTAAAGGAAACGTCCAGAACCTGCTCCATTCACGGCCACAGGGGGCGCTGGACCTGTTTATTAAAAAGCTGCGACAAACAGCATTGCAAACATGTTTAAAACCTGAAGAATCGGTAATATTGGACGTTTGAATTGGCTCAGTCTCGGCCCCGTCTTTGTGCTCCGTCCATGAATAAGTTCAATCAGCTCCATGTTTTTCCTGAGTTCAGCCGCGGCTCGGAGTCACCGAACACTTCAAAGGAGCCGCTGCGAGTCCGTGTTTGGCTCCGGCTGAAGAGCTTTTCCCTGCGCTGAATGAACGGCGTCTGTTTGAGCAGGGAACGTGTGCCCCTCTCTTTGTGGGACCTTTCAGGCGTTCAGTCTGGTCTCATTCAGGTCCTCTGGCATCTGAACGACCCGGGGAGGAACCGGCCGAGCGCGGCGAGGGGAGGGGAGTCCACCCACCGCGACTGTGACCGACCCGGGAGCGACCGGCGGGACGGGACATGAGCCACGGTTTCTCCACACTGAGAGAATGTTCTGAGCTTAGACGAGTTGATGCGTACCTGTCTGGTCTTCACGCGTGCGCTCAGTCAGGCCAAAACGTCATCCTCGCGCGGGTCCATAGAGGAGGAGAGGCTAAACGCTAACAACATGTTTGGTCTTTTTGTGTGACTCAGCGCACGCGTGAAGACCAGACGGGTACGCATCAACTCGTCTAACCTATAAGGACTGACAGAAGCGAGGCTACCCGTCCATCGGCCCCTCCACTCACAACATTCATTCTGTCCTATTGTACATGTTTTTAGTGGAGGGGGAAACCGGAGTACACAGAGGAAACCTACGCAGACACAGGAAGACCTTTTGCAGTTACGGTTAGGTTCAGGTGAAATGTGTCCTCTGCATTTGACCCACCTGTTTATGCCACTGGGACGACCCATAAGGAGCAGTGGGCGATGGGACCATCTCCAGATGTGGAGCCATGGTCAGAATCACCTGGCTGAAGGATTCACCTATTGTACATGTTTTGAGTGGTTAGGGACAATGGAGTACCTGGAGGAGACCTACACAGACACACACATTCTTGCAGTGAAGCACAAGCGCTGACTAGAGTGAGAGTGCGAGGATGGTGGGAGGGGCTGGCAGCGCCCTGCCTCTGTCATTCTGCCCCAGGGCAGCTGTGGCTACAATAGTATTTTACCACCACTGAGTATGGTGCTTTGAGAAACTTGGTCGGCACGGTAACATTTTTTAAAATTGTTTGCCTTCATCTATGTCACTTCCTGTCGGTGTCGAATAAGGAAACTATAAACATCACAAAATGTCAAATATATTAATATATATTATAATCGTGTCAACTATGTCTGAGCAAACGTTGTGTGTCAGATGAGCTTTGAGACTTCCTCCACTCCTCCTGACGTGGCTCGTTTATTACGTTTGTTTGAGCAGCATAAAAAATAACAAACGTTTACAGGAAAAGGAGTGAATTTGCATAAACTGAAGGTCAGGGAACAGACCTGCCCCCGACCAGTGGGGTTTGAGTGACCGGGCAGTGTGGGCAGATCATAGCCACACTTTGGTCGGTCTAAAAACTAAATCCATCCCTCATTTGAGCAGAAGAGCATTTCTGCTTTAAAAAACAGAACCATTGATTGTGATTGCTTCATTAGATCCCCCGTTTATGCAAATATCTTCATTTCAATCCAAAGTTACAAAGTGTGCGAGGGCGACAAGTGTAAAACTAGTATGAATAATGTCTTTTATTTTTCCCATATGATGAATGTTTTCTGTTTCAATACTCTTTCATACACGCTGCATTTACACGTCTCAGCTCCTCCGTCCCACGTCTCTCTGAACGCCCCTAATGTCCCGGTGCCGCCGTGTTTCTGATGGTAAACAGCTCCTGGCAGCTCTTCAGAACAACCCCGCTCCTCAAAGGCACTTCGTCTCGCTCCGTCTCCGTTTTGGCCGCTCCGCCGTATAAATCAGTGATGGATTTTAGCCCGACGCCTCTGCTCTCGGCCCGACAGACAGTTTGAGTGAATGTGGGCGGGGCGGGGGGGAGGGGCGACATGACACAGCCCCGCCCCTCGCCGCCTTCTCCGTGTAAGGCACTCCCAAGTCATTCAGCCCCGCACCATTCAGGCCCCATTCACAGGCGCTCAGGACATCACAGCGGACCTGAATGAAGGCGGTGACAAGTGACTGTTTCAAAAGTTCTAATAAAAGTGACATCATTTAAAAAAAAAAAAACATTAAAATCATTATCATTTAATCAGTTTGTTTGTCATAATTGTATTGACGAAAATGTGAATGCTTCGTCGTTCGCAGATAAGAAATGCTGCTCCAAAAGTGCATCCTCCCCCCAGATGATTTAAACTGGAGCGATCCCAGTTTGATATCAGAGGTAATATGTTACTGTGACGCTTCATTTGATTCCCTGTCTATTTTAGATGATCTAAGGCTGTTTGCAGAATGACAGTCATTAACCTGGCATAAGTTATATCACAGTGCAATACCATGAGCACTGATAGAAAGATCCAGCATGTCGCAAATCCATTAAATATTTAGTTTTGAAAAACGTTGTTTGTAGTTAATGCTGCGTTGTTCATTAGTATAATTAAAGCAGTACAAGATAACCTCACCGGCGGCACGGTAGTACAGCGGTTAGCGGCACGGTAGCACAGTGGTTAGCGCTCGTGCTTCACAGCTAGAAGGTCCGGGTTTGATTCCCACCTGGACGGGGCCTTTCTGTGTGGAGTTTGCATGTTCTCCTCGTGTCTGCGTAGGTTTTCCTAGGTTTCTAATGTATATTGTACACTGTCCCTGTTCAAATAAATAAATAAATGATACTAAATGATACCAGCAAGCTAAATTCTCAAGGTATTTACAAACACACGAGAATCCATACAGATAAAGACAGAGCGTGCGTCTCAGGGTCAGTCACTTTGTTGCGGGTGCTCTTCAAGGATCAGGTACAACCAAGGCCCTTTAAAACCCTTTAATACAGCAGGGACGTCACAGAATGCCAAAGCATGTCTTCATCAGGGCACAGATGGATCTGTGTAGCTGTAACAGCACATACCATGAGTGTTCTTGATCCAGTCAACAGGAAATGCTCCAAACATGTGACCTCAGGTTCAGGCCGTCCCGGACCGATGTCAGTGCTCATGGTGTTAGGACTGTCATATCCATCTGGCTCCTGCAGGTCAGTAAGAGATGGATTCCTTTTGTTTCTGAACTCACAAATACCACGAGAATGCTGTTTGCAGACGAGGTTAAGACACCAATGCGATGAAATCCTCAGCTTTTCAACATTTTGGACTCATGTTATTATTCCGAACTTGCACAAAGATTCCCTCTCCCAGACACTGGAACCACAAATCACGGGTCTTTTGAAGTGTCTCTCTTTTGTGTCTCCGGAGTGTCGTCTCCTCCTCCTCCGCCTCCAACACGCCTCTGCCGCTGTTTGTTTTTGACCCGTACCGGAGAAAAATGGGTGAATCGGCATCATTTGACCCTGTTTTCCCTGGCGGGGCGGCGACGGGGACGGGGGAGTCTGCCCCCGGCCTGACCCTCTCTTTCACCGCTCTGCCGCGCATCACTCGCGCCTTTGTGACGCGTGATTAATTGAGTGCGATAAGTCGGCGTGAATGCGGATTGTTCAGGGGGCTAACGCGCTCCGCCTGGGCCTTTAGCGGCGCTTTCACCCGGCTTTGTACCGCAGCATATGGGCCCAGACGATTTCACTGACCGAGCCCCCGGAGCAGATTCATCACGCTTGTACGTCCCGCTAACAATGCTAACAATGCTAACTGGCCGCGAGGTTTCATTGAGACGGCGGAGGAACTCGGAGCTGCGAGAGTCCATCGATATTTTAGTAAAGCGTTCATAAAGCTCTCACAGGCAGTTAATCACGAACTACAACCATTTCACAACTTCTTCTAATGCTAATCAAACTAACGCATGCTAACACTTGCTCACTCTTTTTTACTGTCACTACACAAAATACAGCCACATCTTAAAGGAACAGGCCGCCGCACTGGGATATGTTCTTACCTGAGCTTAGAGGAGTTGATGCTAAACGTTCTGGTCTCTGTGCGTGCGCTCAGTCAGGCAAATGTTGTTAGCATTTAGCCTCTTAGCAAAGGCTCCAAACGGGCCCACATGGAAAGAACCTATATGAGGATATATGCGCATATATAAATCCTATATGGAGGATATATGCACATATATTATCATATATATGCTGCATATATGTGTATATATGCTGCATATATGTGTATATATGCTGCATATAGGCAACATTGAGGTGCATATATGCTGCATATAGGCAACATTGAGGTGCATATATGCTGCATATATACAGCATATATGCACACATGATAATATATATGCTGCATATATGCCACATATAGGCAACATTGAGGTGCATATAGGTCTCCTGTATTGCTTCTTTATATCCACATATAAGCCCTATATATACGTCTCCTACATAGCTCATGGCAGGATCTGGTCACTTTGTAGCTCATATTTCACTTTGGCAACTGTCATACATAATGCCTATAGCTCATATTTTGTTTTATCAAGGCAATAACTAAGAACTAAAACAAAAATTATGCAAGAACTTTTTTCCAATTTCAAGTCATTTCTAGATTCACTTTACAGCTCATACATATCCACACATTCACCGTTACATCCACCAAATGCAATGCAAAATGCAATGTTTTCAGTATCGTCTTAATGCAGTTTCTAGATTAATATGGCTGAAAGGTCATTAGTCTAAATGTAGAAAAAAACAAAACAAAAAGTACACAGAACATACATTCAAGTCATCATCATCATTTATCGTCATCATTCCACATCTATCTGAGTATTTCACTGTGGTTAATGAATTTGAAGACAATGTCAACATTTCTGTTCACAGTTTTAATGAACAGACACTTTTCCTTTATCTGAGATGCATGTATAGCAACTAAAGGCCCCAGACTTTTCCCTACAGGGATGAAATAACAAGGATTCTTAAATTGACCACAGATGTCCTGTTTCACTTTTTGGTAGTACTTCCCCACTGCATAACATGTCTCCCCCGGCCCCAGATCACAGACAATGAATGTCTTCACAGAGAAAATACTTTCCTCTCGATCAGAAAGACTGACAGTGTACGAGTTTCTCCGAAAGTACGCAAGTAGTTTTGTGAATGAATTATTTCATCATTAACCACTACTCTGGAAAAATACTTCACAGTGACTCTATTTCCTAGGTTGCTGATGCTGTTTAAGGCCAGAAAATCATCATTTCTGATCATGCACATTTTAGGCCTACCCAGAGATGTAACACCATGAGAGCGACTTACTAAAACAACTGCAGATAAGGTTGTACTTTACCTGTGTTTTAAGCAAACGAAATAACGCGAGAGTGGCTTAATATTTTCTACCATGAATTATCTCTGCTTTGGATGTACATGATTGACCGTGTGACTGTTATCAATGCAGTCCCCATGACGGACATGTGCACATGAAAGAACGATGCCGCTTAAAAAAGTGTGTGGGGGTGATGTTTCCAATCAGAATTTCTTTCAGATTAAGCAGAATCCAAAAAGAATCTTCCAATTGACGTGTTTACATGAAACATTTTTTTTTATTATGATCAGCCCTTTATCCAAAATATGTGTCCAATCACAGCTGTAAGCACTTTGGGTTCCTGATGAAGCACTATGTTGTTGTTGTTGTTGTTATTATTATTATCATTATTATTATAGTAATACTGTCTTATTATTTTTGTCTTCTAGATGTAAACCTGACACTGTAAACCCGAATGCTATTTGAGGTAATAATTTAAGATGTGAAAAAACTCAAAACTAGCCAAAATCTTCATTCATCTCAAAATGTTTAAGTCTAAATGGGTGTTTTTTAAGTTTAGTAAGGTTTTATTGCCATTCAGATTAAAATTGTCAAGTTTAGAAAGTTCAAATTATAAATTTTGAGGCGGGTCTTTTGCGTCATGACATCATGACGCCTGCGTGCCTTGGCTGGAGTGACGTGTTTGGTTCTGCACAGCCGCAGTGCGCTGCTGTGGGAGTGTCCGTCATTTAACGAAGAGGAGCTTCTACGGCCTGAATAAGGTAATATACTTTATTAATATCCAGTGAAATGATATGTATAATTTCAGTGTGCAGGTAGTTACAACCAGGAGAATTGTTTATGCTTCAGATTGTACTGTTTAATCGATAATGCGTAGCGTGAGATCTTTCCCGCTTCTTTTTAAAACTGCAACAGCGACGTCGCACTTCCGCCCGAGTCCGGAGCCAAGTCCGAGTCGTGTTGTCTTTAAAACTCTTACAACTAACCGCGAGGACCTGATTAAATATGCTCGAAGGCTGTTAGCGACCGTGAAGTGCAAGTAACGTTAATATCGCTGTTTTCAGCGCTGTCTCCGCACTTCCGTCTGTGCATCATCATCAGCAGCAGCAGCAGCATCAGCGGGGCAGACAGAGGACAGAGAGCTTTGAGAACTCCGTAACAAGTGTGTTCTTAACTTTAAGAGCATGTTATATTTCTTTGGGCTAATAGAAGAAATTACAATCGTTGTAATTTAAGTAAAAGGGCTAAGCCAAAATAAACTTAGCTTATGGGCCTAAAAAGATTGAGTACAAATGAGCTACAATGGTCCCTGTTTAAGAGAATGTTGAATAAATCGATTAGGTCATTGTCCAAAGTAGTAAAAAAAAATAATGTTTTTATTTATTGGCCAAATTGCCCAACCCTAATTTGTTTTTTGTAATGCAGGTTAACAAGTACCAGACAAGAAAGGAAATTGTAGCACAAAATAAAGGTGAGACCATACACTTGCTGATTATATGATCCTATTTTACACAATTGGTTTATTGCATTTTTGTTGTGTGTTTTTTTTTTATCCTGGATTTTGTGCCAACCAGACAACACACTTTTCCAATTCTTTGCAAAAATGTCTTGTACAGCTCTCTGGATCAGAGAAACACTTAAACCACAGAAAATGCTGATCCGCCCCACTACAAAAAAACTAAACATAACAAATATTGCACTCTTTCAGATCAACAGGCAGATCACTTAACTATTTTAATTACAGGTAACTGAAATGATAACGTTTGTTCTGAATGAGATGTGCTCTGAGACTCTTCTTCATTTACAAATATGCATCTCTGATTGGAACGATATGGAATGTGATGAATGATTGGCTGTGAGAAAAGTCCCCGACGTTCCTGTCTTTGGGCAGAAAGTAGGCGTAGCTGTTTAGTTGCATTTGCAACATTTTGTGAGACATTTATGTTGGACATTTTTTAATGTCCAACATAATTAATTAAACACAAAGTTAAATTAAACAGAAAGAACAGTTTCTTTAGGTGTTTGATTTGTCACTGTCACACCTGGGAATTGGGGCAATTCTTTACTTTGTCCTTTTCACCTAGATGATCCCAGCTCCCACAGGTGCATGCTGCTGTTGTGCCCTTGAGCAAGACGCATTCCCCACCTTGTCTCCAGTGTCGTCTGCACACGCTGGAGTATGAATCAGAATAAATGAGCCTCATGTAGGTTGAACAGCGCAATCAAGACCATTTACCGTGGTTTATGATAAATCTTCTAATTCTGTCATGGACACCTATAGAGTAATAACAAATGTTTCTTTTTATCTAGAGAATCAACTCTACAAATTCCGTCTTACTAATTCTTGGAATTCTTGGATATGCACAACGAAGAAGGTAAAGTGAGTAACTATTGCCATAGTTGTGTTAAGGTGAAGTGTCCTGACTTCAGTATCCTGTTTGTCCATTTTACAAATACAGGAGGAGGTGCTGTGACCTAGAGGCCTGTGTGAGGATGAAGACGAGGCTTTCCAGTGTCCACCAGTATGTCCTACAGTATGTGAGGATGAAGACGAGGCTTTCCAGTGTCCACCAGTATGTCGGACAGTGTGTGGAAATGGAGAATGCAGAGAAAAGAAGCACGCACTGTGAAAAGGACTTGGCTAATCAGCCAGAATGTAAGTAGATTTGAGTCAGGTTTCACTCTGTACCTCTCATCTCTTACTGAAGTATTTACAAATGTTTCTGTTCTTAAATGTTTTTGTTTCAGTAGACCTGAGGCCGATGGGATCTCGTGCTCTAACATTAGAAGCTCCGCGCGAATTAGGATGAGAAGCACTCCCTGACAGACTCTCAGCTCTTCGCTTTAAAAGTGAGTAAATCTAATGCACTGGCGAAAGTAAATTTGTCAACTTTACTGAAGCATTTACAGGTGAAACTCAGGGAAATTAGAATATCGTTCAAAGCTAATTTATTTATGTAATTCAACTTAAACTGTGAAACTAATATATGATATAGACTCATGTCTGTGTTTGTTATAATTTTGATGATTATGGCTTACAGTCCATTTTCAAAATATTCAAATTTTCTGATATTTTTAAATAAGGGTTTTTATATACCGAGTAATAATAATCAAAATTATAACAAACAAAGGCTATACATAACTCACTTTGCATGATGAGTCTATATCATATATTTGTTTCAGTTTAAGTTGAATTGCAGAAATAAATGCACATTGAACAATATCCTGATTCACTTGTAAAATTGTAATTGTTTAGGGTTAGGTTGTGGTTGCATTTCCATGCAAATTTGTTTCAGATAATTTTTGAGTGTGCAACTAGACAAGCTTAATTAAATGTAGGAAGCACAAACTGTCGCCTAAAGTAGTGGTTCCCAACCTGGAGTGGGGGTGCCTGGGATTGCAAGGGGGGGGCTCAGGGTCAGATCATAAATTATATTATTTGAGCAAATGATGGTAAAAAAAAACATACTTACTTATTAGCAACTATTTGGATGTTTTCATAACATTTGTGGACAAAATGCTACCATTAAAAAACGTTGCTGTTACTCTGTTAATGTAAAAGAGTTTTGTGTTCATTGTTCATCTGTTTGCTCAGATCATTTTACAGAATGGCTTAGAAAGTGTTGGAGCAATATTGGACTATACGTGGTAAAGTTAATAATTTCTGACGATTTGATGTTTGTTCTATTATTATTCTTACAGACTTGTACAAGCCAAGTGGTATATCACAGAATGTGAAGAGGAGAAAGAGTGCGCTCTAGAAGACAAACGGTAAGTTTAAACACAGTCACATGACATTGAACTTGGTTTAATTTCTTGCTTTGTACTAACAGACTTTCTCCATATTTTTTAGATGTTGGTGCCAGTTGAGCCAGGAAGCAAAGTCCAGGGAATCTGCTTGAATCAATAAGGACTAACACACAAATATTGTGCATCTTTACTACATTCTGAATTATGTTGTGAATAACTCAGCCTACATGTTACAACATAAGGTATGTAAACTATTATTTTATGAAATAAAAAAAAACTGTAATCTGCCATTTTGTAATTGTTTTTTTGGGTTTTCTTGTAAATATTTGTTAAAAGAAGCCGATTGGACTTACAAGTTTTGATGTAATCTGTTTCAACAAAACTTTACTATTTGATTGTTCTTAAATAAATAATGTAAATTTCTACATTTTGGGCTTTTATTTATGTTGCCTAGTAGCTAAGGATTTTAAGAATTTGACTACTGTATAGGTGAACATATAGGTGCATATAGATTAACATATAGGTATAAGTGACATATATAAAATTGGCCGTTTTCCTATATGTCATAAACATATATGTAATATATGTACATATATGTACACATATAGTTAAACATATATGTGAGCGTATATGTATACATATATGCACATATATGTTTAACTATATGTGTACATATATGCACATATATGTGAGCATATATGTGTACATATATGCACATATATGTGAGCATATATGTGTACATATATGCACATATATGTGAGCATATATGTATACATATATGCACATATATGTGCATATATGTACACATATAGTTAAACATATATGTATACATATATGCTCACATATATGTGTACATATATGTACATATATTACATATATGTTTATGACATATAGGAAAACGGCCAATTTTATATATGTCACATATATTCAAAACATATATCGAAACCTATATTAAAACATATATGTTTATATAGGTTCTTTCCATGTGGGGGGGTGAAGTTAGAAGCGACCAAGCTGTTCCACGTTTCCCCCTATTTAAATACGGTTACGTGAAACGTTACACGATCCAAGTCCAGTTACACAAAATTAAACATATCACCTGGAGCGCAGTAATATCGTCGAAGTGCTCCAGGTGTTATTACGCCTCACAATATAGTTCCCCCGTTTATCTGCTTAGAAAATCGACATGTTTGATTTTGTGTAACTGGACTTGGATCGTGTAAAAGCTCATGTAACTGTATTTAAATAGGGAAACCGTGGAAGAGCTCGGTCGCTTCTAACTTCACCCCAGTTTGGAGCCTTTTCTGGGAGAGGCTAAACGCTAACGACATAAAGATCAGACACATCGACTCGTCTAAGCTCACAGAACATATCTCAGTGTGGAAAAACGGTGGCCAGTTCCTTTAAAGCATAAGAATAGCTATATAACGAAGTATTTAGCCTAAAATGCTAACGAATGATGGTCGCCGTGACAAAGTGGGTTTGTCCCGGTATTTATTTGACACTTTGTTTCATTTGCCATATCCATCAGCTAACCATAACCCACCGGATTCATTCATTTGTTCAAGTTCACATTGTCCGTTTTAAAACTGTTTATTTGTATTTAAAGTTACCTGTACCACATGGCTGGAACAAAGGGAAGGCGTGGTCCTTGTCGGCCATTTTAAAAGCTGAACCATGTGGCGGGGGAAAACTGGTTTAAACTTTGCTTTGAGTTTCCTTTTGTATATGGTTTGTTTCTATTTTGTCTTCATTTGATTTAAACACTTATCATTTGTGGACTAAACACCAAAATGTTAAAACTTGCCAGCTAAACTTATTGTTTGAACTCACCCATCGAGCTAATGGTACTAATGGTACTACCCTGTGGGAGGGCCTTTCCCATGAGGAGAGGTATAAAGGAGGAAGCCATTTTTGTTCATGCGAGAGACATGAGTCATGGAGAAGTGTCTTTTGTATGGAGAATAAAATTTGCCTGCTCAGCTTCCCCACAGTCGCACATAAAAAGTGCCCTGGCGACGGAAAGACTTTCGTGTAAATGTTTGGAACTCTCCGTGTGCTGCTGGTTTGGTTTAATTACGTGATTTCAGTTCAAATTGATGAAGACGGCACAACGTTAGCAGTTTAGTTAGGAGTTTAGTTCCTTCGGTCACAGGTGAAGTAGTTTAGTATCATCATGTGTATTTGTTGGAACAGGCTCAGAACACGCTGCCACTAAACACCAGTCTGGCCTCTTGGCTCCATAAGAATGTTAAGAGTTTTGCCTTGCCCTTAACCAGACACATACAGGCGCTTATAATGGACTAACAAATGAAGATATGTGGTCATTTTCATGCGGGTGAGTTGAAATTGACTGAGCTGATCTGGTTAGGCGTCTCGTAATCAGTTTGTGAGTCAATGAAAGCTTCATTATTCCCATATGGAGGGTGTTAGCGGGCGCATTATCCGACTGAATCGCATTAGCCGCACAATGGAGGAGCCGCTCGGGCCAAAGTCACAGCAGGAAGTCGAGAGCGAGAGCGGAAAGTGGAAGTTTCAAATGTTCCATCAGATACGAAAGGCCTGGAAGCTTAAACCTGCTTCACGGGCGAGTTGAGAGTGAAGCTGTTCTTCTTCTTCTTCTTCTTCTTCTTCTTCTTCTACTAACCTCTAAAGAGGAAGTGACTTTCAGGAAGGAGTTTGGACAAACGAGGCCCGAGAGAAAGGCGGAGACGGACGAGGCAGGTTTAGAACATCTACGAGTCCAAAACTGTCCTCAAACGAGACACTAACCCCCACCATAACCGAGGACACTTTCTCCAGTTCGGCTTTACCCAAATCTAAACGCTTCTTGAAAGAAAAGGTCAAAGTAGAGGTAAAAAACGAGACGTAAAGAAGGATGAAAATGCAACAAAAAGACGACAAAAATCCATCAAAAACGCCATCAAAAAGTTGCAAAAATGCAACAAAAACATGACAAAAAAAAGGGTCAAAAATTGTGACAACAATGTGGCAACAACGCAAAAAAAAATCTTAGCTTTCAAATAACGTTACACTGGCCTGTAGGCAGTGTTGGGGAGTAACTAAATACATGTATTTAGAATACTCAACTGAAACTGTATTCTGGTAAAGTTACACTTTCCTTTGACAGTATTTAGATAAAGTTACTTTCCAAATATCAAGGGAAACGTCCCAGTGTCAATCATTCCATGTCAGCTCCACATTGCACAACAATAATAAGAAAGAACTTTTAATGTTGACCTGTTTTTCCTCCTAAAATAAAATAAATATTTAAACGCCTTATGCCACAGTTCATACAAACACTGCACACGTGTCACATGACGCCGTATCTGCCGCTCCATTGGCCGACAGAGTTCAAGAGTTCCTCATTAATGGTGAGTGAGTTTATTACAGGTGTTTAATTTTTGTTTATACATAAATATAATGACAGTCAATGTGAAAGTATTCTAAAAGTATTCAGAATACGTTACAAAATACATTCAATATTCAGTAACTAAATACAATTTCAAAGTATTCCCCACACACTGCCTGTAGGCTAAAAACTCTTGTCAAGAAGCTTTTCGATTTGGGTAAAGTAAAAATGAAGGGAATGGTTTGGTTAACGTGGGGGTTAAGAGGTTAAGACAGAGACGTCCTGACATGAACGGGACTGAGATGTGACGAGGCAAATGGAGGAGCGAGATGAACCGAGCTCGCCGTCAGACTGATGGGATTCGTTTGTGGACGTCTGAGCGGCGGTTGTTGTTGGGACGTCCCCTTTGTCCCGAGCGCGTCGTCCGTCTCTGCATCTTTTCTGAATCAGAGAATGGACCGGTCTCATCGATCACTGCGTCTGTCTGAGCAACAATACTTCAGTCAAACGCATCAGAGCGGCTTTAAAGCAGGCGGAGAGGGGAGCGAGAGGAGCACCTCCAGGGCAGGACAGGCCCGCACCGCACCGGCCCACAATGCAACTGCAAATACTACATTCAGGTCATAATTTGGATTCAATTATACAGTTTATCCACTCGATGTATCCACGGGCATGTTTCTAGAGTTATGGTTCCCAGATCGTCTCGTATATAATGAGCAATGGGCATCTCGGATATAACATTACTCCTGTCCCACATCACATTTGCCTTTATAAGTGAAAAGAGTTTATTGTAACTCCAGGAACCTCAGGCCTCTATTTTTTATACATTTTAGACAAACGTCTGCAAAGAAGTGCATGTCGGGAGTTGTCATGTGACTCCACCCCTCGTCGTCAGTGCTGCAGTTTGGAAATAGCTTCTGGTTTACAAGGATTTACAATGTTTTTGCAGTTTTGTAGTTGAAGTGTTGAACGTTTCGCCTCTTCATCCAAAAGGCTTCGTCAGCGACACTAAGGTTCCAGCTCAGCCCGGGTAAAGACCACAGGGAGGAGTTCAGCTTGGCTCAGTTCCTCCCCGCTCTGAACAGCTACTCTCACCTGTAAACTCTTCGTCTTGTGAATCTCGTCTTGTTTTTTGTTCTGTTTTGTCCCAGGCTAACTCTGGGACAATGCCTCAAATGGAAACATTTATGTTATAATTGTGCATGGTCCCTTTTAAATAAATAAACTAAACATCTTTGTAGTTCTAACATGACAGAGCCCTCCAGGCCCGGCGCAGAGGAGACTGCCGTACACTAGAGGTAAACATGAAGCCCTCCATCCTGTTCATGGACGGATTCTCCTTCTTCACAAACCAACGTGTTTCTTTGACTCTTCTTCACAAACCAACGTGTTTCTTTAGATAAGATGTTGACCTCTGTGGTTGGTGCTTTGAGGTAGACGTGAACAGCAGACTGAGGGCCCTGCGGTGTTGATAAAGCCTCTTCTGTAACACTTGTTTGTGTAACCGAGTGCAATGGAAGAAGATGGAAATTTAAGGTCACCACCTTAAAATGTAGTTATTGCCACAACGCCACTGGACTATTAAAATCCAGAAAATAACCTTTAATATAAAAGGACACAGGTTCGACTCATTGAGGAGAGGCATGATCAGTTAATAATTTATTCCATATTTCTTTGTTTTAGTTTCTTAAACTCATTTGTTTTGTAAACATAAATACTTTTTTTAAAAGGGCAAATGTCCATGTTATGAGCACATTTTATACAGTTCAAATCCAATGTGTATGTTGACATGGTGTAAGCAACAGACATCGCCCATGAGCAAGGTGTAGCAAGGAACAGAACCGGAAGTGCGCAACCGAGGGGAAGAATCAAGAGAAACCTTGGGCTTTTATAATCTACGGGTGGCGCCACCTGCTGACGACTCCACCCTACTACATTTGGTTTCTCCAATGTAATGTTCTTTGCAGCAGATCGAATAAACCACATTGCTTTGTTTGTGGCTCGGGCTTTTGTCTTTGGGATGAACTCATTTTTGTCTCAGTGTGTTCACCGGTTTGTGGTAAACTGGAATTCTGTGTTGTCTAAAAATTCTCTGAAGTTTCTCTGAGACCCCGGCTACATACGGCTAGGAGACTCCCTTCCTTCTGGGCTCTGTAGTCTGTCTGTCCTGGGGCCTTAGCTGAAGCAGAAGCAACATGCAGCTCCTGGCCTCGGTTTTGTAGCTCATACTGTTTTAGTTCAAGGGATGATTGTTTTGCTAATGGCCTCGACTACTGTATTGAACATGACAGACCCAAAAGTCCCGGGGCCGGTGTTTTCTGCCAGTCCAGCCCTGTTAACCTTAACCCAAGTCCCTGCAGTCGGTCAAGTTTAAGTCCTAACTGAAGACATTCTCCAGGATCATGAGTTCTTCTCATAGTTGTGGAGCGAAGTAAGTTTTCACAGACCTTTTGGAGACGTGTCGCTGCTGTGAGCGGTGGCTGCAGGTATGGAGAAGGTCAAAGGTCCTCGTGTGTACTCAGCTTCTGCCCGTCTGCCCCGTCCGGCCTCTCTCCTGTCTGTGGACGGTGTCAGGGTGATGGAGCGCTGTCCGGGACGCTTATCTGCAGCCGACCTCTGACCCGGATCAATAGTCGGACATTAGGCCCGACACATTCTGAAGGCCGAGGTCAGGACTCAGGAACGGCTACTGCAGGAACGTGTTTGTCCCGGTAATCACTGCGCAGACACGCGGCCCATTAACGCCTCATTATCTCGCACCGCAGTACCGCTGTCTGCCTGCAGGGCCGTTTAGTGTACAAGGTTTGTTGCTTTTTCTCAAACTTCAATGTCCTTGTGGGGAAGTTTGTCTTTGCTTTTGATCACGGACCTTTCTCCTGATGAATGTCATGGCGGAGAGTATCTACTGCTCTGGAAATATCATACGGCGTATTTTGTAAACGAGGAGGTTAGTGGTTTTACGAAGAGTGGGGACAAATGTGAACCATCTATATCATTTTTGCCAAACTAACTTAAAGCCACACCGCTTAAATATTTCACCCGATAGACAAAATTGAAATAAAAGTATTCATGACAGATATTTTCATCATTGAAGTGTGAAGCTGTGAGTGGCTCAGCTCTCCTAAGACAATGGCTGATTCCGAAACCCTTAAATTATAGCCTCTAAGTACGAACACTAGCAACTAATCCTTAACCTTCCATGGGGTCAACTGTTAGATCTCTATGCAGTCAGTGAACTAGAGCTTCAGCAGCATTTGCCCAATTTGACCGTCCTTACCCAGGGGAAGGGACATCACCAACAGCTGCTGTTCTTCTTCTTCTTTAAGGTTATTTGCAGGCAAACAAAAGTGCATGCCGCCACCTAGTGCGTATGCAACAACATAGTGTCCAAATAAAGACATTTAAGGAGAAACAAAAGAAAAATCCAAATGAGCCATCACATTTTCCTTTTGCCTTATTTTATCTCAACAGCTGTTTCATAAAGCGAAATGTGCTCCTGTCAATCAACAGTGGTTGCGCATGAAGAATCCCTCCAGGGTGGGGGGCCCTGGGGGCGGGGTGGCTTATGGGGTGGCACATGGCTCCAAATCACCAGTGAGTTAGCATCAGAGGTCCCTATGCTAAAGTGGCTATGATAGTTAGCATTGGGGCTCCTTTCCCTCACTCCTTCCTCACCGACAGCCCAATTCGGACGCTTCTTATCATGGCGGACGCTGAGGCACGTCCGGTTTGGCGTTAGACCTCTTACCAATTTAACGGTTTCAGACGCAGCCATGACTGTCATTTTACCGGGAGTGGGGACGTCTCCAGCTCGTCTCCATGGAGATGTTGACTAAAGAATTTGAGATTGAATATGTTCTCATCCAAATCCACTCTTCGATTATCCACTGCAGAAAGAGCGTTTTCTGTACAACAGCATAGTCCAAAATGTTACGCAGTGTGCCTTTAAAGATACATGTCATTGGCAACTGTTCAGATTTAAACGTAGAAGAATTTAACACAAATGCACAACGGCTGTTTCGATCAATGTGCATTTGAAACAGGACAAAAATACTTTCAATAGTCGGCAACAAGGAGAAAATGTATCAGTAAGTCAGTGCTTTATTTGTCATTGTGCAACTGTACAACCAAATAGTGTTCAGGCGTTAGTCCTGAGCCGCTGCGACTGAGATTGAGAATCTTTGGGATGTGCTGGAAGAGGCTTTGCGCAGTGGTCACACTCTCCCATCATCATTACAAGATCTTGGTGAAAAATGAATCCAACTCCAGATCTTTGGACGTTGCAGTTATTGAAACAAAGTCACAGAGAAAAGCTAAAGGCAGAACAACCAAATATTAGAGCATCTGACTTTATTTTAAATTTTTCTTGTAATTAAATCTCTATGTATTTGTAGCATTAGCTCGTTGCGTCATTTTTTAATCCTATGAAACTTCCCTCGTTCCTCTGCTGGCTTTGTGTGTCCTGCCGAACACTTGTCCCGTCTGATGGAGCGAGGCCTCCGTCCCCATTGAAGTGCGGTCCAGTGTGAGGGGATTAAACGCTGGTGCGAGCGTAGGTGCGTGTGGGCCTGTTTGCTCGACCTCCCTTTAAGCGCCGCAGCCCTGTTACTGGCCCGCGCTGCTGTCCCATAAAAACCGTCCCATGTAGCGTTAGCAAAGACATCATTGATCAAGTGTCAGCCGCGCTTCTCGATCAGGGGGAAAACCTTTCCCTTTGTGGCCGCTCTTTTGTCGCCCATCCGTTCCCATTCGTCCGCCGCTCCCCGCCGTATTGCCGTTGTTTTGTCCGGGCGTTGGTGGCCATAAAAGACGCGGAGTGGCCCGGGCCGGCGTTGGGCGTTCTCATGGCCTTTTGAAGTGGCCTTTTGCCCCGTTAGCCGGGCGCCTGCTGGGGGAGGCCGCGGCACTGGTCAGGCGTGGGGGGTTAAGGGCAGGCCAGCGAGGGTCGACCCTGGAACATCTGATTTTAAGCCACTCCAATATGGCCGCTGTCACCGCGGAGGAGGAGGAGGAGGAGGAGGGGGGGGGGGGAAGGTGTGACCCGTCGGAACAAAACGGCGAAAGGAACGGCCACTTCCACAAGCGCTTTGTCCGAGGCGCACTCAAAAGGTGATTAAGACGCGAGGCGGGGCAATCAATAACCAATGTGGGTTTACGGCGACAAGAGGGCGAGAGAAACGGCGAGTACATGGGACAGGGCGTGGGGTCACCTTCAGGCTCTATGTCCAGATGTTTGTTTAATGCTCTTCCGTCCCACTTAAAGGCGAGACATGGCGGGTCAAAACATGGATTGTTCATGCAGTGGTCCCGTTCGAGATTAGGTTTTAATGTCAAAGTAGAAAACAAATGGATCGAACTCTCTCTTTACGTTTGGTCAGCGCACTCCAACATGGCCGCTCCACTGTATTCCCCCTACGTATCCCTTCACCAATACTGACATGTTTGGCATCCACGTGACGCACGGACTCCCCTCGATAAGACTCTGTAATCCAAATATGGTCATTTCCTTTGTGGAAGACGTTAGCCACCAAGGGAATATACAGACACATACGTTACAAAACTTTAGGTTTGTTTTCTCAAAATGAGGTTTTCATTCCACATCTTCACTTCATTTGCACTTACAGACTTTTTTCTGGAGGACTTTCCAACAATCTCTTTTACAGGGGAGTTATGGCTTCAGTGGGGACTCTATTGTGCTTGTTTTTTAGTGGGAGTAGTGATGGGATTTGAATAAGTTCAGTTTCAGTTTATTCGGTCAAAATTATGCATAAATTATTTACATTGAGTTAAGTGTACTTCTTCATAACATACAAACTGACAGCCAGACAACTCACAATATCTAAGATGTGATCCATAGAAGGCACTTTTTCATTTGAATCATATAATCAATAATCTAAAATTACAATGGGACTGATGCTTTGAAACATGTGTTTGTGAATAAAATCTTGCGCCACAACTTTAAAAAAGAGGCTGCAAGTTTCTGACAAATCATTGTCAGTGCGTTTGGCTTTGACTTTAGAGCAAAAAGCTTCCACCTGTGTGGCCTGCTCCATCGTTGGGCTGATTCTTCTGTTCGTTCAGGGGATTTTTTTTTTTGTATTATAAGATTTCAAATCACATTCCACGACGTGGGCATAGTAACATGAGCTGCACTTGTCTCCACTGTGCGATGGTTCAAGAGACAGTTGTAGCTACAACCAAAGTTTTGTTGCAGTTTCTGCTCGACAGCTTCAATGAACAGTTTAGGGGAGGACAGATAGAAGGTTTATGCACAACTCCAGCCTCTGGTCCTCCACCTTGATGTTCGGGAGACTCCAGAGGCACCAGCAGCTTCAAATACCTGTCTGCTGCTTTGTAGCAGCTGTTCTCTTAATCTGATGTGTTTGTCTGGCAGAAACCGTCCTCACTGGGCCTTTATCTGCACAAACCCGTGTGTCTCTGAATCAGCAACAAAACTCTTAACAGTACGATGATTACGCTTTCTTATTACGCTTAATCTTTCATGAAATATCGAAGGTTTTCATTCCTAGTCCAAGGCATTCAACTATGTCACGCTTTTCATCTGCAGAGAGATTCTTTTTCTTTCCCTTATTGCTTGAAAATGGTGGTCTGCTTAATAACGTGGAACTTCCTTTTTCAGTCGTTTTTCCCTTAACTGGACTTAAGGCGTCGGAGATTGATGTCAGTGATTCAAAGAGCCCTGAGTTTCATTGAATGTATGATTTATTTATTTTACCTTTATGACACTAAAATACAATTTGCACAATGATTCTTAACATATGTGCATGAGGGGCAGAGAACCCACTTAATAACTTTCTCCACACATTTTATTTAAAGTCCAGAGATTCTCTTGTCCACATGTATTTTCTAGACGAGCCAAATGTGAAGCACAAGTGTCCCAGAGCACAAGGGACGGGACACACCTGCGCTAATGGACCAACACTCACTCACAATCTGGTTTGGTCCCTCTGGTCTCCGACAAAGTTTCGCTGTTTGTTCAGTGTGACTGACTAAAATAAACGTCGTCCAGAGAAGCTCTTCTTCTCCGATATCGAGGGGTTCTCCAGCTTCTGTCCGGGGAAGTCGACGGGACAATGAGCTTTGTGCTTTGATGAACTGGGTTTTTCTAACGCAGTCGCTCCTTTTCTCTGATGTCTCTATCGGCCCATTCACGCCCCCGGCCTTTGTCCCCGCGCTCTTTGTGCTGCGTTTAAGGCCCCGCTGAATGAATGCGGTGTGTTTAAGGCGCAGGGCTGAATGGAGGAGTTTGGAGCGCTCGGCTGAAGTGTGCAGCGGGAGTGGGTTCGGCCACGCTCGCCCCGCCGTCCCAGCGCTGCGACCAAGGTCACTCTGGAGCTGCGGCCAATCATCACTGCTGGTCCCAAGAGCTGCACGAACGAGGCGGATCCTGGGTCACAAAGTCTCCAAAACACGAAGTCCTGCAAAGCTTGTTCCATCATCTGCAATGTCCTCACCATGTTTTGGTCATTCCACAGGCGCTCAGCTGAGGGAGAATCCGGAGGAGATCACCTGGAACCTCTGCTGTGGATTACTGACAGAAATATGAAGAAAAACGTCCTTTTAAAATAAGGCATTCCTCGCATAATAATGGTAAATAATGGGCTTGATATTTGCGCTGATTTTTGGATTTCTTTCATTAACCTCTTAACCCTCATCTGAACCGAGCACATTTTCTCCAGTTGGACTTTATCCAAATCTAAAAGCGTCCGCGGCAACAAAAATGAGCCGAGAACGAGGATGAAAACACAACAAAAGTGACACAAAGAAAAGTGACGACAACGCGACAACAACGCAAGGGAAAAGATCCGTTTAGATGAGTTTTGCAGCTTTCAAATGAGGTGTTACACTGGCCTATAGGCTGTGAGCTTTTAGATTTGGGTAAAGCTGAACGAGAGAAATAGCGCTTGGTTAAGGCGGGGGTAAGAGGTCAAATCAAGCTAGGAATTTGATATTAAAGCCGTTCTAAGTAACTTGTTTACCTTAAGAAATCCTCCCCGTCGTCCCTCTGGGGGTAATACAAGTGTTAATGGGATGATTGGGGGGTCTTTCATCTCCCCCTGGTGTCTCTGGCCAGAAAACCACAATTGCAACTTCCCTGCCACCGGGTCGGAGTCACCAATACACACTAATGGAATTTTTATGTATTTTTTTATTTTATTTATTTTGTAACAGGGACAGTGTACAATCTACATTAGCCTCAGAAAGGAGAGATGCATTGTACCAGGTTAAAGCACTTGTGCTAATTTCCACCTGCAGTCCCTGGGCCTATTGTACATGTTTTTAGTGGTAGGGGAAACCGGAGTACCCGGAGGAAACCTACGCAGACACGGGGAGAACATGCAAACTCCACACAGAAAGGCCCCGTCCAGGTGGGAATCGAACCCGGACCTTCTAGCTGTGAAGCACGAGCGCTAACCGCTGTGCTACCGTGCCGAATCACAAAGATGAAGCTAACGGGCTAACCTGCAAAGCTAACTGCGGGCTAGCGCCACTTAAACAGTATTTACAGCCAAGTTTGAGTGAAAACAATTATCTCCATTGTGTAACTGGATGCACAATATCCCTGCACATGCGCGTGTGTATATTTCTCCCGTCTTTAGCCGCTGCCGTCTAAAGGAAATGGACTACAGAGCGTTGTCGGGGGGATTCCGTGCGTCACATTGAATACATTGGATACACGCGGGAAAGTGTTGCAAGAGTGGAATGAAAACCTCATTTCTTGAGTAAAAGTACAGGAAGTCTTGGTCAAACATTTCTCCAATAACAGTAAAAGTTGCTCAGTTGAATTATCAGCTGAAAGTACTGAAGTACGTGCTGTAGAAAAGTATTCAAGTAGAAAGAACAAATAAGTCTTGTGAAGAGTGACCTCGCGGCTTCAACAACATAAAGCTCGCGCCCAGATTCCCCTTCTGCGCGGCGACACGACGGGGACAAACCTTCTTCTATGTGGCATTGACGGTACATCTGCACAGCGCCACCTACTGTTCTGGAGTCTGCGTTGTTAGGATTTTAAGTGGGACAAAAAAATGCTGCTTTTTGGAGCCCTTTTGGAAATGTACCGGAGTGGAAAGTAGGAAGTTCTGAACAAAAATACAACTCGAGAAAGTGCAGATTCTCCAAAACTTGACCTTAAAGACACAATACTGTATGTAACCTTTAATTTTGGATTCAGTGCGTCTTTGACCTCTCAGTGACCCAGCGGCGGTATGGGTTGTTGGCGTAGCATCTTTATTTTCTATCAGGGAAGCCACAAGGACACTCCAGGACCGATTGTTAGGTGGATTGAATGAATGAGCGTCCTGGGCCACCGTGAAGCCGACCTATGCAGCCTTCATGTCCCTGACAGGTATGTTACGCTCTAATATCCACCTTTCCGTGTGCCGGTCCAAACCAAACCCATTGATCCATTGATTAGCATTAGCCCATAGCTGTCACATTATCCTCTCGAGTGGGGGAGAGTCCGGAGGAGGGCAGTGGGGGACGGGGGGGAGGTCAGAGGGACATATGGACAAAGCCCGGGCACAGATTGCATTGTGGCCCAGGATAAATGGCTCGTGTGTAGGTGTGCGTCTCCACTATGGGCCGTAAACGGGAGGATCTGTCCGCTTCACAGCTCACAATACAAGCACTGGTCCTCAGCTATGACTGCTATGCACCGACCGACAGGAGCGGTCAGGGGGCTTTGTCCGCCGCCCGAGAGGAGAGGGGGGAGAGGGTCCTGCCAGAGTGTTCTTGGAAAGCACAAAGCGGATTAGTGAGAAATTGTCCTAAAGCAGCTCTGAAGTGATTCATGAGGATGTGTCTCCGGGATTGTCCTCTGCCTTTTATTTGGTAGTATTTTTTTTAAAAGATCCAAATGTCATCACGCCTTTAAAGCTTTTGCTCCCATCGCCCAAGTTTGTGAGTCAAGGTAATTTTTTTTTTGTGATGGAACTTTGTTCAAAAGACATGGCTAATCAGATTTCTGCTTGTGATGTTTTTATTATCTAAGTGACATAAGAAAAGGAGGAATTCCCATTACTGTTCCCGTATCAATATTTTATTTATTTATTATTTAATTTTGAACAGGGACAGTGTACAATCTACATTAGCCTCAGAAAGGAGAGATGCATTGTACCAGGTTATAGCACTTGTGCTAATTTCCACCTGCAGTCCCTGGGCCTATTGTACATGTTTTTAGTGGTAGGGGAAACCGGAGTACCCGGAGGAAACCTACGCAGACACGGGGAGAACATGCAAACTCCACACAGAAAGGCCCCGTCCAGGTGGGAATCGAACCCGGACCTTCTAGCTGTGAAGCACGAGCGCTAACCGCTGTGCTAACGTTCCGCCAATAGGTTATCTCCATGCACCGCGTTCTAGATCAGGGGTTTCCAAACTTGTCAGGCCCCAAAAATCACTAAACAACTCGGGACCTCTTCTGTAAAATGTAATTAGTAATAATTAATAATAATTAATAATTTTAGGTGCTAAACATAAAACATCTGGTTTAGTTCGTTTGGATACTGTATTTTGATATTTGTCTTAATTTCACTAGAATGCTGTTTTCAATCAAAAAAATGTAAAAAATATTGGCTCAAAATCGTCTTGTGTCCCGTGACCCCCCAGGGGGTCCCGATCCACACTTTGGGAACCACTGTTCTTGAGTGTCAGGTCATAATTTGAGTTGGTGCCGAGGCCAATGCAACTCAATAAGAAACACATTTATCTTACGGCCTTTCATCATTCTGGATATCGTCTCCATATTTGGACGCCTTTATGAGTCATGTGACCTTAGTTCATCTGAAGAGGACAGAAGACGCTGTACTTTGTGACCGTTTTTATTTGGTGTGAATAGGTCCAGCCATTACAGAGATATGAACAGAGTTTTAGAGAAGGTTCTTGAGTCTTCTTCTGTACTCTGTAGTTGAAATGTAGAACGTTTCGCCTCTCATCCAAAAGGCTTCATCAGCTACACTAAGGTTTAGCTCAGATAAAGACCATGGGGAGGAGTTCAGCTTGGCTCAGTCACTCCCCTCTATTAAAAGCTACTCTCTCCTGTAGGTAAACATCTTTGTAGTTCTAAGTCCTAATCACCTAACCCCTGAGTTTCAGTCTGATCACTGCTGAGTACCTGCTTATTGATCTGTCCCGGGCCGAGTGTCAGCTTCATTAACATGACAGAACTTTCCAGGCCCAGCGGGTGAAAACAAAGTAATTCCTGTTCATGGGTGGATTCTCCTTTTTCACAAAATTTGCTTCTTTGACTCCTCGTTCAATCCAACGTTTTTCTTTAGATAAAATGTTGACCTCTCTGTCCTCAAAGGAGTGGTCGTGAACAGTAGACCGAGGGCCGCGAGAGGTTACAATCGTTGAAAATTGATGACTCAAGAACCTTCATTGAAGATGGACAGCTCCTGTACGACTGAGAGCCTACACAGACAGAGAAACTCTTTTAAATCAAAAGAGGTTTTACAAAGCCGTGGTGGTTGCAGATGTATTTCGTCTCATGTTTGACGTGAACTGTTTTATGGATGTGTTGCTGCCTCTTTGCCAAGTCACTCTAGTAAAGTCGAGTTTTTACCTGGTTAAATAAAGTTAAATAATGATAAAATAAATAACCATAAAAGTAAAAAAAATCATCATTTTGACAGAGTTATCACAATAGATTTCTTAGCTGCACCAACTGTTTACATGTTGTGACCTTACATGGGCCATGAGCGAGTCCCAGCTCTGGCCTTCAAATATGGAAGTCCCTCTTTCTGTAACATCAAAACTGAACCTTTTTTCTACATAAAATGGCCACTTCCAGGGTGTGAAACTGATTCTTACGTCATTCTCTTTAACCAATGAGAGAAATGAAAAAGCAAAGCCTGTCATGCACACTGTAAGAGACGGTAAGAGAACATCACTAAACGCTTTGTGTCTTTGTGTTTCTGAAGCGTCCTGCGGTGAGAGGGTCTAGTCCTGGTTTTGATGATTGTTCCTGGACTAATGGGAGGATCAGGACCTGGTCTGCGGATCCTTTGTGATGAAGAGACACCAGAGTGTTTTCAGAACCTCCTCGTGTCTCTGTGTTGGTGACTGGGTCGTGTGCCTTCAGTCCGACCGTGCAGCCACTCGACCCGCTCGGTTAAACTCTGTCTCCGCTGTTTTAGTGAAGTGTCCCGCGGGTCAAACTCGGCACAAAACCACCCGCTTTATTTGTCTTTTCGTCCTCTCTGTGCGGCGGTCGGACATCTTCGTTTCAAACAGCGAAATGTTGGTGATTAAGGTTCAGAGATGTGGAGTTTTATGTAAATATTAATCCCAATTAATCACAGTTCATTTAAATGTCATCCTTACATTCATAATAAGAGTATTCTTAGTTTTGGATAAGGCTGTTGTTACTGGTCCTCAAGGTTCGTGAGTGTAAACTACAGTTATATATATATATATACATTTAAGCCATCAAAGCACATACACACCTCAGGGCTCTATTTTAGGGCCGCTATTGTTCATCATGTACGTCAAGTTGTCATTAGTGCATATTCGACCTTTCAGTGACCCAGAAGCTGTTTAACATGGGGCCTTTACTGTCCTCCCAGTGGGCTCTACGGTGCTCCAGAATCAACTGTTTTCTGGATAGAATGTATCCATAACCATGACAAGGGGTTCATCAGCGGTGAGAACCCATCGGTAACTCTAAAAACAATTGATCTGGGAGCGTCCTCGAGGAAATAAAGGCGCTATGCTAACGCCCATACAGCCGCTGGGTCACTACAAGGTCAAATATGCACTAATATTAACTTTTTAACGGATAAAAAGTTACATAGTGCACCTTTAAGAAATGTCCTGCCTTAGATTATCTCAGTCTGAAAAGAGAAGCAAAAGTCCGGGTCCTTTCATCATGAACTCTCTTGACTAATAGATCCATTGGGCAAAAATCTTTTAACCTCTTAACCCTCACCTGAACCGGGCACATTTTTTCCAGTTTGGCTTCACCCAAATCTAACGGTTTCTTGGGGAAAAAAAGCCTCAAAATAGCGACAAAAATTAGATCAAACAAGGATGAGAATGCAATAAAAGAGCAACAAAAAATTGGCAAAAATGTGACAAAAAAGTGATGAAAAAAGTGATAAAAAAGCCATAAAAGAGCAACAGAAAAGGGACAAAAATGCTAAAAAAAAGTACCGTAAAAGTGCAAAAAAATTTGACAAAATGTGGCTAAAATAGGATGAAAAAGTGACGAAAAAAGCCACAAAACAGAAACAGAAAAGTGAGAAAAAGCGATGAAAATGTGTAAAAAGATCAGTTTAGATGAGTTTTGTAGGTCTTAGGTGTTCTAGATTTGGGTAAAGCTGATGTGGAGAAAATGCGCTGGGTTAAGTCTAAGGTTAAGAGGTTAAAGTGGGGGGGTTAGAGGTTAATGAACTGGATATTGCTTTGCTGCCTGTATAGTGTGTATTATTTTATATTTTTGTACTGTAGACCTTTTTTTGAAGCACTTATAAATTTGATATCACGGAATAAATTGCAAAGAGAGCGGCTCCATGTTTGTGGCGTCCATCCATCCATCCATTTTTTTTTTTCATCCATCAACATCAGACGAGACAAAACTTGTATCACAGTCGTTATGCTGGAGACAGACGAGCCGTAAACAAGGGCAGTTTGTTTGGATTTGTACAGCCGGATTTTCCTTCTAATTTCTGCAAATTTACCCTAATTTGTTCGGACCTCTGCAAAATGAAATCCATGCGCGGTTACAGGCTTTTCCCAAATAGTCAAAGCAGGCGTAAATCAATAAAAGTGATGGATGGAGGTGAGTGAGGTGTGTGAGGTGTGTGAAGTGTGTGAAGTGTGTGAGGTGTGTGAAGTGTGTGAAGTGTCTGCAGACAGCGCTGTTCAGTGGGACCGGGGGCAGCTGAGGCGGCGGATCATTAACCCGGATCAATAGGAAACGCTCGGTCTGTCGATCACTGTGAGGACTTTATCCCGTCAGACTGAAGATACAGCGCAGGACGGGGGGGGGGGGGGGGGGGGGGGGGCGGGACAAGGTCATGTCCAGCACTCGCCAGGTCGAGGAGTCTCGCAAAACCTCTCGAGATCAAACGTGACTTCAGATTAAACAAAGATGGCGGACAGAGAAGAGCCATAGTTACGGTGCATCCGAATCGAGCAAACTGGTACAAATTGGTGTACATCAGTAGTGATAGGAAGGAGGTAGGGAAGGGAGCCTGGATGCTTCCTCTCCTATCTCCTTTAGCACAGGGACCTCTGGGGGTTCCTCACTAGTTGTTAGGAGCTATGTGCCAGCCCACAGCTTCCTTATTGAGCTTCATGTTTCATGTTTGAGTAATTAAAGTCAGTGACCGCAGTAGGAGTGTTTTTTGTGATCCAATACTACATGGGGGATAGAGGCTGTGTCTGAATGAGTCCCTAACCTCTCACTACAAGCAAACTCAGGAGACAGTGGAATAACTGAATAACTGTCTTTTTGTCCGAGAGAGGAAGCTATTGGCCATTTAAAAAGGTAAGCGGCTAACGTTAGCAACGTCTCACCGTAGCCGTTTATATTGAAGCCGTTTATTCACGAGAAACACGCCACACGCGATTGAAACATCTGATTTCATTCAGTCATGATGTTTAGTTCGAAGACCTGTCGCTGTCGTCCGTTCTCCTCCGACCCTCGCAATGCATTGTGGGCTATATTGACCCGTTTAGTGACCGCCGCTGCTCACTACTTTTCAGAATGCATTGTTGGAAATTTTGAGTGCACTACTTTTTCCCTCTCTGGACATTCGGACACCCCTACAAAATGGCGTATCCACTATATAGTCACTCTATAGGGAATAGTGCGGACATTCGGCCTGTAGTTTTTATGAAACAGCTGTCGGCGATGTCACTTCCCCTGTTGTTTCCGCTGCTGGGTGAGGACGGTCAGATTGGGCAAACGCAGCTGAAGCTCTAGTTCATAACTACTTAGGGATCTAACGGTTGACTTTATCATGTGACAAGGGGTTAGGAGCTACGATCAGGACACAGGCGCTTTTATTGTAGGAATTCGGAAGCAGCCCTCGTATGTGTTTGTCCACGGAACTCTCTGGAGCTTTGATTTTGGATTCCCCTCCGTGCTTCACCTCGCTTTCTGATTGTCTACACGTCACAGTCATCAGGCTGCGGCTCGTTGGTCCTCGGGGCTCACCAACACTTTGAGAAGTCGGGCCACAACAATCCAACACGTTGAATCTGAACACACCACATACGACAGGAATATCTGATACGAGTGTCTTACGATAACTGGAGTCCTGAAGATCTTCGGAAGGGGAGCATTGGGGCCATGTGAACCAGGGGCTGGACAGACACCCATTGCCAGTGGTCCCTCATCGAACTTTTTCCTCCGATAGACTGCGATCAATGATGAAATAAAAAGGCTCAGGGCATCTTGTTAACCAGACATTACTGCACTTACCCTCCTTCCATAACGTCCCCTTTGTCTCCGCTCAGTCCCCCCCCGCACACGTCCAAATGAACTTCTCAATGTGGCTCCACTCGACCCGCTGACCTTTGGAGGACCATCTAAAGCTTCTCCTGCCTTTTACCAATCGCTCCCATTCAGGCTCCCCGTCCTCCGCACGCGTCGGCCATGTTGGGCAGGTCGGGACGGCGCTGACCAGCTCCTCCGCCACTCGAGGGCCGATTGTTCGGGACCTGCGTGTTTATCCTCACGCTCCGGGATAAGGGCCACTCCAGGCGACACTTCCCACTCAGCACCGAGGCGGAGAAAGCGCCGATTGTCAGACGGGGTCAGCCAGGCCGAGATTACGGATGGGGAGTCGGAACATGCGAAGAGTGGGTTTGAATTGGGGTTTTTTGGGGCCAAAGGAGAAGCTTTGAGAGTGGACACAAAAGTGAAGACGCACCTGCTTCTCGCATTCACAAACATCTGGGAGACATCTTCAGCTCGTAGGTTTATGAGTGTCTTATTAGAAATATCCAAAAGGAAAACCAAGAGCTTCCACACCTGCAGCACAGTGGAGGCGTCACAACAGGCGCTACAGGAAACAAGGAAGGGACAAATGAAGAGGTATCCGGGCGAGACTCACAGCTAAGCCACACATGCCTTCTATTGTTCTGGCTAAAGGACGTTCACTGGAGAATAAAACAGATAAACTGCTAAGCTCTTCAGAAGATGGTGAAAGACTGTGGTGGAGCGGAGGGAGCTGCGCAGGAGGAGGAGGAAGGAGGAGGAGCTGACCAGTGCAGGACACCACGCTCTGAAACAGGGACAAGCCCCTGGTTTACTCCGGGGGCTACTGTTTCCCTGACCTCCAAAAACATGCGGCTCAGGACTAACACCTGAAGGCAATGTCGTTGTACGGTCGTACAATGACAAATAAAGCACTTACTTACTAACATTCCAAAGTTTGGGGCCACCCAGGCCATTTCTATAGTTCCAGCACAACAGTTCTCAGATGTGCTAGCATAATTGCACGAGGGTTTTCTGATCATAATTTAGCCTTGAACTCGTTAAGTCCCATTAGAGACTAGAGCCATGGTGCCTCTGCACCCCAACAGTGGAGAGAAAAGGTAAGTGCACTGACTGGTCACTAAATGTGTCTGATCTTCATCAAAATCACAGGAATGGTTAAACAGTGTCTGCCTGAACTAACACCACTAAACATTTACATTTGATCATATTTTTATTGGCAATAACATGTAAACATTCACAGGAGAGCGTAGAATAAGTAAGTACACCCCCCGAATCTCACTGAATGCAGTTTTGTAAAGAGGAACGGTCCAAGATTCATCCTGATCGTTTGAGCGTCTGATCTGCAACTACAGAAAAGCGGTTACTGCTGCAAAAGAAGAATCAGCAGATATTTAATACAGGGGTTCACTTACTTACTCCATGCATGTTAGGAATGTGTCAGGTTTTTCTGCAAAATATCATGATAAACTTGTGAATTCATTTTTCTATTAATGATACCACATTTTCCAGGCCCTGAGGAAACTAAACAGCCCCACACCCTGATGCTCCTGCTCCAGACTTCACAGTGAGGAGAGGGTTTAGATGTTGATCTGCCGTTCCATTTGTCCTCCACACATGACGTTGTGTGTTCCTCTCAAACTGTTAAACTTTGGGTCCAACAGTCCACAGCATATTTATCCAGTTGTGCTGTGGAGCGAAAGAGCTCTTTCACAAACCAAAGTTAACAGTTTAGGAGGAACACACAACATCATGTGTGGAGGACACATGGACCAGCAGATCAACATCTAAACCAGGGGGTGTACTTACTTATTCATCGCTCTCCTGTGAATGTTTACATGTTATTGCCAATAAAAATATGATCAAATGTAAATGTTTGGGTGGTATTAGTTCAAACAGACACTGTTTAATCATTCCTGTGATTTTGATGAAGATCAGACCACATTTAGTGACCAATTTAGACAGAAATGTGAGAAATTCCGGACTTTTTCTCGGCACTGTGTGTAGGTATTCCATTAAGAATCACCCGTTTCCAGCTAGAATAGTCATTCACAACATTAACAATGTCTTGACTGTATTGTATCTGATTAATTTAATGTTAAAGAAAAAGTGCTTTTCTTTAAAAAATAAGGACATTCTAACCCTTTAATATTTATATTTGCCCTTTAGTTAAAGCTTTTTATTCACTGTACATGAGGTACCTCTAGTTACTTGTTTGCACCTCTTTTTTGCACACTCTGAGTGAGAGCTGATGTAACAAGTGAATTTCTCCATTATGAGATCAGTAAAGTCCTATCTTAGCTTATCTCTCTTAGCGCTGGGTATCGTAAAAAAAAATTCCGATTCCGATTTGCTAAAAGTTGCAAAGTTTTTGTCCATAAGAGTTCTCATGATTGTTCTTCCATAAAACAACGTTGAGACCCTTTTCCTTGTGAGACAAAGCCATAACATTAAAGGACCTGAAGAATATGAGGCGTTGATGATTCCAAACTTTATCTCCGCCGTCGCCAAAAACAGAAAGCTCAGTAATCTAAATGACGGTGGTAAACTCTCCTTCACATCCTGCTGTCGCTCATTTCTCCGTGACAGAATTACGAGAGCGTTTTCAGCTGCCATATGTCCCGGCATCGTCCCGGTTCAGTCCGCGATGAATTGGCGTTTTATTAAGATTAATAAAAAAGACATAACAAATCACCTGCTTTGTCCCGGTCAACACTCGTGTGGGCGGGATGTTTATCGTCAAACACAGCGGGGTCATAAAGCGCGCTCGATCATTAACGCGGCGTGTTCATGCATCGGGCCCCGGAGCCGCTCCAAAGGCATCCCCTCCGCTGCCGACTGTACAGGAGCTGATTAACGACTGAACACACAGATCGGCAGGATATTTACACACCCAGACTTTCTCCAGACTGTGTGCCCAGGTGTCCGCGGCGAGGCTGTTCCCATTGTTTCACACAGATAATCAGGCCCGAAGACAAGAGGGCATCAAAGAGGACGACGACGAGTTCAGAGGTTTCATATTTGAGATCCACAGAGGCACAAGCTTCCCCCACTGCTCACGGGCGCATGCTTCACTGTTTTGACCCTGTTGAAAGTGAAGCTAGAGGCGGCACACGTGGGGTAATGTAGAGCAGTTGTAACAATAGTGGGCTTGTGGGTTAAATAGGTATTAGAAAAACTAGGATTATTTGAATGTTAGTGTAGCCTTAGCTTTAGGACACACAGTTCCATTAAGTTTCCTTTCATTTAGAGGTGATTATTATACGTTTAAAACATGTCCATGAGATACAGATTTGACATTTGAGTTCTCCGACAAGTCCCCGCCGAGCGTTGGACAGACAGTTTTAGCTGAAAGACAAGACAGCGATGGGTGGCGCTGGTGCTACTGCCGTGGTGCCTCTAATGAACAGTTACAGATATATGCTTGGGTCGCCTCTGCCCGCCGAGCAGCTGGGAAACATACCAGTTCTTCTAAGGGAAGACGCGTCAGGAACCGCAAACCCAATCTACTGCGATGCTCCTGGGAAGAGACCCACAGCAACACTAATACGATGAAACAGGGCGAGCCTAAAGGATGACTTTTAAATAAATATTGCAATGATATCCACCTGTCCCTCCTGGAGCCGCCCCCTTAACGTGGTGGAGGGTTTGAGCCCGAATGGTCCTGGAGCTCTGTTGTCGGGGGCTTCGTGCCCCTGGTAGGGTGTCCCAGGGCAAACAGGTCCTAGGTGACGGGTCAGACAGAGAGCGGTTCAGAAGCCCCTTATGAGAGACCAACAGGCCCGGTTAGAACCATGAGGCCGTCCTTCTGTGGACCCACCACCTGCAGGAGGTGCTATAGGGGCTGGTGCAGCTCCAACAGCTGCCCCCACGACCCGGCAACGGACAAGTGGAAGAAAATGGATGGATGGATATCTACCTGTAGGACAGAGTACCCAAGCGCCAGCACTGGGTTCAACAGGAAGCAGAAGTAACACAAGGGCAAACAATACTAAACTGGGGCCTTTTATAGTGCGGCCTCAGCAGGCGCGGCGTGAACAACACTACCACAAACTACTCGCATCATCACATACTACTGTGCACTTATCCCTGCTGACCAGTTCTCCGGAGAAATCAGACCAGAAATGTCTCTCAAGAGTGTAGTTGGACTAGACTATATGGGAATGGAAGCTTATTATATATATATATATATATATATATATATATATATATATATATATATATATATATATATATATATATATATATATATATATATATATAGTGCTTTACACATGACACAAGTCACAGGGGATTTGTTCTGCATTCGCTCCACACACGGGGCTGGTGAGCTGTACGTATGTAGCCACACTTTACCCTGGGGGAGACTGACACACATCTGACATCCACACATCCATGTGTTTAGTGGAAGGGACACGCAGACACAGAGAGAACATGTAAACTCCACACAGAAAGGTCTCGTCCGGCCGGGGGTCGAACCTGAGACCGTCGAGCTGGGTCACCGTGACTCCCGTTTGGTCTCGCGCCCTCGAGTCATTTATCTCGATCCTCCCGCCTCGAAGGTGCTGCCGATTATTTAGAGATTCTCGAGTTTCTCCAATAATGAAGCTGAGATACCAAATGCAAATTCCCCTTTTATTGAAAAACATAATTCACATGAGACTTCCTTTGAAAGTATTAAATACTACTCAGTCTCAAAGGCAAACCTGTAACGCACGGAATGACTGTGATATGAACGGTGTGAACGGTGAGGGACAGTTTCCTGAAGTGGAAAGTGTTTTTATGAAGTATTATTATTCTGTATACATTTGAACTTTTCTAAGTATAAAATCAACCTGTCCAGCTCAAACTGGCACAAGACATCTCTTCTTTTTACACTAATGTCTTTGTGCATTGTCCCTAATCAAATAAAATACAAATTCAAATTCAGTTCTTTTCCCCAGTCGAGAAAAAGAAATGTCAACAGAGATCAAGAGAGAGCATTTTTTCAGCAGAATGACCCATTTCAATGCCGTATAATAACGTTATTTGATTATCTTTGGGGTCTAAGCAGGACTACAGTAAACACCCTCGCTCTCCCTCAGGCCTCCTCGCTCCTCGCTCGCCGCTGCCTTTGTGCCGTTGAGCCAATTCCACGAGGGCCTCAAACATTTGCTCTAGATAAGGACGGCAGAGGAGGAGCCGCAGGTGGGAGCTGTTTGTTTAAGGACATCGGGCTCCCAGGCCCCTCGCTCCTGTGTGCCTGATATCACCGGTGTGTGCGTGTGTGTGTGTGTGCGTGTGCACGTGTGTGTGTGTGTGTGCACGTGTGTGTGTGCACGTGTGATCCTGAGGCGCTGTAATGATGTGCAAACAGGACACTTTCCCGTCAGCGCCATCGTCGCTTTCCTCAAGACACAGATAAACAGTAAGTCACATTTCCCCTAAAGTTAATGTGATTTTCTTTAATACCATTTTATTTCCCAAATGCTCGATTTTCCGTTCCACAAATGTGAAAATATTTTCTTATTTCATTTCTTTAGATTTGTAAACATTCCATCAAACATCGAGCAACTTTTGAGCAGAAAACTGCAGTTGATTTAGTTTCAGACCGAACTGTAAATGTAAGAATCAGAATGAGTTTTATTTCCAGTGTAAATGTGATACAACATATAACTTATAAATAAGGAGCATCGAGAGAGAAGAGGAGAAATAATAAATAAAAAATAAAATGAAATAATAAACTACAAAGACTGTATAGTCGTTATAGTCTAAGACTATAAGGGCATGCGTAAAAAGATCAAATGTAAACTATGCTAAAAAACAATTTGACACAGAACATCAGCGTGAGTATATTTCCAGATGCATTCGGTGACAGCAGCAGATCTAAGGTGGACACACATGGTGCAGTAGAGCAGTAGAACATCCATGAGTCTGTGACTGAGCTACAGAGACTTGTTATTGTTCATGAGTCTGATGGCGGAGGTCTGGGTCTGGATGGACCGTAGCCTCCGGCCTGAGGGGAGAAGGGTCAGCTGTGATCCCACCCAGAGAGAGATGGAGCTCACAGCCAATCACCTTCTCAGCAGCAGCACAATGCACTAGCGTCGGTGCTTTTCGGGGTAGCATTCGGTGACAGAGGAGGTGAGGATGGACCACACGGTGATGGAGGAGGTGAGAATGAACCATACGGTGATGGAGGAGGTGAGAATGAACCATACGGTGATGGAGGAGGTGAGAATGAACCATTCAGTGATGGAGGAGGTGAGGATGAACCACACGGTGATGGAGGAGGTGAGGATGGACCACACGGTGATGGAGGAGGTGAGGATGGACCACGCGGTGATAGAGGAGGTGAGGATGGACCACACGGTGATGGAGGAGGTGAGGATGGACCACACGGTGATGGAGGAGGTGAGGATGGACCACGCGGTGATAGAGGAGGTGAGGATGGACCACACGGTGATGGAGGAGGTGAGGATGGACCACGCGGTGATGGAGGAGGTGAGGATGGACTCGATGATGGCTGTGTAGAACTGCACCAGCATCTTGGTCGGCAGCTTAAGTTTCCTCAGCTGCTGCGGGAAGAACATCCTCTGCTGGGCCTTCTTGATGAGGGAGCTGATGGTCGGCTCCCATTTGAGGTCCTGGGTGATGGTGAAGGAGTCCGCGAAGGAGATGATGGCCGTGTAGAACCGCACCAGCATCTTGGTTGGCAGCTTAAGTTTCTTAAGCTGCCAACCAAGGAGAAGGTTGAAGGAGTCCACGATGGAGATGGGGGTGGGAGAGTCTGTCAGGGCGAGGTGGGACGGTGGGACTGTGTCTTTCCTGAAGTCCACGATCATCTCCACTGTCTTCTGGGCGTTCAGCTCCAGGTTGTTGTGGCTGCACCGGGACGCCAGCCGGTCCACCTCTCTCCTGAGGGCGGTGTCGACTGGAGGTCCAGCAGTCGAGTTCAGGGACGATGCGGAGACAACAAGTCCCTTAAGTTTGAATGTTCTCACGTCCCTCTATGTCCCACCGGATCACACGACGTGTCCCGCTCTCACTACTATTGGAGGTGGTCCCTCTGCGCGGCGCTGTAGATGTTTGGGATTCCTCCTCTCCGCCGCCGTTAGTCCGCTCCAGCGGGCGCTCCGAGCCCCCCCCCCCCGCCCCCGCCCGAGTTAATTGACAAACAGTAACAGTGTTTAGTGCGTATTATGAGCGGACAATGCGCCGGTTCCCCTCCGCGCTCGGGCCCCTGCGGTCGGCCCCTCGCGCCGCCCTGAATGAGGAGCTCACGGTCCACGCCGGCCCCTAGCCGCCTGCCAATCAATTTGTTTAGCTCCGCGGGCGAGGGCAGCTCTCCATCGGCCCCGGGCCCCCAGACAAAAGGGCCCCATATGCCCCCCCCAGCAGGCCCCGGGGCGGAGGGTGTGAGGAATCCGCGGCGGACGGAGGGATGAATGCGGAGCGAGCGAGAGAAAGAGGAGAAAGTCAGACGAGAGGTGCGGGGGTCAGCGCCGCGGCCAAGTGGACAAACTCACGCCAAGAGACGAGCATGAAAGGAGCGCGAGATGAGATTACAGCGGGTCTGAGTGGATTACCAACAGGATGATCCCATTATTGTGGGGGGTTAGCAGGAGTGTGACAGTGAGAGGCTAAACGATCCCCGTGCTCCAGCGGGACGCTCCTGAGAACAACCTTTACGTTTGGGGTCACTCCTCAGGTGGCTCTAGTCCCGTCTGGATCGGCGTGTTTGGGAAGTGTTTAACCTGCGTGATGAAGTTTAAACACAAATGCTGCTTTTCATCCATTCAAGAGAAAAACGACGTGAACTTGAAGTGCGGTCTCATTGTCGTGGCAACGGGACACAGACCAGCAGGGTGTGAAGGCCACTTGTAGTTCTTCTTACATTCAACTCAAAGCTCATCAAAACATGTGCACTATAGTAAAACCAGCTGATCTTCTCATGGACACCTCTGAGAGCGGTTCATTACTGGTTTCATACGTAAGGCAGCGTATAAAGCCATGTGCTGCTGGCATCAGATGAATCCACTTTGCTTCCTGAAGATGATAAAGTCACTTAACAGGTGAACCTGCAGTGACCCTTGAACTGCTATACTATACATGTGCGGATTCCCACTTTCTCTCTCTCAGCCTACACTGTCAGATTAAGAATGGACTTACTGTGGCTTCTTCTTCTGTAATAAAGAAACGTCAGCTGGCTCCAGAAGTTCCTGGCTCCTGTGGACTGTCATTGCTGAACACAGGCTTGCCATTCTTAACTCCACGTGTTTGTCCTAACATGCACAGCATTGTCCTGATCCTTTTACTATTTACTATTATTTTCACTAAAGCGTGGTTAAATTGCTAGCACAAACGAGCTTCAGGTCGTCCATGATGAATGTTATGGGGAGGCCTGTTGTCTCTCAGACGGTGTATCTGTTTTCTCCTACATGTTATGAGAGTTTCATCTTTGTTTTCTTTTGCTGTCAGTCCATAAAGATCCCACACCTCAGACTTTACTTTCTGCTGGGGAGTAAAGTCAGAGTAAAGTCAGAGTAAAGTCTGAGTGTGGCGTTATTCACCGCCTCGTTCACTTGCCCTGACAGCGGCAGAGGGCTCGCTGGTTAGGGGAGCGGCGCCCCCTTGTGGTCTGACACCACATCTCACACCAAGGTCCTTTACAGCAGAGGCTGGACCGGCGCTGCTTTTCTGCTGGATTTATTAAAGAGAGATCGCATGGAAAGCAGGAAGTGACAGTACTGGATGTTTAGTTTCAGCTGTGGAAAAAAAGTGACGAAAACGAAAACACGAAAAAAATAACTAAAAAGAGTGGACAAAGCAACAAAAAAACATCAAAAACACGACCCAAAACAAGGCAAGGCAAGTTTATTTGTTACGGCACATTTCATGTACATGACAACTGTCAATGTGCCTCACAGCAACACCAGACACCCAAAAAATGCACAAAAAAAACATGATAAAATAAGTATATGTATATATTAAAATACTATCACTCTCCACAGACAGTAGTAAAAAGGTGTTTCAGCCTGGACTTAAACACAGTCAGAGTTGAGGCCTGTCTCACGTCCTCACGGAGGCTGTTCCAGAACTCTGCTGTGTGAACCTGAAACGCAGCCTCACTGTGTTTACTCCTGACTCTGGGAACCACCAGGAGACCCCTCCCTGAAGTTCTCAGGGCCCGAGATGGTTCATACGGCTCTAACATGTCAGAGATGGACTTTGGTGCAAAACCATGAAAAGACTTGTACACAAGCAGAGCTGTTTTAAATTCTATTCTCTGAGTGACAGGAAGCCAGTGCAGGGACCGGAGCACTGGACTAATATGGTGGTATTTCCTGGTTCTTGTCAGGACTCGACTTTGGATGTACTGAATTGAATTGAATAAAACCACGAAAACACGGCAAAAAGTTTTGATCAGTTTTGTGGGTCTTAGCTTTCAAATGAGGCGTTACTCAGTAAAGCTGAACAGGGTTAAGGCCTTAAGAGGTTACGTGTCTGTGGCTTTATATATATATATATATATATATATATATATATATGACATTATTTTCGCAGACTTTCGTCCCGACACTTCCATCTGGACTCCTCCAAAACTAATCACTTTTGTGTAATCTGTGTAACTCATCTTTATCCCCATAATTAGTGTCCATGATACGTCTCCCTTTTCAGATTAACAATATCAATCCAATTACGCTGATCCGCGGCATATTGATACAAACGCTTTACGTGGATTTGGGCGTCTGCGTGTCGTGCTGGGAAAAGGCCCGCTCTTTAATCCGCCATTCCTCCCCAAACCGAGTGGCATTTCCGCACCGTCGTGTAATCTCCCACTCCTCCGTGTCGCTGGGCCTAATCTCACTGAGCCGCCGTTTTTAATCCTCTGCTCGCCGAGCGGCCAGTGCGAGCCCCGCCCCCGGGCCGCTCCCATTGGCCCGGGCCCGGGGGGAGCAGAAGGCGCCCCTCCCCTCCGAGTCTGCCCTCGGGGAAACGCAGTATGGCGCCATTTTTCTTTTTAATTAATAGAAGCTCATTTCGGAGTAAACAGCGCTCCTCGTTATTTCAGAGGAATATTTGCATAAGTTCGGGGAGATATTTGTCTAATTTAACCCCGGAAAATGTACTAGATTAATCGAGTTGACCTATTTGGACTTGTTTGTTTTGGAAGTCGACATAAGTAAATACGTAAAATCAATGAATAAACGGTTAATGAATATGTTTGTGAAAAGAGCATCTGCATTGATTATGGATTAAGACGTTCGAAGGGTTTAGTCGGCAGATGGAAAAAATATCATGCAATTTAAACAAATGTAACTAACTTAAAGTAACTTAAAGTGTAGAGTGCTTTAAGTTAGCAGAGTTAGCTCCACTTTTTTGTTGCCAGATCCTAGAGTTTAAAGTGATAGTCTGGAAGTCTAAATGAATTCCAAATGTTATAAAATGTGTGAAATTGAGCCCCTGGTCTTTCATTGTGATGTGAAGTAAGTCATATTGGTGGGTCGCACAGGTCCTAGAATGTGAAGATGTCACCGGACCCAGCGGGGGGGCAGGAGCCAGTTTTTCCTAATAACAGCATTACACTTTCACAAGTCCTAGCTCAAAAGAAAATGTATGAATTACAAACATGATCATTAACGTCAGTCACTGGGTCCAACATCTCTCTGCACAAGACCAAACATGTCCTCAAAAACAAAATAATGTTTTCTCCATATAATATTATTGGCCTTTGGAACGCTGTGATGTCGCCTAAAACCCAGCAATACAGTGGGTTACGTTCTAAAAATAACCCGCAATAAACGAAATCCGTGAAGTAGTCAGCTTTATTTTTTTTAAATGATTATATATGTTTTAAGGCTGTAAAACCC